>CM034148.1:939871609-941071609 GCA_019776745.2 Taxus chinensis | reverse complement strand
TTACACCACATCCTTGCAAGACTGTGAGCGGATGTTATCTAACTTATCTATTTCCCAAACATTTCCTTCCGCCACTCTTACTGTAAAAGAAGAAGGCTCACCTTTGTTTCTATCATCCTTAGAAGAGAAACCTCTCAAACTGACATCACCAAACTCCTTAATCATGATAGATCCACTCAAACAGGCCTTCCTACCTATTAGTTCTTCATCACCTAAATCTTTTCAGCGACCAGTTGACCTCTTAACACCCATTGATACAGTGCCTCATTTACCCCCTGTATCACACCCACAGTGGACCAGAATCACAACCCACCTCTCTTCCATACAAAAGTTCTTCTTCACACGTGAAGATTGTCATCCCTCAGAAGATAGATGAGTCCTATGGGAGCGTTTGAGTACACCATGCTCTACTCAAATGCAGATGACCAATCCAGACACCTCTACCATATACCCGAGGTGTTTACAAAATCTCAAAATGCTAATGTCCTTATCTTCACCCCCCTCATCTCTACTAAATACCTCATCCACCTATATTAACCTAACCAAACCTCCCCCTACGCTTGGGAATTCACTAATACCCAGCCTAACACACCCACCTAAATGGTTAGATTTATCCAAAAATAAAGCCGTCCATCCACCTAGGAGACAGACCTAATCTCCTCAAGTCCAATCTATGCCTTTTTCATAACTAAAACCCTCGCTATCACACCTACCTTCTATATTGGGACCTCACCCCACCACCTTGCCTCAATACATCATACCTCCTGTGTTTTCTTTAAAATGACCTACACCTTCTACACCCATACAGAGATCCACGGGTGTATCAACAATGTTACCCCAAGTATCCTATCCACGTACCAACCCTAAACAAACTCCATCATTAAAGGATTTTTTTACTGTCACTCCTCTTTCCCCATGGTTATTTCCTGCCACCACATCATCTATTGCCTCATCATCTAACCAGCTAAACATGAATTCTGGGCTGAAGAAGCCACGTTTAGTTAAATCTAGTTATCAAAACCCCTTGTCTAAACCACCACCCGTATGAACCAACCATACCCAACCATTACCAAAACCCACCCAATCAATAGCCTCATCTTCCTCTGAATTTGAACCACTCAAAGGATCTTACACCAAGATCCTTGATATGTTAGTGGAGAATGCGACCATTTCCCTACCCCCACTCAGACCCTATGATCAATCTAAACCTTGACGTATAGGTTATGATGAGTCTAAAATATGCACTTACCACTGCACACCAAGACATGATGTGGAGGGATGCAAAGCTTTGAAATCCATCCTTCGTCAGTCACCTATCTCGGATAGAAAGGTTAAACAAGACAACTTACGAAGGGAGAAACCTTTAGCTTCAATCCCCTCTCCTATACCACCTGTCCCTGCCTCACCAAGATCTATCATTATTGCAACCCCACCTCTCGAAGACAATGACGTATCCCTGCCATCTTCCTCCTCTCATGTTCATGAGATCAACATGATTAGTATTGCTACTCGAGGGTAGAAAAACAATGGGAAAGCTAAAGAAAGCACACCTGCGGCCTCTCTTTCTCTATCCGCCATCTCGATCACACCAACACCTAACGTGGTTATTCATGGACCTGCCTACCCCGTCTCTGATGGAGTTTCCCATCGTACCATGATCAAACAGCTTCACCAATCACCTGTAAAAATGACACTGTATGATCTCACTCAAACCTCTGAATCTCATCGACAAGCTCTCATTCAAATCCTTCAAGGGATAGAGGTCCTACCTAATGAAACCTTGCCCGTTGCCTCCATATTAACACCCAACCACGTTGCTTCTCTCACCAAACAATCTACCACTTATGTCCCTGTACAGCAAGCCGCTGCTGTCAATTTCTCTGAAGATGAAATTGTCATCTTTGGTTCATAATATCCTAACCCCACTCTTTTCATCTCAGCTTACATCTAGGACATCCGAGTATGCCATGTTATGATTGACGGGGGCGCCAGCCTAAACATCATCTTTTCCAAAGCCTTCCAAAAAATGAATATCCCTTCTAGCTGCATGTGTGCCAACCCCACCATGTTGCGTTCATTCAATGATGCTATTACTTCTACTTTAGGCACCGTGATCCTTAACATTCGTGTAGGGCCACGTACCTTACCCAAACTCTTCTATGTCCTTGAGGGATAATTCCAATACAACATGTTGTTAGGCTGTCCTTGGATCTGGGCTATGGGATGCATTCCCTCCACCTTACATAGATGCATAAAATTTGAGTATGAGGGGAAGTCATACACCGTAAAAGCTGATGCTTCCCCCTTCAAAACCTGTAATATTTTATATCGCCCTAATGATGTTCTTGTACTATTTAAGGCACCCATTCATCTAACCCAACCATCTACTTCACCCACACCTCAACCATCCACCTTAGCCGCACCTACACCTTCAACTAATGAAACCACAACCGCAATTACCACTTCCTTCCCTATGGACAACATCCCAACCTCAGATCCCTTGGTAGATGTTTTTCAATGCCTTGTACTGGGGGAGTATCACCTATATAACGTTAGCACTTTCCATACCCCACAGGAGTACGGAAAGTTACATGCGCATCCTACCTATGACCGTCATGTGGGGGAGGTGATCTCCTACGGACCACCTAATTGCCACACCAACCTAACGTATGGGGGTGTCGATGCATCCTCCGTTACCCTTGAAACTCCCCTTGGTGTGGTTCCCTTCCAATCTGATTTTCAATATCTAACAAATCATCATTTCGCCCTCACCTTCTTGACTCACTGTGCTTGGAAAGGTTTTGGTTTGGGTCTTTATGAACAAGACTGACATACAATCATTCCCGTGACTACACACAAACAAAAAGATCGTAGTGTTCCTGGATTTTTTGAAACACTTACATCAAATAAACCTTGTGTTAGTTGTATCTGGAAAGATAATGACATTACCTCTTCTGAACCATCATCACCTATTTTGCCATCTTCACCCACAAAGTCGATAGACCTGGAATCTATCCCTCCTAACTTTTTTTTTTGTAAATGCTATCTTCCTGGGTCCTCTCACTTATCAATGTGATAATGAAGACCCATCTTCTCTTCCCCTTCTGTATCCAGACATGATGGAAGAAGACTCACCTTCAATTAATGTTGTTGAGTGCCAGGATGACGACTCCATCGTCACTTACCTTGGCACGGATGACTCTTATATTCAACGCGCCTTACCATCTGAAACTCAAACCATGTTGAATGAGTTGACTATAGAAATCAACATCCACACAGAGGATGATCCTCACATTGTGAAAATCAGACAATCTCTTAACGCATCAGAACAAATTGCCTTCACTACCTTCCTCCGTGCCCACAACCAAGCTTTCACTTGGTCCTACTCTGACATGCCAGGAATCAATCCTAACATTCTTATCCATAACATTACTCTAAAACCTGACTCCAAACCAGTTAAACAGAAACTGAGAAAAATGCATCCACGCATTGCCCTCTTGGTCAAATAAAAGCTTCAATGACTCCTTTTTATTTCCTTCATCTTACCTATTGACTATCCTCAATGGATTTCTAACATCATACCTATCACTAAAGTGACAGGGGGACTTTGGATATGTAGGGATTTCTAGGACATTAACCTTGCTTTCCCAAAAGATGAATTCCCCCTACCTCGTATTGATCAACTTGTTGATCTCACTGTAGGCCATGAGATGCTTTCTCTCATGGATGGCTTCTCGGGATACAATCAAATTTTGGTAGCCCCGACCGATCAACATAAAACCACCTTCATTACTCCTTGGGGAACCTTATACTATTGTGTCACACCGTTTGGCCTTAAGAATGCTAGTGTGACCTATCAGCGGGCTATGACTTACATTTTTCATGACATTATGCACACTATCCTTGAGGATTATGTCGATGATCTTCTTGGAAAATCTAAACATCGCAGTGAACATCTCGATGTTTTAACCATTATTTTCGATCACCTGTTACAATACTATGTTCGTCTTCAACCAAAGAAATGTGTCTTTGGTGTCCTTACAGGAAAACTCCTTGGTTTTATCATCTCTTTGCGTGGCATTGAGGTTGATCCGGTGAAAATTCAAAGCTATCCTAGAAATGCCCCCACCCACTAACCTCAAACAATTGTGTAGTTTGCAGGGAAAACTCCAATCTATCCGGTGTTTCATCTCACAACTCTTAGATCGATGTCAACCTTTCCATCATCTCCTTAAAAATGACATTGTCTTTCAATGGAGCGAAGAGTGCCACCAAGCCTTTGAGGCTCTTAAATCCTATCTCTTGCAGCCACCCGTGCTTGTCACACCTCAGGATGATCGCCCTTTCTACCTTTACCTTTCTGCCACCAACCATACTGTAGGAGCCATGCTTGCACATCATGACTCCAAACATCGAGAACAAGCCATTTATTACATAAGCCGTACTTTTGTGGATTACGAGACTAGGTATACACATGTAGAAAAGTTATGCCTAGCCCTATCATTCATGGCCACCAAACTCCGACATTACCTCCTGAATCACAAAACTTTTGTCATCACCAATGCTGACCCCATCCATTATATGTAATCCAAACCTCATCTAAACCAACGCATCACCTGATGGCTTATGCTACTCGCCGACCTCAACTTTGAGTTTGTACACCAGAAATCAGTCAAAGGACAAACTATCGCAGACCAACTCGCGGAAGTCCCTTTACCTGGGGAACAATTTACCAATTTTAATTTCCCTGACGAACTCATCGCAAATCTTTCACTTAGTGAGGTGTTGTATCCAATGACCCTCTTCTTCGATGGATCCAAATGCCAGCGCAGTGGAGGGGCAAGTGTTGTTCTCATTCCTATTGATGCTGAACCTATGCCTCTTTCATTCCAGCTCGATTTCCCCTGCACTAATAATACAATGGAATACGAGGCTCTTGTTTTGGGTCTCCAGGTTACGTTACACTTAGGTGTAAAGTCTATTAACATTTTTGGTGACTCTCAATTGGTAGTCAATCAAGTTACGGGCATCTGCCAATGTAAAAATGAGGAACTTCAAAAGTACAAACATTACGTGGATTCACTTTTGACCTTATTTACTCATTATTCTATCCAAACCATTCCCCGCTCAAATAATAAATTTTCAGATACTATTTCTTGCTTGGCCTCACAAATTCCTTCCTCACCAACTGACTCTGAAATATTTGTCTTTGTCCAACAACTCTTTGCCCCATCTTACTCAGTCCCAGATGTTTGTATGGTAAATAATGTATCTGCTAATTTGTAGGATACCTAGTATCACAAATTTCATAACTACCTTACAACCTCTGTTCTCCCACCTGACCTTACTAGTAACGAAAAATGCACTTTTCTTAAAAGTGTTTCTCGTTATGTCATCATGGGGGGACCCCTCTATAAACGTGGCTTTGATGGCATCCTCCTTCAATGTCTAACCGGTGTGGAGGTCACCTATACAATCCAACAAGTCCATGACGGAATTTGTGGTGGACATTTTAGTGGCCTTACCGTGGCCAAACGGATCCTTCGCCTAGGCTATTATCATCCTACTCTTAATAATGAATGTTGTGAATATGTTAAGTATTGTGTTATGTGTCAACAACATGCCAACCTTCAACATACTCCTAGCCACCCGCTACAGGTCGCACGAGATCTTTGGCCTTTCTCACAATGGGGTTTAGACCTTATTGGTGAGATTCACTCACCTTCTTCACAACATCACCATTGGATAATCATAAAAACCGAATATTACACTAAATGGGTGGAGTCCATTCCACTCATTTCAACCAAAAAATAAAAAATTGTAGAGTTCATCAACCATCACATTATCTATCGTTTTGGTGTTCCTCATCGCCTGATAGTAGATAATGGAAAATATTTCAAAAATAAGTTGTTACAAAACCTTTGTGATAACTTTGGTATCAAACTTAGCTTCTCATCACCTTACTATCCACAAGAAAATGGTCAAGCTGAATCTTCTAACAAAACCCTAACCAAAATTCTCATGAAAGTCGTTAACGATTTTGGAAACAATTGGCCTGATCACATCCCCTTTGCCCTTTGGGCTTATCATACCTCCACTAATGCCACACGATTCTATTTGGTATATGGTACCAAGGTTGTCTTGCCTCTCGAAATACAAATCCCCTCCCTAAGAATATCTCTCTATGATATTCTCACCAATGATGATTTCCACCAAGAGCGGTTAGCCCAATTAGAGCTTCTTGACGAGCGTCGTCTTACAACTCTTGACCACCTTAAAATCTATCAAAAATGTATCAAGTGTGCTTATGATAAGCGAATTCATGAGCATACCTTTCAGATTGGTGATCTTGTCCTCAAAGAGAATCAACATGTGACCAAACTAGAAAAGAGCAAACGTGGAAATTTTTCTCCTAATTGGATTGGGCCTTACATTATCACTCACACTTACGGATCAGGAACTTTCCATTTAGCTTCACTTAATGGTAAACCTGAGCCTAAACCCCTTAATGCCTTGCATCTCTGACCATTCTACTATTGAATTTAGTGTTACATCACTTCTTATCTACCTTGTGATCGTCCCTTGAGCTCATTTACCACCTCATACAGTTTGTTTCGTGCATCTCAAAGTAGAATCAACCTCACATGGTTTGATCATCACCTCCTCGTAAAGATGCCTTCCCCTTTTTAGTCTGGTCCATGACTTCAAAGTATCAAAATAACATGTTCTCAATTATACAATTATGGGATATTCTTGAGTCAAACTTCATACAAAACTAGATGCTTCATGCCAAATGGACATCTAGACCTCTAAGTTATACATAGATTGCTCCCTCGAAGGACAGCTATACACAAAATCCACATCTACTACTATAAATAGACTGCTCCCTTAAAGGACAGCTATACAAAGTCAGCCTCTATCAGAAGATTCTCACATTGATCAGCTTCGTGAAGACCTCAAGAACAACAAAATGCATATCCCATATAGACTTCCCGCTTCGATCAGTCTATATCCAGAAAAATAAAAGCAATATTCAAAAGCACTTTTGAGTCATGGACTTGTCTATTCAGGTTTGGTTCTCTTTCGTTAGAATAATCACCTTATAACAAGTTCTCTCCATCCCAGCTATACCATCCACCTCACCTCACCGTTCTTCAAAACAAAAAAACTCAAGGGATGTGACGCATATCCGATATATTGTGATTATACAACTCTTTTCACCTATCGACTTCTCACCTATGCAAGGTACCTAGGGATTCAAGCTCATCCTATGATAATACGTGGTTTGTTCTGCTCTTTTCAACTACGGGACTGTAGACACCAAATTTGTGTCTTACGACCCCCTGTGCCCCGCATCTAATTTCGCAACCTAACCTCATCACCTAAACCTTACACAATTATTTATTAATTACCTTATAATTAATAAATCCACATCGCCATACCTGCCACCTCATTTTTCCACCTCATCATGACCTAGTCCTAACCCTAAACTAACCTAATTAAGACCTATAACTTGGTCTACATCCACACCCATGACTAAATGACCCCTCACCCCGCACCTAAAACCAACCTCGTAATGACTTGACCAAGCCCGCAACTAATCCCTCGGGAGAAAAGGAGGGAAAGTTGGCTATTTTACTAAAAATAGCCCACTTTGACTTGATCGATACTAGTTCCTACTCGACCGCCGTCAGTTATGTAACCACCATTGGTTCCCTGTAAATGACGTCCCCCAACTAAAGACAAAGGGTGGATTTTTCATTGATCTGAATCAGAAGTCATTGAAAGGATCTAGAGTTTACTTGGCTGAGAAGGGACAAGTGAAGAAATAAGAAGAGTTGGCAGAGGAGGACATCAAGCCGGAGGCTGCCACTGAGTAACCAGAGCCTTGCGACACTCATCCGAGCATCAAGAGAGGAGATAGCTCATCTCGGATTATCAGACCATCCTACCTGAACCCTGCCTTCATCATCATAGTCCTTGAACCTGCATTTTTCATCAAGAACTAATAAGTAAGTCTTATACATTATTTTAATAATATTTCTTAGATTTCTGAATCACAGTAATTACAAGTCTACTCCCGGATCCACTACCCGGTAACACCCCCCATCTAACTATTATTCCTCTACCCCTACACTGCCCCAGGAATAGCTCCCATACCCTCTGAGCCTTCTCTATCACCCTATTACCCATCCCCAATCATTTACTAGCCTTATAAACACCATAGTCATCTTATAGCCAACCTTTTACCAAACCCCTTAAATCACTATCCCTACCGATATCGGTTATCATCAACCAGCACCGGTGACGCTAATCGTCATCGGTCATAATGATTCAAAACCAAGACCAGCCTTTTCTCTATTGTTCTAACGAGGTAAAAAAATTGTAATTGGACAATAGCTTATTTGTTAGAATTTGTGTTAATTCATATTAGCAAGGGAACTGACCACCTTCGAAAGGAAGTCTCATATTTCCTAGGCCTAAGGCAGTTCCCCCACTTATCATCTAATTAGAATCTGGTGGTCCTGTATTCTTATTTGCAGGTAGTCCTTCCCAGACAAAAAGGAGTTCTTTGCAATCGATCTGATCTCTCTCTACGGTATGCGTACACCCTCTCGACATTCAACAGGTATTCCTCCTAGCCCTAACCCTTATCTGTTTCTCAAAGGAATGAAAGGATAGAAGCAACTCTATTCCAAAACTGAAACATTTTGTGTGAAACATTTTGGCACGCCTAGTGGGACCCATTTCAGGTTTCTTTCTTTCTTGCTTGCTTTCATATAGGGAGCATACTTGCTGTTTTCTTCTCCTAAAAATTTCACATGATATTTTCTTATATCTGGTAAAAGAATTTGTCTTCCTTTCCCAGCTTTGCATTAGTGAAAGTCATCTTCTTTTCTTCATCGAATATCATTTTCGATTTGGGTTTAAAATACGTGCATTACATTCTTGTTTACTATTTTTAATTCTAGTGAACGTAGATTAAGTAACAGGTCGTACACGTGGGGTTGATTTCCATGGTATTGATAGGAAATTAATCTTACTTTCACTGCACAACACATACTGAATCACTTCACAATTAATACAACAACCCAAAACATCCCCCCTTTTTATGTGGTATTCCTCCGCCCGATTGAGGTAACCTTATAAGCCAAAACAAACTTGACATTTCCCCTAAGTCTTTTGTTTAGGATTGACATCATTCTACGTCTAAAGGCATAAGCCCACAATAATTAAAACTAATCCTAGGGTTAGTCTCTGGATTTGCGTGTGCATCTTGCTTTCTTTTAGCTCTGTTTCTCTGTCCTATACTGACACTGATAACTTCAGAATAGTTTGATAGATGTACTAAGTATTGTTAAAAACTCAAATCAGCAGCTTCTTACAGTTTCTTATACCAGTACTATTATACTAACATCGGTTAATTGACCAACGCCGGTTATAGTATAACTGACATCGGTTAGCAGACCGATATCGGTTACTGTCTTTTACAGTCCCTGACAAACCAGCGACCTACCAATTTCACCATTCTGAGGTTGTTTCTGTTCCTGATAGATTGAAACCCTACTGTATACTCTTGTCCATGGTTGTTATCACTCGGAAACAAGCCGCCACCATGGTTTCACATGCCTGCTCTGTGCCTTTTCCTAAATCACCCCCCTTCACATTCTATGGGGAACCCTACGGACACTAGTGAGGTTCCTAAAATCCCTGTAGGAGATAAGGAATTTGCAAAAAATTTAGACGCTAATCCTAGCACTGTATAATATTATTTGTCTCATGCCCCTGACCGTAAGCCCGATGGTCAACTCCTTGTTGGCATGCCTATTAGTATAGCTGCTCATTTAGCTCCTTCTCCGCCTGATAACTTCGCTTTTCCTTCTACATCCTTAGCCCCGTCTCCCAATCCAGCGGCTTCAGGGGTTCATACGGCACAGATTGGCTTTCCTTTGGTTAATCTTGGGCCCCACATATCATTACTGCCGACTGCTCCTACCTCGTCTCTCTTGCAGACTGCTCCTTTCATGACTTGCTCTCTACCACCTATCCACACGAGCTTTCCTTCTTAAGCTCCGCCCACTTTTTCATTTCCACACACGTATACGGTGACCTTAACATCTTATATAGGACATCCCTATTCGGTCGCTTCAACACATTCATCCTCCATACCTTATCAACATTTAACGCCACCATTGTCTAGTGGAGATCCTTGGCCCAATCTGCCTCCGTTTACTGTAACCGCACCATCATCTCATCCAACCATGGATTTCATCAAACAAATGATGGACAAAATGCAAAATATGGAGGCTTTTGTTTCAGGAAGTCGTAGCACCTTGACATACGAGCAAGTTTGTCGGGAGACTATCCACCCTTCTGTCCCCCTTCATTCATATCCTCCTCAATGGAAATTACCAAAATTTACTCTTTTTAATAGTAAGGACGATCCTCAACAACACTTGCGATCATTTAGACATGCCTGCTATCTAATTTCTCATGACGATGCCTTACTACTCCGCACCTTTCCCATGTCCTTATCAGGACCCGCCTTAGAGTGGTATAGTGCTTTAAACCAGCACTCAATCTTTTTTAGATCATTTCTCCATTAACATTGCCAAGAAAGTATCTATCACTAACCTCTATGCCATCCAACAATTTGAAGACGAATCTATCGTAGATTTTGTTGGATGATGGCGGGGCCTTATCAACCAACTTACATATGCCTTGCCTCAGGCCGAACTTATCGAAATTTTTATGCGGGCATGTGCTAAGAACATCTCTCCTACCCTCCAAATTCAAAATTTTCGCACATTTGACGAGGCCTTTACTATGGCTCGAAAACTAGAGATTCGAGCCTTAGAGGAAGAGAAATTATGGTTGCGTAACAAAAACCCCAATTTCTGACCAACAAACCTAACACCACCAATCCTCACCCATCGACTGCTTCGAAATCAAAAGGAGCTGTACACGCGGTGATGGTCAAATCCCAACCACCGTCTAATACCCCGCCAAATACCCCGCCAAAAACCACTTATAAGTATAAAGCAGAGCCCATCAACTACACTCCCTTGGGAGAAACTTATGGTGTCATCTTGGAAAATGCTTAAAGCAGGAGCCATTACCTTACCTCCTATTAAACCTCACTCCGGGTTTGATTCCACCCACGCCATACCTTCTCGGTACAAAGAAAATGACTTCTGTAACTTTCACCGCGTAAAGGGACACAGTCATGAAAACTGCAAGATGTTGAAAACCATAGTGCAGGAAATGGTTGATGCAGGGGATATAACCCTCGATAATCCTAATGCCCCCGCTAACTGAAATTTGAAAATATTCAACAAACCATTCCCTAACCACTCATCTAGCAGTAATGTAAACCAAGATATCTTAGCCGAGGAGAGTGTTCATGAAATCCATGTAGTTTTCGACTCCTAGCCAAAAGCCTCTATTGAAAAAATTATGAATCAAGCCTCTTCACTAATGCAGGAACTCGAACCCCCTTCATCACCATCAAGACAAGATGAAATTCTTACCTTTCCTTTACCCATCGAGGAATTAACTGCCCAGAGGTCTCTTCTCACAGATGAGCCTTCTTACACCACATCCTTGCAAGACTGTGAGCAGATGTTATCTAACTTATCTATTTCCCAAACATCCCCTTCTACAATTCTTACTGTACAAGAGGAATGCTCGCCACTTATTTTTTCATCCTTAGACGAGAAACCTCTTGCACCAACATCACCAAATTCTTTAATCATGACGTGTAACACTCTGAACTATTGTTACTTCCTCCTGAGCATTCAAGTGTTGATATATGATTTCTTCTGTAAAAAGATGTGTTCCTTTGATTGTGAAGTCATGCTTGATATGTACTATATCTTCTTTGCAATTGAAGATCTTTGACTGAGTCGGAATATGATTGGACTCTTTTATTTCTTTCATTTTGCACCTGAGTTTAATCTGATCTCGGAATGAATTGTGGATTTATCCATCTATAAGACCCAGCCTTGGATCAGTGGCATTGATCCGAGAGATGCTTTAAGTTTATTCGTGATGAACAAAAATTATAGACCTTACGTAGGTTGCAAGGTCTGAATGCATTGAATAAGCTATTCCGGAGTCTAACTCAGGCTGATCGTGTTAAATGAATTGGTTCCCGATATCGTAATATAAGGAAGGTCTTGATTGTGGGCCAGGTAATAAATTCAGATACATTTATTCAACTAGCCTATTGGCAGTGTTGGAGTGAATCCTTTTCGTGAATGTATGTCTGTAGGTTCTTATTCTGAACATTCTAAATGTTAGACCTAAACTGGATTTATTAAGGTTAATAACCTAAACCTAAACTATAACCTATGGGTTAGATTAGTGTTAATCTAACCTAGGCCTAAGCTATAAGCTAAATGTTCTAAGTTAGCAACCTAGCGCTAAGGAGGTTAGACTAAGTATCATCTTAAATCCTAACCTATGCTTCTAACCTAACAAATGTTAGTGGAGGAAGGGGACCTATGAAGGGGTGCGAGCCATGGGCGGTAGTTTCTATGGCATTAAATGGGATGGATAAGTATGAAGGACAAGGAATTAGTGGAGGTTTCAACGACTAGTGAAAGCCGACGTGGCATAGTCGCCAAAGTTAGAAATGGTCTTTGATTTGCATTTGTCCATCGCTAACTATGGCGGTCGGTGGCAATGGAGATTGAGCGAGAATTTTGGAGTTAATACAATTAATGAACTTGGTCTTCAAGCTCAGATTTCTCGGGAAGACATGCAAAATGGAAAACTGGTAGTTTGTTTGGTTTTTCATGCGCTCCGGTTTTCTCTCTGTTTGATCACTGGTTCTTCGCACCAGTCTACTTGGTGTTGCATGGAAAATATGAGAGTAACTAGCTCTTTTCTCTATCAAGGAAAGTTTATAAGGCATGGAAATAACAAATTATTGTTGTTGAATCTAACGTGGAAAAAGAAGAGAAGGCTCGAGCTCTTTCAGTGGTCTTCTTCGGATTTTTAAGCGGCATTACCAGGCATGTTAGGCCCTAACTCTTAAAAATCTTGCTTTCCTTCAAATGATTTCATTAGAACAACTCTGTTCAGATGATTTTTGGGATCAGTTTGTTTTTATGGTAGCTTTGTGTGATTTAGTTGCTGTATCTTCTTACTGGCTCGATTTTTCAGTGAACCCTTGATGGGTGTGCGTTATGTTTCAAACGGTTGCACTATCCTACTGTGTTTTGCATTTCAGTTAGATTTTTTTGAAATGCTTGCATAGATATTATACAAATTCAGCTCTGTGGAAGTCCATGAATTGTTTTCTTGTTGATTCAGACTTAAGTTTTTACCTTGCTGTTTTCTCTTATTGAAAATGATACTGTTGGATTTCTTGAATGTATAGTATATTCCAACTATTTATAAGATTTGTCGTAAGTAATATATGTTATTGTTGCTGTTGGACTTCTTGAAATGAAAATATGTTTTGGTTTCTGTAGAAGTATCGCCGGGAATACTATTTGTTATTGAATTCCATTGGAATCCTAGAGTAGATAGTATTTTGGCTTCTGTAGAAGCTATCAATGAGAATACTTGTTAGTTTAGACTCAGTTGGAGCCCTAGAAAAGTATCTAGTATATCTATTTCTGTCACTTTGTTTTGATTACTGTGGCTTAGTAGTGAATATCACAGATGTTGGTTCAGTTGGAATCCTTGATATGTATCTTGAGTTTCGAATTTTGTAGAAGTTTTGGTGTGAGCCTTATTGGGATTCTTGAACTGTTGTCGCATGAAATTAACTCTAATAGAAGCTTTGTTATGAGCACTAGTTGTATGTGATACTGTTGGAGATATTGATATGTTGCGAGTTGGCGCGAATCTCGATTAAAACCCTCGCTGTGTATGCATATTCGTTCTGACTCCTTCTTAGCATTCTTGTGTTCCTGTCTGTTCGCTTCTATGGAAATTAACGGAAAGGTTTTCTTTACAAACCTTACTCGGGTTGAGACCCTGTTGTATCCGTAGTAGCTTGACTTAGAATGATACTTTGAGGAAAATACTGATATGGGATTCAGCTTCTGTGAAGACCTTGTTGTGATTATTTTTCTTGAAAATGGCTTCTAATAGAAGTCATGGCTGTTTTAGCGTGAGGATTTGTTTCAATTGCATGAGGCTGTGCATGTCTGTGTTTGATTCAGTATGAATGTCACTTTATATGCATATGGAACATCATTTGTTTTAATGTTATCTAGCCTCTTGTTTGACTGTGATAAAGAGGTTGTTCTTTTGATTTTGGCCTTGGATTTAAGTCCTTGATGTGTTAGTAGGGATTAGATTGAGCAGTATGTTGCTGAGTGTTTCGACTCAGTGGGATTGCTCTTGTGTTTGTGCATGATTACATCTTTTGTTTTCATGATTATCTAGTCTTGTGCTTGACTGAAGTAAAGAGCTATTAACTGTACCTTGACAAGCGATGGCGTTGGATATTTTCTCATTTGTTGAATAATATGAAAGGTTATGTGGGGTCTATTTGATGGATTATTCTTCACTGCCTTGTCACGAGAGCTACTGTGTTGTTCAGTAAGTTACAGGCAATTTTTATATGTGTATTTTGACAAACTGTAATTCTACCTGTGGTCTCGACTGGCTTAGTCGCAGGCGTATAATGTGATTGCATTACTCTTAAGTGGACGGTACAGTCATGAGCATGTTTGGAAGGGACATCTGAATGTCTCGGTTTCTTTCTATTCTACTGTAAAGTATATGTTGATATATTTTTATCTAACTGTTGGATTTGTTTTAACATACTGATGGATTCATGAATTGTTATGATATTCATTTTATTATGTTGAATGTAATGATCTGTCTGATGTTTGCTGTCCTTGGGATTTAGATGGATATTTTTTTTTGGATACAATTGTTCTCCTTGGTCACTTACATTTATGAAGAAATATCTGAAAAGTATCTAGGACTATTTAGTAACTATAATATGAGTTATGCGTTTATAGTCATGTTTGAATTACAAAAGAGCATAGCCTGAATATATTTACATGTTTGGTGAAATGATTTCATTTAAACAGGTTGTTTAATGAAAAAATTTGGTGGATTGCAATTGTTTTAAGAATTAGTGCTTATCATGCTCAGTTCATCGAACTAACCCGTGTTGACAATTTTTGCAGATGGTTGCCGTAAGTGGCTAAAAGCACGCAGATCTGATAGGATGTTCAGATTGTTTAATTTGGTTTTATGATGAATTACAGTTTGATTCTCTGAATGTACTACTTGAAGAAAGATGTTCTTTTGCTGTTGAGAATTGTATCAAGTATGCTGAATGCATAAAATGTATTTGATTAGCTTGAAAGGAATGAAAAGAGATATTTGTTACTTATGTGTTTGTATTCATATCTTGATGGTTTGACCTTCTTCGGTTTGAATGATCTTGAGAGCATTATTATTATTGTATAAAGTGGAGACTTTTGTGATTATCTAAGTAAGCTTGCAAGATTATGTGACTGAATACTTATGATTGTTTAGTAGTTCTAGTATGTTCTATCTAAAGCTAAATAGGAATTTAGATCACTGTATTTCTGGAAGCTAGGGTTAAAATAAACCTGAGTAGGAAGCTAAACAAGATGAATAAATTATTACTTTCTAGTCTTAATCTAAGTCAGGACAACGTTTAATTGGATTCTTAATCACTATATCTCGATACTATTAAGTAAGATATAAATTCAGTTATGAGAACTGATATAAACCTAAAAAGGGTTTGGTTAGCAATCTCATGTGAAGGATGAGAGTTATTGTCCAATTTCGTTGATTTAGAATTATGTATATTCTATGAATTCCTTGAAGGGACCTCAAGTCCTAATAACTTCTCTTGTGTAATGAGTTTTACCTTGAAAGGTAATTCTAAGGTGAGGAACCTAGGGATTGGGAAAGGCTAACCTTAAGGGAGCGTCTTTTAGTATAATTTTAACTCAACATGTGTAACACTTATTAATAAGTAGATCTTTTCGAGGTGGATTTAAAGGTTGATGGCACAAGTCAACTGCAGGGTTGTACCTTCGAGAAGATTAGGATCTTCTTGAAGATACAACAATGCAGGTGACTTTTGACGACACCCTTTGCATTGATCGTTAAGATTTACATCTTAAACTCGAACAAGTTACTCTAGGACTGATTAGGAATGTGGTCACGTTATAAGGCTTCCCTAGGAGACTCAGGGTATCTTGACACACTGGATTAACTAGGGTTGACCCAGTATGTCAGTGTATCCCTAGTCCTCGGGAGCATCCCTATAACGTCATCATCTTACTAATCCATTCCTGAGTGAGTCACTTGGGACAGGAGAGTCTGACAGAAGTCAGTATAAGACATTCTACATAACATAGGAATGGGGTGAAGGATGTATTCCAGATTGACGAGTATGCCGTCAAGGAATACGAGACATAAGCAATATGTTTCAAATCTTTGGCCAAAGTATCGCAAGCTACTGATTGCATTGTCCTAAGTCACCTAGTCCAAGGGATGAGATGCCGATGAATAATAGTAACAATTATTCAGATAGGTTCCTTGGACAGAGCATTCTAAATCCCAGATTAGGGAAGAGAACCGCAAGAGTATTGTGTTAAAATAAAAACGCCAACTCTTTGATACTCATGAATAGATTGGTAGATTACTGAGTCATGGATTGAATCGATCGGAAGTAATCCGAGTCATTACAACTGCATATGGTTATCTGTTGTGAGAATGGTTGTTTTTGAATTGTGAGTTCTAAATTATGTATTTAGAACCAGGAAGCATTTATCAAAATAAAAATAAAAATTACTTGTTCTAATGTATAAAAATGAGGATGTTACATGACGGATCCTCTCAAACATGCCCTCCTACCTATCAGTTCTTCATCACCTAAATATTTTCAGCGACCGGTTGACCTCTTAACGCCCATTGATACAATGCCTCATCTACCCCATGTATCACACCCAAAGTGGACCGGAATCACAACCCACCTTTCTTCCATACAAAAGTTCCTATTCGCACATGAGGATTGTCATCCCTCAGAAGATAGACGAGTCCTATGGTAACGTTTGAGTACCCCCTATTCTACTCAAATGCAGATTACCAACCCAGATGCCTCTACTATATACCCGAAGTGTTTACAGAAGCTTAAAATTCCTATGTCCTCATCTTCACCCCCCTCATCTCTACTAAGTACCTCATCCACCTCTATTAGCCTAACCAAATCTTCCCCTACGCTTGGGACCTCACCAATACCTAGTTTAACACACCCACCCAAACGACTAGATTTATCTAAAAATAAATTCATCCATCCACTTGGGAGATAGACTCAATCTCCTCAACCTATGCCTCTATCACAACTAAAACCATCGTCGTCACACCTACCTTCCATATTGGGACCTCATCCCTCCACCTTGCATCAATATATCATACCTCCTGCGTTTTCTTTAAAACAACCTATGCCTTCTGCACCCATACAGAGATCCAAGGGTATATCAACACCATCATCCCACGTATCCTGTCCGCCTATCAACTCTAAAAAAATTCCATCATCAAAAGATTTGTTTGCTGTCACTCCTATTACTCCGGGGTTATTTTCTGATACCACATCATCGGTGGCCTCATCATCTAACCAGCTAAACATAGCTTTTGCACCAAAGAAGCCACGTTTAGTTAAATCTCATTATCAAAATCCCTTGTCTAAACCGCCACCCATAAAAATCAACCATACCTCGTCATTACCAAAAACTACCTAGTCAATAGCTTCATCTTCCTCTGGCTTTGACCCACTCAAAGGGTCTTACGCCAAAATCCTTGCTATATTGGTGGTGAATGCGATCCTTTCCCTACCCCCACTTAGACCTTATGATCCATCTTAACCTCGACCTATAGGTTACGATGAGTCTAAAATTTGCGCTTACCACCGCACACCAGGACATGATGTAGAAGGATGCAAAGCATTGAAAGCCATACTTCATCAGTCACCTCTCTCAAACAGAAAGGTTAAACAAGACAACTTATGAAGGGAGAAACCTTTAGCTTCAATCTCCTCTCCTATACCACCTGTCTTCGCCTCATCAAAATCTATCGTTATTACAACCCCACCTATCGAAGACCATGACTTATCCCTACCATCCTCCTCCTCTCGTGTTCATGAGATCAACATGATTAGTGTTGCCACTCGAGGGCAAAAAAATAATGGGAAGGAAATAGAAAGCACACCTGCGCCCTCTCTTTCTCCGTCCACCATCCCGATCACACCACCACCTAAAGTGGTTATTTGTGGACCCGCCTACCCTATCTCTAATGGAGTTGCCCACCAAACCATGATCAAACAGCTTCACCAATCACCTGTAAAAATGACACTGTATGATCTCATTCAGACTTCTGAATCTCATCGACAAGCTCTCGTTGACATCCTCCAAGGGATAGAGGTCTTACCTAATGAAACCTTGCCTGTTACCTCCATTCTAACACCCAATCATGTTGCTTCACTCACCAAACAACCTATCTCCCCAACCACTTCTGTCTCTGTACATCAAGCTATTGTTGTCAGTTTCTCCGAAGACGAAATTGTTGACTTTGGTGCAGAAGATCCTGACCCTGCTCTTTTCATCTCAGCTTATATCCAGGACATTCGGGTGCATCATGTTATGATTGATGGGGGTGCTAGTCTAAACATCATCTCTTCAAAAACCTTCCAACAACTGAATATCCCTTCTAGCTACATGTGTGCCAACCCCATCATGTTGCGGTCATTCAATGATGCTATTACTTCTACCTTAGGCACCGTGATCCTTAACATTCCTGTAGGACCACATACTTTACCTGAACTCTTCTATGTCCTTGAGGGAGAGTTCCAATACAATATGTTGTTAGGCCGCCCTTGGATCCAGGCTATGGGATGTGTTCCCTTCACCTTACATAGATGCATAAAATTTGAGTACGAGGGGAAGTCCTACACCTTAAAAGTTGATCCTCCCCCCTTCAAAACCTGTAATATGTTATATCGCCCTAATGATGTGCTTGTACCAGTCAACACACCCATTCGTCCAACCCAACCATCCACTATAACCACACCTCTACCATCCACTTCAACCACACCTCTACCATCCACTTCAATAGCACCTACACCTTCAACTAATGAAACCACCGTCACAAATACCACTTCCTTTCCCGCAGCTAACATCCCAACCTCCGACCCCTTAGTATATGTTTTTTAACGCCTTATGCTGGGCGAGTATCGCCTATATAACGTTATTTCTTTCCATACCCCACAGGAGTACGGATAGTTACATGCGCATCCTACCTACGACTGTTGCGTGGGGGAGGTAATCTCTTACGGACCACCTAATTGCCGCACCAACCTAATGTATGTGGGTGTCGACGCATCCTCCGTTACCCCTGAACCTCCTCTTGGTGTGGTTCCTTTCCAATCCGATTTTCAATCCCTGACAAATCGTTGTTTCGTCCTCAGCTTCTTGACTCGCTGTGCTTGGAAAGGCTTTCGTTTTGGTCTTTATGAACAAGGCCGACATACAATCATTCCCGTAACTACACGCAAACAAAATGATCGTAGTGGTCTCAGATTTCCTTAAACACTTACAGCAAAAGAACCTCGTGTCAGTTGTCTCCTAGAAGATGACGATGTCATCCCTACTGAACCATCATCACCCATTTTGCCATCGTCACCCATAGAGTCGATAGATCCTGAATCTATCCCTCCTAACTTTTTTTTTTCATAAATGTTATTTTCCTAGGTCCTCTCACTTATCAACATGATAACGAGGACCCATCTTCTCTTCCCCTTCTATATCTAGACATGATCGAAGAGGATTCGCCTTTAATTAATGTTGTTGAGTGCCAGGATGATGACTCCATTCTCACTTACCTTGGTGCAGACGACTCCTATATTCAACGTGCCTTACCGTCTGAAACTCAAACCATGTTGAATGAGTCGACTATAGAAATCAACATCCACACAGAAGAGGATCCTCACATTGTGAAGATCAGACAATCCCTTAACACATCAGAACAAGCTGCCTTTACTACCTTTCTCCATACCCGCAACCAAGCTTTCACTTGGTCCTACGCTGACATGCCAGGAATTGATCCTGACATTGCTATCCATAACATTACCCTGAAACCCGATTCCAAGCCAGTTAAATAGAAACTGAGAAAAATGCATCCACGCATTGCCCTCTTGGTCAAAGAAGAACTTCAATGACTCCTTTCTGTTTCCTTCATTCTACCTATTGACTATCCTCAATGGATTTCTAACATCATAATTGTCACTAAAGTGACGGGGGGACTTCGGATATGCACGGATTTCTGAGACCTTAACCTTGCTTGCCCCAAGGATGACTTCCCCCTACCAAGTATTGATCAACTTGTTGATCTCACTGCCGGTCATGAAATGCTTTCTCTCATGGATGGCTTTTCGGGATACAACCAAATTTTGGTAGCCCTGGCCGATCAACATAAAACTGCCTTCATCACTCCTTGGGGAACCTTCTGGTATCGTTTCATGCCGTTTGGCCTTAAGAATTCTGGGGTGACCTATCAGCGGGCTATGACTTACATTTTTCATGACATTATGCACACTATCCTTGAGGATTATGTCGATGATCTTCTTGGCAAATCTAAACATCGCAATGAACATCTCGATGTTTTAACCATTATTTTCGATCGCCTGTTACAATATTTTTTCCGGCTTCAACCAAAGAAATGTGTCTTTGGTGTCCTTTCAGGAAAAATTCTTGGTTTTATTGTCTCTTTGCGTGGCATTGAGGTCGATCCATCTAAAGTCAAAGCTATCCTAGAGATGCCCCCACCCAAAAACCTCAAACAATTGCGTAGTTTGCAAGGTAAACTTCAATCTATCCGGTGTTTCATTTCCCAACTCTCGGATCGATGTCAACCTTTCCATTACCTTCTTAAAAAAGAAATTGCCTTTCAATGGAGCGAAGAGTGTCACCAAGCCTTTGAAGCTCTCAAATCCTATCTCTTGTAGCCACCCGTGTTTATCCCACCTCAGGATGATTGCCCTTTCTACCTTTACCTTTCTGCCACTGACCATGCTATAGGAGCCATGCTCGCACATCGGGACTCGGCACATCGAGAACAAGCCATTTATTATATAAGTCGTACTCTCGTGGATTACGAGACTAGGTATACACATGTAGAAAAATTATGCCTAGCCCTATCATTCGTAGCCACCAAACTCCGACACTACCTCCTGAATCACAAAACTTTTGTCATCACCAACACGGACCCCATTCATTATATGTACGCCAAACCACATCTAAACCAATGCATCGCCCGATGGCTTATGCTCCTTACTGACCTCGACCTTGAATTTATACACCAGAAGTCAATCAAAGGACAAAATATTTAAGACCAACTCGTGGAAGCCCATTTACCTGGGGAACAATTTATCAATTTTAATTTCCCTGACGAACTCATCGCTACTCTTTCACTCAAGGAGGGGTCGTATCCAATGACCCTCTTCTTTTATGGATCCAAATTCCAGCACGGCAGAGGATCTGGCATTGTTCTCATTCCTCTTGACGCTGAGCCTATGCCTCTTTCATTCCGGCTCGATTTCCCCTGCACTAATAATACAGCGGAATACGAGGCCCTTATTTTGGGTCTCCAGGTTGCGTTACACTTAGGTGTCAAATCTATCAATATTTTCAGTGACTCTCAATTGGTAGTTAACCAAGTTATGGGCATCTACCAATGTAAAAATGAGGAACTTCAAAAGTACAAACACTACGTAAATTCACTTTTGACCTTATTTACTCATTATTCTATCCAAACCATTCCCCGCTCCACTAACAAATTTGCGGATACTATGGCTTGCTTAGCCTCACAAATTCCTACCTCACCAAATGACTCTGACATATTCGTCTTGGTCCAACAACTCTTTGCCCCATCTTACTCAGCCCCAGTTGTTCATATGATAAATAATGTGTCTGCTAATTTGCCGGATACCTGATATCACCAATTTCACGACTACCTTACAACCTCTGTTCTCCCACCTGACCTTACTAGTAATGGAAAATGTGCTTTTCTTAAAGGTGTTTCTCGTTATGTTGTCATGCGGGGAATCCTTTATAAACGTGGCTTTGATGGCATCCTCCTTCGATGTCTAACTGGCGCGGAGGTCACCTATATCATCCAACAAGTCCATGACGATATTTGTGGTGGAAATTTTAGTGGCCTTGCCATGGCCAAACGGATCCTTCGCCTAGGCTATTATTAGCCTACTCTTAATAATGACTGCTACGAATATGTTAAGCATTGTGTTATGTGTCAACAACATGCCAACCTTCAACATACTCCTAGCCATCCGCTACAGGTCGCACGAGATCTTTGGCCTTTCTCACATTGGGGTTTAGACCTTATTGGTGAGATTCATCCACCCTCTTCGCAACGTCACCATTGGATTATCACAGTAACCGAATATTACACTAAATGGGTGGAAGCCATTCCACTCATTTCAACCAAAATAGAAAAAATCGTCGAATTCATTAACCATCACATTATCTGACGTTTTGGTGTTCCTCATCGCCTGATAACAGATAATGGTAAATCTTTCAAAAATAAGTTGTTACAAGACCTTTGTGACAACCTTGGTATCAAACTTAGTTTCTCATCACCTTACTATCCACAGGCCAATGGTCAGGCTGAATCTTCTAATAAAACCCTAACCAAAATCCTCATGAAAGTTGTTAATGATTCTGGAAGAAATTGGCATGATCATATCCCCATTTGCCCTTTGGGATTATCGTACTAGCATTCGTACCTCCACTAATGCCACACCATTTTCTTTGGTCTATGGTACCGAGGCTGTCTTGCCTCTCAAAATACAAATACCCTCCCTCAGAATATCTCTTCAGGATATTCTCACCAATAATGATTTCCGCCAAGAGCGGTTAGCCCAATTAGAGCTTCTTGATGAGCGTCATCTTACGGATCTTGACCACCTTCAAATCTATCAAAAACGCATCAAGCGTGCTTAAGATAAGTGACTTCATGAGCGTACCTTTAAGGTTGGTGATTTTGTCCTCAAAGAGAATCAACATGTAACCAAACTAGAAAAGAGAAAACGTGGAAAATTTGCTCCTAATTAGATTGGACCTTACATTATCACTCACACTTATGGATCAGGAACTTATCATTTAGCTTCGCTTAATGGTAAACCTAAGACTAAGCCCCTTAATGCCTTGCATCTTCGACCATTCTATTGTTGAATTTAGTGTTATATCACTTCTTATCTACCTTGCGCTCATCCCTTGAGCTCATTTACCACCGCATACACTTTGTTTCCTACATCTGAAAATCAAATCAAGCTCACATGGTTTGATTCTCACCTCCCCTTAAAGATGCCTTCCCCTTTTTAGTCTAGTCCATGACTTCAAAGTATCAGAATGACACATTCTTAATTAAACACTTATGGGATTTTCTTGAGTCAAACTTCCTACAAAACTAGATGCTTTATGCCTAACGGACATCTCGACCTCTAAATTATACATAGACTGCTCCCTCGAAGGATAGCTATATGCCAAACTATTGCTGCTATTATATATAGACTTCTCCCCCGAAAGACAGCTATACACAAACGCCGCATCTACTACTATAAATAGACTGCTCCCGTGAAGGACAACTATACACAGTTAGCCTTTATCAGAAGCTTCTCACATTGATCCAGCTTCGTGAAGACCTCAAGAACAACAAAATATATATCCCATGTAGACTTCCCACATTGATTAGTCTATGTCCAAAAACATAAAAAGAAGTATTCCAAAAGCACTTTTGAGTCATGGACTTGTCTATTTCAATTTGGTCCTCTTTCATCAGAATAATCACCTTGTAACAAGCTCTGAGCACCCTCACCCATATCTACCACCTCACCTCACCATTTATCAAAGCAACAAAACTCAAGGGACGTGACGTAATACCCGATATATTGTGATTATACAACTCTTTTCAGCTATCAACTTCTCGTCTATGCAAGGTACCTAGAGGTTCAAACTCATTCTACGTTGTTATGTGGTTTGTTTAGATCTTCTCAACTATGGGACACTTTTGCCTCTTTTTCTCGACTCTAGGATTGTGTGTTGACCTTAATCAGGATACGGTTCCCTACCACTTGGGTAGGCTAACTTTCGTTTCACTAATCTCCCTTTCTCACCACATCGCCTATACCCTCCTTTGCTAAATCGCCTTTGTTGACTTCATTAGCCCGACCCAAGGCCAAAACCAATCATTTGGCCCGACCCAAGGCCAAAACCAATCATTTGGCCCGACCCAAGGCCACAACCAACCATTCGGCCTGACCCAAGGCCACAACCAATCATTTGGCCCGACCCAAGGCCGTAACCAATCGGCCCGACCCAAGGCCGCAACCACCCAATCGACCCAACCCAAAGCCGCACCCAACCATTTGGCCCAACCCAAGGCCTTTTACAATTCAAAACACGCAAAACACAAGGCCACACCACTTAAATACCTAGCCCAAAATCAACAAATTACAATTTTACCCACCCATCCTGTAGCTTTTTGTTCAATCGAGCTCACCTATTCCTGTTTTACCATGATTAGGGTACTTGACTTGATCAGTCGACCAACTTTGCCTAGACCTAGACCGTGACGTTTATCTCAACGCAAACCAACCATTTGGTACTATTGAACATGCCTAAATGTTCCTGTACCTTACCCCATTATATCCCCTGGAGCTACTTCCTATGCCTTGGATACCAGGATTATATCACCCTTGTTTGGATAAACTATCGACCTTTGCCTATGAATTGCTTGTTTGCTCTTCAAATCATGTACCTTGGTCGCACTACTACATTTCAACGTGCATCTACTTCTTTGGACCTACCCCACCATCTCACCATTATCTCAACACCATTTACCCTTTATCAACTCTATCCCTAAATTCAAGCCACCTCAATCTGTGATAGATTTGAGGGGGATTACCTATACCCTTAACAGGGGTAACCACTTCATATTATTGTTCGTCGCAGCTTTACAAGACAAGCTACATGACAATAAGGGGCTAATGTAGACACCAAATTTGTGTCTTACGACCCCCTGTGCCCCACATCTCATTTCGTAACCTAACCTCATCACCTAAACCTTACACAATTATTTATTAATTACCTTATAATTAATAAATCCACATCGCCATACCTGCCACCTCATTTTTCCACCTCATCATGACCTAGTCCTAACCCTAAACTAACCTAATTAAGACCTATAACTTGGTCTACATCCACTGGACCCATGACTAAATGACTCCTCACCCGCACCTAAAACCAACCTCATAATGACTTGACCAAGCCCGTAACTAATCCCTTGAGAGAAAAGGAGGGAAAGTTGGCTATTTTATTAAAAATAGCCCACTTTGACTTGACCGATACTCGTTCCTACTCAACCACCGTCGGTTATGTAACCGTCATCGGTCCCCTGTAAATGACCTCCCCCAACCAAAAACAAAGGGTAAATTTTTCATTAATATGAATCAAAAGTCATTGAAAGGATCCAGAGTTTACTTGGCCGAGTAGCGACAAGTGAAGAAACAAGAAGAGTTGGCAGAGGAGGACATCAAGCTGGAGGCTACCACTGAGTAACCAGAGCCCTGTGACACTCATCTGAGCATCATGAGAGGAGATAGCTCATCTTGGATTGTCAGACCATCCTACCTGAACCCTGCCTTCATCATCATAGTCCTTGAACCTGCATTTTTCATCAGGAACTAATAAGTAAGTCTTATACATTCCCCTGTTTTAATAATATTTCTTGGATTTCTGAATCACAGTAATTACAAGTCTACTCCTATATCCACTACCTGGTAACACCCCCCCATGAATAACTATTATTCCTCGACCCCTACACTGCCCCAAGAACAACTCCCATACCCTCTGAGCCTTCTCTATCACCCCGTTACCCATCCCCAATCATTTACTAGCCTTATAAACACCATAGTCATCTTATAGCCAACCTTTTACAAACAAACCCCTTAAATCACTACCCCTACCGATATCAGTTATCATCAACCGGCACCAGTGACACTGACCATCGTCGGTCACCGTGATTCAAAACCAAGACCATCCTTTTCTCTATTGTTCTAACGAGGTAAACAAATTGTAATTGGAAAATAGCTTATTTGTTAGAATTTTATTTAATTCATATTAGCAGGGGAACTAACCACCTTTGAAAGGAAGTCTCATATTTCCTGTGCCTAAGGTAGTTCCCTCACTTATCATCTAATTAGAATCTGGTGGTCTTGTATTCTTACTTGCATGTAGTCCTTCCCCTAGACAAAAAGGAGTTCTTTGCAATCGATCTGATCTCTTTCTACGGTACGTGCACACCCTCTCGACATTTAATAGGTATTCCTCCTAGCCCTAACCCTTATTTGTTTCTCAAAGGAATGAAAGGATAGAAACAACTCTATTCCAAAACTAAAACATTCTGTGCGAAACAGGGACACTTTTGCCTCTTTTACCCGAATCTAGGATTATGTGTTGACCTTAATCAAGACATGATTCTCTATGCTTGGGTAAGCTCAACCTTGCTTCACCTATACCCACACCAACACCGCCAATATCTTACCAACACCAACAACATTACCCTACCAACATCAAACTTTTACCAACCAACAAATTGCCTATAATTCACCTCTCCCTTGTCCTAAGGGAGAACTACATCGGTCTGAGGTGCCTCCTTGCTTTGTGCAATGGGCTATGTAGGCAGCACTTAGGAGACATGGGGTCTCCCAAGGTTAGCTCAACCATCTCCTACCATAACCTATCATGTGTTGTTAAAATATAAATGATTTCACATATTTATATTGATAACACTCACCTTGGTCTTTTATCAATTCAAAACATTCAAAATACAAACATTCTTATTATTATCCCGTAAACTCAAATCAATATACATAGTCATTTTTATTTAGATGTTAAACAAATACTTCTTCTCTATCATCGACGCACAGGTCAGCATCCTTATTTATTCTTCTACCCCTATGAAATTCACTTAGACCCTTACGCCTCATCCCGAACCAGGTGGTGATCGTGATCATCGACACTACTCACCTAGCCTCTCCATCCTCAAAGGTGCCACTGCTATTGGTTCCTCGCACTGATCCACCAATCTCTCTGTAACATATGAATATGCCCTCTCATGTGGAGGAATCTCACCTCTAGTCTCTCCACTCATGACTGCGCAACTGCTAACAATCTCGTTGTCTCATTCACCTACATTTAAAGCTGGTGAACTAAATCCTGTAGGCAATCTCTCTCCACTGTAATCACATCTATGTCAGGATGATCATCCCTCTCACGTGAACCTCGCAACTCTACTACCCACCATAATCTATAAGACTCTGTCACTCCTACATCCATTACCCTGCGATCAGTTGCTATCTCTTCTGGTCCTTCTGGAGGTATCGACTGGGGAGGTGAGAATGATGCCTCGGTGTCAATCCTCATGTATGGTGTATAAGCCATGGGTATATCTTGAAAAAATCCAAATTTTCACCAATCTAGAGGAATCCTCTCGTACTCACCTGGCCTGTGTCCCGCAATCCACCTTAATCACTCTACACCCCTCAAATCCTCAGCTAGTGTTACATCTGCTCGGACCCGTGACAACAAATCTGGCACCCTATCATTCATCCTCAACCTTGCCTCTACCTGCATACATCAAATCAACAAACAACAAATCAATAAATGAATTCCCTAGGTGTTTTTTTTATCACATTCTAGAATTTTACATAGTAACAGATATCAGTTATAGATAACTGATACTAGTTATCTCTAAACGATATCGGTCACTGTCAATTCTATACACCCTGCTTAAAAACACCACCTACGATAATTATTCACTTGTTTACCCCTCTCTGTACCTACAAACATACCCGAAACCCCTGATTACCTACCCCATAACACTCACCCCATCCAAAACCCTTGCCTATCACCTTTTCTTTTTCATCTCTACCCACTTACCTTCTCTCATCCTATTCATAAACATGTAAGAATTGAATTCCAACCAAAACTTATACCTCTTGGGATGCAACATCTTGAGGTGGAACCTGTCTTCCCTCTCTTCTCTACTCGCTAGATGCTTCTCCTTGTTCAGCCATGTTCACCACCCTCTTTAATATAACTTGCCTTTCTGCCTTCTTAATCTAAGCCCACGATTACTTTACCTATATCTTTCCTCCTTATCACTCAATTCTCCCATGAAATTACCTATATAAGCCATCAACAACGTCGCATTCTCGTATTTAACTTTTTGCATGACTCTAAAAATAAGAACTTAAGTTGCCTCCCAAGCTTTTCTATTTTTAGAAAAGCTCGTTTTAGCATAACCGATATCGATTACCTAACCGGTATCGGTCGAATGACTACCAACATTGGTTACCTAACCGATATCAGTCACCTCTCTCCCTTTGGTTATCCTAGGCCATTTCTTTGTTTTTTACAAGTTTTTGGTGGTGCCCACCTCTTTTCCTTGCATAACGACATAGTTATCGATATCTATCATCAGAATACCATCAACACATATGCAAAACTTCATCAACATCATCTATATATACATCAAATTTCAATACCATCGAAAAAACACATGAAACATTCTAATACATGCATCAAATCAAAAAATTTATACACCATGTGGAGCAAACTCATCTACATATCATCATCAAATCAATGTCAAAATATACAAATTGCCCTATATGGGGCCTCTGTGATCTAAAAATACAAAGTCGGCACGCAGGCCGCTATCTCTGTCAAAATCTCGACTCAGCTCACAGGTCGGTCTCTCATGTCAAAAATATACTTGGCTTGCAGGCCAGTATCAACTATACAAAATGTACTCAGCTCGCAGGCCGGTATATACAACAAAAATGAAAAAATAAATCCTATGTGGGCATGCAGGCCTCTATATACACACTCGGTTCATAGACTGGTGTCTCTATCAATAAATCCTCTATATACCCATCTCTGCTCCTGGGGTGACTCAGCTCTCTCCCCCTCCCTCGGCTCATCTCTCAGCCAGGCCCCTATGCCAGATCTCACCTCTATCTGTCACTGACCCACTGGCTGTGGCTGCAACCACCCTGTGACCTATGACTCCGAGATGTCTCTGCCCTGTGAGCCACATATGGTTGATAGTCGGCACCAGGTACCATCTAGCATGTCCTGATAATATCGGGCCTCCGCTCTCGCCTCCATATATCGGGCCCGTGCCACCATGGCTGGTGGGGCTGGTCCCCCTTGGCTCCTAATAGAAGTGGCCCCTGACCTGCCTGTACACCCTGTGCCTGAGGTGGTGCCTGTACCTACGTTTGTGCCTGAGGCGGTGCCTATACCTGTACCTGTACCTGTGCTTCGGCTAACTGCCCCTGTAACAACCCCCAATCTGTGCCTGTGCAGTAGCAAGCTACCCCTATAATAACTACACCTGGTGCCCAAGAGATGATCCCTCTCCACTATAACAGCCGCCAAATCTGGCTGTGCCGGGCTGTGCTCTCATGACTGCCCTCTGCCTTTGCCCACCACATACGAACCAAAAATGAACTTGTCACCACCGACATCGTCCACCGTATCATCGGCCGACCTCTCTGCTATCCAGACTGGGTCCAATGGCTGTGGAGGAGGCAGTGGTGCCTCTACATCCTCCCTCCGATACTGTGGGAAGGGAGGTGGCTCGTCCTGTCGTAGATCTAACTATCGGTGTAACCTCTCTAGGGGAATCCACTCATGCTCCTCAGGTCTCCGTCCAGCTATCCAGAAGATATAATGGATCCATCATAGCTGCGCTCGGGCTCCTCCTCGGGGATGATGGCCTCTGTATGGCCTCCATATAATATCTAGTTCCGTCAGGCCCTTTAACATATGCCTCTAATACGTGACATCTCACCCTGCAATCACTACTCGTGGCTAGCCCATGACCCCCAACCACCTCTAAAATCCATATCTATACACTACCTGTGGCCCTGGCTACTGGGGAAACCCTACTAGTCATATACATATGATATGCTTGTAGGCCTAGTAGTGTAACAAAAATGTCGAACATATACCAAATCACCTCATACGGCGATAGCCCCAGAGCTCTCTGTATAGCTGCACCAGATACACCAGTGCCCATGCATAGCAGGTGTGCTCCTCCACCATCTCATGTAATACTCCCATCAATTCCCATGAGAAGCGACCTCCCTCTGAGTCTGGGAGGGCGAAGCAGGTGATACCAATCATCATCAGCACAGCAAGTCATGTCTCCTGTCGATGTGCACGATACATATCACCGTAGAAAATGCTCGCGCTATGATATGTAATCAATGGGGCTATATCCCTGAATACCTATAGGATGTTTTCCATTGTTGTCTCAGCATCCACCTGGAATACCACCTCACCTATGATCGGCAGTCTCAGGATGCGATACACATCTTCTAGTGTGACTGTCATCTCTCCAATAGGGAGATGGAAGACATTGGTTACCGGATCCCATATCTTGATGAGGGAAACCATCAAGCTGTGGTCCCTATCCATGGCCCTATATCTCTGGACTCCGCCAAGTCCAACCTCCTACATGACAGACCACTATGCTGTAGTCACATGTGGCCATATCCACCCCAGTAGAGGCGGAATCCGATCTCGCATCGTCAGCTACTGGCGTGCCTACAAAAACAACCCACTGCATCAGGCCTACTCTTTCCAAAACAACTACCCAATATCACTAACCCCACCCAACAGAACACCTATAATATCCCATTTACCTATCCCACAACCTACCACCTACCCCACTCATACACCACCTGATTACCCCCACCCCAATAACCTTTCCTACCAACTCTACTTTTTCCCCTTTCACCCCATAATTCTATCCTACTCGCCTACAACAAACCAACACAACTACTTTCTCACCCTTTCCCCCTACCCATGATAACCAGTACCGGTCACCCTCAACCACCATTGGTCCCCCAACCCTATCTATACCCTGTTTTATGCATCGCCATCGGTCGACACATGACCAACGCTGGTCTTTGAACCCACAAAATCTTACCAGCTTGTGCGGTGACCGATGCCGGTCACTCAGTGAACGACATCGGTCACTGTGGGATTTCAGGGCCGGATCGAAAGTGGCCCCCAAATCCCCTTTTTTCTATTTTTAACCTATCTACCCAGCCCAATTGCCTAAAAACTTACCCACCCTACTGTGTTGACTTACCTAACATATCTACCCACTCGATTTTATGATTTACCTTCATTTATTCATTATTTTATCACATTTTAGATTCCTACCCGAAAATCCACATCCTAGCTAAATTCATTAACTTCACATAAATAGGATTTTAGAACCTACTGGTACAACTACACGTCGTCATGGTGGGATAGGTGGCAGTGGTCTAGCTCCTCCAGTACCTCCTAATCCTCCAGGCTATGCCATGGCTCCAAATCTTCTCAACAGGGTCCTCAACCAATCAAATTCTGTCTCCTGATCTCTGGGGCCTACCAATAACTTACTCCCCACTCAACTAGTGCCAACTCAGCTCAAAATTTCAACCCAACTAATTCGCACCTCAGATAAGACAAAAATGGGCACTCAAATTCACAAAGTGACAATTACATGCCGTATTTTTCTTTTTATAGGTTTTGGCATATAACCAATGCCAGTTACGGCGTGCCCTAGAAGACCAGTATTGGTCTTGTGACCGATATCAGTCACACATAACCGATATCGGTTAGCTACTTACTTAACCTAACACCCACCCTTATCCACCAATCTCCATTTTTCACCATCTTACCTACCCTCAGCTTTGCTAAATAGCCTTATTTTTAATTCATTAGCCCGACCCAAGGCCACAACCAACCAATCAGCTTGACCCAAGGCCACAACCAACCAATCAACCTTACCCAAGGCCGCACCCAACCAATCGGCTTGACCCAAGGCCGCAACCAACCAATCAGCCTGACCTAAGGCCGCAACCACCTAATCAGCCAGACCCAAGGCCACCACCCACCAATCGGCCCAACCCAAGGCCACAACCCACTAATCAGCCAGACCCAAGGTCGCAACCAACCAATCGGCCCGACCTAAGGCCACCACCCACCAATCGGCCCAACCCAAGGCCGCAACGCACCAATTGACCTGACCCAAGGCCGCAACCAACCAGTCATCCTGACCCAAGGCCACACCAATTAAGTACCTCGACCAAGACCCACAATTTATGATTCTATCATGTAGCTGTTTGTTCCATCGAGCTCACATGTTTGTGTTTTAGCATAACTAGGATACTTGAATTGGTCATCCGACCAGCATTTCCTAGACCAAGACCGTGCCGTTTATCTCAACCAAACCAACCATTTGGTACTGCCGAACATGCCTAAATGTTCAGATACCTTACCCATTATATCCCCTAAAGCTACTTCCTATGCCTTGGATACCAGGATTATATCACCCTTTTTTGGATAAACTATCGACCTTTGCCTATGAATTGCTTGTTTTCTCTTCACATCGTGTGCCTTGGTCGCACTACTACATTTCAACGTATGTCTACTTCCTTGAACTTACCCCACCATCTTACCATCATCTCAACACCATTCACCCTTTATCAACCCTATCCCTGATTTCACATCGCCTCAATCTGTGATAGATTTGAGGGGGATTACCTATATCCTTAATTGGGGCAGCTAATTTTTATTTTTGTCAGTGCAACTTTAAAATACAAGCTACACGACAACAAGGGTCAAATGTAGACACAAAATTTGGGTCTTATGATGCCCTTTTACCTCGTATCTCATCCCATAACCTAACCCTACCTCACCACCTAAAACCTTACACACCTAATGATTTATTAATTACCTTATAATTAATAAATCAACATCTCCAAACCCACCACCTCATCTCGCCACCTCACTATGACCTAGCCCTAACCCTAAACCGACCTAATTAAGACCTATGACTTGGTCCAGACCCACACCCATGACTCATCACCCCTCACCCGCACCAAAACGAGCCAAATAATGACTTGACCAAGCCCACAACTGATCCCTCCAGAGAAAAGGAGGGAAAGATGGTTGTTTTACTAAAAATAGCCACTTTGACCTAACCGACATCGGTTCCTACTCGACCGCCGTCGGTTACGTAACCGCCATCGGTTCCCTATTAATGACCTCCCCCAACCAAAAAGAAAGGATCCAAAATTCATTTGGGTGGAAAAGAGAAGTGAAACAAGCAGAAGAGGTTGCAGAAAAGAGCATCGAGCTGAAGACTGTAACGGAGCAACTGGATCACTGTCACCCTCATTCAAGCATTGGAAAATACTAGGGATAGCTTCATCAACTCACTTTCCAATACCGGATCATCCCAACTAAGCCTTACTATTGCCACCACATTCTTTGGACCTGTACCTTCATTAGGAACCAGTAAGTATTATCTTATGGTTCTTTGTTATCATTTTTCTTTAATTCATATCAAATGGGGAACTGACTACCTTTGAAAGGAAGTCTAATGTTTCCTCAGTCTAAGGTAGTTCCCTCACCTATTTTCTAATTAAGATCTGGTGATCTTGTATTCTTACTTATAGGTAGTCCTTCCCAGACAAAAAGGAGTTCTTCACAATCAGTTGGATCTCTCTACAGTATGCGCACACCTTCCCAACATTCAACAGGTATTCCTCCTAGCCCTAACCCTTATCTGTTTCTCAAGAGAATAAAAGGATAGAAGCAACTCTATTCCGGAAAGAAATTCTATGTGAAACAAATTCCATAACATATATTATAATAGAAGGAAAGATATAATCATTCATTCATAGCATGAAAGGAAAGAGAACTTCTATGAATGAAATATATGTAAAACCCATTGATATTCATATCTAATTGCAATATGTAACCTCATTGTATTCATTATTTCATTATAAAGAGCCATAGAGGGTAGACCACAATCATGCACATCACTAGGCTTGTATAACTAAGTCAAGAAGAAAAAGAAATTACAATGCTAAGCTTAGTACATTCCTTTCTACACCAAAGTTCCACTCGCAGTAATCCTGTAGAGCTTCACCCATGTTATCTCTCTCTAAGTGTATCCCTCCTATCTTCTCCTCTCATGTCTTTTTTACCATGTGTATGTTATCCTAGTCTCCTTATCTTTGTCTCTCTTTTCCCACTACAGGCACTTGTATTTATCACCTTCCCACACTTCCAACTCATCTTGCCATGCCCTCAAATCCATTTTACACGTGTCAGATGTGGTCCTTCAGCGAGCATGTTTCCTCAAGCCTTAGATCTCTACTCCATCTCATAATGGTCTTCTTGAAGAATCCTTTGCTAGCATGCTCTTTCCTGGGCCACCTGTTGCCAGGCTAGCATCTGATCACACTTTTCACATGTTTTGCCTTTGGTGCTTAAATTGGCTAAGTCCTGAATCTCCTTTTGCATGCCACGCAAACCATATACCTCATTAACTCTTCCTCTTGCATGCTTTTTACTTACATGCCCTTCTATAACTAGGGTCCCATGCACTCACGCACCTTCACACTTAGTCAATATTTTAGGGGCCCAACACCTAGATATCAATAACCACCCCACACTAAAAGGATGTGTAGTCTTCTACACATAAACATGCTTCATATAGTAATTAGCTTCATGCGTGCAAGTGCACTTATTTCACAACACCAACTAAATTGAAAAATCATAGCGATAAAGAAGGAAACACACAAAATTGAAAACCTAATCTAAATGATAATACTACCTTATTACAAACACCCAGAAGACTTATTTATAGTAGGGCTTTAGCCTACTCCCGTTGAAGTAATCAGGTAGTTGTGTTCCATCAAGTGCTTCTAACTGGCAAGCACTTTTTTCAAGGATGTAAGTGATAACATACGGCCCCAACCAATGTACCTTAAGTTTTCCTGGATGGCACAAGAACTTAGAGTCATAAAGAAGTACCATTTTTCCAATCTCAAATTTCTTATCCCTTATGTTTCTATCATGCCAAGATTTCTACCTGGCCTTTTCTTGCTTCTAACTCCAACATGTTATTGCTCGTCACTCATCCAACTGAATTATCTACTCAATCCATTCTTATAAATCTTGTTCATCAGCTAGACCTCCAGTGCATGCAATATGTAAATAAGGTAACATAAAATCCATAGGAAGAACAACTTATGTGCTAAACACTAACTAAAATGGTGTGGCTTTGTTCAACCTTTTATATGTTGTTCGATATGTAAAAAGCACTAAAAATACTTTATCATCACAATCCTTTCTTCCAACATCACATATTTTTGTCAATGTCTGGCCCAAAATTTTATTGAAAGGTTTAGCATTCCCATTTGCTTGAGGATGATAGGGTGTAGTCGTATGGTGTGCAATCATGAACTCATCTAATAAAATTTTGATTGTCTCATTAAGAATATGTGTGCCCCTATCACTGGTTAAACTCAAAGGACAACCATACCTTGTAATAATATGTTCCCATAGAAACCAAGATGTTGTAGCCATTGTATAGTCCTTGGTAAGTGCTACTTTTGTGCACCTTGTCGATAGTCTGTGTAATTTATAATATAGCGTGATCTAGTTTTACACGCAGATGGGGAAATATGACCCAAAAAATGTATAGCCCATTTCTCAAATGGTTCTGTGTTGGTAATAGGTCTAAGAGGCATTTCATCTCACTGACCTGGTCTTCCAAGACATTGACAATTATCACATGCCTTAGAAAATTCCTTACAATCTTTATAGAGGGTCTCTCATCATAATCCAGAGAGAAGAGTTTTCCACCCTGTGGCATCACCTGCATAGTGGCCTCCTTTAATTCCACCATGAGCTTCTTCCATAATGCTCATGTGCTCATCTTCCAATACACAATGGCACAATATTTCATCCTGGACCATTTTGTACAAGTCACCACTAACTAACATATAAGGTGTAACATGTATAGAAAGTTGTTTCTTCTCCAAGGATTTCATTCCTTCTGGTGCCATCCTTGTGCATAAAAATATAGCAATGTCCTCTAGTTTTGATGGCGCGCATTATAACCTGTATAATTATGCATCTGGCATGGTGTCCTCAATTTCATGTTCTTCTTCTCTTGACTGTATTCTTGATAGATGGTCTGGTCCATAATTACTTTTTCCTAGTTTTACCACAACTATGAAATCAAACTATTGAAATATGAGCACCCATCGACATATGTGCCCTTGTAAAATAGGCTTATTTACCAAATACTTCAATGCCATGTGATTTGTATAAAATATGAATGGTGTATCTAGTAGGTACTAACTAAATTTATGTAACACATAGATCATGGACAAAGCATCGTGCTTTGTAGTTGTGTAATTATGTTCTTCAGGAGTTAGCTTTCTACTAGCAAAATAGATAGGATGATCTATAATACCTTCTCCAGGTTGAGCCAAAACCACACAAATGGTCATGCCAAAGTTGTCAATATGTACATGGAATGGTCTTTCCCATGAAGGAAAATGTAGAATGGGCGTAGTAGTAATTTTCTCCTTGAATTTCTCGAATGCACATTGTTTTTGTTCACCCCCATAGAACGCACCTTTTCCTTTTAGTAACTCTTCTAAAGGTGAAACAAATTTAGCATGGCCTTTGATAATTTTTTTGTAATATCTTGTATGTCCCAAAAATCCATGCACCTCACTTTGACTGATAGGATTCCCTAGGCCTATAATGACTGCAACCTTCATTGGGTAAACCAACAAACCCTCCTTACAGATTATGTGTCCTAAAAGTATCCCAAACGGTGTAGCAAATATGCCCTTCTTGATGTTTAAATATATACTCAATTGTCTACACCTTTTAAACATTAAGCACAAATTATCACAATGGTCCTTAAATAATCCATACACCATCCAATTGTCTAAATATACCTGTAAGAAGTTTTGAATAAATTCTTTGAATGCTTGGATGACTATGCATGAAAATACAATAGGTGCATTTTTCAGACTAAAAGGCATGATAGTATAGGAAAAGCTACCCCATTCAGTAGTAAATGTAGTCTTTTCCTAATCATTTTGTGTAATTCTAACCTGATGATACCTAGAGAACCCATCTATAAATGAGTATATTTTGCACCCTACAACTCCTAATATTTCCTCAGTCAATGGCGTAGGGAATGGATCTATTACACATGTAGCATTTGGCTCCCTGTAGTCTAGACATATTATAATTTTTCCATCCTTATTGATACTAATCACCATTAGACTAACCCATTCTAACTCATCAAAGGACTTGATGATTCCAAATTTCAACATGTTATCAATCTCTTCTTTGACCTTTTCATGCAAATTGGGGTTCATTCTGTAAGGTGTTTTCCTTACTGGGTGCACCCCCTCTTTAAGCTTTATCATCATCTCCCCTAATAACTCATGCATGCCTTTAAGTTCATGGTACCCCCTATAAAATAGGTCCTGGTAGTCCCTTAATAACTCAATTATTTTTGCCACTTCAGATTCTAACCAATAATCTCCAATTATAGCCTCCTTAAGTTTAGTATCTATTCCAATATTCACTCGCTTTATCTTCATAGGTTCATGATAGGCATGTGTGGTCTTATCTGCATTATCCAATACCTCTTGCCTTCATGTTGAATGCTTTACACCCAGATTATCTACTTATTCATCATCTAAGAATTAGACCATTTTTCCTTTCTCTTTCTCAAGGCAAGCATGTTGAAGTAATATTGCATCGGCCTTTGGTTCTTTATCAAGACATGCTCTTGAGTCCTCTTCATCTAATAATTCATGGAGGAGTTCTTCAGCCTTGGCACTATCCCCCATAGTTAAGTGCTTAATAACTTTCAATTTTTCTTCTACCAAAGGTTTTGTAGAGAAAACGTCAAATGCCTGTGCCATTCCTGTAACTTAATTATGCCAATTTCTAGTTTCTCTATGTAGTTTTGCATATACACACCAAGCACGCGCACAACCTTGTAAAGTGGAATAAAACCAGTGCACCCATAGTGAAGGTGGTAAAGCTTCTTGCCATTTTTTCTAGAGTCTCTCACACTTCTAAACATGGTGTTGAATAGGTTGATCACCGTGATAGTTGCAGATTTGCATAGGTGCATTGCTCCTAAAGAACCTAGTGGCAAGATCCACTCCAATTTCATTCCATTTGACTAGATTATCCCTTTGGACCACTCACCAGTATGCTACTATCTTAGGTAGTGTATATGCTAGAATATTTCTCCTCTCCAGTGGGTCTATCCATTTTTCTTCCATGGCACATAGGAATACCATATGATCCCCTTCTCCTATGTAATAAGGTACCGAGTTGTTACCTATCATCCTTACATAACACGGTTTAGTGCCTCTAGGGAATATGATATTTACTTCACACCCTACCAACTCATAAGTGTTGTGATCCCAATTATCATAGGAAACACTTGTAATATCACCAATAGACTATGCATCCTCCCACTAAATTAGTCCTTCTCTGGTTGGTTTAGTTATCTATGGATCTCGGATGGTGCGTACATAAATCCTATTCAAATCTTCTTCACTTAAGGGATCAACATAGGGTGTATAATTTCTATCTATCAGAGGGATAATGACCCTTTCCTCTTTATTTTCAAAACTTATATAGCCATTGTTGAACTAAATATCAACATTATTTGCATAGCACCAAGGATGCCCTAATAGAGCTAGGAAGCTATTTGATTCTACCAGTGCTAAAACTTCAAAGTCTCCAGTGAACTTTGCTCCTTGTATGGTAATGGACACATCTTTTAAAACTCCTATGGAAGTGGCCTTAATCTGATTAGCCATGAATAATACATTAGTGGATGACTACAAGGGGGGTCTCCTCATTTGTACCCATGCATCCAAAGTAAGAACATTGACTTTCACACCTATATCAATCAGTATATTACTCACCAGCCACCCATATATAGTAGCATTCAAAGTAATTTCCTTATCATAATCTAGGCTATGAGGAGGGAGATTTGCATGTAGGATCTTTCATCCGGTCTCAGTACTTGCGCGTGGAGTGTTCCCTTTTAATCAACTCCCTAATAGTGGAATGATGTTCTCCTGGCACAACATTTTTCACACTTCTCTAAAGTCACCTATATCAGTTTGGACCGTCTCTGATGATTTATTGTTCTCCTTTAAGTATTGTATCTCACCTTGAAGATTCCTTAGCACTTACATGGTATCCTAATAAACCTCCTTCTAGTAGGAAGGGTCTGGGTACCATGCATGAAGAACCTCATCCTTAGTGATGGTAGGAATGTACTGTAAAACCTCCTTGGCACATGTTTCCTTAGTGCGATTCATGATCTTCATTTGTAGTGCCTCAGATTCTACTCCCATATTGGGCATCCATTGATTTCCCACATCACGTTGTATTCTTAACCATTCATGCACCTTTGTTTTCATCACTATGGTTCTTCCCACAGAAATAATATGTAATATTCTAAGGAAATTGTACCTATAGTGTTCAGGAGATCCACATGTATAACATGTTTCACAATGAAACTCACTTCTCCACCACCACGGCCTCTTCCTATGAATCCACCATGGTATCCTCGACCTCTACGACGGTTGCCTTCAAAACAACCCTCATTCTGATCATAGCGTGCCTAATTGTGCTCCCCAGTCTTGATGCTCATTCTTGCCCTTAGAATTATCTAAAAATCCTGTCTATCGTACACCAATATCATTAGCATCATGGATCTATCTAATCAGCCGGAAGTCCTCCATGTCATGTGTTGTGGACCTATATATTTTAATAGTAGCTTGAAATATTTTTACTTATCATGCATTGCAATAATGGGTAGTGAATAGCATCATGGTTTAAGTGGCATATCTCACAATCCATTGGAAATGAGCATACTATTATGTGGGGATAACTATCCTCTGTGTGACCCTCTACTTCATAATCTATACACCAAATTCTTGAGCAGGTTTCATAGGTTGAATTCACTGATAATTTCTCTAGTTATTTTTCCATAGCTATGATCTTTGCCTCTAAGAATAGGCTAACGCCGGTGTCAATACTCCCAACTACCTCAACACATAGGGATACTTCCAATGCCTTGCGCAAATCAATAAATGTCTTATGTGATAATTCCCTCCTAAATGGTGTAATTAATCCCCCAACAAACCATTGTGCATGTTGGCTTGCATGTATGTCATAAGAAAACTTTGATAACAACATTTTAAACCATGCATCATGCTCTCTACAAATTTTAGTAGTTCCTTGCTTAATATCCTTGTGGGAACTTATACTCTTATGCTCAAACTCAGGGATATTAAACTCTTTTAAGAATGCATCCTTAAATGACGCATAATCCACTCAAGTCTGATCAGGGTCAAACTTCTTGTACCAGCTGTGTGTGTGCACTTGTAACATAGTAGTAAATTAGCTTTCCCTATGCTAAGAAGTTGTGATTCCTTTTGCATGCCACAATATTTTCACATATATGCACATGTTCAGTTGCATCTTCTATTCCCCTATACTCTGGAAGATGTAGAGACATTTCCATATAAATATTATGGGGTTGGGGTGGACCTTGCCCACCTAATCCAGAACCTCCAGTGTTTCCCCTACCTCCAAAACCTCCATATGCCCCTGAACCATAACTTCCCATGCCTTCTGATCCCAAACCTGTAGCTGGAATAGGTCCTATAGATGTACTCCCCTATGCTCTGATAGTAGTACTATACTAAACCCCTATGATTTGTGAATTAGTTCCACTTGCAGAAGTGAATCCAACATTTGGTGTGCTCATATTCTATGTAGATAATGTGATTGAAAACACACCTCCAAATAACAATGAAGTCATATGTCCTACCATTCATTTACTTGTTTATCTTACTTCCTAAACTTTCTTGTTGATTACTTGTCATACTAGATACTGGAAAACCAAGCACAAGGGCTAGGTTACTAGGTGGATTCAGATGTGCGCCCATGGCCCAGGTCATCTCTTCTGGCACGATCCCTTGTGAGCTCGAGGAGGGTTACCTATCATGCTTTCCCAGATGGGGGAGTTCCTGATGCTCTAGCTCCACATCTTCTACATGAGATCCAAATCCCTCATAAGCCTTCTCTCTCCTTAATTCCATTTTCAATATAACATCATGATACTTCTCTATCTCCCTCTCAGCCTACCTCATTATAATTAAGTCACCTTTCTTATCTTTGTCTTTGCACTACTAAGTTTACCATCCTTCACCAATCTTATCCCCATGCCCGGCGTGGTGGGGTTTAGTTAGCCATTAGTTTAATCTCCAGGTTTAAGGTTACCATTAGGATCTTGATCGCCAGTGGAATGCCTTGTAAATAAGCTCCCCGTAGATGTTGTAAGAATTGGAATTCAGATACCTCTAGACATGAATAAGTCAAAATTGAGTATTCTAAGATATAACTATTCAAGACACCATGAAACCACATTTCCATGGATCGAGTCCAAATCAGATCAGCATCATAAAGGGCCCTAGAATTCTTCCTGCATCCAAAAAAGTGTGCGATACCTCCAATTCCATTTAGATTCAAAAGAAACCAGCCATTCGTTATAGTTCTACTGGAAAGATAACAAAAAATCTATCATATAAGTAGTCATATAGATCTACTCTACCCAAGTGCGTGTTTTGAACTCAAATCCAGTGTTGAACCATCATGCGTATTCTTCTTCTAGAGCATGTATTCATTATTCAGTACTTGCTAAGGACAACCAGTATGTCTTCATTCTGAACCATCCTGAAAACAACTGAAAAAGAGGTCCCAACAATAGAACCAATGATTCAGCCTAGAATTCAGTAACACAAACCCAATGCAACCCTATGCACACTGGCACATCACTAAGCCTAGACTGATTGCTCACCTGAATCATGTAATGGTACCTGGTCCCTCTTTAGGGTTACTATAGCAAGATGTTAGCATGACGAAGGCTTTAACATATATAGTTATATTACTAGCACATCACTCTATAGAGAATACCAGATCTATATCCAAGGAAAAACACAACTAAGTACTGACCATGATGAGATCAAAAGCATACTATATTATGATACTCATAGAACTAATACTTATATTTAGTCAATATCCTCCAATATATTCAATGCATTAAGTTACAGAACCTTCATTATAATATCAAAATTATACACATAGTAGCACAACATTGTATGTGTCGATCTCATCACCTATCTGTCACGATATCTTCTATATATCCCTATATCTATTACATAGTATAATCCATATATATAAGGGTGGGGACTTTCCCTTCACCACTTATCCTCTCCAATAATAGGTCACATGTTATTATTAACCACATGCCATCACAAAAACTATTCGCACATACAAGTATACTAACAATAGATTACTTACTAGCTAATTGATAGTAGCATATATATTTCTTATTTGTGTCCATGCAAAGTGCTTCATATCTAATCCTCCAAAAATAGCCAATGCGTGGCACTCCAATGGCATGGGGCCCTTGGAGGTTAGCTCAACCACTCTATCCCATAACCATTATCCATTTTTAACAAACAACAGTAACCTCACCTTAGAATATTAACCCCACCTAATGACCTTATTTTGTACAACCCAACCTCAACTATTAGTTGGGGAATGTTTTTCTTTCCTCTAACATGACCTTACCTATGGCCTTACCTAATACAACCAACCTAACCTAGCCCATTTTTGAAACTCGCATTCACTTACTCGCTATACCATACGATGAAGCTACTTGTGTTGTTTAGATTATTAACTTTTTCTTTCCTAATGTCATGTCTTTTATCTCCACCAAACCACTGGTGCTCTAGAACATACCTATTTCTCATTGCTACACCTTACCTAGTTTTGATTCAGGACTGTATACTATAGCTTGGATACCTTAACCACTTTAACCTTGTTTGGATAAACCTATTGACCTTTAATGAAGTAGAGTTTGAGAGCTATTCAACTTGGTACCTTATCACATTCAATACATGTGGGTGGCATTAGTTTTCCACTACCTATTACTCCAATTGAAATATCCCTTCCCTAAAACCCACCTACCCTTATTTTCATCACTTACCTATTTATCAAAACCACTCACCAACTTCATTTCACACCTCATTAGTTCCTAGTTTGAGGGGGATCGCCTCCACCCATAGTTCGGGAAACCAAACCTTCACTCACACCTGGGGAACTTAATTCCTATTTTTTTCAATGTTGCTTATTAATAAAATATTCCTAACAAAAAGGGGAAAATGTAGGCACCAAAATTGGGTCACACTCCCTTTGGTCCCCTTTGATTAATTAACGTAACACATTTAACTAACCATGAGCCCTTTACCCCATATTAATATTCTTCCTCGCGTTATTAATTAATTTAATTAAGTTAATTTAATCCTCAAACCTCCACCTCATCATGAAACCTAACCCTATACACATTCTAGGGGAATTTAACTCACAGTGACCAAGTCATCACTCTCACCACTACATCATCACTATCAGTGCTCAGTCACTACTTGACCTAACTAATTAAGAATTCTTCCTAAACCGAACTGAAATTCTTCTAAGATCTTCCTCCCTGCTCTCATGTGAACTCTACTTTCCTAATCCAACACAACAAGGAAATCACACCAAATCTTGGAAGATCTACCTATTGTTAATAAATAGGACTATTTCACCATAAGTGATGTCAGTTTATCCATAACCAACATCGATCACCTAAACCACCATTAGTTCCTTTATATATAATTTTAAAAATCTTTACACGGGTTTTTCATTCAGTTTTATGACTTATATTACAATCAAGAATGAGTCTCAAATCCATTCCTACATCCAAACATTGATGATACACCACCAGGGTGCAACACAAGGAACATTTTCTCTTCCAGAGTATTGGAGTATCTAAGAGAACACATAGTTTGCATTATCGCAGCATTGAACCATTCATCACCTTTCCGATCAATCACCAACCACCTTCATTCAAGAGATCTTCATAGCAAAAAGTAAGTAACTTAGTTTTCATCATCTGCGCTTACCTTGTTGTAGATCTTTTAATTTTTTCAGTATTTCCATTTCTGTTATTACCCAAATATCTCCATTTACCCATTATCCACCTAACCAACCATTTCAATCATTTCCAACTTTCTTAACCTCTTCCTCTACATTCTTGAGTCTTCTCATTTATATTACAAGCCTAACCACACCTTCCTCACTCTTTGTGCAATCACAAAGAGGCTAAAAAGTTATTTTTATTAATTTATCACCCATTTCCCCTACCAACGTCGGTTTAGCTTACCACAATCGGTTTCAACCCTATACCACATCAGTCACCCCACTGATACTAGTCTTTGTGCTATTTTATAGTCTCAGACCAGAAAGCCTTCTATTCAACCAAAACTAACCCAAACCTCACCTAATCAATCCCAGATGTTTACAAGACCTCTGACAAACCTGCCTAGCCCAAACAAACCTTTGGTTTCATTAGATTTAGTGATACATTTTGTATTTAACATTAATTATAGCATATTGTTTTGTATTGAGAAACCTAAATCATTCCATTATAATAGGAACTTTTTATTAAATTTTATTATTTATGTTAAATTAAATAGTGGATTGACAAACACTCTAGGAAGCATCATGCATCCCAAATCTAGCATATGCTAGGCAGTCCACTATCATATGCTATTTAATGCTCTTTGGTGGTCTGGTTTTGTATTTACAGGTAGTCCTTCCTAGAAAAAATGGAGTTCTCTATGGCCATCTTGGATAATGTCAACAATGCACATATTCTACCTTCCACCCTTGATTTTACAAGTATTCCTCCTAACCTCTTACCTTATTTTTTTTACTCAACTTATTGGTGAAAAAAGTGAATTATGCTGAGGCATTGAAGTATAACCTGCTAAAGCCAAAAATATTATTGAAATGTCTCCTCCATCAAACCTCAAACAACTACACATCATCCAAGGTAAGCTTTATTCCATCTATTGATTTATATCACAACTCTCATATTGTGTAACACCTTGAACAAACTATTATATTTATCTTTTCATTACAAGCGTTGGCATGTGATTTTCTTAAATGAGGTGCATTTCCTTTATTGTTGAAAATCATGCTTGTTATGGATAAATCATTTCTACTCTTGGATTCATTGGATTGAAATGTTATGACTTACAATAATCCACTTTCACTTCTTATTGATAAGCTGCAATCTAGTTTTGAGAGTTGCAAACTTATCTCTTCTACTGACTCGTCCTTGGATAAATTTCAGTGATCCAAGGAATGTTTTAAATCTTCTTAATAGACTAAATGGTAAATTTAAATTCATTGGTTGAGAGACACAGTGGACTGAACTTTGTATGTTACAATTTCTTTGGAATTGAGTGATCATGTCTTCATTCAATTGTAATATTGTGCTTGGGTTTCTAGGATTGATCTCCGTAAGACATTATTGGCATAAAAAAAATATAGTCACCTTATGACTATGAAGGGGATGAGGATCTTAAAAAATTAAGGATAATCCTAATGGTATCCTAAGCTAGGTAATAACACCTACTTCCTATATATGTCTATTTAATTGGGTTGTAATATGACCTTAGCTTCTTATTCTATTGTGTTGGGGGGCTGACCTAACCTAAGCTCTTGCGCTAAATGAATAAGGGAAGGGGAGATTACTATGGTGATACTATACTATGTTAACCTAATGCCTAAAACTAATGGTTGTGAATTTGATATAACTTAAGGTGGTATTACCTATGGAAATGTTTATAAACGTAAGGAAATTATTTAGGAAATGATTTTTGACTAACCTAAGTTTTGGGAAATCTAGCCTAAATTATTCAAAAGGGGCCTATGGTTGCATGGCACTATGGTGACGGTTCTAATAGATTTATTTGATTTGATTGCATTTAAATGAAGGGAAGTACCACCAGTTTCGAAAGGGCTAGTTAAATATTAGTCACGCTTACGTGGAGGCTTTGCTAAGGATGGAATTGCATGTTGATTTGGAATTAGTACTCGCTAGTTTTGGGAGGCTGTGGCAAGGAGAGATAAGTGGGAGAATTGGGAGTTATGGCATTGATGAATCTCTAATTTTCTATGCAAACCATATTGGAAACACAAGTGGTGGGTTTGTGAGAGTTTTTTTGGTTTTACATGCCTCACAAATTTTTCTTTGCATGGAGCTATCTAGTTCATTGAACCAATAGTTTGACTTCTTCTTCTTCTTGGCTATTTTGCGTTCTCTGGTATATTTTCAATCAAGGGAATGTATAAGAGGAATTGGAAGAACAATTTTTTGGTTGTAATCTGTTGTGGAGAAGAAAAAGGGTTGGAAACTCAGCTGGAAGTATCCTTTGAATTGGCAGAGGCACTATCAAGCATGATAGGCTCTACCCATTAAGATTTCTTGCTTTCTTCTAAATGATTCATTAAAACAATTCTTATCACTTGAGATATTTTTTTGCATGATGTGTCTGGTTGATAACTTACATGTTTTATGGAATCTCTAATTTTATTGGAATGTAAATCCATTGCTGGTAATGATAGTTTTTGGGGAACTTTCTCTGTGCTAGTTTAATGGTGATATTCAGGTGAACTAGTATTTAAAGCTCTGCAACTTGTATTCAAGACTAATGTTGCATGAACTAGCTTTGTTGCTTGTATGGTTCTAAATCTCTATTTTAGTCTTATGTTTTGTTGAGCTTGTAGTGGAACTTCGTGGTTGTTCTAAGATTATGTTGAAGCTTCGTGATTTGTTATGATATTTTCATGGAAATTCGTGTTTATTCTGGAATGAATGGAACTTGGTGTAGATCTAAAATTTTTGTTGAATCTTTGTATTCAACATTGTACTCTTATTTAGTTCTTGTGAATGTTGAACTGGTAGTTGAGTTAATGAGTTTTTTTCTATACATATACTCTAAGCTAGAAGTTTAATCTTATTCAAGGATTTGAAACTTATTGAACTTGTAATAGAGCATTGGTGTTTTTTTGAGCTTGTATTTAGGGCTTTGTGTTTTTCTTTAGGCTCGTATTGAACTTCGTGCTTCTCTGATCCAATATTAGAAGCTTGTGAAGTTCTAAAATTTTGTTCAAGCTCGTGTTTGACACTATACTGGTATTCCTTTCTTGATTGTTCTGAACTTGAATTGGATTCGATGGGTGTGAGTCTATACTTGTATTCTAAGCTGGAGTATTTTTGGTATTGTGGATGTGAAAATATTTAAATCCTTTTTTAGACTATCTGCTCAATAGGGTCTTGAGAGTTTTGTTTTGGTCAGAAGTAGACCAGGTAACCTCTTTTTGAGATCTCCTTTATTTAGCTTCTTGAGAGGGATGGTTGTTTTACATCTGTCTTTTAAACTATTTTGTTCTTAGTAATAAATGGATTAGAACAATGTCTTATTTTGGGTTTGGTTGATCTTTAGTTCATTTGGATCAGTCGTTAAAATGTTGAGGTTATGAAAATGTATTATTTACTTTCCTTCTTGTTTTAGATGTTAAAACAATTACCTTCCCTATCATAATCTTTTAAACTAAAATTTGAAAGTCTTGTGGTGATTCTGGTTTAGTAAATTTGGAAGTACATTTGGGACAATACTTTTCTTAAGCATATTATTTAGTTTTCTTACTCTCTTCTGATCTTTTATTTGATTTTTGGGTTTAATAGAATGTTGAATCTAAAACCTAGCATTCTGAGTGTTTTATGAAAGGATACAGTATCACTGTTCAGAATGCTTTGCAATATTTTTCTTATTTGGGATCACAAACTACTTACTCATTTACATTAATTTTTTGATGCCTTGTAATGGGAATTAAATCCTTTGAGTTCATGAGATGTAGTGATCCTTTTTTATCTTTCACTGATGTATATTTCTGTTGCTTATTGGATTGATTGAATAAGTCTCCAGTTTTAAAGAGAGAATTAAATATGATCTCTTAGGGACAATATACTATTAGGGACTCTACTATGTACTTCATTCTGAGATTTGAATTTGAACTTGAGTTTGGTGAATGGAAATAGGAAATCAGTTTGTAAGATTTGTAGTGGAAAGTTTGTAGTGTGCATTCTTTGACTGTGCGTTCGGCTTTGTGATCTCTTTTGGTAACTAGTTAAATAATTTCTAAGTTTGAATTAGATAAGGGAATTCATTTCATAGTATAAATGAAATAAATTATGGATTGGGTCCTTTTATATTTGATATACTTTTTCTGTTGATTGTATATGTTCATTGAATGAACTTCTCTGTAATTGATTCTCTTCTAAGATGGAAAATTCTTGGATGGATTTGATAAGTGATTTATTCTGTTGAGTCTAGCTTGGATTTGTGGATAGTCTGATTTCCAACATTTGAATTATATCTACTAACATATAGAAGTTAGTAAGACTTTCAGTTGGACTGTTTTGTTTCTTAATCTTCTTGGATTTAATCGGGATTCTTGTTTAGATGTTGTCTCTTTATTTATGGATTCCTTATATTGTTATCATTGGACTGAGGTAGTGTTGTGTGAACTAAACTTAATTTTATCCTTCAGATGATTTGTGTATGGGGAATAAGTATGTATTGATTCTCTTCTTTTTTTGTGTGGAAATATGAAGCATACTAATATGATCTAATGTTGTAACTAACTTCAGTTGCTGCTTAGAAAAGATAAATGTGTATTTCTATTCTTATGAACTCATGAAAAAACTAGATGACAAAACTTGTTGACTATTTTAAAGTAATTGATAGGATCAATTAAACCATATGATATAAATGCAAGTGTTGTAGAATTTTATTATGCTCTTTTCTTAATAATGAATTCAAACTCTTAATTGTGCTTCTTTCCTGGGTTTTATTACTTATGATTGTTTGTATGATGTACATTAATTGTTTCATTAAATCATAATTGTTTATTGGAATAATTAGTGGAATGCACTTTACTTTAATGCTTAGTGTTTATCACTCTCATTTCATTGAATTGACCCGTGCTAGCAATTTTTGCAAATGGACATCGTAAGTGATAAAAGAAGGCAAGAAATTTTATGATGCATTGGTTTATTTAATTCTAGATCTTATGTAAAGAGTTTCGAATCATTATTGAGATGTATTGGAATGGAAAGTGGTTTTCTTTTAATATCTTAATTATGATTGACATCAAAAATGTCTGAAATGCATAGTCTTGTAAATGTATATTTAAAGTCATGAATTAAAAGGTTTTGTGTTGGACTACAATTTGTGATGTGTATATTATGTACTGGTATGATGGAAATAATAGTGATATCCTTGTGGTATTCTTTATATCTGTGTATACTATTTATGTTATCATATAACGATTTGGATTAAGGAGATAGTATTAATCTCCCTTATTATAATGAACTTGTTAAATTGCAAAAGATGTCGTTCTCTAGCTACAAAACTATAGTTTAATAATGAAAATATGCTTGGGATATACAATTAAAATATAAGAGTAATGAATAATAAAAAGGTTTTTTTAAAACTAAAATTTAACCATGTAGAGGAAGACTCTTCATCTCCTAAAGAATGAAAGATAAAATGAATAGTGGTTGTGATTCTTAATCTTTATAACTACATTTATAAAGTAAACACTAGCTGAATCTAGGTGGATGTCACACTTGATTTAGACAGCTAAGTTGAATTAGGAATTAAACGTTGATGTTTGCTATCATGTTTTTGGGATAACTGCTTGTTATGCCATGTTAATAAAAAACAATGCAAACTTGAATTAATGAAGTTCTCCATATCTAATCAGGATAGGCATGGGTAAAGAAATTAATAAATGTTGGAATTAGGGTTAGGCATGGTTACTACAATCTGAATCTTAATCCAATTTAATTATGATTAATAACCACTAAGGGGGTACGTACATCTTAATGAATCAGTTCTAACGGATGTTGGCACTGACCAACTGCAGGACTGTACCCTCGAGAAGTCCTCAGACTTCTTGATGATATAGTGTTACAGTTGACATGTGGCACACCCTTCCATATTTGTTCATCTATATTTACGTACATCTAGACTTGAACTTAGTTTATCTCTAGGTCAAGTTTAGTGGCATGTTTAGGATGGGTAATAGCCTTCAATGACTTAGGGTACCTCGGCACATCTGGTTGACTTAGGTCAACCGAGTATGCCCATATACTTGTTAGTGAAAATTCACAACACCCCCAAATGAGCTATGGATATGCTTTACTGAGGCAAAGTCATTTGGTATGATTGCATAATATTGAGCTTTCCTAAAGTGTGAGACGTTTGCAAATGGGGAAATCTCTCTAGAGAAGGCTAGTTCCTCCTCCTAAACTACCTACCACAAGATATTCCAGTGCAAGCAAGCTAATCCTAAACCTAATCTAACTTCCAAGGAGACAAGGAGAGGAAGAAAATATGGAAAATTAGATCATACATTAAAACGGTGATACACTAGAGAAAGAAAATTTTCATTATCTATCAAAACTACCATGGAACAAGAAGAGGTGAGCGATGAAAAGGGTATGAACAAGTGCATCAAAGAATAAAGATGGATTTCACACAGAAAATGTTCCAAAAATCCATGAACATAGCTCCAAAACCTGAAATAAACATTCAAACATGCACAAATACCTGGAATGAAAAGAGTAAAGAAGAAAACAACCAAAAAAACAAGCAAGGATGGACAAATGCATCACAAAACATGTTTTTTATTTCTCTAGAAGTTTTCACAGAAAATATTTTCATGGGTAAGAGGAAAAAAATCCATTACAGAGCAAGGGAGGAGGTTCAAACTCCATTTTTGACCCTAGGGAAAAAAAATAAGGGAGAGGCAGAGAAGAAGGATGAACAAATTTTTACAAAATGAGCCAAAACTGGGTTTTATCACTCGAACAGAATCAAGAAAATGAGAAAACGTGGGCAAATCGATTTTAAAACTCCAACCACCAACAAGATTCATCAAAATAATAATGTAACCCTCAAAAATCTATTTTTTCATGAATTCAGTCATGTTGGAGAAGAAACAGATGCCATACTTCATCTATTTTGGTGGTTGGGGGGTCGGTTCTGCATTTTTTCCTGTGCCAGAGACATTTTCCCATTATTCTCGTACAAAACTCCATCAAAATTTAAAATCGAAGTGTCCATCATGTAGAGGATTTCAACATATTTCTAATGACACCAAAGTCATGAAAAAATGAACTCTGATTTGAAAGATATGGCCCTTTGAATATTTAGGGCAAAACTAGTAGAAAAAAAATCAAAATTGGGGTCAACGGGGTCAAACTTTAATTTTTTCCCTTTTTGGAAAAGTTCCCCAAAAAATCCATGGCCCCTTAGGTCCACATAACATGTGGCACCTTCTGGATGATCCATAGCTTCAAAACAATATTTTTTCCCCTTTTCATGAAATTGGAAAATTTTCCAAAAATCCTTCACGACTTACTGCTCTGAGACACGTGGCATCTTCTGATTTCCTGCGGAGATGTGGTTCTAATTTTTCCTTTTGTGTTTTCACCACTTTGGCAAAAATTCAAAAATCCTCCTGATGCCCTAATCCCTAGTGATGAATGGACACATGGAACCTTTCTATTGGATGTGGAACCTTGGTTGTTTTCCTTCCATTTCCCTTTGCTGGATCCGCGGGCCAATTCTCGACTTTAACCCTTTTTCCCAAAAAGGCTAAGTGACAAAATTTTCCCCCTGTCCCCGCGAATGCACTTTTTCCCTCCTTCGGGCCTACAGGATAAAATTTGACTTTGAGCATTTTGAAAAAAATGCCTAAGTGCTAAAATTTTCCCATCACTTTACTAGTCCACCAAATATACTTGGCAAAAATTCTTCCTTACCTCCACGGGCCCACCCAGGGAAAATTTTCCCTCCAAAATCCATCGAGCCATAAATAAAAAATTACAAGGAGTTAGGAGGACTTCTTTACCTTTCTAGAAAGGAGAAGAAAAATCCTATTTAATGAAGCAATTTCTAGAATCTTTTGAGTTCTTGAAATGTGTGCTAATTGAAGTTGAAGCACAAGGAAGGCAAGTTAACCAAAATAAGCAGGGGATTATTTTGGATAACAATTTTGGCAACTCAGAGGGGTCATTTACCTGCTAGATGAATGATCAGTGGCCTTTGTTGCATCCATTGGGAATTGAGTCAACCAAATCTAATCTGAACTATAAAAATTTTACCTCTTAGCCACTTGGAAACCCACTGAAACTTGGAGTTGATCTTCACCAAAAGCCATTGAATGCACTGTGTAAGAGCAAACAAAACAAAACCAAACAACTATGTAGAAAATGGAAATCATACATGCTCCAAATGAAACATACAAATTCTACAAAAGCACTTATTCTGCTGAAAACAAACCTACCTACACTACTCTAACCAAGAGAAAAGGGAGCTCAAAGAAAGCCTATAACTGCCAGGGAGAAATAGCTTCCCTTCCTAAAAAATGACAGCCATGCAAATGATTTGGAGATGATCATGGCTGTTAGTATGAGTGGAAAATTGAGAATAATCCAGTCCTCTACCCAAATCAACAAGGTGTTAATTGAAGACAAATCCAATACCTCTTTTAATTTCTCTGCATTTGGATTGAAAAGGTATCTCAGCTGATCCTTTGTACTTTATAGCTCATCCTCATGCCCTGAAGCAAGCATGATTGGTTGTGGCTTCTCCTTTAGCTACAATGAAGCCAAGTACCTGATTAGGCATGGTCTGATCCTTTGGATGTGCCCATAGCTCTAAAATTCTCCTCCAAAAATCGAGTCTTCTTGCAGACCTCCTTGGGTGAATGGTGTGAAAGGAATGGTGGAACTTTTCTGCTCTTTTCTAACCTTAATTCCAAAGATATACTATAAAGTGAAACTTGCTGGAAATGAATGCTCTCCTTCATGGCAGCAGGTTCTTGTGTTTGGAAGATGGATGATGAAGGAGAAATAAAATTTTATTTCAACTAGTTCCTCTCCATAAAAATAGTCCTCCAAATCAAACAGATAAACTATCTCATTGTTTCCCTGCTGTAGGTGCTCAACCTCCTCCATGGTGTTCTTTTGATCTTCAACTTGATCACCATGGTTCTCCTCATTCTCAAACATGAAGTTTGAAAGATCAAACTCCTCCTCAACATTAGAGATCAAAGGAGATGAAGTGGAAGGAAGAACTTAAGGTTCTTCTATAGCCTATTTTGAATTTAAAGCTCTTGGACCTGCATTTTTTCTCCTCCATAGCTGGAATGTGCTCCTCTTCTTTTAGATTTGGATTAGCTTCTACTTCCTCTACTACTTGAAGAAAATATTACTCTTGAATGATCTCTTCCTCTAACATGAATTTTGACAAATCAAACTCTTTAATATGTTGTTCTAGAGGACTAATTAGGATTGTAAGATCTCTTTTAGAGATTTCCTCTTCCATGGCTGATTGTGCAACTTCTATTGGATCAACATCTTCTTCTAGTAGAGTGCCAACATGGACACTACACTCTGAGGAACTTGATGACTGATCTTCTTGCTTCTCTACTTCTATAAAATAAGCCTTGACCACCACTTGTTCTTCAACTTTTACCTCCTTTGTAGGCTTAACCAGCAAGGGGATCTTTGTTATCCCAAATTTGAGAGCCAAGCTTACCAAAATTTTAGTTTTTTCTTGTTTGTTTAGCTCTTATTTTCGGTGTTCTCCTTGATTGGATTTTTTATTGTTTTCTTCCCAACATGGATTTGGGAAAGAAAGAGGAGGGATGGGTTGGGTTTCAACCAATTTTGAAATTATTTGTGGTGGAGGGGAAGGTGGAACTTCTTGTTTTTTTGGAGGGGATGACTGTTTGGAAGGGGAAAGGATAGAAGAATTGAGATGAGGTTGAAGACCAAGAAATGGAGAAATGAAATCAACACTTGGATCAGCATGGGCTGAATTTGGAATTTGGAATTCAAAATGAGATGGTGTTGCTTGAGGAATGAAAACAAAAAAACTAGCTTATGGTGTAGAACTTACCCATTGACAAGGTTTCTCATCACCAAATTCATATGCCCCTATCTCTACTGTCCATTGTGCAATTTGGGGAAGCATCTCCACCATGAATTCCAGCTTCTCCTGAGGGCTAAATTGTCTTGGAAAAGGGCCAACCCATGGACAAGGTGCCCTACAACCAATTTTGAAATCCTTCATTTGAGCTATTTTCATTTTTTGGATTTTCTCCAATAGACCAACATCTTTCATTTTATTATCTTCATTTTTGGCATACCCCCACTCTTGGAAAGCTCCATAGCCAAACTAATTTTGGCACTGCTGCTCATAGGAGTAACCATGCTGATTTTGAATTTGTTCAAAATGTTGATTTGGAGGAATTGTAAAATATTATTGGAGTTGGAATCTATTTTTGATGTTGTAGATGTTAATTCCATGAGGAAAATGAATTCATGATTGCACAACTTCATGGGATGAAAGAATAATGAAGAGATGGAATGAAAAATGAAAGAAATTGAACGGAAAGAAGGTATGCAACTTTAGAGATGGGTTAATAATCAAATGGAGTTTCCAAATTTGTTTGCAAGTGCCTCTAAAGGCTAAAATTTTAAACATGAACACATCAACCTGCAAAAATGAAGTGGAATACCTCTTGGTCCCACCAGGCATGCTAAAACTGTTAGTGGTGCATAATGGTGTAAGATATGTTGTTTTTTGCGTGAGACACTAATAGAAAATGAAATATATAACCCTAGTGTCCCACCGGATGTGCCAAAAAATTTAGTGAAAATTCATAGCACCCCCAAATGACTTATAGATCTTCTTTTCTAAGGTAAATTCATTTGGTGTGATTGCACAGCATTGAGATTTCCCAAAGTGTGGGACCTTTGTAAATGGGAAAAGCTCTCTAGAGAAGGTTGGTTCCTCTTCCTAAACTACCTGCCACAAGCTATTCCAGTGCACAAAAGCTAATCCTAAACCTAATCTAACTTTTAAGGAGACAAGGAGAGGAAGAAAACAAGGAAAAATAGAGCCTACATTAAAACGGTGATACACCAGAGAAGGAAAATGTTGATTATCTATCAAAACTTCCATGGAAAAAGAAGAGGTGAGTGATGGAAAGGATGGACAAGTGCATCACAAACAAAAGATGGATTTCACACAGAAAATGTTCCAAAATTCCATGAACATTGCTCCAAAACCTGCAATAAACATCCAAACATGCAAAAATACATGCAATGAAGAGAGACAAGAAGAAAACAACTAAAAAATGAGCAAAGATGGAAAAATGCATCACAAAACACATTTTTTATTGCTCCAGAAGTTTAAACAGAACATCATTTCATGGCTAAGAGGAAAAAAATGCCATTACAGAGTATGGGATGAGGTTTAAAACTCAATTTTTGACCCTAGAGAAGAAAATAAGGGAGAGGCAGAGAAGAAGGATGAACAACTTTTTACAAAATCAGCCAAAACTGGCTTTTATCACTCGAACAGAATCAAGAAAATGAGAAAATGTGGGCAAATCAATTTTAACACTCTAACCACCAACAAGATTCATTAAAATAATAATGGAACCCTCAAAAATCCATTCTTTGATGCATTTGGCTGTGTTGGAGAAGAAACAGATGCCATACTTCATCAATTTTGGTGGTTGGGGATCAGTTCTACATTTTTTCCCATTTCAGAGACAATTTCCCAAATTTTCTCCCACAAAACTCCATCAAAATTTAAAATTGAAGTTTCCATCATGTAGAGGATTTCAACATCTTTACAATGACAAAAAAATCATGAAAAACCAAGCTTTGGTTTGAAAGATATGGCGCTCTGAAGATTTAGGGAAAAAATGGTAAAAAACAAAGTCAAAATTGGGGTCAGCGAGGTCAAACTTTAAACTTTTCCCTTTTAGAAAAATTCCCCAAAAATATCTGCATGCCCTCAGGTCCGCATGACATGTTGCATTGTACATACCCAAAATTGTAAGGTACTGTACTACCGGAACAGTGTAACAAGTTCCCCAATGATGATACAGGTCTCCTCACAAGGTGTTTGAGATCTGGAAAAGCCCTCGGCGTATGCGTTAACATACCACATGCCCAACTTCACCCCCACGTCCTTTGTTTTCCCCTTTTTCCCTCTTTTCTTGCCCTTTTTCCCTTCAATTATGAAACCACCACCCTGCCTCAGAGCGGCGGTCCTGCATGCGTTTTCCAGAAAGTGCTTTGACGTGACTCACGTAAAATATCAACGTTTCACCAGCTTTCCTTGCCGACTTGGGCATGCATTTATGTTTTTGGTCCCCTGGAATAGTGTTTAGCCATTGTTTATGGTTTTTAGAGTTCAGTTTGGTTTTGATTTTTGGGTGAATGAAAGCTATAAATAAATGGTTTGTGCACAAGCAAATGGTCTGATCTTTTGCTCTCATCCTCTCATTTTCCTGAGTTTAGTTTATTATTTTGCTTAGAGGCCATAGTTTCAGTTTATTTGCAGGCTTAGTTAGTATTATGCAGCTGTTGGTAAGCCACATATCCACCTTGTGCAATTGCTGCCTGCCAGGTCTGCCCCTCATTCACTTTCAAGCTCTCATTTTCATATTTCAGTCTTTTGTTCTATTTAGAGCCATAGTTTTAATTCCTTGCATGCTTATTTAGCATTGTCCAGCTATTGGTAAGCCACATATCCAGCTTGTGCAAATAGTGTTGTTGTTTTATCCATTCCATTGAAGTAGAATAGCTTAGGAAGCCATTAAAGTTTCAGGTTTTTCTCTTCAAACAGGATAGTTTTAGGTTCTGGTCGCTTTATGTTGCATGACTCGCAGTAAAATCTCGCTAGGAATTACATAAGCCAAGCTCTGTACTCTTGCGCTATCCCTCTCCCACTTGCATTTTCAGTCTGTATTCTGAGCTGTCCTTGTCCCAATATCTATTCTTGTCGATGCTAGCATTACACGCTTTTCTGGATCCACGTGAATATGAAAGAACGAGGAGATCACAATGAGGGGACAAGATCACACACACCATCGGATTCGCCACTGTTCTGCGGAATCCAGGTTCTAGCTTTCAAAGTTCTAGTTAGAATCATATCAAATAGAATAGTTAATTGCTTTATTTCAATAAAATTTCTATTCTTGATATTGCCAGGGGAAGCTGTGAGGATTGATAGTTTCTGAGAAACTATGATTCACTCCTCACTTCTGAGGTAGGATCAAGAATCTTGCAAGTAGATTAGGAAAGTTATTGCATTATTTAGAATAAATCTACAAATCACACAGACAAATAACTACACTCAGTTATCTTGTTTGTTTTGAATTGTTATTTAGTTGTGATTTCTAGATACGTTTAAATAGATGCTTTCCTTAATTTCTTAAAAGGTTTCTCAGAAAAATAGAGGTTATATATGTTTTAGTTTTATTCCACGTAGTTAGAATTTTCTTTGTTACAGTTAGATTTACAGTTTATTTTTTATGACAATCACGAGACCTTGGGAGCCCAGGGAATACATATTTGAGCTAATCATGCCTCAACCAAACCTCATCACAGTAATAGTTGACATAGATCAAAATCTCAGAATACAAGTCTTCCAAACAACAACAGATTTATAATTGATCAGTTCTCAGTTAAGAGGGTTAAATATAGAAGACAAGCAAGCATACATGTTTTGGTCAAATCAACCAAACTACAGATTACGCTAGGCAAACATTTGCATGACTGTAGAGGGGTTCGAAAGAGAACAAACCTTTGGTTATGATTCTTTGGTCCCACAGCCAGGTGCAGGAGACACTCTTACAGAAATAGATACTAGTTTAAGGATCCAGGTTACACGAACGCCTATGAGATATTCTAAGAAAATCATGCAGTTGTTGGTCCGAAACATAGAAGCTGAGAAAGCATATGATTACTGGATACTAGGAATTAGGACTGGATTTCGTATATGACCATAACAGGACCGCAACAACCAAGAGTCTAGGATTGTGACCCAAAAATCCCACAGCCTAATGAATCCATAAGTCAATCAGATATAAACACTGGCTTACGCACACTAGTTTTCCAATCCACTCTGCTTCCACCCATCATCACCGAATAATTTTCCTTACTAGATATAGCAGCTAACGAAGCTAGAGAATTTTGGACTAGGCCACAGAATCATCCGTAGAGTCAATTGTTTCCACCATCCACCATATGACCTTATCTGGAGACATACACGAAACTATCCCAGGTCATTTCCCACATATTCCACAACCCATAGATTGAATCATGCCAGAGCTCGATATTGATTGGAGCCTTTGAGCAGTCATCCTTGCTGATCGATCTATTACACCAGTCCAAGTTAGAAGGGATTTCTTTGCCTTAGATTCACAAATTCCATTAGTGCGTGTCGAAGACATTAGACTGCCTAACTAGTTTTTCTATATCCCACGCATATTCCATCCCCACCGGTTATCTCAGCATGACCTCGGGAGGTTGGGTACGCGGAAGAGTTACTTGTAGATTCTCATGCTCACTTGTCACTTTTCTGGCATACAAAATTGGTGAACCCAACGTGAAGCAAACAAAATTAGTGAAGCTAACGTAAACTTCCTACTTTCTTGTTTGGAGTCATAGTATCACGTGTTCTTTCACAAATCACCTTCCCATTATTCTGTGGGTATTCATATACCCCCCGAATATGTCAGGATTTGATGCATATGGCAGACCCCTCTTGGGTCTTGAGGCATACTACGCCCAACAGAATAGACAATCATCACCCTCACTCTTAGTATGGGGGTGACAACTATTCAACTAATCAGTTGTCAACACAAACCCCAAGAATCAGATATAATTCATCTTTTCAAACTGAGGAGTTAGATTAACCCCCTCGAACGCAAAAAAACAGATCCTTCAGGCTCGAACAATATAACGTTTACCGGAGAATCTGGTTCATCTCCTCAGACGCTACTTAGACCACAAATTAGTAGACAATCAGACCCATACCTGGTCTTAGACGATGAACTGTCAATACGTTATCCTACGAGTGAACAATGCTCCCGGGGTATGTACCCATCTATAAGAGGTTTACAAATACAACCCGAGGTCTCTTTTCAAGAAAATACCTTTATGCCACTGCATATAGGAAATACTCTCAGAGAAACTTGGCAAGATAACGATTAGTTTATAGCAAGATATCACATTCCTATACAACACTAGGGTATACAACAAATGACACTCAGGCAAAGCACCATGACTTCACCAAATGAAGTCATTTCAACATTAGTAAAAAAACTGAGAGGGTTAGAGCTTGCTTAAGCAAGTCAAAATCCTCAGTTCATGCAAGCAGGAAGTTCCAATCCTCCATATCACTCTGGCCAAGTAGATCTCCTCACAGGAGTAGGCACGTTAGGCATGCCTCCTTAGTATCCACAACAAACACCAACAAGGCCCATCATCTCTAACACCTTTCCTCTCGGTCTAGTATCAAACAACCCATTACTAGACAATATCCCGTCATACTTAAACATGTACTCCAAATCACCACAAGGAGATATGTTCTCCTCTCCCGGCATGTTTGCTCAAATGCAGGGACTTCCCTATGCCCCTGCCAATGCATACGCTGCGCCATATCAACAACCCATCCCACCACCGCATTTTTTCCCACATATTCCACAACCCTAGATTGAATCATGGCCAGAGCTCGCTAATTGATTGGAGCCTTTGAGGCTGTCATCCTTGCTGAGCGAATCTATTACAACCAGTCCAAGTTAAAGGGATTGCTTGCCTGATTCACAAATTCCATTAGTGCGTGTCGAGACATAGACGTGCCTAACTATTTTTTCCTATTCCCACGCATAGTCCATCCCCACCGGTTATCCTCAGCATGAACCCTCGGGATGGTTGGGACCGGAAGATTACTGTTAGAATTCTCGGCTCGCGGTGCACTTTTCTGGCATACCAAAATTGGTGAACCCCAACGTGAAGCAAACAAATTAGTGAAGCTGACGTAAACTCCTACTTTCTTGTTGGAGTCATAGTATCACGTGTTCTTTCACAAATCACCTTCCCATTATTCTGTGGGTATTCATATACCCCCGAATATGTCGGGATTGATGCATATGGCAGACCCCCTCTTGGGTCTTGAGGCATACTACGCCCAACAGAATAGACAATCATCACCCTCACTCTTAGTATGGGGTGACAACTATTCAACCTAATCAGTTGTCAACACAAACCCCAAGAATCAGATATAATTCATCTTTCAAACTGAGGAGTTTAGATCAACCCCCTCAAACGCAAAAAACAGAGCCTTCAGGCTCGAACAACTATAACGTTTACCAGAGAATCTGGTCATCTCCTCAGACGCTACTTAGACCACAAATTAGTAGACCAATTAGACCCATACCTGGTCTTAGACGATGACACTATCAATACGTTATCCTACAAGTGAACAATGCTCCTGGGGTAGTACCCATCTATAAGAGGTTTACAAATACAACCCGAGGTCTCTTTCAGAAAAATACCTTATGCCACTGCATATAGGAACTACTCCTCAGAGAAACCTTGGCAAGGAAACGATTAGTTATAGCAAGATATCACATTCCTATACAACACTAGGGTATACAACAAATGACACTCAGGCAAAGCCCGTGACTTCACCAAATGAAGTCATTTCAACATTAGTAAAAAAACTGAGGGGTTAGAGCTTGTTAAGAAGTCAAAATCCCTCAGTTCATGCAAGCAGGAGTTCCAATCCTCCATATCACTCTGGCCAAGTAGACTCCCTCACAGGAGTAGGCACGTTAGGCATGCCTCCTTAGTATCCACAACAAACACCACAAGGCCCATCATCTCTAACACCTTCCTCTCGGTCTAGTATCAAACAACCCATTACTAGACAATATCCGTCATACTTAAACATGTATCCCAAATCACCACAAGGAGATATGTCTCCTCTCTCCCGGCATGTTTGCTCCAAATTCAGGGACTTTCCCATGCCCCTGCCAATTCATACCTTCGGCGCCATATCAACAAACCCATCCCACCAACCGGATAGGCCCGACCTGCTCCCTCACAACTACCAACTCAAGTGGGTCGAAAACTATCGATAAGGGACTTTATTGCGAATATATGAGGAACCCTTAGATTTCACCATATCAAGTGTCATGCTTCCAATACCTCTTCCCGATTTACCCAAGTACAAAGGCGAGGGAGATCCAAACGCGCATATCAAATCTTACGCTACAGCCATACGCAAACTACTCCCTTGGGATGGGGTTGTTGCTAAAATATTCCCCAAAACCTTCAAAGGCATTGCTCTCGATTGGTATTATAGAATACCTGAAGCCTCCATCCATTCATTTAAATAGTTCGTATCAGAATTCATTAAGGCATTCGACATGAACAAACTATTGAGAACAGGAATCAGGGAATTCTTGCACATCAAACAAGAACACAACGAATCTGTCACCCATTTCATCCAGAGGTGGCATATAGTTCTTTATTCTTCAGCAAGTGCTCCAAACATGGATCAGACGGAACTATGTGATTTATTCCTTCATTCTCTCAACAAAGAGGTGAAGGAAGAAATCCAGAAGTTCCCAATAAGAACTTACGATGAAGTACTTGATAGCGCTCTTCGAATAGACCAAGCAGCGATAGATAGTGGTCACAAAACATATGGAGCAAATGGGAGGTTAATCACCCCCAATCAGAACACTACAAATTATCCCGCTACCACAAATTTCAACCAAGGACCCAAAATCCTTAACAAAAATTGGGGTGTAACAACGGATGGAGTAACTGACCAGCCCAAGAAGGTAAATGTTGTCAATACTCCATCACAAATAAACAACCAATGAAATAACAACTTTACCCCAACAATCAATATAGTGGATTTTAACCATCCACAACAACAACAACAACAAAATCCTATACAAGGGCCAAGCCAAAACTCATTTGGTTATCAAAACCAAAGCTAGAAACAATAAATGCAAAATTTTAATCCTAATAGGCAACAATTTGACTAGAATTTTAGGCCACAATATACACCAAACCAAAAAAATAGGAATTATAATCCCAATTCTTATTGTGGTTTCCACAAAATTTGAGGTCATGATACGAGAACGTGCCGTGACTACAATAAATTCATGCAACGTTTACCAGAAGAACAAAGACAATTCTTCACAGATTTGTTTTTGGCAGATCCCGTGTCATCACCACCAAATACACTCGCAGGGGCAGTTTCTCCTCAGAATGCTCCTCTTAATATCTTTAACGATCCACTCCCAAATCATGATAGTAATAGGATGGATCCAACTGGAACAAACAAAAGTGCAATGACAGGAAACAATGATCATGAAGCCTCAACTTCACTAAATCCATCAGTTGCACCACAGTTAGGAAGTCAACCGAGACCCAAGATAGTCAGTTGGGTAGAATTAGACGCTGAACTACCTATCGAAGCTATAACAAGAACAAGAGAATATTTCTCTCAACCAAGCCCAAGTCACCTGCTGGAAACAGATAAGAGTCAACAAATAGTAGAAAAACCCGTAGGTGCCTATGATTTAATTAGTGACCTAACAAAGACCTTCTCACACATTTCATTTTTGGATTTACTAAAGAACTCTCCTCCTCACAGAGCTACTCTTTTAGAAGCATTAGGTCTAGGTCATCTAATTAACATCACTCCACCTCCTGAAACACAAGTAAATCATGTAGATTTTGATATCCACCCTCCGGGGCAGCCAGACAAGGATGTCAAATTCATATTCGAAATAAGTAAAATGCCCACAGATGCTGAGATCGCCCGCCGAGGTGATCCAGCCTTACACTTACAAGTATGGGTTTGTAATAACTATGTAAAATGGGCAATGGTTGATGATGGGGCCGTAGTTAACATAGTCCTTTTCTCTTCCATCCAAAAACTAGGATATGGGGAAACAAACTGTTCCACCACTTGAAATACATTGAGAGGCTATGATAGCCTTAAAGCCACTTCGATAGGAACTATAATACTTCCGGTCACCTTAGGACCCAAAACAATCCTGACTGAGTTTTATATTATAGATCGGGAAACTAATTATAATATGATACTCGGCTGACCATGGATACACCGAATGAAGGCAATCCCTTCTACGTTATTCCAAGAAGTAAGATTCTTGCATCTAGGAAAGGTATTTGTAGCCAAAGGTGATCTAAAACCTTTCGATTTGCACCTAGCTGATTTAAAGAAAAGACCAGGTGTGCACTCAAAACTTTAACTTCCAACAAACCAACTTAATAAACCCACTGACCCAAAACCAAAAGAGAATTTGGTACCTACAATGGATCTTGAAACTATCAGCATAGCCAAAACAACCCCAACCCCTAATGATAAAGCTAAAGAAACGGTATCATTGGGGACTACTGCAAAAATTGTTGAGTTAATAGAATAAGATTTACCATGTTCTTACCATTTGATTCAGTAGGTATAGGATATTCCCTAGGTGTTGGTTCCCTTCTAGCAGAGGACCTCTGTATGGTAGAAGTAGAGTGCGCAAATGTCGCAGATGCCCCAACATCTATACTCCCGACTAAGTATTTGACTCTCCATTCCGACGGAGCTAAATGCCGTTATGGAGTGGGGGGCAGGTATAATTCTTACTTCGCCCGAAGAGAAAGTCCTCCCATTCACCTTTAAGTTAAAATTTGAATGCACAAACAATGGCACTGAGTATGAATCCCTCCTCCTTGGCCTCACCTTAGCCAAGAGAATTGGTGTTAACAACATCAGAGTCTTAGGAGACTCGCAATTAGTGGCAAACCAAGTCTCTGAGGTATACGAAACCAAAGCCGAACACTTGCAGCTTTACAAAAATTCCGTATTAGATTTAAGAAAGGCGTTTAACTTCATATCCATTGAAGCAATCCAACGAGAGAAAAATCTTCTCGCCGACTCAATAGCAACTTCAGCATCACGTTTTACTCCAAGCAATGAGTTACAAGATACCCAGTTCACGGTGTCCATTCGTGATTAACCATTGATAAAAATAATGACAAATCCTCTTTCAAGCGGATAGTGAATCTACCGTCCTAGACCGTATTAATAGTGATGCAGCTACTTTGGATTACTTAAATACCTATGCAGCACTACATCTCTCCTATCATATGCTAGATTTATACTTAATTCCACATTTGTCTTCTTACTTCGGAAATCCCATGATGGATCATCCCTCACAAATGGAACCTAGCATATACACATTAGAAAATGGGGGATGATTTGGATTTACCTCCAGCACCACCTGATTTCGAAGAGGGTAATGCCTCTTTGGTCGAAGAAACAATCAATGTCAACATTGGGACAGATGACGAACCAAAAATCTTGAAATTAGGATCATCCTTAACCCCAGAAGAAGTGGAAATACATATGCGGATCCTCAAAGAACATCAAAAGGTGTTTGCATTTAATTATAAGGAAATGACAGGAGTTACACCCCACATCACGGTGCACAACCTCGTCACTAAATCAGATGCAAATCTAGTTAAGAAAAAATCAAGACCTATGAAACCCAAAGTAGCTCTCATGGTAAAGGAGGATGTAATAAAAATCATTCAGGTAGGATTCATCAAGCCAGTCGACTACTCCCAATGGGTATCTAACATCGTTCCTGTTCTCAAGAAGAATGGAAAGATACGCATCTGCATAGATTTTTGAGATATCAACAAAGCATGTCCTAAGTACAACTTCCCATTACCATCCATAGATGTTATTGTTGATGCAACAGCTGGTTTTCAACTTTTATCTCTCATAGATAGATTCTCGGGATACAATCAAATCAGAATATCTGAGCAAGATAAAGCTAAAACGACGTTTATAACTCCTTGGGGAACCTATTGCTATGTTGTTATGCCATTCGGTCTCAAAAAACGCTGGTACTACGTACCATCGGGCTATGACATACATATTTCATGATATAATTCATAAAATCTTGGAATCTTACGTAGATGACTTATTGGCTAAAGCCAAGAAGTGTTGTGACCATCCCGAAGTACTCCACGTCATTCTTTCATGTCTAATAGAATACAGAGTCACTCTAAACCTAGAGAAATGCATCTTTGGTGTAACGGGAGGGAAGCTCCTAGGTTATATCATATTGTCACGAGGGATAGATGTTGACCCAACCAAAAATTTGGGTTGTCCTCGAAATGGTTCCACCTTCAGATGAATCTAGAATCAGATCATTTCTCGAAAAACTGGGTGCAATCCAAAGATTCATCCTAGACTTAAGCTTCGCAGTTCATTCAATCAACAATTTACTCAAGAAAGACCATAGCATTGATTGGACCAAAGACTGCAATGAAGCCTTTGATGCAGTTAAGCACTTCCTTTTATCACCACCTACGCTAATGCCACCTAAGTTAGATCACCTGTTAATTCTATATTCACGAGCTACTGGTGTCTCGCTGGCATGTATGTTGGCCCAAGAAGACGATAACAAGAGAGAACGCGTGATTTATTTCATCATCTGAAGGCTGCTCGACTATGAAACACGCTATACACAGGCAGGAACGAGAATGCCTTGCCATAGTCTTTACTACTAAACGCCTAAGACATTATATGCTGAATCAAGAAACGAGGGTCATGGTAGAAACGGACCATTTACGGACTTTCCTCACACAAGGGTCATCGTCTAAAAAGGTTGGACATTTTATAACCTTAATGGGAGAATTCAAATTAACATTTGTAAACCAGAAGTCAGTTAAGGGAAAAATCATTGCGGATTGGTTAGCTGACAACCCATTAGACGGAGGTGATTTAGTAGATTTAGACTTTCTAGATGAGTGCGTATACTACATCGAAGCCTGACCCTCTATCTCTGAGTGTCTTTGGTACACTGATATCATTAATTATATCATGGACCATATGTACCCAGAAGGAGTTACACCACAACAAAGAAGGTAGTTACGCATAATCGTAGCTAAATATGTCATTATAGAGCAAGTTATCTATCGAAAGGTGTTCGACGGAATGCTCCTAAGATGTGTCAACACAGAATAATCCAAGAATATTATCCATGAATCTCACAGCGGAATATGTGGAGGCCACTTCGGTGGCCACACCACTACTTGAAAAATACATCGAATGGGCTATTTCTGGCCCACTCTAGAACATGATGCAATAGAGTTTGTATGCAGGTGTCGTAAGTGCCAAGAATTCTCCCATGAGATCCACATGCCAGCACAAGCTCTATAACCAATCGCTACTCCATGGCCCTTTTCTACATGGGTTCTAGACTTAATAGGGGAAATTCTCTCCCTCATCCACAGATGGCCATAATTTCATAATCACAACCACTGAATATTTTACCAAATGGGTAGAGGCTATGCCTCTTACCACTATACCTGGTTCTGTAATCGCCAAGTTCATTTTGAACCAAATCATTTACAGGTACGGTATCCCGCAAATCATTATCTCCGATAATGGAACTTCTTTTAAAAATGAAGAGGTTCGTGAACTATGCAATAAATTTAAGATAAGCCATCATACGACTTCCTTGTATTATCCCCAAGCCAACGGACAGGCTGAAGTGACAAACAAGACACTGAAAGCCATTCTCCTTAAAACGGTGAAAGAAAAAAAATGAGATTGGAATTTGAAGTTATATCTAGCCTTGTGGGTCCACCGAACCTCAATAAGAACACCAATGGGAGCAACTCCTTTCTCGCTTGTATTTGGGGCAGAAGTAGTTCTCCCGCTTGAGGTCGAAATACCCAGTCTCCGCATTTCACTACAAGGGATTCTGGATGAAGAAGCTTACAGAGAAGCACATCTTTCCTAACTAGAAAGCCTAGATGAAACTAGGTTAGATGCTAAACAGCGCCATAGAGCTTATGCTGACCGAATGTTCCGGCAGTTATAACAAGAAGGTCTATGAATGCGACATATACGAAGGTGATATAGTTCTAAGGCTAGACAGCCAGATCGAAAAGAAGATCGGCGAAGGAAGGAAATTCAGGCCCAAATGGTTGGGCCCATACCAAGTCATGAAGGACTACAGAAATGGTGCTTACCTCTTATGTACGCTAGAAGGTGAGGAATTTGGCGAAACAGTCAATTCCCTGCACCTCAAGTGGTTCTACGCATAAGCAACTAGCACTACTTGTATAATTATCTACATTGCATCTTCATATAGATTAAGATCATTTTGTCTGCTTGTTTCTTACATAAATTGTGATCAAGGAATCTATTCTCAAAGAAATTCACTACAAACTCATGATGTTGTTAGCATAAATCTCTTTAATCATACCTCTCCATCTTCATATATCATCGAATCATATCAGAATCTTTTATCAAATAAAATCAAACATGACAAAGTCTTAACGGTAACCATACCAAGATCTGCAAGTTTATTCTCACTTTGATTTCTTCTTAGGATAGGTGTCTTTCCTATGGTCTGTTCTAGAAGCTTCATGGTGTCACATCTATCCCATATATATATCTCTTTGGAAATAAGCACATACTGACATTTTACTCAAGAAAACAAGTCAACAAGTGATTAAACAGAAAATTTTAATTTTACACATTTCCTTGCCCCACCAACCTTTGGTGATGAGCTTGCGTCTCTCACTAGTGACGTAGGGTTGGGAAAGGATGGAAATTCCCTTACTCACCTATACCTTACCCACGGTGATAAACCCACGCTTCTTACTAGTAGCATGGGGGCAAAGCACAGGGGGTCCTCTTGACAAAGCAAACGTTAAAGGTCATAAACAAACAATTCAAACTTTGAGTCAAAAACGAATGAATCAGATGTTCAAAATTCCAAAAGGATTAAAATCCTAAAAACCCAAATCTTGTCTACTATGTGGTCATCTATGGATCTAAGTCTAGATAAACTGCAAAGCAAGTGCATTCTAAACTATGAAAGTCATTTGGGTCGAGTAAGCTTGTAGTTTCCTATTTGGTTCCACCAAAGCTTTGTCTGTCTTTCATCACTATCGTTTCACCACATTTCATAACTTGCACCCTTCTTGACTCTCGGTGATGAGCCCTCGCATCTTACTAGTTGCGTGGAGTTAGGAATGTGGCAAATTAATCTTTTCATCATACTGGTTATATTCATCACTCTACAAAACAAACATGCAGTATCCAAATTGCTCACAAAAGCTAAGATTCAGAATCACAATATATCTACAGTATCATGTATCAGCATCATGAAACACAAAAAGAAAGAAAACATTTGCATCATCTGTTCTCCATTGCATACATTCTAAAAAGCATATAAACATACATCATAGTATACATAAGGAAACTGGAATTAGAAAGGAAAACATGAGTGCCAAGGTTTTGATCCAAAAACGAATGCATATATATAAATAATCAATGTTTATATACAATGCCATCATGCTCTAAGCATGATCAAAACGCTCAAAGAGCCCGTGATATACAAAGTACACGAGAGCCAAATGACTTCTCAATCCCTGCGAGACCCCTCCGAAGGTGCACGCCCACGCCTAGGACTCCGGTTACGCCGGTGCTCTAAATGTATGGAGGGCTCAGGTTCCCGAGGGGCAGCCGTGGTCTCACCACGAGAATGGCTTCTCATGAGGTGCTCAGCCATCCTGTAGCCCGCTAACTCTGTGTGGAGGGTCGACACCATCCTGGCCACGTGAAAAACAGGAGCAAAGACATCTGTATGTCTACCAGCTGCTGAGGGCTCCCCGGCATCTACGGATAACTCCGCGCGGGTCCTATCCATGGAGATCATTAGGGAATCAGTACATACCTTGTGGATCAAATCCCACCACTCGTCAACATTCTCTACAAACAAAGGAGAAAAACGAATCAGAAACCAAGTAAGAGGCTAAAAAAATACAACAATAGCAACTAAGGAGAGCCTACATATAAACATTAAAAGGGAGAAAGGGTAACTTACTCGGATCACTAGGCCTCCAAGATGGGTCGCTGGGACCAGCACCCGCCGTGGATGCCGTTGCCGACACAAGGGCTGCTTCTGTGGTAGAAGCAACGTGTCACCCTACAATGGACTCATCCTCTCCACCATGGCCCTGGGAGAGTGGCTCCTCTAAAACTAGAGTCACCCTCTCTACGCTCTACTCAGCCCTCTCTACCTGCATAATGTCCTGAGTGTCATGCCACTCAGGATCACTATCATCAGTCTCCTCCTCTGACCCTCCCTCTGTGAGCTCCTCAGAGTCAGGGTCAATATCTATGGGGTCATCGCTACTATGAGCAGGACCCACAGCAATCTAAAGCAAAGGTGCCCGAGGCGCACCGGCTCTCCCTCTAGCACAAACTATCCTCTTGGCTGCAATAGGAATGCCAGGAGTAATCACTATCCAACCTCGGCCTCTAGGCACCCCTTTGGCCTCGTGAACTGATCTGTAAACTGGTGCCACTAGGGGAAGCATACCCACGTATGGAAGACCAAACTGCTAAGGAACCCGGCTGAAAGGATGTACCTCCACTCGTCCCACTTGATCGATAAGCTACCCTGTGGTGGAGCAGGAGATCAGGGTAAGAGTCTCCTCACCCCATATGCCGGCCATAAGCCGGTACAGTGTCACCTCCATGTCTGCAGTAGTAAGGGAGGAAACTGGCTGATGAGGTGCTCTGAGCACCGACATGTCCATCCATCTGGCTGCCCTCACAGCCCTAGGATCTGCCACCTCCACACCCCTGCCATAAGGGATAAAATGCTCATACACCCAACTCATGACTAGAGTTGGGTGGCTCAATGACTGTCCCTGTAAACGGACCACCCTATATAGATCATGGTAGGTGGTCCCCAGAATATCTGCACCCTAGGCGTATATCTAGCCATGCCCCTCTATCTGTGTAATGATGGGGGCCCAGCAATATAACAACGTGTCCCCTCCCTTGTCCCCAATCAATCTCGAGGCAAGGATCCCCATGATGGCCTGTCGAAATACGGGAATAGGCAAAGAAGGAATGGATCGAATTCTCACCCCCTTATTTGACCCCATGGAGATGGCTGAATCTCCCATATAAGCTGCCCACTATGCAATATATGCCCGTGAGCCTGCTTTCTCTAATGTAAGTCGCCTCCCGATGATCGGGACTCCCAGAATGTGGTAGACATCCTCTAATGTGATGGTCCACTCACCACGGACCCCTAGCAGTCAGAAGGTGTTCCGATCTGCATCCCAGTAAGAAAATAAGTCACAAACGATGTGACTAGATGGTGCAACGTGGGGCACGCGCGATATGTGCAATATGCCGGCTCTCTGTAGTGTGTCCTCCTCGTCCTGTGAGAGAGCATCCAATACCCCTGAGAGCCAATCACACTCTCTCTCTCTACTCCATCTAATGTACTCCTCTCTCTCCTGCATACACCCAAAAATACACAAAATAGAGCAAGTTAATATCCGAACAATACCGAGAGAGTCATAAAAATGCGTAGAAATGTAAAAAATACAAGTGCAATCTCAAATATAAGTTCCTTTTACATTCTGTGCAAAACTGCCACCCTGAGCAGGGAGGCAGTTTTGTAACCGCCGCCTTAAAGGCGGCGGTCATGTAACTGCTGCCCTAAAAGGGCGGCGGTCATGTAACCGCCGCCCTGGCCAGGGCGGCGGTTGTGGTCTGAAAACCCACGCGGGTTTTTAATCTAAAAACACCTAAAAAGCCCCAAAAATGACCATTTAACCTAAAAACGGAGCCTACCCAGTAGGCACCCCCCTAGATGAACCTTTTAACACAAGCATTTTCAAAAATAACCCCCCCATTACAAAGTATTTAGCATTTCAAATTAAAGGGGGGGAAAACACAAAATTGAAGAAAACCAACCTGTGATCTAGCGGGGCGGTGTTCCGCACATGGAGGCATGATCATGATATCGTTGCAGATGTTTTGACTCTACTCACACAAGAAACCGTCACCGTGGGCCCCAGAGCTAAAAAACAATCAAATCAACTCGCATAAATGAATAGGAAAATGGACCCACTTTCATATATATAGCACATTGTTTCATTTTAAAATAATTTTTCACAAGTTTGGAGTGCTGATGGAGGTAAGTTCCTATCCCCGCATGAATGGTACGTTCTCATTCCCTGTTATTCTTAGTGTTTATTTTTCAAACTATTGTATCTATCTGCACTTGAGTTCTCTTTTCATTTTGCAGGTATCGGGTATTTTGGATGGTGTCATTTCAACACACGGACGTGTAAGGTATAACTTCTAACTTCCCATTTCGGGACTGCCATACTCAGACCCACCGTTTTACACCTCTCCATGGCTAAAACACTTCTCTCAGGGGGCAATATGTACGTGCCCAAAATTGTAAGGTACTGTACTACCAGAACAGTGTAACAAGTTCCCCAATGATGATACAGGTCTCCTCGCAAGGTGTTCAGGATCCGGAAAAGCCCTGGGAATATGCGTTAACATCCCGCATGCCCCGCTTCACCCCTGTGTCCTTTGTTTTCCCCCTTTTTCCCTCTTTTCTTGGCCTTTTTCCCTTCAATTACGAAACCGCTGCCCTACCTGGGCGACGGTTTCGTGACCGCCACCCTGATCAGGGCGGTGGTCCTGTAACTGCCTCCCTACTCAGAGCAGCGGTCCTACACGCGTTTTCCAGAAAGCCCTTTGACACGACTCACGTAAAATATCAATGTTTCACCAGCTTTCCTTGCCGACTTGGGCATGCATTTATGTTTTTGGTCCCCTGGAATAGTGTTTGGCCATTGTTTATGGTTTTTAGAGTTCAGTTTGGTTTTTATTTTTGGGTGAATGAAAGCTATAAATAAATGGTTTGTGCACAAAAAAATGGTCTGATCTTTTGCTCCAATCCTCTCATTTTCCTTAGTTCAATTTATCATTTTTCTTAGAGGCCATAGTTTCAGTTCATTTGCAGGCTTAGTTAGTATTGTGCAGCTGTTGGTAAGCCACATATCCACCTTGTGCAAGTGTTGTCTGCCAGGTTTGCCCCTCATTCACTTTCAAGCTCTCATTTTCATAGTTCAATCTTTTGTTCTGTTTAGAGCCATAGTTTTAATTCCTTGCATGCTTATTTAGCATTGTCCAGCTGTTGGTAAGCCACATATCCAGCTTGTGCAAACAGTGTTGTTGTTTTATCCATTCCATTGAAGTAGAATAGCTTAGGAAGCCATTAAAGTTGTAGGTTTTTCTCTTCAAACATGATAGTTTCAGGTTCTGGTCACTTTTGTTGCATGACTCACAGTAAAATCCCACTAGGGATTGCATAAGCCAAGCTCTGTACTCTTGCGCTATCCCTTTCCTACTCACATTTTCAGTCTGCATTTTGAGCTGTCCTTATCCCAATATCTATTCCTGTCGATGCTAGCATTACACACTTTTTTGGATCCACGTGAATATGAAAGAACGAGGAGATCACACTGAGGGGACAAGATCACACACACCATCAGATTCGCCACTATTCTGCGGAATCCAGGTTCTAGCTTTCAAAGTTCTAGTTAGAATCATATCAAATAAAATAGTTAATTGTTTTATTTCGGTAAAATTTCTATTCTCGATATTGCCAGGGAAGTTGTGAGGATTGATAGTTTCTGAGAAACTATGATTCACTCCTCACTTCTGAGGTAGGATCGAGAATCTTGCAAGTAGATTAGGAAAGTTATTTCATTATTTACAATAAATCTACAAATCGCAAGAACAAATAACTACACTCGGTTATCTTGTTTGTTTTAAATTGTTATTTAGTTGTTATTTCTAGATACGTTTAAATAGCTGCTGTCCTTAATTTCTTAAAAGGTTTCTTAGAAAAATAGAGGTTATATATGTTTTAGTTTTATTCCACGTAGTTAGAATTTTCTTTGTTACAGTTAGATTTACAGTTTATTTTTTATGACAATCACGGGACCTCAGGAGCCCAGGGAATATATATTTGAGCCAATCGTGCCTCAACCAAACCTCATCACAGTAATAGTTGACATAGATCAAAATCTTAAAATACAAGTCTTCCAAACAACAACAGATTTACAACTGATCAGTTCTCAGTTGAGAGGGTTAAATATAGAAGACGACCAAGCATACACGTTTTGGTCAAATCAACCGAACTACAGATTACCCTAGGTAAACATTCACATTACTGTAGAGGGGTTTGAAAGAGAACAAACCTTTGGTTGTGATCCTTTGGTCCCACAGTCAGGTGCAAGAGACACTCTCACAGACATAGATACTAGTTTAAGGATCCAGGTTGCACGAATGCCTGTGAGATATTCTAAGAAAATCACATATTTGTTGGTCCTAAAAATAGAAGCTAAGAAAGCATATGATTACTGGATACTAGGAATTAGGACTGGATTTCGTATACGACCATAACAGGACCACAACAACCAAGAGTCTACGGTTGTGACCCACAAATCCCACATCCTAACGAATCTATAAGTCAATCAGATATAAACACTGGCTTATGCACACTAGTTTTCCAATCCAATCCACTTCCACCCATCATCATCGAATAATTGTCCTTACTAGATATAGCGGCTAATGAAGCTAGAGAATTCTGGACTAGGCCAGAGAATCATCCGTAGAGTCAATTATTTCCACCATCCACCATATGACCTTATCTGGAGACATACACGAAACTATCCTAGGTCATTTCCCATGTATTCCACAACCCATAGATCGAATCATGCCAGAGCTCGATATTGATTGGAGCCTTCGAGCAGTCATCCTTACCGATCGATCTATTACACCAGTCCAAGTTAGAAGGGCTTTCTTTGCCTTAGATTCACAAATTCCATTAGTGTGTGTCAAAGACATTAGACTACCTAACTATTTTGTCTGTATCCCACACATATTCCATCCCCACCGGTTGTCTCGGCATGACCTCAGGAGGTCGGGTACATGGAAGAGTTACCTGTAGATTCTCACGCTCGCTGGTTGCTTTTCCGGCGTACATGCACCTTCTGGATGATCCATGGCTTCAAAACAATCACTTTTCCCCTTTTCACAAAATTGGAAATTTTTCCAAAAATCCTTCATGGGCGTGCCGCTTCGAGACATGTGGCATCTTCTTATTTTCTGTAGAGATGCAGTTTAAATTTTTCCTTTTGTGTTTTCACCACTTTTGCAACAATTCCAAAATCCTCCCAACGCCCCGATCCCCACTGATATATGGAAATGTGGTGCCTTTCTATTAGATGTGCAACCTTGGTTAGTTTCCTTCTGTTTCCCTTTGTCGGATCCACAGGCTAATTCTTGACTTTAACCCTTTTTCCCAAAAAGGCTAAGTGGTAAAATTTTCTCCCTAGCCCTGCGAATGCGCTTTGTCTCTCCTTCGGGCTTGTGGGCTAAAATTTGACTTTGAGCATTTTGACAAAAATTACTAAGTGCTAAAATTTTCCCATCACTCTGCCAGTCCACCAAATATCCTTGGCAAAAATTCTTCCGTACCTCCACGGGCCTGCCTAAGGAAAAGTTTCCTTCCAAACTCCACCGAGCCATAACTCAAAAATGACAAGGAGTTAGGAGGTATTCTTTACCTTTCTGGAAAGGGGAAGAAAAATCCTATCTAATGAAGTAATTTCCATAATATTTTGAGTTCTTGAAATATGTGCAAATTGAATTTGAAGCACAAGGAAGGAAAGAATGAAGGCAAGCTAGCCAAAATAAGCAGGGGCTCATTTTGGATAACAATACCCTAAGTCATCGTGAGCGTCTTCCTATAATAAACTATGTTTCTAACCTAGATTAGGGTCAAACTGTGGGCAAGTGGATTGATGGTAGTCAGTAAAGACCATTCTAGATAACAAAAGAGTGAGGTGAAGGACGTATTCCAGAATGACGAGTGTGTCGTCTAAAAATAGTAACATGAACAGTATGTTGAAAATATTTGGCAAAAGTATCACAAGCTACTGGTTGTGTTGTCTTGTGTCACCTATTTTAAAGCAATGTGATGTCAGATGAATATTGGTAACAAATATTCAAATAGATTCTTTAAACAGATCATTCGGTACCCAAAATAGGGTAAGAGAACAAAGTATACATAGTATACATAAAGTATTCTATACTTTAATTTAACATGATATATCACTTGATAACTGAGTCATGGAATGAGATATCAGTAGTATACCGAGTCATTACAGCTACATATGGTTATCTGTTTTGAGATTGATTGGTATGGAATGTGTGTTCTAAATGATGTTTTATTTAGAACAAAGAACATTATGTTTCAAAATAAAAAATTCCCTTGTTTCTAAAGTCTTTTGATGGGAATGTTACATCTTGGTATCAGAGCTGAAGGTTGCAGCTCTTAGACCTATTGTGTCCATAATATGATGAAACTTAATTTTTCTTACTAACAAAAAATGGTTAGAACAAGAGGAAATATTACAAATAATCCTCTGCCTGAGGAAGGAGCAGTAACTACCCAAAAACTTGATGAGATCCTTGCTTCCCTGTTAGACACAAGAGATCATTTGGTTATACTTGAACAATGAGTAATGGGCAATGAGGTGGAAGAAGATGTTGATAATAATAGTCAGCCACCTCATGAGGACAACACTAATGTAGGTGTTGATAATAACAATGTGAACATACTTGGTTAGCCTCAGAACAAAAAGGCTAGGCTGGTAGCTGAACTCACTAATGATATAAAAAGGATAAGTCTACCCAAGTTTGATGGCACCACATTAGGGGATGGAGCTGAGAATTGGCTCAACAAGATGGAGAAATACTTTGCAATAAGGAATTTCTCAGAAGAAACAAAGGCGATATGGGAAGCATATCATCTTTCCCATGAGGCATCTTCATGGTGGGATAACCGTAAGGCTAAGTTAAAAAAATGATGAAACTAATATCACAAGGGGATCAATTTAAAGGCTATTTTAGGCAACATTGGCTACTGCAACTTTACTATGATCAGAAAATGACTGAATTCCAGAACTTAGCTCAAGGAAAACTAACTGTAACTGAGTATTTGGAGTAGTTTACTAAAATCCTTAAGTATGTACCTCAATACCAAATTGATGAGAAGTTCATGATATGGAAATTCATCATGGTATTGAATCTTGTTATAGGAGGGGAGGTGGATGTTCATAGCCCAACCATGATTGAAGGGGTTGTTGAAAAGTCCATAAGGCAGGAACAAAAATTGAAGGAAATTTATGCTCATAAGGAGGAAGTAAGGAAGAAAATCCCCAACTCCTCTTCATCATCTCTTGTACCTAAGAAGGGACCATGGAAGAAATTTGGAATGAAAAGTAAGTTTTCATCTGATAATAATAATAAATTAACAACAAACAAGTTTGTTGGTAATGCACAGAACAACTTTTTCAAGAGAAATAATAACAAAAAGAGGTCCTAAGGAGGTTAGAACGATAACTTTAAGGCTAGAAACAAATCTGATCCTAGGAAGGAACATGTAGGAGGCTATTATAACTGTGGAAAAGATCATTATGTAAATCAATGCCCTTTGAAAAAGGACAATCGTAATCAGCAACACAAGATACACGTTACAGAAGCTGATAAGAAGGTTGAGAAACAAGACATGCCTATAGAAGTTCTAGGTAAGTTATTTGGTTTACCTATAACTATTCTTTTTGACACTGGAGATACTGAATGTTTTATTGTTAGTAAATTAACATCAAAACTAAAAATAAAAGATGGAAACATGGATAAAACATGGACTGTACATTATGGAAACAATGTTGTTCATACAGTTAGTATGTGTATTTTTGGAGCAGTCCTTGATTTACCTAACTTTTCCACTAAAGTTGAACTTTATATTGCACGTTTGGGGTCTTATGATGTAATCATAGGTGTTAATTGGTTAGTAGAACATAAGGCTAAAGTGGACTGTTTTGAAAAGCACATTAGTTGTTTAGATGGCCTGTAGAAAATAACAGAGATTCAGGGTGTGAAACGTGATATTTCTGTTAGAAAATTGTCAACTATGCAACTTAAAAAGGCCAAAAATAAAAGTTGTAGCTTATATGTAGTAAAAATTACAAAAACAACTGAAGAGAATAGTGATGTTCTGGAACGATATCTATTGTTACGAGACTTCAGTGATGTGTTTCTAGAAGAATTTCTAGGTCTTCTACCCAAAAGGGAGTTTGATTTCACAATTGAGATCAATCCTGGAACCGAACCTATTTCTAAAGCACCGTATCGAATGACTACTATAGAATTAGTAGAGCTTAAGGCTTAGTTTCAAGAACTTTTCTCTAAATGTTTGATTAGACCAAGTGTTTCACCTTAGGGAGCACCTGTAATTTTTGTGAAAAAGAAGGATGGAACACTTAGATTATGCATTGATTACAGAATGTTAAACAAAGCAACAATCAAGAATAGATACCCACTCCCTAGGATTGATGATCTATTTGATCATATGCGTGGAGAATCGGTATATTCTAAGATAGATCTTCAATCTGGATATCATCAATTGCAGATTAAGGATGAGGACATTCATAAAACAACTTTTAGAACAAGGTATGTACATTATGAGTTCACGGTTTTACCTTTTGGATTAACAAATACACCTCCAACATTTATGAATTTAATGAATAATATCTTTCAAGAATACTTGGAAAAATTTGTGCTCGTATTCTTAGAAAAGATTCTCATATATTCCAAAAGCATAGAGGAACACCATGAGCATTTGAAGATAGTTTTGGAAATCTTGAGAAAGAGAGAGTTATATGGTAAGTTATCTAAATATTCTTTCTATGACACAGAAGTGCACTATTTGGGATATGTAATAAGTAAGAATGGAATTGTTGTAGATCCTTATAAAATTGTAGATATAACTGAGTGGCCTACACCAAAGAATGTACATGAAGTTAGAAGCTTCATGGGCATTGCTAGCTACTATAGAAAAATTGTAAAAGATTTTTTGGAGTGAGAAATGTGAAATTGCATTCAAAAATTTGAAGGAACAGTTAACTTCAGCACCTATTCTAGAAGTACCAGATCCTAATGGAGATTTTATGGTGGTAATTGATGCATCTGGTGAAGGTCTAGGAGGTATTTTGTTAGGAAATGATCATATCATAGCTTACGAAAGTAGAAAATTAAAGTATGAGTTGAATTATGCTCCACATGATTTAGAGCTTGCTGCCATTGTTCATGCACTACAAGTTTGGAGGCATTACCTTCTTGGTAAATCTTTTGAATTGAAAACTGATCATATTGGGCTGAAGTATATTTTCACTCAGCCAAATCTAAATGCAAGACAACAAAGATGGTTAGATTTTGTATTAATATGATTTTGACATCAGTTATATCAAGGATAAGTAAAATAGAGTGGCTGACACTCTAAGTTGTAGGAAACACATTTCTACCCTTATAACATTAAGAACTTAGTTTAAGGATGAAGTAAAAAGTGTTATGGAGTCTAATTATTACTTTCAGCAAGTAAAGACAACACTTGCTGCAAATCTGAACAATTTGAGGTAAAAATGTTTTCACTTTGATAACGAAGGAATCTTAAGATTTGAAAACAGGGTATACATACCTTCTCTAAATGATTTAAGAAAGAAATTGTTAGGAGAATTTCACAATTCACCTTTTTCTAGACATCTTGGTATTGCAAAGATGCTTGATGATATAAAACAACAATATTTCTTGAAAGGAATGAAAAAGGATGTTATTGATTTTGTGACACTTTTCCTTGAATGTCAACGTGTTAAAGTAGAACATATGCTTCTAGCCGGTTTATTGTATCCTCATAACATACCGCAATACAAGTGGCAAGTGATTAGCATGGACTTTGTACAAGGGTTTCCTATGTCAAGAAATAAACATGATGTTATTTTAGTATTGGTTGATAAACTAACAAAGGTAGCACATTTTATTGCTGGTAATCTGAAGGATGGTTCTCTACTGGAAAAAAGATTTGTTCATGAAATTTTTAGATTACATCGAGTTCCTAAACTACTCATATTGGATAGAGATCCTAGAATGACGTCAAGGTTTTAGTAAATGCTGTAGACACCAAATTTGTGTCTTACGACCCCCTATGCCTCGCATCTCATTTTGCAACCTAACCTCATCACCTAAACCTTACACAATTATTTATTAATTACCTTATAATTAATAAATCCACATCGCCATACCTGCCACCCTCATTTCGCCACCTCATCATGACCTAGTCTTAACCCTAAATTAACCTAATTAAGACCTATAACTTCGTCCACATCCACACCCATGACTAATTACTCCTCACCCGCACCTAAAACCAACCTCATAATGACTTGACCAAGCCCGCAACTAATCCCTCGGGAGAAAAAAGAGGGGAAAGCTGGCTATTTTACCAAAAATAGCCCGCTTTGACCTGACCGATACCGGTTCCTACTCGACCGCCGTCGGTTGCGTAACCGCCATCGGTTCCCTGTAAATGACCACTCCCAACCAAAAAAAAGTAGGATTTGGATTTTCATTTGATCAGAAAGAGGAGAAATCATTGAAAGGATCCGGAATTTGCTTGGCCGAGTACAGAGACAAGTGAAAGAAACAAGAAGAGTTTGCAAAGAAGGACATCAAGCCCAAAAACTGCAACTGAGTAACCAGAGCCTTGTGACACTCATCCGAGTATCAAGAGAAGAGATAGCTCATCTTGGATTGTCAGATCATCCCACTTGAGCCTTGTCTTCATCATCACAGTCCCAGAACCTGTATTTTTCCATCAATAACTAGTAAGTAAGTCTTATATGTTCTTTTAATAACATTTCTTGACTTCTTGAATCACAGCCATCATAAGTCTATTCCTAGATCTACTACCCAACAATACACTACATCTAACTATCATTCCTCCACCCTTACATTACCCCCAAGAACACCCCCCGTATTCTCTGAGTCCTTCTCATCACCCCATTACCTAATCCCACCCATTCATCAGCCTTATAAAAACAACACACCCACCTTACAACCAACCTTCACTAAAAGCCCCTAAAACATTGCCCCTACCAATATCGGTTAGCAGCCAACCGGTACCGGTTAAAGTGACCGGCATCAGTCACCTTGATTCTAAACCAAGACCAGCCCTTTCTCTATTGTTCTAACAAGGGTAAACAAATTGTAATTGGACAATAGCTTATTTGTTAGAATTTGTGTTAATTCATATTAGCAGGGGAACTGACCACCTTCGAAAGGAAGTTTTATATTTCCTGGGCCCAAGGCAGTTCCCTCATTTATTGTCTAATTAAAATCTGGTGGTCTTGTATTCTTACTTACAGGTAGTCCTTCCCAGACAAAAAGGAGTTCTTCGCAGTCGATCTGATCTTTCTCTACGGTACGCGCACACCCTCTCGACATTCAACAGGTATTCCTCCTAGCCCTAACCCTCATCTGTTTCTTAAAGGAATGAAAGGATAAAAGCAACTCTATTCCCAAAAGTTGAAACATTCTGTGTGAAACATTTTGGCACGCCCGGTGGGGACCCATTTCGGGTTTCTGTTTCTCTTACTTGCTTTCATATAAGGAGCATACTTGCTGTTTTCTTCTTCTAAAGATATTCACAAGGTATTTTGTTATTTTGGTAAAAGAACTTGCTTTGCTTTTACATCTTTGCATTAGTGAAAGTCATCTCTTTTGCTTCATCGAATATCATTTTTGATTTGGGTTTAAAATACGTGCATTACATTCTTGCTTGCTGTTTTCAATTCTAGTGAACATAGACTAAGTAACAGGTCGTACATGTGGGGGTGATTTCCATGGTATTGACAAGAAATTAATCTTACTTTCACTACACAACACATACCGAATCACTTCATAATTAACACAACAGCTCAAAACATCCCCCCTTCTCCGCGGTATTTCCTCCGCTCGATTGAGGTAACCTTATAAGCCAAAACAAACTTGACATTTTCCCCTAGGTCTTGTGTTTAGGATTCTGACATCATTCTGCGTCTAAGGGCATAAGCTCAAATTGATTAAACACTAATCCTAGGGTTAGTCTGTTTATTTGTTTGTGTATCTTGTTTGTTTTCAGCTCTATTTCTCTGTCATACACTATTTCAATTATCACTTCAGAACAATTTGACAGATGTACTAAGCATTGTTAAAAACTCAAATCAGCAGCTTCTTATATTTTCTTATACCAGTCTTATTACACCGACATCGGTTAACTGACCGACGTCGGCTATTGTCTAACCGACATCGAATAGCAGACCGATATCGGTTACTGTCTTTTACAGTTCCTGACAAACCAGCAACTTACCAATTTCAACATTCTGAGGCTGTTTCTGTTCCTGATAGATTGAAACCCTACTGTGTACTCTTGTCCATGGTTGTTATCACTCGAAAGCAAGCCGCCACCATGGTTTCACATGCCTGCTCTGTGCCTTTGCCTGAATCACCCCCTTCACATTATATAGGGAATCCTACGGATACCAACGAGGTTCCTAAAATTCCTGTAGGAGATAAGGAATTTGCCAAATTTCTGGATGCTAATCCTAGCACTATACAATACTATTTGTCTCATGCCCCTGACCGTACGCCCGATGGTCAACTCCTTGTTGGCATGCCTATTAGTATAGCTGCTCATTTAGCTCCTTCTCTGCCTGATAGCTCTGCTTTGCCTGCTGCATCCTTAGCCCCGTCTCCTAATCCAACGGCTTCAGAGGTTCATACGATACAGATTGGCTTTCCTTTGCTTAATCTTGGGCCCCACATGTCATTACTGCCGACCTGCTCCTACCTCGTCTCTCTTGCAGACTGCTCCATTCATGACTTGCTCTCTGCCACCTATCCACACGAGCTTTCCTTCTCAAGCTCCGCCCACCTTTTCATTCCCACACACATATCCAGTGACCTCAACATCTTATATAGGACATTCTTTATTCGGTCGCCTCAACATATTCGTCCTCCATACCTTATCAACACTTAACCCCACCATTGTCTAGTGGAGGCCCTTGGCCCAATTTGCCTCCGTTCACCACAACCGCACCATCATCTCATCCAACCATGGATTTCATCAAACAAATGATGGACAAAATGCAAAATCTGGAGGCTTCCGTTTCGGGAAGTCGTAGCGCCTTGACATACGAGCAAGTTTGTTGGGAGCCTATCCACCCTTCTATCCCCCTTCATTCATATCCTCCTCAATGGGAATTACCAAAATTTACCCGTTTTTAATAGTAAGGAGGACCCTCAACAACACTTGCGATCATTTAGACATGCCTGCTATCTGATTGCTCACGACGACGCTTTACTACTCCGCACCTTTCCCATGTCCTTATCAGGACCCGCCCTTGGAGTGGTACAGTGCTTTAACCCAACACTCAATCTTCTCTTTTAACTAACTAGCCCAATCTTTCTTGGATCATTTCTCCATTAACATTGCCAAGAAAGTATCTATCACTGACCTCTATGCCATCCGACAATTTGAAGACGAATCTATCGCAGACTTCGTTGGACGATGGCAGGGCCTTATCAACCAACTTACGTATGCCTTACCTCAGGCCGAACTTATTGAACTCTTTACGTGGGCCTGCGCTAAGCACATCTCTCCTACCCTCCAAATTCAAACTTTCTGCACATTTGACGAGGCCTTTACTATGGCTCGAAAACTAGAGATTCGAGCCTTAGAGGAAGAGAAATTGCGGTTGCGTAACAAAAACCCCAATTTCCGAACCCAAGATTCCACCAACAAACCTAACACCACCAATCCTCACCCATCGACTGCTTCGAAATCAAAAGGAGCCGTGCATGCGGTGATGGTCAAATCCCAACCACCATCTAATACCCCGCCAAAAACCACCTATAAGTATAAAGCCGAGCCCATCAATTACACCCCCTTGGGAGAAACTTATGGTGTCATCTTGGAAAAATTGCTTAAAGCAGGAGATATTACCTTACCTCCTGTTAAACCTCATTCCGGGTTTGATTCCACTCGCGCCATACCTTCTTGGTACAAAGAAAATGACTTCTGTAACTTCCACCACGTGAAGGGACACAGTCATGAAAACTGCAAGATGTTGAAAAACATAGTGCAGGAAATGGTTAATGCGGGGGGATATAGCCCTCGATAATCCTAATGCCCCTGCTAACCGAAATTTGAAAATATTCAACAAACCATTCCCAAACCACTCTTCTAACAGTAACATAAACAAAGATATCTTAGCCAAGGAGAGCGTTCACGAGATCCATGCAATCTTTGACTCCCAGCCAAAAACCTCTATCGAACAAATTCTGAATCAAGCCTCTTCACTAACGCAGGAACCAGAACCCCCTTCATCACCATCAAGACAAGACGAAATCCTGGCCGTTCCTTTACCCATCAAGGAATTAACCGCCCAAAGTTCCCTTCTCACAAATGATCCTTCTTACACCACATCCTTGCAAGGACTGTGAGTGGATGTTATCTAATTTATCTATTTCCCAAACGTCTCCTTCTACCATTCTTGCTGTACAAGAGGAAGGCTCGCCAATTCTTTTATCATCCTTAGACAAGAAAGCCTCTTGAACCGACATCACCACATTCTTTAAACATGACGGATCCTCTCAAATACGCCCTCCTACCTATTAGTTCTTCATCACCTAAATCTTTTCAGCGACCGGTTGACCTCTTAACGCCCATTGATACAATGCCTCATCTACCCCCTATATCACACCCACAGTGGACCGGAATCACAACCCACCTTTCTTCCATACAAAAGTTCCTATTCACACGTGAGGACTGTCTTTTCCCAGAAGATAGACGAGTCCTATGGGAACGTTTGAGTACGCCATATTTTACTCAAATGCAGATGACCGATACAGATGCCTCTACCATATACCTGAAGTGTTTACAGAAGCTTAAAATGCCTATGTCCTCATCTTCACCCCCCTCATTTCTACCAAATACCTCATCCACTTCTATTAACCTAACCAAATCTTCCCCTACGCTTAGGACCTCACCAATACCCAGTCTAACACACCCACCTAAGCAGCTTGATTTATCTAAAAATAAAGCTCATCCATCCCATTAGGAGGACAGACTCAATCTCCTCAACCTATGCCTCTATCACAACTAAAACCCTCGTCGTCACACCTACCTTCCATATTGGGACCCCATCCCTCTACCTTGCATCAATATATCATACCTCCTGCATTTTCTTTTAAAGCGACCTACGCCTTCTACACCCATACAGAAATCCAAGGGTACTAGCAACACTGTCACCCCGCATATCCTGTCCACCTACCAACCCTAAAAAAAATTCCATCATCAAAAGAATTGTTTGCTGCCACTCCTATTTCTCCATGGTTGTTTTCTGATACCACATCATCTGTGGCCTCATCATCTAACCAGCTAAACATAGCTTCTGCGCCAAAGAAGCCACGTTTAGTTAAAACCCATTATCAAAACCCCTTGGCTAAACCACCAACCATACAAACCAACCATACCCCATCATTACCAAAAACTACCCAGTCAATAGCCTCATTTTCCTCTGACTTTGACCCACTCAAAGGGTCTTACGCCAAAATCCTTGCTATGTTGGTGGAGAATGCGACCATTTCCCTACCCCCACTTAGACCTTATGATCCATCTAAACCTCGACCTATAGGTTATGATGAGTCTAAAAGCTGCGCTTACCACCGCACACCCGGACATGATGTAGAGGGATGCAAAGCATTGAAAGCCATACTTCGTCAGTTTCCTCTCTCAGATAAAAAGGTTAAGAAAGACAACTTATGAAGAGAGAGACCTTTAGCTTCAATTCCCTCTCCTATAACACCTGTCCCCACCTCACCAAGATCTATCATTATTACAGCCCCACCTCTCGAAGACCATGACCTATCCCTACTGTCTTCCTCCTCTCGTATTCACGAGATCAATATGATTAGTGTTGCTACTCGAGGGCAGAAAAATAATGAGAAAGTGAAAGAAAGCACACTTGCGTCCTCTCTTTCTCCGTCCACCATCTCGATCGCACCACCACCTAAAGTGGTTATTCGAGGACCCGCTTACCCCATCTCTAATGGAGTTGCCCACCGAACCATGATCAAACAGATTCACCAATCACCTGTAAAAATGACATTGTATGATCTCATTCAGACTTCTGAATCTCATCGACAGGCTCTTGTTGAAATCCTTCAAGGGATAGAGGTCTTACCTAACGAAACCTTTCCTGTTACCTCTATTCTAATGTAACGTCCTCATTTTAAAACACCAGAACAAGGGAAATTTTTTTTTTTTTTTATATATAACGTTCTCTGTTATGAATTATAAAATTCAAACACACGTTCAAGATTTAATAATTGTTCTCTGCCCAAACAACACAGTTTGGATCATACAATTTCTTTTAAAAACGAATGTTCCCTGTTCACATATTTACAATATGGAACACACATTCAATGCCATTCAATCTTATAACAGATTCTATATGCTGCTGTAAATGACTCGATGAACTGCCGATCCTTCCATTTTCATGGCTCGGAGTTTCAACGATCCTTCATTTCATGACTCGGCAACAACCGATCCTTCATGTACATGACTCGGCAACAACCGATCCTTCATGTTTGTTTATGCATAGTATATTTTATATACTTGTTCTCATAACCTTCCCTAGGTTATCGAAGTGATCCATTTAAGAAGCCTATCTGAATATCTGTTACTGATATTCATCTGACATCCTGCATCTTAAATTAAGTGATAAGGACAACGCAACCAGCAATTGCGATACTTTGGCCAAAGATTTTCACATGCTTTGCATGATCATATTCCTGGATGTGATACACATCTACGGAATACGTCCTTCACTTCACTTCACCTGTTATCTAGAATGGTCTTTCCTGGTTCCTACCAGTCCTCATCGTTTAAGTTCAGTTTTTAAATTTTCAATTCCAGCTAGTAATATGAACGGGTATAGGAAGGCACTCCTGGTAACTAAAGATACGCAGACATACGGTGTCGTTACCCCACGACTCCATGTGTCTGATTATCTTTAGTATTCCGGAGTCACTCCGTATACCAGATCATACCCTATCTCCACCCCAGCTAAGATCTACACATTCAGCCTATGTATTCTAAATGTTTTAATTCGGGAGGGCATTGCTATATGTCAGCTGCAACATTGTGTCGTCATGAAGACCCCGTCTTCATGAAGACACCTTGCTGTAGCTGGCGTATGCCAATGTCCTGCAGAATCCTCCCATCGAGAATACACATCCTGCCCAAGTGACTTAGCCACGAGTTAATAGTTTAAGCAATTTTCAGCATCCACGCTGATCCCTTGATCCTCGTTTCCGTTGCAGTTGTATATAACTAAGAGGGACTAAACTGTCCATTAGTTTGCCAAGTATCGTCTCCTTCGTATCGAAGGGCTACATTTCCTTACTTGGTTCATTTCTTAATCATTGGATTAAGCAGCCCGTACCAACGGACGTAATAAGTTTAACCTATTAAACTTAGCCAAGATGTTTCCAACTGCAACTAATTTCAGAATATTAACTTATTAGACGTCATTCAAACGAGGTCTAATCTTCGAGAAATGAATTCATTTGTTCCCCTTAACATTATATAGTTAAGGATCATTAGTTATGGATATATGTATCCTATATCCTTTAATCTGAATTTTATCAAACGGGATCAATGATGGAGTTCGAAAACGAAGTTCGAATACTCCAAATTTAAATTGATATTCCTTAGCTCCTAAGCTAATCCTGAATACCCTCTGATTATGAAATCATATTCTTCTTAATCCTTTTTAATGTCAATTAAAAATTCATCTTTACCCAAGTATGAACTAATTGCATTGTTCAACTTAAAAGTTGTATTTAAGTAAGAATAGATATCAGTTTCAATTCAACATCCATCCAAGGATAATGAAACAATTCCAACTCAGGAAATAACATCATATTTCCAATTTAAACAACAATATCAACTGATATAATTATTGAAAATATCACACTTGTAACTGTATTCAATATTGTAAGTCATAATTTGTACATTTGCCAATCCAGCTGATTGGGTATAGTTTTTACAAAGCATCCATACAACTCAAGGTCAGAAGAATATATTTTCTTCTTTCACAATTCCTCAAGAGGAATAAAAGCAACAGTTACATTATAATTTACATCTAATCAAGAGGCATCAGAAGACAGCCACGTCTTCATTCTAATCAAATTCCATCTGCAAAATGAATTGCACGGGTCAGTTCAATGAACTGAGCACATTAAGCACTTATCCTTAAAATAAGATGCTTCAACCAACTGTTTCAATAAAAGAACCCTGCTTTTATGAAACGACAGCAAAACATCAATCTCAAAATAGGCACAAAGGAGAGATCAGCATAACAACTGAACTATCAGAAAAATATATCATCACAATCAGCCAAGGGACTGCTGTCCCGTTTCCACATAATCATTGCAAGTAGCAATTTACAATATTTGTAACGTTAGGAATACAAGTAGTTTGCTGCCTATATAGCATACAGTTATCCTTTCCACGCCTTTCATTAATAACAATGTAAAGGATGAAACTAACTGAATATAAATCCATTACTTTCCTTTCCGTTCATGAAGCATGTTAAATTTAAAGCATTCAAGTACAAACAAGAAAGCGAACAGCAATGCATATAGTAGCTCCCATCTAAGCACTATAAAAATTCATCATTCACGAATTCCAGATTTCTAACTGAATGAAAGAAGAAAGATCATTTTTCTACAACATTCATTCATATCTCTATTTCTTTCCACATGACTGTCCTAACAGTGAAATCCATACGAAAGACAAATCAAAATAACAGTTCAGAGTGAAACTTACAAAATCCACTCGGAATTCACTTTCCGGGAGCATGAATAATTTCATAAATAATCAGCTTTAAACGAAGACAGGAAAGAATTCACCATTCATATCCATACTTCATTGGAATCAGACTCCTTTAAGGATCCAAAACATATTAGTACAACATTAGGTACATCCGAGATCAAACAATATAAGGTTACATACCATATAATTGCCATAATAAAGAAAATCGTATTTCTTTCACTGCATACTTAAACAGAAACAGTATTTCAATCATGCAGTCAATTATTCACATAATGATCTAATTCTAGTAACGTTCCCCGTTCAGAATAACATTTATTCATCACTGTTACCTACAGCAATCCATTATTCTCATGACGATGAATTTCATCAGGATAAAACAGCAGGCAGGAAAAGAATTCATTCTCTTTAAATTCCACTATGAAACACCATTTGTTCAAGACGAAATCAAACACCTAATCCGTGTTCATCTCAAACAAGACAGCTCATTATAAGTATAACAGAACAGTCGTTCTTATTGAAAACAAACTCTCAAGGCCTGTACCGTTCATTCCAATACCCCAAACAACTCATATTCAACTGTCCATACTTCTATAAGAGCAAACTCGAACCAGGTGTTAATTGCACGAGCTCAGTACAGCCAGAGCAAACTCAGAAAACAAATTAGATCCCAAATTTTTTTTGTATATAAAAATATAATCATTCTTTGCATAGAATTCAATCAAGTGGAAACTGTGTCAGCAGTTCGCATAAGAAGACCAACCAGCATTTATATAACACAGTGAAACCACCTTATTCTTTCAATCAGAAGAAATGAAATCCAGAGATAACTTTAAGAAGGAAAAACAGTTATCCTTTTTCCCTATTTCGCGAATACCCAATACGTATTCGCTTAGTTTCTACTCAAGAAAAGGTACAGCAATGACATTATTGCTTAAACTTCCTATGGTTCGAGTTCAATTACTCACAGTAAACCCGAATGCCACTTCCATCCAAAATCCCAAAACTGGAGAAGGGAAAGGATCTATATCCTTGAAACTTTTAATAAGAAACAATTTCAAACACTAATGCTTCTTTTATTTTAGTCCATCAGCAAAAGGACGTATAGTTTCAATGCCAAAAACAACTCAAGTAACCTGTACAGTTTACCTTCCATTCCACAAGAATAACCAATTAAAATTTCCATAAAATACCCATAACCAGCACCTCATGGAGGTAAATCCATTCGAGAAGAACAAAACAGTTTAACACATCAACGGAGAAACAATTTTCTTAACCTTTCCGAAAGAAAAGACAGCAAGGGTCGACAAACCCAATTCATAGAAATATACACGGCGGTATCTCCACTTCACTCTTTTGTTTACATGCAAGGACAGTTCTTAATATGACAGCAAGAAAAAGATTATACTTAAAGAAACAATTTCACTATAAGGAGCGATTGCACAGCCTATTCCAATTTCGAAGCAACATGAACAGTCAAGGGAATATCCATTTCAAACCATTTATACAGTCAACAACCAATACTGTAAATCATTTCCAACATGACTCGAGCAAGGACAGATCAAGGCCGAGCAACCAAAAGCAAATCTTTTTATCATTTTCCAAAGAAAAGGAGCAAGAACCAACAAAATCCATTTCCAAATCAACTCAACAACAATCAAGCAATCCCAACCCAAGAGCAGGGTTGTTTTAATGAAACATTTAATCAAAGCAAAGATTTTAAAGAGAAGGGCTTAACATGCCTGAAACCTCTTTTCCAGAGCTCGAAGAAAACGTTGTTTGCCGTGTTTTTCCTTCCACAGCAACAGCACAAACTCTCCAACACTTCCTTCCTTCTTCAGGCTTAACAACAGCCTCCAAATCTCCACAAAAATGTCAAATGCCAAGAGCTGATTCGACCAAACCAGACCAAGAAAAACCAAATGCAGAGCAACTTCACAAAAGGCTCGAACCAACAAAAATGAAAATCAATTTTTCCTCATGCTGTTTCCAAGGCGAACTGGTCGCGAGGACCAAAAACCATTAATGCATTAAAGGCTTTGCCTTTTTCCTTACTTTCCACGCCACCGCCACTTGGGTTGGCGAGTTCTAAGTTTCAAATTTTCCAAGCAAACTGAACTTGGCTCTATTTCAAAATAGACGCCTCTAAATTCCTTACCTGCCCCGCCAAAACTGGCGCCGTCCACGAAGGGACAGTTCATTTAATTCCAATGAATGCCTCCTTCCCATCCTTATCCCTTTCTTCCCAAGGGTCTGCGTACCCCTTAGTTTAGGATTAGTTTAGGTTACATAACTCATTCGACCTAGGTCTTAGTTAAACCTTAGGTTTTAGAATTTAGATTTATTTTTTTCCCTCTTTTTTTTTTGTAATTTAAAAATCCACTTAGGATAGTAGTGTAGGATGTATGTTAGGTCTTAGGGTTAGTTTAGGTTTAATTCACACTAACCACTAACACTAACAACTTCCTTCCAGCCCCTTACTAACATTCACGTTAACGCAGAGCAGGACGTTCCGTCCTTCAGATTACAGGCCAAGGCCACCCGTGTCCAGGCGTTTCTCGCCCCACGAGGTCCCGAATTCGACAGTACAGGGTTCAAGAATCGAACCCCTGTCGTTGGCATTTTCGTGCTAGCTATTCACACCTGTAATCAGGCGCTGCACGCTCATAATAATCCTAGTCCAGTTCAAGTGTGAATTAACATAGAAAACACAAGAGGACCTCAGCATACTTGAATCAATGGAGTTGATTCAGGGTATGCTGTCAATCAGCACAAGAGCAAGCAATTATACGACAATCTGTCGTCACATCAGCAAACACACAAGTACAATATTTGCTGTCCCATGCAATAAATCACAGTATGCAAGAATCCAAATTAGCAACACATTCTCTTAAGATCAAGACGTATCTTAACATGTTTGCTTTCATTCCAAGAGCTATAACAGTATGTAAAACATTTACCAAGTTAACATACAAAATCAGAGTGTTACATTCTTCCCTCCTTAAAGAATCATCGTCCCGATGATCAGATTAACAAGTCAAGGAGTTCCTAGGACAAAGTTCAGTTATTGTCCTTCCTTCATAAGTTCATACCAAAAACAGATTCTCTCTTAAAAACAATGTTTTAAGACAACTGTACAGTAGACTAATAATTGTCTAAATTTGGTAGAATTTTCAGTTCTCTGAATTTCAAATTCAGTTAAACAGGTGTGGAAAAGTAGATCTCATTTCTTCGAGGTTCTCCCAAGTTGCACTTTCTTCGCTGAACTGGTCCCACTGGACCTTACATTGGTTCACTTCGCGATTTCTCAAGTACAACTGGCGAGTTCCCAACACTCGAATGGGCTTAACCACGATTATTCCTGGGTCTTGGACCTGCAAGGAATTCCAATTTAGCACATGTGATAAATCTGTCACGTATTTCTTAAGCAAAGAAATATGAAAAACATCATGCATTTGAGACAAAGCAGGAGGTAATGCTAGACGATAAGCTACAGGGTTGATTATTTCAATAATTTCAAAAGGTCCCACGTAACGTGGCGACAACTTGGCAGCCTTGCCAAAAGTTATGGAGCTCTTTTTCGGCTTCACCCGAAGAAAGACCTTCTCTCCAAGTTTATAATGCCTGTCAACCCGCTTCAAGTCTGCATAGCTCTTCTGCCTATTGGCAGCCTCCTTTAGATGTTCCCGAATCATTTTGATTTGCTGTTCCATTTCCATAAGGATTTCTGGCCCAATTACCTCTCTGTCCTCAACGCTGTCCCAGCTGACAGGGGTTCTGCATTTTCTTCCATACAATGCTTCAAAGGGCGCCATTTTTAAAGAGGCATGATAGGTGTTATTGTAAGCAAATTCTACCAGCGGAAGGTATTCCTCCCATTTATACTGCTGGTCCATGCAATACATCCTTAGCATGTCCTCTAAAACTTGATTAACTCTCTCAGTCTGTCCATCCGTTTCTGGATGATATGCAGAACTGAAGTTTAATTTAGTTCCCAAGGCTGCATTAAGCGTTTGCCAAAACCTTGATGTCATCCTCGGATCTCTGTCCGATATGATTAATTCCGGTATTCCATGCAACCTGAAGATTTCATGCACGAATCTTCTTGCTAAAACTGGTGCATCGTCCTTCAAATTACCAGCAATGAAGTGTGCCACTTTGGTCAATTTGTCGACTACAACCAGGATAATGTCATGTTTATTTCTTGACATAGGCAATCCTTGAACGAAATCCATCGTTATCACTTGCCACTTGTACTGCGGAATGCTGTGGGGATACAATAATCCAGAAGGGTGCATATGTTCCGCTTTAACACGCTGACATTCCAAGCAGTGTGTTACAAACTCTACCACATCCTTTTTCATTCCCTTCCAAAAATATTGCTGCTTAAGATCAGCAAGCATTTTTGTAATGCCAGGGTGCCCAGAAAAAGGTGAATTATGGAATTCAGTTAGCAATTTCCCTCTTAAGTCATTTGCCACAGGTACATATACCCTGTTTTCGAACCTCAGAACTCCTTCGTTATCAAAACGAAATCCCTTATACCTGCTGTCCTGCGGGTCTGCAGCAAGTGCTGATTTGACTTGCTGGAAATAAGGATCCGATTCCAAGGCATCTTTTACCTCATCCTTAAATTGAGTTCTTAACGTTATAAGAGCAGAGATATGCTTCCTTCGACTCAGAGCATCTGCTACTCTATTTTCCTTGCCCTTAATGTAGCTTATATCAAAATCATACTGAGACAGAAATTCTAACCATCTTCGTTGCCTTGCATTCAGATTTGGCTGAGTAAAAATATACTTCAGCCCCAGATGGTCTGTTTTTAATTCAAAGGGCTTGCCAAGGAGGTAATGCCTCCATATTTGAAGCGCATGTACAATGGCAGCGAGCTCAAGATCGTGTGGAGCATAGTTCTGTTCATGTAACTTAAGCTTTCTGCTTTCATAAGCGATAACATGGTTATTCTGTAACAGAATACCTCCAAGGCCTTCTCCTGAGGCGTCCGTTACAACCATAAAATCTCCATTTGGATCAGGTACAGTCAAAATAGGTGCTGTAGTTAACTGCTCCTTTAACTTTTTAAAGGCAGATTCACATTTGTCTGTCCAGACAAATTTCTTTTCTTTCTTTTGCAACGAAGTGATTGGGGCAGCAATTTTTGAAAAGTCCTTAACGAACTTTCTATAATATCCAGCCAAGCCCATGAAGCTCCTCACTTCGTGCACATTCTTAGGCGCAGGCCACTCAGTTATAGCTGTGATCTTTGAAGGGTCAACAGCTATCCCGTCTTTGCTTATAACGTGTCCCAAATAATGCACCTCTGCATCATAAAAGGAACATTTGGACAGTTTGCCATACAACTTCCTCTTTCTTAAGATTTCCAGCACTATCCTGAGATGTTCTTGGTGCTCTTCGACATTTTTAGAGTATATAAGAATGTCGTCTAAGAATACAAGCACAAACTTGTCTAAGTATTCTTGAAAAATGTTATTCATTAGATTCATGAAGGCGGCAGGTGCATTGGTCAGCCCAAAAGGCAACACCGTGAACTCATAATGCCCATACCTCGTTCTAAAAGCTGTTTTATGAATATCTTCCTCTTTTATTCTCAGCTGATGGTACCCTGACCGCAGATCTATTTTTGAATAGACTGATGCTCCTCGCATCTGATCAAACAGATCATCGATTCTTGGAAGTGGGTATCGATTTTTAATGGTTGCCTTGTTCAGCATTCTGTAATCAATGCACAACCTCAAAGTGCCATCCTTTTTCTTTACGAAGATTACCGGCGCTCCCCAAGGTGAGACGCTCGGTCTGATCAGCCCCTTAGTCAGAAGTTCTTGTAACTGAGCCTTCAGTTCTACCAGCTCAATGGTAGTCATTCTATAAGGTGCCTTAGATATGGGTTCCGTTCCTGGTTTGATCTCTATAGCGAAGTCAAACTCACGTTTGGGCGGAAGACCCGGCAATTCCTCCGGAAACACATCACGGAAATCCCTCAACAATGGATATCTTTCCATGAAATCATTATCTTCCTCTTCATTTTCTGTCATTTTTACCGCATACAAAGTGCAGCCTCTGTTTTTAGCCCTCTTTAGTTGCATAGCCGTCAGTTTCCTAACTGCAACTTCCCGTTTTACACCTTGAATGATTGCTGCTTTCTGCAGGTCATCAAGGCAACTGATTTGTTTTTCATAACAGTCAACCTTTGCTTTATGTTCAGCCAACCAGTTAACTCCAATAATGATATCATATGATCCTAGAGGAGTGACATACAAGTCAACTTCGGTGGAGAAACCAGGCAGGTCAAGAATTGCCCCAAAAAGGCACATTTCAACTGTATGGACAGCATTATTCCCATAATGCACTGTCCATGTTTTATCCATTCTTGCAGCCTTTCTTTTTAATTTCATAGCTAGTTCAGTAGAAATAAAACATTCTGTAGCTCCAGTATCAAAAAGTACAACTACAGGTTTACCGAATAACTTACCCGTAACTTCTATGGGCGTCACTTGCTTTTCAGCTTGTCTGTTAGCCACTGCAGCATGTATCTTATGCTGCTGTCCGCGATCATCCTTCTTCAGAGGACAGTGATTCGCATAGTGGTCCTTTCCACAGTTGAAGCATCCTCCAGCTGGCCCTTTTCTAGGTTCAAATTTATTACCAGCCTTAAAGTTATCGTTCTGGCTTCCATAGGACTTCTGTCCAATGCCATTAACTTTTGGAAAGCTGTTCCGCACACTATTAACAGGTCTGTTCATCACAGGTTTCTTGTTGTTATCAACAACAATTTTATTTTTCACACCAAACCTTTTCCAAGGTCCCCTTTTTGGTGCAAGAGACGAAGAAAGATTGGGAATCTTCTTCCTTATCTCTTCCCTGTGAGCAGATATTGCTCTCAATTTCTGTTCCTGTCTGATTGCCTTTTCGACAACTCCATCCATGGTGGTTGGGCCGTGGACATCCACTTCGCCACCAATGATGGGATTCAATCCCATTATGAATTTCCGTATTCTGAACTTCTCGTCAGCTTGGTACTGCGGCACATACTTAAGGAGTTTAGTAAACCCTTCCCAGTATTCTGTCACCGACAGCCTTCCTTGCGACCAGTTCTGAAATTCAGTCATTTTCCTATCAAAATAGAGTTGAGGCAGCCATCTTTGCCTAAAATAACCCTTAAATTGATCCCAAGTTATGTCTGATTCGACAATATTCAGCTCAACCTTACGGTTGTCCCACCAGGATGATGCTTCATGAGAAAGCTGATATGCTCCCCATATCGCTTTAGTCTCTTCGGAGAAGTTTCTTATTGCAAAGTATTTCTCCATTTCACTGAGCCAGTTCTCAGCTCCGTCCCCAAGAGTTGTTCCATCAAACTTTGGAGGACTTATTCTCTTTATATCATTTGTAAGTTCAGCTGCTAATCTTGCCCTTTTATTTTCAGGGGGATTAGGAGCAATTACATTATTATCATCAACACCCGGATTCCCTCCGTTGATGTTGTCCACAGGAGGCAGCTGATCATTTATTTCAGCTTCATTCCCCTCCTCTTCATTGCCCATTGACTGTTGTTCCAATACAGTCAAACGATCCCTCGTATCAAGTAGGGCAGCAAGGATTTCATCCAGCTTTTGGGCAGTTGCTGCTTCTCCACCCTGCAACGGGTTATTCGCAGCATTCCCTCTTGTCCTGACCATTTTCTGTTCAATAAGAAAATGTAAACTTTATTAATAACGTGGACTCATTAGGTCCAAGAGCTGCAACCTTCAGCTCTGATACCAAGATGTAACATCCTCATTTTAAAACACCAGAACAAGGGAATTTTTTTTTTTTTTTTTTTATATAACGTTCTCTGTTATGAATTATAAAATTCAAACACACGTTCAAGATTTAATAATTGTTCTCTGCCCAAACAACACAGTTTGGATCATACAATTTCTTTTAAAAACGAATGTTCCCTGTTCACATATTTACAATATGGAACACACATTCAATGCCATTCAATCTTATAACAGATTCTATATGCTGCTGTAAATGACTCGATGAACTGCCGATCCTTCCATTTTCATGGCTCGGAGTTTCAACGATCCTTCATTTCATGACTCGGCAACAACCGATCCTTCATGTACATGACTCGGCAACAACCGATCCTTCATGTTTGTTTATGCATAGTATATTTTATATACTTGTTCTCATAACCTTCCCCGGTTATCGAAGTGATCCATTTAAGAAGCCTATCTGAATATCTGTTACTGATATTCATCTGACATCCTGCATCTTAAATTAAGTGATAAGGACAACGCAACCAGCAATTGCGATACTTTGGCCAAAGATTTTCACATGCTTTGCATGATCATATTCCTGGATGTGATACACATCTACGGAATACGTCCTTCACTTCACTTCACCTGTTATCTAGAATGGTCTTTCCTGGTTCCTACCAGTCCTCATCGTTTAAGTTCAGTTTTTAAATTTTCAATTCCAGCTAGTAATATGAACGGGTATAGGAAGGCACTCCTGGTAACTAAAGATACGCAGACATACGGTGTCGTTACCCCACGACTCCGTGTGTCTGATTATCTTTAGTATTCCGGAGTCACTCCGTATACCAGATCATACCCTATCTCCACCCCAGCTAAGATCTACACATTCAGCCTATGTATTCTAAATGTTTTAATTCGGGAGGGCATTGCTATATGTCAGCTGCAACATTGTGTCGTCATGAAGACCCCGTCTTCATGAAGACACCTTGCTGTAGCTGGCGTATGCCAATGTCCTGCAGAATCCTCCCATCGAGAATACACATCCTGCCCAAGTGACTTAGCCACGAGTTAATAGTTTAAGCAATTTTCAGCATCCACGCTGATCCCTTGATCCTCGTTTCCGTTGCAGTTGTATATAACTAAGAGGGACTAAACTGTCCATTAGTTTGCCAAGTATCGTCTCCTTCGTATCGAAGGGCTACATTTCCTTACTTGGTTCATTTCTTAATCATTGGATTAAGCAGCCCGTACCAACGGACGTAATAAGTTTAACCTATTAAACTTAGCCAAGATGTTTCCAACTGCAACTAATTTCAGAATATTAACTTATTAGACGTCATTCAAACGAGGTCTAATCTTCGAGAAATGAATTCATTTGTTCCCCTTAACATTATATAGTTAAGGATCATTAGTTATGGATATATGTATCCTATATCCTTTATTCTGAATTTTATCAAACGGGATCAATGATGGAGTTCGAAAACGAAGTTCGAATACTCCAAATTTAAATTGATATTCCTTAGCTCCTAAGCTAATCCTGAATACCCTCTGATTATGAAATCATATTCTTCTTAATCCTTTTTAATGTCAATTAAAAATTCATCTTTACCCAAGTATGAACTAATTGCATTGTTCAACTTAAAAGTTGTATTTAAGTAAGAATAGATATCAGTTTCAATTCAACATCCATCCAAGGATAATGAAACAATTCCAACTCAGGAAATAACATCATATTTCCAATTTAAACAACAATATCAACTGATATAATTATTGAAAATATCACACTTGTAACTGTATTCAATATTGTAAGTCATAATTTGTACATTTGCCAATCCAGCTGATTGGGTATAGTTTTTACAAAGCATCCATACAACTCAAGGTCAGAAGAATATATTTTCTTCTTTCACAATTCCTCAAGAGGAATAAAAGCAACAGTTACATTATAATTTACATCTAATCAAGAGGCATCAGAAGACAGCCACGTCTTCATTCTAATCAAATTCCATCTGCAAAATGAATTGCACGGGTCAGTTCAATGAACTGAGCACATTAAGCACTTATCCTTAAAATAAGATGCTTCAACTAACTGTTTCAATAAAAGAACCCTGCTTTTATGAAACGACAACAAAACATCAATCTCAAAATAGGCACAAAGGAGAGATCAGCATAACAACTGAACTATCAGAAAAATATATCATCACAATCAGCCAAGGGACTGCTGTCCCGTTTCCACATAATCATTGCAAGTAGCAATTTACAATATTTGTAACGTTAGGAATACAAGTAGTTTGCTGCCTATATAGCATACAGTTATCCTTTCCACGCCTTTCATTAATAACAATGTAAAGGATGAAACTAACTGAATATAAATCCATTACTTTCCTTTCCGTTCATGAAGCATGTTAAATTTAAAGCATTCAAGTACAAACAAGAAAGCGAACAGCAATGCATATAGTAGCTCCCATCTAAGCACTATAAAAATTCATCATTCACGAATTCCAGATTTCTAACTGAATGAAAGAAGAAAGATCATTTTTCTACAACATTCATTCATATCTCTATTTCTTTCCACATGACTGTCCTAACAGTGAAATCCATACGAAAGACAAATCAAAATAACAGTTCAGAGTGAAACTTACAAAATCCACTCGGAATTCACTTTCCGGGAGCATGAATAATTTCATAAATAATCAGCTTTAAACGAAGACAGGAAAGAATTCACCATTCATATCCATACTTCATTGGAATCAGACTCCTTTAAGGATCCAAAACATATTAGTACAACATTAGGTACATCCGAGATCAAACAATATAAGGTTACATACCATATAATTGCCATAATAAAGAAAATCGTATTTCTTTCGCTGCATACTTAAACAGAAACAGTATTTCAATCATGCAGTCAATTATTCACATAATGATCTAATTCTAGTAACGTTCCCCGTTCAGAATAACATTTATTCATCACTGTTACCTACAGCAATCCATTATTCTCATGACGATGAATTTCATCAGGATAAAACAGCAGGCAGGAAAAGAATTCATTCTCTTTAAATTCCACTATGAAACACCATTTGTTCAAGACGAAATCAAACACCTAATCCGTGTTCATCTCAAACAAGACAGCTCATTATAAGTATAACAGAACAGTCGTTCTTATTGAAAACAAACTCTCAAGGCCTGTACCGTTCATTCCAATACCCCAAACAACTCATATTCAACTGTCCATACTTCTATAAGAGCAAACCCGAACCAGGTGTTAATTGCACGAGCTCAGTACAGCCAGAGCAAACTCAGAAAACAAATTAGATCCCAATTTTTTTTTTTTTTCATTACAGTATATAAAAATATAATCATTCTTTGCATAGAATTCAATCAAGTGGAAACTGTGTCAGCAGTTCGCATAAGAAGACCAACCAGCATTTATATAACACAGTGAAACCACCTTATTCTTTCAATCAGAAGAAATGAAATCCAGAGATAACTTTAAGAAGGAAAAACAGTTATCCTTTTTCCCTATTTCGCGAATACCCAATACGTATTCGCTTAGTTTCTACTCAAGAAAAGGTACAGCAATGACATTATTGCTTAAACTTCCTATGGTTCGAGTTCAATTACTCACAGTAAACCCGAATGCCACTTCCATCCAAAATCCCAAAACTGGAGAAGGGAAAGGATCTATATCCTTGAAACTTTCAATAAGAAACAATTTCAAACACTAATGCTTCTTTTATTTTAGTCCATCAGCAAAAGGACGTATAGTTTCAATGCCAAAAACAACTCAAGTAACCTGTACAGTTTACCTTCCATTCCACAAGAATAACCAATTAAAATTTCCATAAAATACCCATAACCAGCACCTCATGGAGGTAAATCCATTCGAGAAGAACAAAACAGTTTAACACATCAACGGAGAAACAATTTTCTTAACCTTTTCCGAAAGAAAAGACAGCAAGGGTCGACAAACCCAATTCATAGAAATATACACGGCGGTATCTCCACTTCACTCTTTTGTTTACATGCAAGGACAGTTCTTAATATGACAGCAAGAAAAGATTATACTTAAAGAAACAATTTCACTATAAGGAGCGATTGCACAGCCTATTCCAATTTCGAGCAACATGAACAGTCAAGGGAATATCCATTTCAAACCATTTATACAGTCAACAACCAATACTGTAAATCATTTCCAACATGATTCGAGCAAGGACAAATCAAGGCCGAGCAACCAGAAGCAAATCTTTTTATCATTTTCCAAAGAAAAGGAGCAAGAACCAACAAAATCCATTTCCAAATCAACTCAACAACAATCAAGCAATCCCAACCCAAGAGCAGGGTTGTTTTAATGAAACATTTAATCAAAGCAAAGATTTTAAAGAGAAGGGCTTAACATGCCTGAAACCTCTTTTCCAGAGCTCGAAGAAAACATTGTTTGCCGTGTTTTTCCTTCCACAGCAACAGCACAATCTCTCCAACACTTCCTTCCTTCTTCAGGCTTAACAACAGCCTCCAAATCTCCACAAAAATGTCAAATGCCAAGAGCTGGTTCGACCGAAACCAGGTCAGAAAAACCAAATGCAGAGCAACTTTACAAAAGGCTCGAACCAACAAAAATGAAAATCAATTTTTTCCTCATGCTGTTTCCAAGGCGAACTGGTCGCGAGGACCAAAAACCATTAATGCATTAAAGGCTTTGCCTTTTTCCTTACTTTCCACGCCACCGCCACTTGGGTTGGCGAGCTTCTAAATTTCAAATTTTCCATGCAAACTGAACTTGGCTCTATTTCAAAATAGACGCCTCTAAATTCCTTACCTGCCCCGCCAAAACTGGCGCCGTCCACGAAGGGACAGTTCATTTAATTCCAATGAATGCCTCCTTCCCATCCTTATCCCTTTCTTCCCAAGGGTCTGCGTACCCCTTAGTTTAGGATTAGTTTAGGTTACATAACTCATTCGACCTAGGTCTTAGTTAAACCTTAGGTTTTAGAATTTAGATTTATTTTTTTCCCTCTTTTTTTTTTTGTAATTTAAAAATCCACTTAGGATAGTAGTGTAGGATGTATGTTAGGTCTTAGGGTTAGTTTAGGTTTAATTCACACTAACCACTAACACTAACAACTTCCTTCCAGCCCCTTACTAACATTCACGTTAACGCAGAGCAGGACGTTCCGTCCTTCAGATTACAGGCCAAGGCCACCCGTGTCCAGGCGTTTCTCGCCCCACGAGGTCCCGAATTCGACAGTACAGGGTTCAAGAATCGAACCCCTGTCGTTGGCATTTTCGTGCTAGCTATTCACACCTGTAATCAGGCGCTGCACGCTCATAATAATCCTAGTCCAGTTCAAGTGTGAATTAACATAGAAAACACAAGAGGACCTCAGCATACTTGAATCAATGGAGTTGATTCAGGGTATGCTGTCAATCAGCACAAGAGCAAGCAATTATACGACAATCTGTCGTCACATCAGCAAACACACAAGTACAATATTTGCTGTCCCATGCAATAAATCACAGTATGCAAGAATCCAAATTAGCAACACATTCTCTTAAGATCAAGACGTATCTTAACATGTTTGCTTTCATTCCAAGAGCTATAACAGTATGTAAAACATTTACCAAGTTAACATACAAAATCAGAGTGTTACATCTAACACCCAATCACGTTGCTTCGCTCACCAAACAACCTATCTCCCCAACTACTTCTGTCTCTGTTCAGCAAGCCGTTGCTGTCAGTTTCTCTGAAGACGAAATTATCGAATTTGGTGCTGAAGATCCTGACCCTACTCTTTTCATCTCAGCTTATGTCTGGAACATTCAGGTACGTCATGTTATGATTGACAGGGGCACTAGCCTAAACATCATCTCTTCAAAAGCCTTCCAACAAATGAATATCCCTTCTAGCTGCATATGTGCCAACCCCATCATGTTGCGGTCATTCAATGATGCTATTACTTCTACCTTAGGCACCGTGATCCTTAACATTCATGTAGGACCACGTACTTTACCCGAACTATTCTATGTCCTTGAGGGAGAGTTCCAATACAATATGCTGTTAGGCCACCCTTAGATCCGGGCTATGGGATGCGTTCCCTCCACCTTACATAGGTGCATAAAATTTGAGTACGATGGGAAGTCCTACACCGTAAAAGCTGATCCTCCCCCCTTCAAAACCTGTAATATGTTGTATTACCCTAATGATGTGCTTGTACCAGTCAAGACACCCATTCATCCAACCCAACCATCCACTTCAACTGCACTTCAACCATCTACCTCAACTGCACCCATGCCTTCAACCAATGAAATCACCATCGCAAATACCACTTCCTTTCCTCCAAATAACATCCCAACCTCCGACCACCTTAGTATATGTTTTTCAACGCCTTATGATAGGGGAATACCGCCTATATAACATTAGTTCTTTCCATACCCCACAGGTGTACGGGCAGTTACATGCGCATCCTACCTACGACCGTTGCGTGGGGGAGGTAATCCCCTACGGACCACCTCATTGCTACACCAACCTAACGTATGGGGGTGTCGACGCATCCTCTATTACCCCTGAACCTCCTTTTGAGGTGGTTCCCTTCCAATCCAATTTTCAATACCTAAAAAATCATCATTTCACCCTCACCTTCTTGACTTGCTATGCTTGGAAAGGATTTGGTTTTGGTCTTTATGAACAAGGCTGACATACACTCATTCCCGTGACTACACACAAACACAATGATCGTAGTGGTCTCGGTTTACCTGAAACACTTACACCGGAGAAACCTCATGTCAGTTGTATCCTGGAAGATGACGACGCCACCCATACCAAACCATCATCACCCATTTTGCCATCATCACCCACAGAGTCGATATACCCTGAATCTATCCCTCCTAACTTTTTTTTTTCATAAATGTTATCTTCCTAGGTCCTCTCACTTATCAACATGATAATGAGGACCCATCTTCTCTTCCCCTTCTATATCCCAACATGATTGAAGAGGATTCACCTTCGATTAATGTTGTTGAGTGCCAGGATGATGACTCCATCCTCACTTACCTTGGTGCAGACGACTCCTATATTCAACACGCCTTACCATCTGAAACTCAAACCATGTTGAATGAGTCAACTATAGAAATCAACATCCACACAGAGGAGGATCCTCACATTGTGAAGATCATAGAATCCCTTAGCGCATCAGAACAAGTCACTTTTACTACCTTTCTCAGTACCCGTAACCAAGATTTCGCTTGGTCCTATGCTGACATGCGAGGAATTGATCCTGACATTGTTGTCCATAACATCACCCTAAATCCCGATTCCAAACCAGTCAAAAAAAAACTGAGAAAAATGCATCCACGCATTGCCCTCTTGGTCAAAGAAGAGCTTCAACGACTTCTTTCTGTTTCCTTCATCTTGCCTATTGACTATCCTCAATGGATTTCTAACATCGTACCTATCACTAAAGTGACCGGGGGACTTCGGATATGCATAGATTTCCGAGACCTTAACCTCGCTTACCCCAAGGATGACTTCCCCCTCCCAAGTATTGATCAACTTGTTGATCTCACTGCGGGCCATGAAATGCTTTCTCTCATGGATGGCTTTTTGGGATACAACCAAATTTTTGGTTGCCCCTGCCGATCAACATAAAACTACCTTCATAACTCTTTGGGGAACAATCTGTTATCGTGTCATGCTATTTGGCCTTAAGAATGCTGGAGCGACCTATCAGCGGGCTATGACTTACATTTTTCATGACATTATGCACACTATCCTTGAGGATTATGTCGATGATCTTCTTGGCAAATCTAAACATTGCAGTGAACATCTAGATGTTTTAACCATTATTTTCGGTCGCCTGTTACAATATTCAGTCCGGCTTCAGCCAAAGAAATGTGTCTTTGGTGTTCTTTCAGGAAAACTTCTTGGCTTTATCGTCTCTTTGCATGGCATTGAGGTTGATCCATCTAAATTCAAAGCTATCCTAGAAATGCCCCCACCCAAAAACCTCAAACAATTGCATAGTTTGCAAGATAAACTTCAAACTATCCGGTGTTTCATTTCCCAACTCTCGGATTGATATCATCCTTTTCATCACCTTCTTAAAAAAGACATTTACTTTCAATGGAGTGAAGAGTGTCACCAAGCCTTTGAAGCTCTCAAAGCCTATCTCTTGCAGCCACCCGTGCTTATCCCACCACAGGACGATCACCCTTTCTACCTTTACCTTTCCGCCACTGACCATGCCGTAGGATCCATGCTTGCACATCATGACTCTGAGCATCGAGAACAAGCCATTTATTATATAAGTCAAACTCTCATGGATTACGAGACTAGGTATACACATGTAGAAAAACTGTGCCTAGCCCTATCATTTGTAGCCACCAAACTTTGACACTACCTCCTGAATCACAAAACTTTTGTCATCACCAACGCAGACCCCATTCATTATATGTATGCCAAACCTCATCTAAACCAATGCATCGCCCGATGGCTTATGCTCCTTGCTGACCTCAATCTTGAATTTATACACCAGAAGTCAATCAAAGGAAAAACCATTGCCGATCAACTCGTGGAAGCCCCTGTACCTGGGGTGTAATTTACCAATTTTAATTTCCCTAACAAACTCATCGCCACTCTTTCACTTAGGGAAGAGTCGTATCCAATGACCCTCTTCTTCGATGGATCCAAATGCCAGCGCGGCAGAGGATCCGGCATTGTTCTCATTCCTCTCGACGCTGAGCCTATGCCTCTTTCAGTCCGACTCGATTTTCCCTGCACTAATGATACAGCGGAATACAAGGCCCTTGTTTTGGGTCTCTAGGTTGCATTACACTTAGGTGTCAAATCTATCAATATTTTCAGCGACTCTCAATTGGTAGTCAATCAAGTTATGGGCATCTACCAATGTAAAAATGAGGAACTTCAAAGGTACAAACATTACGTGGATTCACTTTTGACCTCATTTACTCGTTATTCTATCAAGACCATTCCCCGCTCCAACTAACAAATTTGCGGATACTATGGCTTGCTTAGCCTCGCAAATTCCTACCTCACCAACTGACTCTGACATATTCATCTTTGTCCAACAATTCTTTACCCCATCTTACTCAACCCCAATTGTCTGTATGATAAATAATGTGTCTGCTAATTCACAGGATACCTAGTACCACCAATTTCACGACTACCTTACAACCTTCGTTCTCCCACCTGACCTTACTAGTACTGGCAAACGCACTTTTCTTAAACGTGTTTCTCGTTATGTCATCATGGGGGGACTCCTTTATAAACGTGGCTTTGATGGCATCCTCCTTCGATTTCTAACCGGTGCGGAGGTCACCTATACCATCCAAAAAATCCACGACGGTATTTGTGACGGACATTTTAGTGGCCTTGCCATGGCTAAACGAATCCTTCGCCTAGGTTATTATTGGCCTACTCTCAATAACGACTGCTACAAATATGTTAAGCATTGTGTTATGTGTCAATAACATGCCAACCTTCAACATACTCCTAGCCATCCGCTACAGATCGCACGAGATCTTTGGCCTTTCTCACAATGGGGTTTAGACCTTATTGGTGAGATTCACCCGCCCTCTTCGCAACGTAACCGTTGGATAATCACAGCAACCGAATATTACACAAAATGGGTGGAGGCCATTCCACTCATTTCAATCAAAAAATAAAAAATCATCGAATTCGTTAACCATCACATTATCTGTCGTTTTGGTATTCCTCATCGTCTAATAACAGATAATGGTAAATCTTTCAAAAATAAGTTGTTACAAGACCTTTGTGACAACTTTGGTATCATACTTAGTTTCTCATCACCTTACTATCCATAGGCCAATGGTCAAGCTGAATCTTCTAATAAAACCCTAACCAAAATCCTCATGAAAGTTGTCAATGAGTCCGGAAGAAATTGACATGATCACATCCCCTTTGCCCTTTGGGCTTATCATACTAACATTCGTACCTCCACTAATGCCACACCTTTTTCTTTGGTATATAGTACCGAGGCTGTCTTACCTCTCGAAATACAAATACCTTCCCTCCAAATATCTCTTCAGGATATTCTCACCAACGATGATTTCCGCCAAGAGCGGTTAGCCCAATTGGAGCTTCTTGACGAGCGTCGTCTTACAGCTCTTGATCACCTTCAAATCTATCAAAAATGCATCAAGCATGCTTATGATAAGCGACTTCATGAGCGTACCTTTAAGGTTGGTGATCTTGTCCTTAAAGAGAATAAACATGTAACCAAACTAGAAAAGAGCAAACGTGGAAAATTTGCTCCCAATTGGATTGGGCCTTACATAATCACTTACACTTATGGATCAGGCACTTATCGTTTAGCTTCGCTTAATGGTAAACCTGAGCCTGAACCGCTTAATGCTTTGCATCTTCGACCATTCTACTATTGATTTTAGTGTTATATCACTTCTTATCTACCTTGCGCTCGTCCCTTGAGCTCATTTACCACCACATACACTTTGTTTCCTACATCTCAAAATAAAATCAAGCTCACATAGTTTGATTCTCACCTCCCCTTAAAGATGCCTTCCCCTTTTTAGTCTAGTCCATGACTTCATAGTTTTAAAATGACACATTCTTAGTTCAACACCTATGGGATTTTCTTGAGTCAAACTTCCTACAAAACTAGATGCTTTACACCAAACGGACATCTAACTCTCTAAATTATATATAGATTACTCCCTCGGACAGCTATATGCCAAACTATTGCTGCTATTATATATAGACTGCTCCCTCAAAGGACAGCTATATGCCAAACTATTGCTACTATTATATAATAGACTGCTCCCTTGAAGGACAACTATACACAGTCAGCCTTTATCAGGAGCTTCTCGCATTGATCAACTTTGTGAAGACCTCAAGAATAATAAAATACATATCCCTTGTAGACTTCCCACATCGATCAGTCTATATTCAGCAAAATAAAAGCCACATTCAAAAGAACTTTTGAGTCATGTACTTGTCTATTTAGGTTAGGTTCTCTTTCGTTAGAATAATCATCTTATAATAAGTTCTCTGCATCCTAGCTATACCGGCCACCTCACCTCACCATCCGTCAAAACAACAAAACTCAAGGGATGTGATGTATATCCGATATATTGTGATTATACAACTCTTTTCACCTATCGACTTCTCGCCTATGCAAGGTACCTAGGGATTCAAGCTCATCGTACATTAATATGTGGTTTGTTTAGCTCTTCTCAACTATGGGACACTCTTGCCTCTTTTGCTCAACTCTAGGATTGTGTGTTGACCTTAATCAGGACACGATTCCTACCACTTGGATAGGCTAACTTTCGCTTCACTTATACCTATTCCAACATCACCAATTCATTACCAACACCAACAACATTACCCTACCAATATCAATACTTTTTACCAACTAACAAATTGCCTTACCACAACCAAATTTCCTATTTCACCTCTCCCTGGTCCTAAGGGAGAACTACATCAGTCTAAGGCCCCTCCTTGCTTTGTGCAATGGGCTATGTAGGCAGCACTTAAGAGACATGGGGTCTCCTAAGGTTAGCTCGACCATCCCCTACCATACCCTATCATTGTGTTGTAAATATAAATAGTTTCTGTGTATTTCTATTTGATAACACTCATCTTTATCCTTTTTCAAAAAAAAAAAGTCAAAACACAAACATTCTTATTATTATCATAACTCAAATCAACATACATATTTAGTTTTATTTAGACGTTAAACAAATACATCTTCTCTATCATCGACGCGTAGGTCGGCATCCTTATTTATTATTATACCTCGATAACATTCACTTAGACCCTCACGCCTCATCTCGAACCAGGTGATGATCGTGATCGTCGACACCTCTCACCGGGCCTCTCCATCCTCAAAGGTACCACGGCTATTGGTACCGCCCATTGATCTACCAATCTCTCCTATAACATGTGAATACACTCTCTCGCATGGAGGTATCTTGCCTCTAATCCCTCCGCTCATGACTCTGCAACCGCTAACAATCCTCTTGTCTCATTCACCTATGTTTGGAGCTGATGAACTAAAATCTGCAGACAATCTCTCTCTGCTGTAATCATATCTATGTCAGGACGATCACCTTCACCTTGCAGCTCTATTACCCACCATAATCTATAGGCCTCTGTTGTTCCTGCATCCATCACCCTGTGATCGGCTTCCTATCTCCTCTGGCCCTTCCGGAGGTGTTGGCTGGGGAGGCAAGAATGCTGCCTCCGTGTCGATCCTCATATATGGTCTATAAGCCAGGGGTATATCCTGCACACTTCCAAATTGTCGCCGCACGTAATCTAGAGGAATCCTCTCATACTCACCTGGCCTGTGCCCTGCGATCCACCTCAATCACTCTATACCCCTCAACTCCTCAGCTATGTTTTCTGTTACCATATAGTTCCCGTAAGGCCTCCAATAGATATCCGTAATCATCACCATCTCCCATAATTGCTTATAATACTCAGTGTCACCCGTCACGGCCTGGGCTCTTGCCTCTTGTTTAGTCTGGACCCATCATCTGAATCCCAACCTCTACACTCCGGTCTCTCCTGACTGGATGGGTCGGCCTATTGGTCACACACAAACAATGTGCTCATAGGCCCAAAAATGTAATAAAATGAACAATCCAGTGTTGTCCGGTGATTTCGTCTACAAGCCCCTAAGCCCTTGTATAGCTCCGCCAAATATGCAGGTGCCCATGCAAAAGTAACGCTCATTCCTATCATTTCCCAAATAACACTCATCAATGCTTTTGGAAATCTTCCACCCTCCGCCCTCGGCAATGCATAATACCCTACCACTATCATTAATAGCACAGCCAACCTTGTTTCCTTAGGGTGTGTTGCATACATTGTACCATACGTAAATGTTAAACCTCGCTATGTCAAATCTCATGCAGCTGAACCAAATAATGCTGTTATCGCTGCCTGCCCCACGCTAGGCAACACCTGATACACTATTTTTCCTGTCATTGGGAGTCTCAAAATATGAAAAACATCTTCCAAAGTCAATGTCATCTCCCCTGTTGGCAGATAGAAGGTATTCCTTTATGGATTCCATCTCTCAATCAACGCCTGTAACATAGCATGGTTACGTGTGATTCTTGAATAATAGCGGATTCCACTTAACCCCAAATGATTTATCAATGCCCATTCAGCTGGTGTTACATCTGCTTGGATTCGTGACAACAACGCTGGTACAGTATCATTCATCCTTAACCCTGCTTCCTCCTGCATACATCAAAATGACACATAATTATTCAATAAAACAAATCTCCACGGTTTTTTTCTCAAATTCTGGAAACTCCTACAGTAACCGATATCGGTTATAGATAACCGATACCGGTTTGCTAACCGATACTGGTTATCTCTAAACGATACCGGTCACTGTCAAAAATATACACCCTTCTTAAAACATACACCTACGATAATTATTTTGCCCGTTTACTCCTATATATACCTAAAAACATACGTGACCACCCTGCTTACCTACCCCATAGCACTCACCCCATCCCAAACCCTTGCCTATCACCTTTTCTTTCTCATCTTTACCCACTTACACTTCTCTCATCCTATTCACAAAACAAGCAAGAATCAAATTATAACCAAAATGTTTACCTCTTGGGCTGCAGCAGCTTGAGGCGAAACTTGTCTTCCCTCTCATCCCTGCCTGCTGGATGCTTCTCCTCGTTCAGCCATGTTCACCACCCTTTTCAAATTTTCCTTTCTGCTTTCTGAATCTCAGCCCACATTCACTTCATCTGTCTCTTTCCTCCTTATCACTCAAATTCTTTCATGCAATCACATGTATCAGTTGTCAAACAGCGTCGCATTCGCGTATTTAACTTGTTGCATGACTCTAAAAATAAGAATGCTCAAAATAAGAACTTCAGTTGCCACCCAAGCTTTTCTATTTTTATCCAAGCTCATATTTAAATAACTGGTATCGGTTAGCTAACCGATATCAGTTTATTGCGTACCGACATCGGTTACCTAACCGATATCGGTCACATACATACTTTTTTTTTTACGCATAGTTCTTTTCTTTATTTTCTACCTAATTTTTGTGGCGCCCATCCCTTTTTCCTGCATAAACAACACCATTATCTATAATTTTTCATCAAATCCATATCTCATCACAATTTCATCAATATCATCTATCTATATTACAAAAACAAACAAGCCATCAACAAACGATATCAAAAACCATCAATCTATACACCATTTTGATCCAACTCAGCAGCTACATACATTCAATTTCACAAACCAACGACTAAACACATACAACATTTCATAACACAACATGTCAATTAAACTCATCATCTATATATACATACATCCCATCAACAAAAGACATCAACACCATCAATATATAAACCATGTGGATCAAACTCATCATACATTAAATATCACAAACCATCGACAAAACACTTAAAACATTTTAAACACAGCATGTGGGTCAAAATCATCATATCTATATATCAAAATTTTCAAATATACAATGTGCCCTGCATAGGGGCCTCTGTGATCTCATAATAATACAAATCCGGCACGCAGGCCGGTCTCTCCTATCAAAAATATACTCGGCTCGCAGGCCGGTATCAACTGTACAACCCGTACTCGGCTCGCAGGCCAGTATATACAATAAATGAATAAATGAATGAATACATCATATGTAGGCACGCAGGCCTCTATAAACATAACTAGTTCGTAGACTAGTGCCCATATCCACTGTACAAACACAAACTATCTCCTCTGCAGGGATACCTCAGCTCTCCCCACCGCCCTCTGCCTATCTCCCTGCTGGTCCCTGTGCTACCTCTCACCTCCTCCCTGTAACGGACCCACCGGCTGTGGCTGTACCCCCCTGGGATCTCTAGCTACGCGAGGTCTCAACTCTGTGTGCCACATATGGCTGATAGTCAGCCCGATACCATCAAGAACATCCTAATAATACCGGGCCTCTGCTCTTGCCTCCATATAGCGGGCCCGTGCCACCATCGTTGCTGGGGCTGGTCCCTCGAATCCTAATAATAGTGGCCCCTATGCCGGTGCCTGTGGCTGTATGGGTGCCTGTGCTGGTGCCTGTGGTGGTGCCACTAGTGGTGCCTGTGGTGGGGCCTGTGGTTGTACCTGTGCCTAGGCTAACTGACCCTGTAAGACACCTATCTACCTGTGCAGCAGCAAGCTGCCCCTGTAATAACTGTACCTAGCCCTTGAGCTAGTCCCTCTCTGCTATCACCGCCACCAAGTCTGGCTGTGCGGGCTGTGCTCTCCTCACGGCTCTCTCTCCTGCCCACCATACCAAAAATGATCCCGTGCAGCCGGTGTCATCCACGGTATCATCTGCAGGCCTCTCGGCTACCCAATCTAGGTCCACGGGCTGTGGTACAGGCAGTGGGGCCTCTACATCATCCCTCTGGTACTGAGGGAAGGGAGGTGGCTCATCCTGTTGTAGCCCCATCTGTCGTCGTACCCTCTCTAGAGGAATCCGCTCATGCTCTCCTAGCCTCCGTCCCGCTATCCAGAATGTATACTAGATCCACCGCAACTGTGATCAGGCTCCTCTGCGGGGTTGATGACCTCTGTAAGGCCTCCATACAATATCTAGGGTAGTCACGCCCTCTAATACATGCTAGTAATATGCTACATCCCGTCCGGCGAGAACTACTCATGGCTGGCCCACGACCCCCAGCCACCTCTGAAAGCCATATCTATAAATCACCTGTGGCCCTGGCTGCTAGGGTAGCCCTGGCTGTTAGGGAAGCCCTACTGGTCAAATGCATATGATATGCTCATATGCCCAGCAGTGTAACAAAAACGTAGAGCAAATCCTGAATCGCCTCATCCGGCGGTAGCCCCATAGCTCTCGGTATAACTGCACCAGGTATACTGGTGCCCAAGCATAACATATATGCTCCTCAACCATTTTGTGTAATACCCCCATCAGCACCCATGGAAAGCGGCCTCCCTCTGAGTCCGGGAGGGTGAAGCATGTAATGCCGATCATCATCAACATAGCAAGCCGTGTCTCATGTCAGTGGGCACGATACATATCCCCATAGGTGATGCTCGCGCTGTGATAAGTCAATAGCGCGGCTGCATCCCTGAATACTTATAGGATGTTGTCCATGGATGTCTCTACATCCACCTGGAAGACTGCCTCTCCATCGATCGGTAATCTAAGGATGCGATACACATCCTTCAATGTAATGGTCATCTCTCCAGTCGGGAGATGGAACACATTGGTCGCCGGATCCCATCTCTCGATGAGGGCGACCATAAGACTGTGCTCCCTCTCTATCACCCTATAACGCTGGACTCCACCGAGTCCCACCTCGCACATGATGGCCCACTGCGCTACGGACACGTGTGGCCGCATCCATCTCAATAACGGGGGCATCCTATCCTGCATCGTCAGCTGCTGACGTGCCTGCAAAACCAACTCACTGCATTAGCCCTACTATTTATCACAACAACTCCTTTAACCTTCTATACCCCCTTTTAACCACCTAACCACACAACCGCCCCATTTTCCCCCCCCACCACCAACCAACCTTCCTATCAACCTCTACCCCTTCCCTCTTCACCCCAATAACCATAACTCCCAAACAATAACCAAAACACTCAAATAACAACCAAACACCCAAACCCACAACAAAACCAAACAACAAAATAGCAAATCCTAACTAGGGACCGGTACCGGTCACCCATGACCAACACCGATCCCCTATCCATCGACGTCGGTCGACGTACGACCGACACCGGTCAACCACAAAACCACCGTAGCCCAAAGCTTCTTGACCGATGCCGGTCGCTTAGTGACCGGCATCGGTCACTGAAAAATTGCCGAGCCAAACCTGGCACGGCCCCCCAAATCCATTTTTTCCCTATTTCTCTCTATTTACCCACCCTAACACCCTAAAAACCTACCCACCCTACCACCTTGACCTATTTAACCCATCTATCCTCTTCATTTTTCAAATAACTTCAATTTATTCATTATTTTATCAAAACATGGATTCCTACCCAAACCCCCAAATATAGCTTAACAACATCAAATTCACACAATGAAGGGTTTTGAACCTACCGGTACGACGACACGTCATCGTGGTGGGATAGGTGGTGGTGGCCCAGCTGGTCCAGCACCTCCAGCTCCTCTTGGCTATGCCATGGCTATCAAACTCCTCTGCTGGGTCCTCCACCAATCAAATTTTGCCTCCTCCTCGCTAAGGCCTACCAATCACTCACTTCACCACTCAAATAGTGCCACCTCAGCCGACAAACTCAACAATCTCGCCAAAAGACCTCAGACAACTAAAATTGGTTTTCAAATTGACAATATGACAATGACAGGCTGTATTTTTCTTTTTATAGGTTTTTGACCTATAACCGATACCGGTTATATTGTGCCCTAAGAAACCGGTATCGGGTCACCTAACCGATATCGGTCATAGACAATCGATATCGGTTTTATACCACCTTTTCCCAATTTCTGCCCTTATTTACTAATCGCCCTTTCTCACAACATTGCTTATATCCTCCTTTGCTAAAAAAACTTTGTTAACTTCAGTGGCCCACTTCACGGCTGCAACCAACCCAGTTGGCCCGACCCAAGGCCGCAACCAACCCATTTGGCCCGACCCAAGGCCGCAACCAACCCATTTGGCCTGACCCAAGGCCGCAACCAACCCATTTGGCCCGATCTCAAGGCCGTAACCAACCATTTGGCCCGACCCAAAGCCGCACCCAACCATTTGGCCCGACCCAAAACTGCAACCAACCCATTTGGCCCGACCCAAGGCCGCCACTAACCAATTACGGACCACCTAATTGCCACAACCAACCCATTTGGCCCGACCCAAGGCCCTAACCAACCCATTTGGCCTAACCCAAGGCTGCACAACCAACCCATTTTGCCTGACCCAAGGCCGCAACCAACCCATTTGACCCGACCCAAGGCCGTACCACCAACCATTTGGCCCGACCCAAGGCCGCACCCAACCATTTGGCCCGACCCAAGGCCGTAACCAACCATTTGGCCCAACCCAAGGCCACCACCAACCAATTACGGACCACCTAATTGCCACAACCAACCCATTTGGCCCGACCCAAGGCCACACCAATTAAATACCTCGCCCAAAATCAACAAAGTACAATTTTAACCACCCATCATGTAGCTTTTTGTTCAATCGAGATGACTTGTTCGTGTTTTAGCATGATTAGGGTCCTTGATTTGATCAGTCGACCAACTTTTCCTAGACCCAGAGCGTGACGTTTATCTCAACCAAACCAACCATTTGGTACTGCCGAACATGCCTAACCGTTCCTGTACCTTACCCGTTATATCCCCTGGAGCTACTTCCTATGCCTTGGATACCAGGATTATATCACCCTTGTTTGGATAAACTATCGAACTTTTCCTATGAATTGCTTGTTTTCTCTTCAAAATCATGTACCCTAGTCGCACTACTGCATTTCAACGTGCGTCTGCTTCCTTGGACCTACCCCACCATCTTACCATCATCTAAACAACATTTACCCTTTATCAACCCTATCCCTGATTTCACGCTACCTCAATCTATGATAGATTTGATAGGGGGATTACCTATACCCTTAACAGGGGTAACCACTTCTTATTATTGTCCATGCAGCTTTAACAAAGACAAGCTACACGACAACAAGGGGCTAATGTAGACACCAAATTTGTGTCTTACGACCCCCTGTGCCCCGCATCTCATTTCGCAACCTAACCTCATCACCTAAACCTTACACAATTATTTATTAATTACCTTATAATTAATAAATCCACATCGCCATACCTGCCACCTCATTTTGCCACCTCATCATGACCTAGTCTTAACCCTAAATTAACCTAATTAAAACCTATAACTTGGTCCACATCCACACGCATGACTAATTACTCCTCATCCGCACCTAAAAACAACCTCATAAAGACTTGACCAAACCCGCAATTAATCCCTCGGGAGAAAAAAGAGAAAAAGCTGGCTATTTTACTAAAAATAGCCCGCTTTGACCTGACCGATATTGGTTCCTACTCGACCGCCGTCGGTTACGTAACCGCCATCGGTTCCCTGTAAATGACCACTCCCAACCAAAAACAAGTAGTTTTTGGATTTTAGGGAATCCGAAGGAGAAATCATGGGAAGAATCTGGAATTTATTTGGCTGAACAGAGACAAGTGAAAGAAAGAAGAAGAGTTTGTAGAGAAGGACATCAAGCCCAAAAACTGCACCTGAGTAACCAGAGCCTTGTGACACTCATCGGAGTATCAGGAGAGGAGATAGCTCATCTTGGGTTGTCAAATCATCCTACTTGAGCCCTGTCTTCATCATCACAGTCCCAGAACCTGCATTTTCCATCAATAACTAGTAAGTCTTATACGTTCTTTTAATAACATTTCTTGAATTTCTGAACCACTGCCATTATAAGTCTATTCCTAGATCTACTACCCAGCAACACACTACATCTAGCTGTCATTCCTCCACCCTTACATTACCCCCAAGAACACCCCCCGTATTCTCTGAGTCCTTCTCATCACCCCATTACCCAACCCCACTCATTTATCAGCCTTATAAAACAACACAACCACCTTACAACTAGCCTTCACCAAAAGCCCCTAAAACATTGCCCCTACCGATATCGGTTAGAGCCAACCGGTACCGGTTACAGTGACCGGCCTCGGTCACCTTGATTCTAAACCAAGGCTAGCCCTTTCTCTATTGTTCTAATAAGGTAAAAAAATTGTAGTTGGACAATAGCTTATTTGTTAGAATTTGTGTTAATTCATATTAGCAGGGGAGCTGACCACCTTCGAAAGGAAGTTTTATATTTCCTGGGCCCAAGGCAGTTCCCTCATTTATTGTCTAATCAAAATCTGGTGGTCTTGTATTCTTATTTGCAGGTAGTCCTTCCCAGACAAAAAGGAGTTCTTCGCAGTCGATCTGATCTTTCTCTACGGTACGCGCACACCCTCTCGACATTCAACAGGTATTCCTCCTAGCCCTAACCTTATATGTTTCTTAAAAGAATGAAAGGATAGAAGTAACTCTATTCCCAAAAGTTGAAACATTCCGTGTGAAACAAACGCTTAATGCAAATTTGGGAACTAATCTGAATTTCAATTCTGTATATCATCCAAAAATGGATGGACACACTGAAAGAGTTAATCAAGTTTTAGAGGATATGTTACGAATGTATTATATGGACCAACAATATAAGTGGGAAGAGTACCTTCCACTAGTTGAGTTTGCATATATTAGCACATATCATGCCTCTCTTAAGATGGCACCTTTCAATGAATTATACGGAAGAAAATGTAGAACCCCTGTTAGTTGGGATAGCAATGAGGATAGAGAGGTAATTGGACCTAAAATTCTTATTGAAATGGAACAGCAAGTTAAAATGATTCATGAGCGCTTGAAAGAAGTAGCAGATAGGCAAAAGAGTTATGCTAATTTAAAGCGGGTTGATAGCAAATTTAAACTTGGTGAGAAATTCTTTCTTCAGGTTAAACCAAAAAAGAGCTCTATAACTTTTAGCAAGGATGCCAAGTTATAACCTCGTTATGTGGGACCCTTTGAGATAGTTGAAGTAATCAACCCTATAGCTTACCGTTTAGCATTACCTCCTACTTTGTCACGAATGCATGATGTTTTCCATATTTATTTGCTTAAGAAATATATTTCAAATTTATTACAGGTGTTAAATTGGAATTCCTTGCAGGTCCAAGACCCAAGAATAATCGTGGTTAAACCCATACGAGTGTTGGAAACTCACCAGTTACATTTAAGAAATCATGAGCTAAGTCAATGTAAGGTCCAATGGGACCAATTTAATGAAGAAAGTGCATATTAGGAAAACTTGGAGGATATGAAAATTGATGATACATATTTATTTGATCAGAATCGACTATGATGAGTGATAAAAATTTGTGATTTTATTTTTATATGCCAATAAGTCTGCCAGTTATGGATAGACAACTATTTTTTTTAATAAACAACTATGTGAATGTTGATTTATGGAACTTTAAATTTGGATATTGTTGTAAACATATGATAAGGAAGTGAATAATTTTATTGTTTTGGATGTAATGATTAAAATGAGATAATCATCGGGATGATGATTCTTTTTAGGAGAGAAGTATGTAACACCTTGAACAAACTATTATATTTCTCTTTGCATTATAAGTGTTGGCATGTGATTTTCTTGAATGAGGTGTGTTTCCTTAATTGTTGAAAATAATGCTTGTTATGGATAAATCATTTCTACTCTTGGATTCATTGGACTGAAATGTTATGAATTACAAGATTTCACTTTCACTTCTTATTGATAAGATGCAATTTAGGAGTTGAAAAATTATCTCTTGTGCGGACTCATCCTTGGATCAATTTCAGTGATCCAAGGAATATTTTAAATCTTCTTAATGGAATAAATGGTAAATTGACATTCATTGGCTAAGAGACATATGGGACTGAACTTTGTATGTTACAAGTTCTTCGGACTTGAGTGATCGTGTCTTCATTCGGTTGTAAGTTTGTGATTGGGTCTCTAGGATTGATCTCCGCAGGACATTATTGGCATAAACAAAATATAGTCGTCTTATGACTATGAAGGGGATCAGGATCCTAAAAACTTAAGGATAATCCTAAGAGTATCCTAAGCTAGGTGAGAACACCTACTTCCTATCTACTTCTATTCAATTGGGTTGTAATTTGACCTTGGCTTGTTATTCTATTGTGTTGGGGCATGACCTAACTTAAGCTCTTGTGCTAAATGAATAAGGGAAGGGGAGATTACTATGGTGATACTATACAATGTTAACCTAATGCCTAAAACTAATGGTTGTGAATTTGATATAACCTAAGGTGGTATTACCTATGGCAATGTTTATAAACCTAAGGAAATTATCTATGACATGATTTTTGACTAACCTAAGTTTTGGGAAATCTAGCCTAAATTATTTGAAAGGGGCCTAAGGTTGCATAGCACTATGGTGACGATTCCAATAGATTTATTTGATTTGATTGGATTTAAATGAAGGGAAGTACCGCTAGTTTGGTAAGGGATAGTTAAATTTTAGTGGGGCTTATGTGGAGGCTTTGCTAAGTATGGAATTGCATGTTGATTTAGAATTGGTACTCACCAGTTTTGGGAGGCAGTGGTAAGGAGAGATAAGTGGGATAATTTGGAGTTATGGCATTAATGAATCTCAATTTTTGTGTGCAAACTGTCTTGGAAACACGAGAGGTGGGTTTTTGAGAGTTTATTTTATTTTTCATGCCTCGTGAATTTTTCTCTGCATGGAGCTATCTGGTTCTTTGAACCAGCAGTTTGATTTCTTCTTTTTCTTTCCTATTTTTGGGTTATCTGGTCTATTTTTTATCAAGGGAATGTATAAGAGGCATTGGAAGAAGAATTGTTTGGTTGTTGATCTGTAGTGGAGAAGAAAAAGGGTTGGAAACTTGGCTAGAAGACTCCTTCGAATTGGTAGAGGTACTATCAGGCATGATAGGCTCTACCCATTAAGATTTATTTCTTTCTTCTAAATGATTCCTTAAAACAATTCTACTCACTTGAGATTTATTTTTGCATGATGTGTCTGGTTATTTACTTGCATGTTTTATGGAATCTCTACATTTTTTGGAATGTAAATCCATTGCTGGTAATGATAGTTTTTAGGTAACTTTCTCTGTTCTATTTTAATGGTGATATTCATGTGAACTGGTATTTAAAGATCTACAACTTGAATTTGAGACTAATGTTGACTGAATTGGATTTGTTTCTTGTATGGTTCTGAATATCTATTTTAATCTTGTGTTTTGTTGAGCTTGTAGTGGAGCTTTTTGGTTGTTCTAAGATTGTGTTGAAGCTTCGTGATTTGTTATGAGCTTTTCATGAAACTTTGTGTTTATTCTGGACTAAATGGAACTTAGTGTAGATATGAAATTTTGGTTGAATCTTTGTATTCAACATTGTACTCTTATTCAATTTTTATGAATGTTGAATTGGTAGTCGAGTTGTTGAGTTTTGTTCTATACATATACTCTAAGCTAGAAGTTTAATCTTATTCAAGGATTTGAAACTACTTGAACTCATAATAGAGCATTGGTGTTTTTATAAGCTTGTATTTAGGGATTTGTGTTTTGCTTTAGGCTTGTATTTTAACTTCCTGCTTGTCTGAGCCAATATTAGAAGATTGTGAAGTTCTAAAATTTTCTTTAAGCTTCTATTCGACACTGTATTGGTATTCCATGTTTTGCTTTAGGCTTGTATTTTAACTTCGTGCTTGTCTGAGCCAATATTAGAAGCTTGTGAAGTTCTAAAATTTTGTTGAAGCTTCTATTCGACACTGTATTGGTATTCGATTCTTGATTGTTTTGAACTCAAGTTGGAGTCGATGGGTTTGAATCTACACTTGTATTTTGAGCTGGAGTATTGTTGGTATTGTGGATGTGAAAAATCTTTTAATCCATTTTTTGACTATCTTCTCGATAGGGTCTTAAGAGTTTTGTTTTGGTCGGAAGTAGACCGGGTAACCTCTTTTTGAGATCTCCTCTATTTATCTTCTTGAGAGGGATGGTTATTTTACATCTCCCATTCAGAATTTTTTTGCTTAGCAATAAATGGAATGGAACAATATCTTATTGTGGGTTTGGTTGATCTTTAGTTAGTTTTTATCAGTCGTTAAAATTTTGAGGTTATGGAAATGTATTATTTACTTTCCTTCTTGTTTTAGATGTTGAAACAATTACTTTCCCTATCATAATCTTTTAAACTGAAATTCTAAAGTCTTGTGGTGATTCTGGTTCAGTCGAGTTGGAAGTAAGTTTGGGACAGCACTTGTCTTAAACATATTATTTAGTTTTCTTACTCTCTTCTGATCTTTTATTTGATTCTTAGGTTTAATAGAATGTTGAATCTAAAACCTAGCATACTAAGTGTTGTATGAAAGGATACAATATAAATCTTTAGAATTATTTGTAATATTGTTCTTATTTGGGATCGCGAACTACTTACTTATTTGCATTAACTTGTTGATTCCTTGTAATGGAAATTCAGTCCTTTGATTTTGTGAGATGTAGTGATCCTTGTGTATCTTTCACTACTGTAGATTTCTATTCCTTATTGGATTCATTGAACAAGTCTCCAGTTTTATAAAGAGAATTGAATATGATCTCTTTGGGATAGTATACTATTAGGGACTGTACTATGTACTTTGTTTCGATATTTGAATTTGAACTTGAGTTTGGTGAATGGAAATAGGAAACCAGTTTGTACGATTAGTAGTGGAAAGTTTTTAGTGTGCATTCTTTGACTATGCATTCAGTTTTGTGATCTCTTTTGGGAAATAATTAAATAATTTCTAAGTTTGAATTAGATAAGGGAATTCATTTCATATTATAAATGAAATGAATTATGGATTGGGTCCTTTTCTCTTTGAGATCATTTTTCTGTTGATTTTATAAGTTCATTGACTGAACTTCTCTTTAATTGATTCTCTTCTGAGATGGAAACTTCTTGGATGGATTTGATAAGATATTTATTCTATTGAGTCTAGCTTGGATTTGTGGAAATTTTGGTTTCTGAACTTTAAAATTATATCTACTAACATATAGAAGTTAGTAAGAATTTCAGTTCGAATGTTTTGTTTCCTAATCTTCTTGGATTGAATTGGGATTCTTGTTTAGATGTTGTCTCTTTATTTAAGGATTCCTTATATTGTTATCATTATACTGAGGTAGTGTTGTGTGATCTAAACCTGATTCTATCCTTCAGAATATTTGTGTATGGGGAATAAGTATGTATTGATTATCTTCTTTTGTTTATGTGGAAAGATGAAGCATATTAATATGAGCTAATGTTGTAAATAACTTTAGTTGCTGCTTAGAAAAGGTAAATGTGTATTTCTATTCTTATGAACTCATGAAGCAATTGGATGACAAAACTTGTTGACTGTTTCAAAGTAATTGATAGGATCAATTAAACCATATGATATAAATGCAGGTGTTGCAGAATTATATTATGCTCTTTTCTTAATAGTGAATTCAAACTCTTAATTGTGCTTCTTTCTTGGGTGTTATTACTTATGATTTTTTGTATGATGTACATTAATTTTTTCATTAAACCAGAATTGTTTAATGGAATAATTAGTGGAATGCACTTTAATTTAATGCTTAGTTCTTATCATGCTCACTTCATTAAACTGACCCGTGCTAGCAATTTTTGCAGATGGACATCGTAAGTGATAAAAGAAGGCAAGAAATTTTATGATGCATTAGTTTATTTAATTATGGATCTTATGTAAAGAGTTTTGAATCATTATTGAGATGTATTGGAATGTGGAAGTGATGTTCTTTTAAGATCTTAATTATGATTGACATGAAGAATGTCTTAAATGCATAGTCTTGTAAAAGTATATTTAAAGTCATGAATTGAATGGTTTTGTGTTGGACTATAATTGGTTATGTGTATACTTTGTACTGGTATGATGGAAACAATAGTGATATCCTTGCGGTATTCTTGATATCTATGTATACTATAATTGTTATCAGATAATGAGTTGTATTAAGGAGATAGTATAATCTCCCTTATTATAATGAACTTGTTAAATTGTAAAAGATGTCACTCTCTAGCTATAAAACTATAGTTTAATAATGAAATATGCTTGGGATATACAATTAAACTATAAGATTAATGAATGATAAAAAGGTTTTTTTTTAAATAACATTTAACCATGTATAGGACTCTTCCTCTCCTAAAGAATGAAAGATAAAATGAATAGTGGTTGTGATTATTAATCTTTATAACTACATTTTTAAAGTAAACACTAGTTGAATCTACGTGGATGTCACACTTGATTTGGACATCTAAGTTACATTAGGAATTAAATGCTGATGTTTGCTATCCTATTTTTGGGATAACTTCTTGTTATGCCATGTTAATAAAAAATAATGCAAACTTGAATTAATGAAGTTTCGCATATATAATTAGGATAGGTATGGGTAAAGAACTTAATAAATGTTGGAATTAGGGTTAGGCATGGTTTCTAAAATCTGAATCTTAATCCAATTTAATTATGATTAATAACCACTAAGGGGGTACATACATCTTGATGAATTAGTTCTAATGGATGTTAGCACATGCAAACTACAGAGGTGTACCCTCGAGAAGTCTTGGGACTTCTCGATGATATAGTGTTGTAGTTGACATGTGGCAACACCCTTCTATATTTGTTCATCTAGATTTACACACATCTAGACTTGAACTTAGTTTCTCTCTAGGTTAAGTTAGTAGCATTTTTAGGATGGGTAGTAGCCTTCAATGACTCAGGGTACTTCGGCACATATGGTTGACTTAGGTCAAATAAGTATGCCCATATACCTTAAGTCATCGTGAGCTTATTTCTATAATAAATTATGTTTCTAACCTAGACTAGGGTCAAACCTTGGGAAATTGGAGTGATGTTAGTCAATAAAGACCATTCTAGATAATAGAAGAGGTGAAGGACGTATTCTAGAATGACAAGTATGTCATCTAGGAATAATAACATGAACAGTATGTTGAAAATCTTTGGCCAAAGTATCGCAAACTGCTAGTTGCGTTGTCTTATGTTACCTAGTTTAAAGCAACGTGATGTCAGATGAATATTGGTAACAAATATTCAGATAGGTTCTTTAAACAGATCACTAAGTACTTGGAATAGGGTAAGAGAACCAAGTATACGTAGTATGCATAAATTATTCTATACTTTAAGTTAACATGAGAGATTGGTTGATAACCAAGTCATGGAATGAGATATCATTAGTATACCGATTCATTACAACTGCATATGGTTATCTATTATGAGATTGATTGGCATGGAATGTGTGTTCTAAATGATGTTATATTTAGAAATGAGAACATTAAGTTTTAAAAATAAATAAAAATTCCCTTGTTTCTAAAGTCTTAAAATGGGAATGTTACATATCACTTCCAACCCTTTCATCATCTCCTTCAAAAATATGTTATTATCATATAGGACCATGATTGTTAAAATGCCTTCGATGACCTTAAATAATATCTCCCATTGCGACCTATTTTTGAGCCTCCATGAAAAGGGGAGGATTTATACCTTTATATATCCATGAATGATCATGCCTTGGGTGGCATGCTCACTCATAGAGACAAGTATGGTCATGAGTAGACCATTTAATATATAAGCCATAGTCCCCATGAATACAAAGCTCATTATGCCAAAGCCAAAAAGTTGTGTTGTGCCTTGTACTTCGCAACTTCCAAACTACACCATTATCTACTCAATCACAAGGCTTACATCATTACCATTTTTAGCCCACTTAAAACCATGTACTCTAAATTTTATCATAGTGACCACATTACTCTATGGCTTATACTTATGACCGAGTTTTACCTTGAATTTATTCTACAAAATTCCATCAAAGGACACATTATCATTGATCAAATCATCAAATCCCATCTCCTAGAAAACCAACTACCTCATGAGCAATTTCCTAATGAATCCATTAATATCATTATAGATTGAAAAAAAAAATCACACACTTACTATTATTTATTATACCACCAAATATGTTGTTTTATATATGGATATTTCCTAAGAAACGTATTCACTAGTGAACCATTATTTAGTCCATATACTTGTTTTGTTGGTTTATATTCCTTTCTTCTTTCACATTTGTCCCTCCTACACCCAGTTCTAGTCATTTCACATGGATCCATCTCAGTCAGTCTTCATTTATTTGTCACTATTTTTCTCTAGAAACTGACACCTAGGATTAGAAACTACCACCCAAGTGCTCCTGTCCATTCTGGGTGTCCATGCCCTATGTTTGATTTTATTTTTGACATTTGAGGTTGGTATTTTTAGTTTTCCCACTCATATCCTGAGCTCCTATTTAGCATGTCAGGTCATTAGTGTCAAAATTCAAGCAAGAGAGACATATAAACATAACATACATACCATTATAATGGAAGGGAATTCTTATCAAGTGCTATAAATCTACATATCTCAAGGGACCTCATTTGGGTGTGTTATTCTACATACACACTACATAATAAGGGGATTTCATTCTATTCCATCCACACATTTGAATTTTATCTAGCTACCACCTACTTTCTTGGCATCATTGGCACAAGGGAGACCTAGGAACACTATTGCACACACAAGCGCATAAAATTACATTAGGTCTAAGATGTAGTGCAATGCTCAATCATAAGTTCATCATTGTGAAAGCTAAGGAGAGTCTGATCCCTTATTTTCCATATTTCTTTCTTAAGATTTGATTTTTTTAGTGTTTTACAAGAGGATATTTGTGTGTAGGTTTATAGGTACCCTCGCGATCCAAGTGTGACATAAAGGTGACCAAAAGAAAAAAAAGTGTGAAGCCCTAGCAAAAATATCAGAACTAGGTTCCGACCATTTTTGTAGACCCCAACGCCCCCACAGAGGTCTTGGGTGCTCCCAATAACCCCCAACCTTACCTAGGTACCCATGTCAAGGCATTGCAAGTATCTCTACATTTTCTATGAGCCTGATTATGACATTATGTGTTCCTATTCCATCACATTCTGCAATTCATACTTATTTTGGGATAAGCATAATTAAGATAAGTGACTTATCTCTTGCATTTTATTTCATATAAAGATCAAATAAATTTCCAAGCACTTGTATTTCATTGTATACTAGTTATAGAAGATCTTTTCATTAATATTTTATTTAAATAATTTTGGTAAACCCGTAGCTTAGAACTACTTTCCCTAGGATCCACTAAAACTATAATGGCTAATGATAACTCTTCTTCTCCTAGGATATTCATGCCTCATGTGAGCATTAATCCTATCTATAATGAAGCAACCATAGGTGAACTTAGTTCTCTATATCATAACATTATTCTTCTAGATTATAATCAAAGGAAACTATTAGCTTAAGAATGTAATGTGCCTACTAGATTTGATAATTCTACCATCAACATTGTTTTGATTAGGTATTATTTTCTAGTTGTAGACATTATTACTCGGTTAACCGTACTCCTCCATCTTTTATTTATACTGAGACTTTAGATAATGCTATTATCAGTTTTATGCTTAATCTTGATGATAAGGAATTCTCTATAAGACAAGATGAAAATAAATAATGTGTATGATGTTGTTTCTCACACTAGTCAGGATGATTTAATAGTTCCATCTCATACTCCTTCCATTTTTGAAATTTTTTCTAATAATTCATTGCATGCTAGTTCTCCTCCTCCAGTATATGTTGATGATACATCTGAATATTTGTTTGATATTGATGAACCACATAATATTAATGATTCTACTTCTTTGCATACTACTGAATGTGAATTTTCTACTTTGCTTTCATCTTCTTATGAGATTTTCTCAAGTAACATTCATGATTCATCTCCTTCCATTACTTCATATCCTACTAAACCTTTTGATGGTAGTTCTACTACTTCACTTCCTATTACTTCTTCAACACTTATATCTAGTCTGCCATTAGCATAGATATCTTCTACTTCTTCTCTTGACATCCTTATGATCACTCATAATGGAAAAAAACAATTGATCAATACACCATCTACATATTCTACAATTCCATCATATGATATCTTATCAATCATGCATGTTGTTGGTTGGATTAAAATATTAGTTCCAATCTCTCACACTTGAAAGAAAATGTTATTATGCTTCTATCAATAAAAATTCTTTAGATGGAACCCTATTCCAAAAAAAGATTCATAATTTAGCATTCCATAAGGATTTTATTATGCCTATATTTTCATGCTTTGATGGTACTGGGAATCCATATTTACATCTTAAGCATTATCATCTAGCTATGGCTTCTTATTCTAATGATTAACTATTGCTAAAAGAAATTCTCCATAGTCTTCATTATGACACTCTCCAATGTTACACACATTTACCTTTTGGATATATTAGTACCTATTGTGAGATGGAAGATGCCTTCCTTTAATGATTTATACTTAACAATGGCCCTAGAATTACATATGACTGCTTACCTAGCTTTCATACAAGAAAAACATAACTTATCATTGATTACATTTTACACTTCAATGCTTGCCTGCATCAGTTAGTATTTCATCCCATTGAATTAGAAAAGTAATTTATATTTTGTCATGGCCTCATTCCTTCTTTAAAACAATGATTATAATATGAATAATGTGAATCATTCAAACTCTTATGTTATAAGGTCATCGACTTAGAGATGCATCTCAATGCTGGACATTTCATAGATCCTCCTCCTCATTATCCTACAACCCTACCATAAACTTCTTCTCCACTTCCATCTATTCAGCATCCTCCTAGGTGTCTATTTAATCCACCTCACAAGAAAGTTTAGTCTTCTCCATTGTATAATAATCCTTTATCTTCTTCACCATGTCAGGATCCACCTAAGACTTATACATCTCCTTCACAGGAGCCATTACAATTTTATCATCTGCTAAACCTCATGATGTGCTACGTGCCTTGCTTGAAAATAATTTTGTTCACATACCTTCTAATCAACATCATCTATGTTGCATCACTTGTAACTCCAATGTGATCGACCTTATTGCAAATATCATCATATCAATGGCCATCACGATAATGATTGTTGTTCCCTTCATGATCGATTATAATAATTAGAAGATAAGGATGTCATTTCCTACGGGTCTCTCACGATTATGAAATCCATTGGTTCTATGATCTACACTATCCATTCAAGTAACATATTGTTACACCATTTGAGTCCGATGCTTTTTTTTGCTCATTTCTCAGATTAATATTCTTCCACCATCTATAGATATCATATGCTCATGTGAACTCACACAACTTAAATCCAGTCATCACTAACAAACATCTCATCTGGATTAAGTCTATGACACTACTAAAAACATTACCTACGCTAAGATGGCTACATGTGCTTGTGGATTTCTAATCGCTTCATAGATTTATTTTTGGCACCATCTCATATTACATGTAGCCTCAGTCCATGAGAGTGTTGATCTTTACACTCCACATGCATCCACTGCTCCATTCCTATCATTTGTTATCATGACTCTTAAGGGATACGTGAAAGTAACAACTTCTATCTATAGGCAAGCTTAAGTTATGCACAATATCAATATATTCATATAGTTAGCACACTTTCAAATCAAAGCTCCTTTCAATCCATCTACATTATTGCTTTACTGAAGCTAACACAGTCTTAACTGCAAAGTGATGTATAATCCTAAATTAAGATTATAATGGATATCGCCTAAGTGTACATTTAAAAAATTGACTCCTTGCCCCCTCTGCATCTTACTAACACGCACTTAAGTAGACTTTTCAAGAGAATCTCATTAACATAATGTATTAACTCCTCTACTCAATCTAGACCCATACTTTATCCTAAAGGTCACAACTCTATCAATGAAATGCATTTTAGATGTTACTATCATTCATATATCAAATGGAACATTATATAGATCATTTCATTTCAAACATTCGTAATTCTTATTCATAGACTATCTTATCAATAATCTATCTATGATCACATTGAGATTTCATTAGCCTATGGATTCTGCACCATTCAATGAAAATAACAAGCTTAAGATCATTTAATCAATCCTCTTCCTAAGCATGAAAATAAAACAATTGACTCTTTAACCAATGATACATATTGCACAGTTCCAATCCTTCTACATTAGGATCTCAATGATTTTCTAGTTTCTCATGAATGAGACATTTCCACCATTCCATATATATATATCTCTGATCATGATTATCAATGGTTCAAATTAATCTCTACTAATCACTGTGCAACATTAGTGGGCATTACCCTAGTGGATTATTATCTATCAATACATATCATTTGGTTGATCCTTCATTTTGCACTAAGTCTACAAATACATGATTCTATTGCACTTCTTGTTGTTATTGGATATCCACTCTCAAAAATCTCATATCCATTGATTCCTAACACATATGGATATGTCAAACTTCTTATGTAACAATCGGTCTTCTTACAATCGACTTACTGCAAAAAAACTCACCCTGGAACCTTCAGTAAAATGGTGTGACATGCATCTTAGGCTATTCCCTGGAACTCCATGCAAATCCTCTCTAGCTCGTAATGTCTCCATCTCATGCACTCGTTTCTCTAATTTCATTAACACAATAGGCATAGTCATCACTACTCAATGGTGTTTCCCCTAGATCCACACCATAAGGCTACATGTTCATCCTCTTGAGGTTTCCATTTCACTCAATCTATATCATCAAGGTCCACCACAAACTGATTCACATCAGTGGAAACATTCAATCTCACTCTTATCGGATGCATGTGTCCACAATCATCGACCTATATATGTCTGCTAGTCTATCACATCAGATCTAAGTCCACCACTCAGACAATGACAATTACTACATACCTAGATATACATCACCACCACACTAACTCCTGCACATACTCATGACCTCCACAATCGCTTCTTCTACGTTATCAGGTGCACACCACCTGTCCCTGGTACTCCTTCACCTAGTGGTGATACCACTACCTCTACAAAAAATAGAAAAAATTACCCACCGATGTGACACCCAACATGCATGATATGCCTTCATACACCCTACATCATCTATATCTATCGGATCTATCTTCCCATTTTCCTCAACTAACATAGGAGGTACTAGTTGTACTTTTGTGGGCCGTAGTCTAACTCCAACCCTCCTTAGTGCTCTAATAAACCTCACCCAAAAATATCATTCTGGGGGTACATCCCAGGCCATACCAAAATGTCATGAAACATGATCTACCTAGATTATCTCAATCGCCCGTGGAAACTGATCCTCTAGTGACATAGTCTTCCTGTAGACACCAAAATTGGGTCATACTCTCCTTAGTCCCTCATCAAATAAACACCTTGAACACATTTACCTAACCATGGCCCCCTTCATCTGACTCTAATATTATTTTAATTAATTTAATTTAATTAATTCGTTATCCTCACAATATTTATCATTTTAATATCCTAATTGAGATAATGCCCACATATCCACCTTATCTAGCCACCTCACCCTAAGACCTATTCTTAGTAAGTTGCCATAACAAACTAAGACCTAACCATCCTTTAGAAGGAAGCTTCCATTCTATTCCGTGGCGTAAAATTCATGGGTGAGATCCAAGAAAATCAAAAGGATCCACCCATTTTAGAAAACCTAGGAAATCCCACCCTAACCGATGTCAGTCACCCTAAAACCACTGTTAGTCAACCTAAACCACCGTCAGTTACCATTTAACCCCCCCAAAAAACCTTATTTCAAGGTTAACACATTTCTGAGAGGCTGAGACATCTTCTGAAAACAAGTAACAAAACCAAAGCTGTATGCAAGCAGAACTAGTACCTAGTACACACATCAGATCATCCATAGCCAGAACTAAAAGTGACTATAGAGCCATTGTGCCTTCACGAGAGCATCCGAGGAAGTTCCATAACCACACCAAGTTCCTTCCATTTGATCACCCACCATTTCCAACTAAACATCAAGCTCGTACAAATAGTAATTTTTGTTAACCTATACTGGTTCATCATCATTTGAGTAGATCATTTTACTTCTGTTGTTAGTTTTTTCTCCCATTCCCATGCCCCACCATCTTACCTCCATGCAAAATTGACCATCCATTTACCCACACCCTTGAACTACCCATATCGAGATTTTAATCATTCATGTGCTTACTTGGGACCTACACAAATTTGACCATTGCCCTTCCATTTCCACTTAGCCTCAGATATATCACCTTGACAAGTTTTAGTGAGTTTCCTATACCTCGACCATACTGACGCTGATTACCCACAACCATCACCAATTAACCTAAACTGACATTGGTCATACCAGACCGATGTCGGTCTCTATCTTTTTGACCAGAAACTAAGAAACAGAGCTTAAAACCACCACCAGATACCCAAAACAGTCCAAAACCTCACTCTGACCTATACTAGTACCCTGACCAAGACCTTGACCTTCAGATTAAGTCATAGCTTAGCTTGTTGTGAATGAATTTTCTTATTGTAGATGAATGAGATACCTAAATCATTTTAACTACAATAATATTTCCTTTATTATTAGCAATGAGTTGTTTTAAACAATGGATTGACAGTTGTCTAGGAAGTATCATGCTTCCCGGATCTAGCACATGCTAGGCAGTCCACTGCATATATTGTTTAACTTTTATTTGGTGGTATTGTTTTCCATTTTCAGGTAGTTCCTCCAAGGAAAAAGGAAGCTCTCATGATCAGTTGTGGATCTCATAAGTCATACGCATGCAATAACCTACAACCAGCATCCTCAACAGGTATTCCTCCTAGCCCTTTACCCTTATCTGTTTCATCAACATTTAAAGAAACGCATCTAGAATCAGGTGAAACATTTTGGCATGCCTAGTGGGACCCATTCAGGGTTCTTTGCATTCTTTCATTTCTAGGTGAAAACATTGTATGTTTGTTTCTTTTCTAAAAAGTTCTTACATTAAAATTTTCTCCCCTGGAACCTTCTTCTCTTCTATTGTCTAAAAGTAATCTGTATTTTGGTGCTTTTAAAATGAACATTTCTTCCCTTTCATTAGTACCACATTAGTGAAAGAGCATCCCTTCTCCTGTTCATCTATTTGTGGCATTGAATTCTAACATTTCGATTTGGGTTTAAAAATCATTCCATTTCATTCTACTTTTCTGCATTAAATCACATTAATTGAGGGCAACCTATACGCTGGAAGTCATTCCCAGATGATGGTTGACAAATGAATCATAGAAAAGCACTTCCTTTATTTTTCTCTCTCTAAGTCTTACCCAAAACATCACAAATTTAAAATATATACACATTCTTAAACAACATCCTCACCTGGAAGAAGTTGTAGGTGATCATATGCTCATGGCACAGTGGTCACCCCACTAGTTATCTCTATCCAGTACCCCATTAGAGGATGGCCCGCCCCCACCATAACATACTTAGAACCTCTCCTTGTAGATCTCCTTCTTCGTAGGAAGCCATCCTCACCAAAAAAATCTATTTTACAGTTCATGAGTCAATCCTTAAATAATATAAGCTAAACAAAACATAATAGAAAAATCACTCTTAGGATCGTATTTTAACTTGGTGTTTCTACTTGGCTTGACATTTTGAGGTGAGAGGTCACGTTCTTCATTTTTCTTATTTTCCCCTTTGCATGCTCCTCATCATAGTTGGTGTATTCCAGCTTCATCTGAGTGTACCTAGACCTTATTCTCATCATTCTCATAATTCTGGGTTTGATTCCACATTTAATTTTTAACTCACAACACCACATTTTCTTCATTGTTTGTTTCAATTTCACAGTAACTGGTGTCGGTTTAGTGACTGTTGTCAGTTACCCTCTGACCGTCACTCAGTTTTACCCAACCAACGATCGATTCACTGTTCTTTTGGTTAACCTACCCAAAAGGACACTTATTCCACTTTCTTTAGTCTGTTTAGCAGTCTCTATCACTCTTATCATATCCACTTGACTTGGTAAGTCCCATCAGCATTTTGTCATACCTAGATAAAGTATTGGCCTTATACCTTTTTTTGACCAACTATCCACTTTTCACATAGTGACCGAGCAGTGGTTACCTGTGACCAGTGCATTGGTTTAACCTAACCGACATCGGTCAGCCCCATGTCATTTTCCAGCTGACATTTTAACCCCAATTAACCTACCACTACTTATTTATCCTATCCTGTGTTGTATTTCTATGTCATTTACATAAAGCATTCTTACCATGTTAGTACCTATTCACATGATACTGACACTATCGACAAGCAAGTACCCTTGTATTCCATGCCATTTGTCAACCACTCCCACCTAGCCCTTCACCACCTTCCATTTTATCACCATCCATGGAACCTATCCAACCTCTCACAATTACCACTGGAGATGAGGAGTTCACATGACTCCTTGACCAGAATCCTACCGCCTTGCAGTTATACCTTTCCCACTCATCTGACTCAAGATTCCTCGGGTCAGTTGATATACAACATGCCCGTATCTATCCCCCTGACTACTTGTTCCCACTCCTGTGCCAGCCTCCATCGGGCTCCATGCACTACCCGTATCTACTTTAGCCCCCAGTCATTTCGCAGCCAGGCCCTAAACCCTACTATGACTACTACATCTGGCTACATCCGTTGCACTTTCCACATCCACTATACCTTCGTCCAACCACCCAGAAACATAACCTGATCAATGTACCTATTATCTTGCATATATACCCATAACTATACTACCACCCCCAGTTTCAGTGACCCCTATCTCTTTTCAAAATGATCATCCTTTATATTCTGCAATCTTTAGCCCCCATTACCACTAGGGTCACCATGACCCTTCCACTTCCATATACATATTATTAGGAGCCTCCCCATTTCATCTGTTATTCACTCTAGGCACGTACCCTCTATTTCACTTCCTTCCTTCTCAATTTACCTATATGGACAGCACCATATACTGGAAAATGCCACCCTCTGTTATATGCTCAACACCAACCCTCTTACACTACAGGAGTCACCCATCCATCACAACCTACCAATGACCTTATCAAGTTAATGATGGACAAGATGAAGACATTAGAGGCATCAGTTTCTGGCTCCCACAACACTCTAACCTATGATGAGATTTGTAATGAGCCTATACACCCATCCATTCCTATCCGTCCATATCCCTTACATTGGGAAATGCCTAAATTTAACCATTTCAATAGCAAATAAGACCTATAACAAAATTTGCAGTCTTTCAAACACGGGTGTTATCTGATCACCCATGATGATGCTTTTCTTATGAGGACCTTTCCCATGTCTCTGACTCTAGACCTGCACGTTAGATTGGTATAGTGAGTTACCTAGACACTCTATATTCTCATTTAATCAGGTAGCCCAAACCTTCTTGATCACTTCTCCATCAATGTCATTAAGAAAGTTACCATGACTGACCTCTACTCTACACGTCAATATGACGACGAATCTATCACATATTTTGTTACTCATTGGCATAGCTTGATCAATCAACTCACATTCATCCTACCAAAAACCAAACTCATCAAACTCTTCACACGGGCTTGTGCTAGACATATCTCTTCAACTCTACAGGTCCAAACTTTCTGAACCTTCAACGTGGCATTCACCATGGCATGAAAGCTAGAGATTCAGGCCATTGAAGAGAAGAAAATCCAACTACGCAATAAGAATTCAGCATTCAAATCAAATTTTTCCTCTTCTACTTTGAAACCACAAAATAATTAGTCAAAATCCAAGGGAACCGCTAACACAGTGGTACTCAAGGCCAACCCAACCCATCCATCAAATCAAGCTAGTCCCTCATCTAATATTTCTCATGTCCAGACTTTTCAATTCAGATGAGAATAATGTAAATACATCCCAATTAGGGAACCTTATTCTTCTATCTTAGAAAATCTCATTAAATTTGGGTTCATCACCCATCCTCCCATAAAACCACAGATGGTTTTTAACCATTCTCACCCCAAACCTACATGGTATAAAGAGCATGAATTCTACAAATATCATAGAGTAAATCATCATATGAAAACAATTGCATCAATTTCAAAAACATTGTCCAAGAAATGCTTGAGAAAGGCAAGTTAACCTTGGATAATCCCAATGCACCTACCAATCAAAACCTACACATCTTTAAGAAGCCATTTCGTAATCATTCCCCTTCTTCTAATCAAACCAGAGAGTCCTCAACTCATGAAAGCCATACCAGCGAGGTCCATGTTATCTTCAGTGATGCACCCGTTACTACCCAAATGCCTCATATTCCTTCCATCGAAGAAATCCTAGCCTGAATTCCTCAACCTGTACTTAACCCCACCTCACCTATTCCTCCACGCATAGAGGAACATCGTTCATCTCCTCCCTCACCTGTGAAGGAACCTCATGTTAACATTGACTTCTCCACCTAGAGAATCGTCACCCACAATACATCTCTGACTCATGGAAGAGGCTTGTTTATCTCCTCCACCCACAGAGGAGCACCCTTTTTCTCCTCCCCTATCATGGATCCAGTAGAAATACCTTTTCCTCTAGGTGACCATTCTCCATCAACTACCCAAGATCCCGTAGAATTACTTTCGGATCTCTTACCCACGGAAGCCGAAGCTAGAAAATTCCCCATCTCTAAGACTCATTTTATGGGAATTTCCATTAGCTCCTCATCAATCTCACCTACAGAAGTGCCTTTTTCACACCTATCTGATTTCCTAGATTATGTGGATAGGGCCTTACTTTGAGGGCGTCTTCTACTTCCTGTCTCAACACAAATGCAGATGTCACTTGTTGACACTTCCACTATCTACCTAAAAATATTTCGGCCAATTGAACTAATCACAACTACAACTAACACAAATTCCACCACAATACCCCTCATGACTCAACTCATGCCTCTACCCATAACCCAACATGAATCTAAATCAAAACCCACACCTACCTCATCTTCCTTTCTTAAACCTATTACTGCCTTAGGGGTCATCCCAACCATCAGCCTTACTCATCCACCCATCAAGTTAGATTTAGCTACATCTTCCAAAGCAAACACCAAACCTACTCTATCCTCCAAATAGAAGAACCAATCAGATAAATCTCATACTCCAACCTCACCAATTACACCTTCATCACTTTCACCCTTTTCATCTGTTGTAGGACCTCGCCCCTCTAACGTGGTTAAGAAACCTCCACCTGCCGGTAAACTAAAAATGTAGCAACCCATTCAACCCTCACAGACCTCTACCATACCCAAGAACCCGATGTGACTTATGCCCACACCTACATCATCTTTACCACTCATACCTCCAATATCATTGATAGCTTCTGCATTACCCCCAACATTTCAGTCTCTTTCCGTTACACCTCCTTCACGACCTGTGCCAGCTACCTTCATAGCACCTCCTTTATCCCCGTGGGTGACACACCCCCTTCCACCATCCACCTTTCCCTCTAGAGTGCATGTGCCCGTATCACCTTTACCCAAGAAGGTGTAACATAAACACAAAAATATGCTACCTTCCAATAAGGTAGTCAAAACAACCACACACTCTCCTTCTAGTTCATCTACCATACCCCTAACCAAACAAACATGACCAACACCTAAGATCACACTAACACCTAAAACCATATCTTGACCTACTCCCCCTTTGTGGAAAGAGTGTTCCTCTACAATCTGCCATGCCTACATCCAAACCCACCTTCACTTCCCATTACAATCCACTAGCGGGGTCCTATGCCAAAATATTAACCAACCTCCTTGAAAATGTTGTCATAACATTACCACCTCTTAGACCTTATGGCCCACTCAAACCCAAACAAAAGTGGTTTGACGACACCAAAATTTTTGCCTACCATCGTGTCCTAGGGCACAATGTTGAGAACTGCAAAGCTTTAAAAACTGTTCTTATCCAGTTTTTTCCTCTCAAAGAAAACTTTGAAGATGATGACCTTCTTGATGAGGACCCCATTTCACCAACACCCATTCCCACAGCTCTTCCATCATTTTCCTACTCAACGACCCAGAACTTTACCCCCCACAACTCCTAGAACCACCTATGAGATTTTAAATTAACAAGGTTTGCATCAAATAACTCGTCAAACCTCCACCTAAATGTCAGTGTGCTCAACTCATCTCATAAGGTTCCTTCCCGCCATTGGGATTTTTCCATTCATGTCGCTATACATTTCATGGCTCACCTACCTTGCCTACCTCCCCACCTCAGATCAACATGATCCATGTTGCTACCCATGCCCAGAAAGATAAAGGTAAGGATCAGACAACTGACCCACTAACCAACCCTATACCCAACATACCATTTGTACCTACACCTAAAATCACTATTCGCAGCCCCATATATCCTATTTCTAATGGGGTTACACATCGCACCATCCTCAAATAGTTGCACCAATCCCCCCTCAAAATGTCTCTGTATGACCTCATCCAAACCTCGAAATCCCATCGTGAAGCTCTCATGGAGGTCCTATAATCTATTGAGGTTTTACCCAATGACCCTACACCTGTAGCCTCCATTATTACACACCCCTTCATGTAGCCTCTCTCACCAAATTTACCACCTTTATCCACACCTCCACCTACTCACCAAGTAGCCTCCCTTAGCTTCTCAGAGGAAGAGATCACGCCACACCAAACTAATGATCCAGACCTAGCTATCTTCATCTCTGTCCACATCGATGATATATGTGTATGATGTGTTTATGATTGATGGGGGTGCTAGCATTAATATCATCTCCTCCCATGCATTTGCTCAAATGTGCATACCTAAAAATTGCATGCATAAACATCCCGTCATTTTGCATTCCTTCAATGATGATATCACCTCTACACTTGGCACTGTTATCCTCTATGTCCACATGGTCCCCCACACTATTCCAGAGTTGTATAATGTCTTGGAGGGGGAATTTTAATATGAATTTTTACTTGGTAGGCCCTAGATTCGTGTCATGGGTTGTGTTCCTTCCACTTTGCATCGTTGTTTAATTTTGAGCATGAAGAAGACACCTATACCATTCCAACTGATCCATGGACCTTTCAAAACTTACAACATGCTTTACCAACCCAATGACGTGCTTCTACCCATTAAGGTGTCTACCTCCATGACAACTTCCTCTTCACCTACACCTCCGCTCACCAGTGCAGCCACTACCTCAACCGCACCTACATCCTCCAAGCCTACCACTACCACAACCTCCACATCTAAACCATTGGCCTCCCAATCCCTTACCTCCACCTCTGATCCGACCTCCAACACATCATCTATTCCATCTACCCACATACCAAACACCGATCCCTTGGAAGTCATTTTTCAACGCCTCACTCTGGGGGAGTATCACCTATATAGCCTCAACACATTCCTTACTCCACAAGAATACGGAAGTCTTCACCAACACCCTCTTAACAATCTCACCTATGGGGGACTTGATACTACCACTTACACACCTGAACCACCATCACAAACCTGCCCATTTTCCACTGACTTCCAGTCACTTACCAATCGCCATTTCACCCACACCTTCCTGTACTAATGTGCGTGGAAAGGTTTTTGTTTTTGCTATTACAAGCAAGGCCACCGTACTATTATTCCATGTACTACCCAAAAAAATAATGACCGTAGTGGTATCAGATTTATGGAACCACCTACCAAGAAAGACCACATTGAACTCATTGAGGACATTAGCCCCTCTCCACCTTCTTCACCACCATCACCACCTTCACCGATGGAGTCGATGGATCCAGAATCCATTCCTCCTAAATTTTTTTTCATAAACACCATTTCCTTGGGGCCTCTGACTTATCAACGTGAGGGTGAGGCTCCTTCCTCTCTTCCCCTTCCTGTATCCTGAAATGAGCGATGATGATACACCTTTGATTAATGTCGTTCAATGTCAAGATGATGAATCTATACTCACCTAGCTTGGTGCCAAAGACTCATATATTCATCAGTCATTAGCATCTGAGACATAAACCATGTCGAAAAAATTGACTATTGAAATCAACATTCATACTCAGGATGACCCACACATCCTAAAGATTGGCCAATATTTAGATGCTGCTGAATAGGAAGCCATCACTTCCTTTCTCAAAAACCATGACCCACGCTTTTGCTTGGTCTTATGCATACATGCATAGTATTGACCCCACCATAATGGTCGATAATATCATAACCATTCCCGATGTTAAACCCATCAAATAAAAGCTAAGGAAAATGCAACCCTCACATTGCTCTTCCGGTCAAAGAATAACTTCAGCGTCTCCTTTATGTTTCCTTCATCTTACGCATTGATTATCGCTGGTGGATTTATAGCATTGTCCCTATCAATAAAGCTAATGGGGGACTCCACATTTGCATGGATTTCCATGACCTCAATCTAGCTTACCCAAAAGATGACTTTCCTTTACTTGGTATTGACCAACTGGTTGACCTTACCACTGGTGACAATATGTTGTCACTCATGGATGGATTCTTGAGTTATAACCAAATCTTGCTTGCCCTAGAGGATCAACACAAAACCAAATTCATCACCCCTTGGGGGACATTTTGCTACTGAGTCATGCCTTTTGGCCTTAAAAATGTTGGGGCCACCTATCAGTGGGATATGACTTATATCTTCCATGACATCATGCATCGTATATTAGAAGATTACATGGAAAATCTCCTAGCCAAATCTAAATGCCGCTCTGAGCACATCATTTTCCTAAAAACCATCTTTGAAAACCTTATTAAATATTGTGTTTTCCTTCAACCTAAGAAGTGTGTCTTCGCGGTTCTCTCAAGAAAGATCTTGGGATTTATCATTTCCTTACATGGTATAGAATTTGACTCTACTAAAGTCAAGGCCATTATTGAAATGCCTCTTCCCACTAATCTTAAGAAACTCCGTAGCCTGCAAGGTAAGTGTTGTTGCAAATCTGTAGCACCCCTGGATGTTGATCAAATTTCTAGTTTGACACTTTGGACATCCAGTGTCATTGCAAAACATTGAATCTTTTCCCCAAGTGTGGGACTTGTAAAAATGGGAAAATAATCTCCAGGTTAGAGGTTGGTTCCTCAAATCCTCTGATTAGGTATATTACTTGCAAGTTATAGAGGGTTTGAATTCAATATCCTACTCCAAATTCAAAAGGGGACAGAGATAGAGAATGCAAAAATCAAAACTAATGCTAATAAGGTGATGCACCAAAGGAGTGGTGACCATTTTTACTTCTGTAGATTGACACAGATCACAGAAATGCAACAAAACATCATGCACAAACTGATAAAATGTAATGAAATGTCAGAGATGAAGCAAACAACACAAATTAAAGGATTAAAACTCATTCACAGAGCTTGCATTGCAATTTCCAATATCAAAACACATGCATTACAACATCTGAGAGGTATAAAATAGGTTACAGTCTTGGAAGAGGTCTGGTATTCCACAAAATCACTTTTTAAGGTGAAAAAGGGATCCTGCAATACATGAAAAAAGTCCAACCTTTAAAAAAAATGAGCCAAATCTGGCTTTTACCATGCAAAAAACAAGACCAGGAGAGAGAAACAAGGGAAAACATGGGAGAGCTTCAAAAACCAACCAAAAATTCAATAAAACAACATCGGTATCCTTACAGGTCCATTCCCTGACATTTTTCACCTTATTGGTAGAAAATACGAGCCATGCTGCATTAAAAATGGTGGTTGAAATGTCATTTTTGTTCATTACCACGTGCCAGAGGGCATTTTTTCAATTTTTTCTCTCCAAACTCCATAAAAATACAAAATTGATCCTGGAATATTATAGAGAATTTCACCATATTTCTGTTGATGTAAAGAACATGAAACACTGAGCTATGGATCGAAAGTTATGGCCATTTGAAAATTTAGGGCAAAATAGGGCCAAAACGGGTTGGTAGGCCAAAAATTTGAAATTTTCCCACTTTTTGCGTTTGGGAAAATTTCCCAAAAAGTCCCTGCACTCCACCAATCTGGTGCCATGTGGCCACTTTCTGATTGGATGCGGGCCTTCTGCACTTCATTTTCCACCGTTTTGGCCTTTGGAAAATTTTCCAAAAATTCTCTGCCGGGTCGATGAACTAAGGACACATGGCAAGATGTGATTCACTGTGGGCATCTCCCCTTAAATTTTCCATCACTGTTGATCATGTTTCTGACTCAGACACGTGGAAAAAACCCGTTGGCTCATGTTTAGGGGGTAGACTTTTCCTTTCAATATTTCCTTTGAATTTGCTTTGGGAAAAATTCCCAACTTTCCCCCGCTTCCTGCCGGTCTGGGACATGTGGCAAGCTCCCATTCGACGTGGGCCTTTGGGGAAAATATTATTTCTTTTGATTTAACCTTTGGGAAAAAATCCCAATCTCTCCCCGTGTTCCAAAGCTCCGACCCCCCAGGGACACATGGCCTAACTTCATTAGCTGTGGGTCTTGGGGGAAAAATTTAACATTGCGCCCTCACCAATCTCCTTTGCCAAATTTCCAATATTTCCTCCCGCCCTCCACCGGTCCGATGCCTTACGACACGTGGTATAACCTGATTAGGTGCGGGCCTTTCCTTGAGATTTTTTCATGATGCCAACACTTAGTCAAATTTTCTATTTTTACTCTGCCCTCCACCACCCCCTTTTCCTCTAGAGACACGTGGCACAATATGATTAGATGTGGGCCTAGCATAAAAAATTTTGCTTGGATCAACCCTTAGAATTTTGTTCCAGTTTCTTCCCCTTGGACACATGGCAACATCTCATTCGTCGGTGGGCCTTCGGGGTGAAATATTCCTTTTTGAAAAGTTACTGAATCACTTGGTAAAAATTCCAAGTTTACTTCTACCTTCTGCCACTCCCCAAGGACACGTGGCATGATATTACTAGTTGTGGGCCTTTCAGGAGAAAATTTCCCACAAAAACTCCATCGAGCGATAACTTCAAAAATACATGGAGTTAGGAGGAAAACTTTACCTTTCTGGAAAGCTAAAAAAAACTCTATCCAATGGTGCCATTTCCAGAAGGTCTTGAGTGCATGAAAAGAAAAAAAATGACTAAGGTACAAGAGAGGGAAGAATGAAGGGATTTAGCCACAAAATGAGAAAGGGGCTCATTTTGGATAACAATTTTGGTGACTCACAGGGGTCATCTGCCTGCTGGATGAAGTTACCAGTTTCCTGAAGCAATGCATTGGGCATGGGGTCATCAAATTCTCTGCTTGGTACCCCAATTTATTAGAACACTGTAAGGAGGAAGATAGAGGGTGGCACATCACCTGATTGGAGCAATTCCTGCAAAACACACTTCCTGGAACAACAAGCTTGTGCTAAAGAACTTAGGGAAAACAAAACTAATCTACAACAAAACAATGTGCATAAGCACTTGGAGGAATGAAAACCTAAGCTAATATGTGCAAGGTGGAGAATTTCCTTCAGTAGCAACACTTCATATGGATTCCATTGACTGGAATCTTTAATTCTTCACCATCCAATGAATACAATTGGAAGGCATTGTTGTCCTTACACTTTATGACCATCTATGGGCCACTCCAAATGGCATCAAATTTTGAATGCCTTCCCAGATTTTCTCTGTCTACATCCCATTTTAACACTAGATCTCCAACTTGGAAATATCTATCCTTGGCCTTCCTATCAAAGGTCTTCTTGATCAAAGCTTGATCCTTCTCCATTGCTTGGGATGCCTGATTTCTAATTTCTTGGAGCTCCATCAATTCTAGATATCTAACCTCCATGGGCCCAAACTCCAACTATTTCATGAGTTCCAATGTTGGCAACTCAAGTGACAATGGGCAAAATTTCCTCTCTTCCATAAACAATCTTGAACGGGGAGTTACCTGTAGATATTTTGGGAGTTATCATATCAGCCCATACGGCTGATTTCAATTTAGTATGCCAAGACCTCTGATTTTCATCAAGAGTCCTCCTAATGATCCTTAACAAGTTCTTGTTTGTGGATTCAGCCTAGCCATTACCCTGAGAGTAATAATTTGATGAAGTGCTTAGGTAGATTCCATTCTTGACAGCCCATTCAGTTACTTTAGACCCAATGAATGCCAATGCATTATCTGATATTATTGTAGCAGGTATACCGAATCTGGTTGTTATTCCCTCATAGAAGTCCAGGATGCTAGATTCATTTGCTTCCTTGAGTGCTACTGCTTTAGTCCACTTCGTGAAGTAATCTGTTGCTGTTAGAATCCATTTGTTTCCTCAGCTTGAATTTGGATTAATGAATCCAATGAATTCTAAAACCCCATTGCATGAATGGCTGGTCAGCTGAAATTGGATGTAATGGAAGGGTAGCTAGTCTCTCCTTTACCCATGAAGAATGCACAATTCTTACACCTCCTTGATCCATGCATAACAATCACTAAAAATCTTTGGGCCAATAATAGCCAGCCCTCATGATCTTTAGAGCTGTCACTCTTGGTGCAAAATGACCACCAACTGATCCACCATGGAACTCTTCCAACACCCTGTGAATCTAATTTGTAACAATGCATCTCAGCAACACTCCATTCATATATTTTTTGAACAAAACACCATCAACAAGGGCATACGGAACAACTTGCAATCTGAAGTGTCTTCTTTTGGTCTTGTTCATCTCTGGAGTGAGGATACCATTATTTTCATCTTGAGTACTTCCTTGCTCATGGTTTTCTTGCAACGCCAAAACAACCTCTTTCTCGTTGCATGACTTCCTTTTGTTTTTTTAAAATCAGCTACTCACACAATCCTTTTCCTCTAAACCAAATTGGTGGACTTTGATCTCTATGTCATACTCCATGACATGAGTAATCCAACCTACTCTCTTGTCATTCAGGGCTTTGTTGAGGAGGAAGTCTTTAACTCCCACATGAGAAACCAACAATTGAACCTTGTTGTTTGAAACTAGATGCTTGAAATTCTTCAAGCTCTTGATTACTGAAAAAACATGCTTCTCAATGAAGGAATACCTCACCTCATAGTCCTCCAGGCTTTGGCTGAAGAAAGCAATTGGCTGCTCATCATTGTCTTTGTTCTGCTATACCAAAATTATAGAAATAGTATCATCACCCCCAAATGCATAGAGGATGAAATCCTTGGAGAAATCTGGGTTAATGAGAGTTGGGGCTTGAGAGATGGCTTATTTTATTGCTTCAAAAATTTCCTTTCCTTCTATTGTCCATTTTAAAGCCATGCTTTTCTTTAACATCTTGGTGATAAGCTTGACTAGGGCTGCAAAATTTGGGACAAACCTCTGGAAAAAATTTATTCTCCCTAAGAAACTTTGAAGGGCCTTCTTGTGGCTTGGCAATGGTAGTGCTCTTATGGCTTCAACTCTTTCTAGATCAATTGCTAATCCTTCTTTGGAAACAATGTGGCCAAGGATTTTTCCTTCATGGGCTAGAAAAATACACTTTTTAGGATTTAAGGATACTCCAAATCTTCTGCACCTTTAGAACACTTGTCTTAGATGAAAGAGATGGTCTACTGCATTTTTTGAAAAAACAGTGATATCATCAAGATATATCAGCACCATGTTGTTAATCAAATCCTTTAATGCCATGTCCATTTCTCTTTAGAAAGTATCTCTAGCGTTGGATAGCCCAAATGGCATTTTCTTGTATGCATAAGCACCCCATTTGGTTGTAAAGGTTGTCTTGAACTGATCCTATTATTTCACCATAATCTGATTGTACCCTGAATAGCCATCAAGTAATGAAAACCTCTCAGAGCTGGAAAAAACTTGTAAAATATGCTCCATGGAAGGAAGGTGATAATGATCCTTAAGAGATTCTCTATTCAAATCTCTGAATTCAATAGACAATCTGATTTCCCCACTCTTCTTTCTAACTAGAACCAAGCTGGCCACCCAACTAGAATGCTTGATAGGGAATATGATTCTTGACTCTATTAACTTATTCAATTATTTTCTCATGAGAGGCTCCATGTGTGGATTGATGAGCCTTTGTTTTTGCCTGATGGGTTTAGTACTTGGATCTAATTCAATGGTGTGTTGAGCTAACTCAAGATTGAAACCTTTCAAATCTTCATAGCTCCAAGAAAACACATCAGGGAAATCTCGACAAAGCTATATGAACTCATATCTTTCTTGCTCAGTTGTCACTTTACCAACTTGGAGTGATTTGCCTTCTACCACCTAGATGGACACCAAATCTTCTCCCTTGACTTGGATGTTTGCTTTCTCCTTCCTAAACTGATCATTAGGATTGAAAATAGACTCCAAATTAATAAGTCCCTTTGGTAGTTTGTTGGTTCTCCGCTGTACCACTTGGTCACCATACTACTGCTCCAACTTTTCCTGAATTTTAGTTGAGAACTCAACCTCTTCTTGCAAGAAATGGATGATTTGTTGATCGTTTTCAAACACTTGCCAACTTACATTGTTGTCTGGCACTGAAGGCCTCACAATCACATGGATTTTTTGTTGTACCTTGTCTTTTTGAATGCTTTCAACAACGTCAAATGCTGCCCCAACTGCTGCAAGCCTATCAACAGCTTGGTTCTCTTTTCTAGGAATGGATTTGATACCAAAGCCCTCAAAATATTCAATGAGGTCCCACACCCTATTTTTATAACACTTGAGTAGATCATTCTTGGCAGCAGGCTGCCCCTTGACTTGGTTGACAATCAACTCACTGTCACTGAAGAATTGCAAGTTCTTTATTCCTCTCTTGATTGACCAATGTAATCCTTGTATCAAAGATTCATATTCAGTAGTGTTATTAGAGCATAAAAACTGAAATCTGAAAGTTGAATAATACTTAACTCCTTGTGGTGAAACAAGCATATCTCCCCCTCCTGCACCTTATCTACTCCTTGATCCATCAAAAAACAAAAACTACCATACCTCATTTTCATCCTTGTGGTCTGGCTTGGTGATGCTAGGGATAGGTTGATTTTCTTCATGCATGCAATAGACTTCTATCTCAGATTCTTCTATTTCTTAATAAGGATCAAACATCATGCACCTTGTTTTCCCATTCATCAAGAGTTCATATCTGGGATAATTCCAACCTTGGTGTTAGCTTCATCAGTGCTTGGATAATCTTCTTGATCAAATGATGAACAATTGGTATTGATCTGGCTTGGAGTGTAAGGATCAATGTGAAAGTTTGCAATAGGCTCAGATCTGATTGTGGCTTTAGTTCCATATCTTGTTCTGGACAACATGTGTGACCAATCAGCAGATTAGTAACCTCCAATCTTGGCTGTGAAATCCCTTGACAAACATAGGGTGAAGAGTGGTGGAAGGTCTATTACTGAGACATATTGTAAAACAACAACGTTGGGGCATGCATGCAAAGTAAGACTCAAGTTTTTTATCACTCCAACTATTGTTACTGCTGTCTAATCCAATTGCACTACCTCTTTAGATATGACTTCATATTGAATTCCCTAACTAATCAGCTATTTGCTTGGGCATTACTGAACTACTTTCCCCATGGAATCAATCATGCAATTATGTACTAATTAGTTTCCAATGATCAATGAAACATGGATAATGGAGGGGGCTTCAACATTTTACCTTGCTATCCTCCATGATTCCCCTCAGGCTGGGAAACATTTGTGAGTACCTTCTCTTGCATTTGGACTTGCTGATTTGAAGTTGACCAATCCTTCATGGCAGCTTGTAGCAAATATCTTTGGCATGGGATGGATAGTGATTCCCACATTGATATGTTTACATTTGTCTTCTTCATCTGATCAATGATGTTGAATGGAGATGAAGCATCCCTCTACTGTCCCTTGGCCTGCACATTCATTCCTTGCACATGGGTAGGAACAACTGGCATTTGAGTTGGCCTAAGAGCTTCGTTTTAGGCAGTCCTTACGTGTCTGGAACTACATTTTGTTTACCGATAATTTGTGGAGTGATAGAAGATTGTGGATTACTTGGAGCCAATGACTTTTCTTCACCCAAATTTCTCCTTTTTGACCTTGTGTTGGCTGTAACACTTTGGGGAATCGTTTGATTCATGCCACAAGAATCTTCTGCCTACCAGTTTATAAGTGTGGTATCATTTGGAGCTGATTGCTGTTGGAATGTGTCTTGTTGTTGGTTATTTCCTTGACTCCCTTCACCCTCCACACCAATAGTTTTCACCATTAATGCTTGATTTAAGGAATTGTTGAAGCACATAGACTGGTCGTGAGATTCATTGCATGGGAAACACCAATCATATTCTTGAGCTATGTTGTTTTGTACTGGCACTATTTCTTTAGAGGTAGATGTAACATTGGGATTATAGGGCTGAAATGGTCTGTTGGTAGGAGGTCTTGTTTGATTTTGATTTGCAAATGGATTGGGTGGTCTTTGAGGCTGGTATGGCTACTTTTTATGCTAAGATTGAGGATGGAAAGAAGGTCTAAAACCTTGGGCTTGCTTCCTCTTGAGTGTAACCAACTCATTGCCTAAATTTTGTACAATTGCTTCATGAATTCTTGAAGTTCATTTGAGGCACTAGAAGATGAAGTAGAAGATTCACTTGAATTATGATATCTAAGAGTAGGGAATAGGAGCTAAACTAGGCACTTGACTAGTGCTTGGGCTCTCTAAACTTGGATACAATGGCATTAGGAGGCCTAGGAGCTAGCTTACCAGCTTGAATCAAACAATTTTCAGCTCTAATGGCAATGCTATAAGCAACAAGGATAGTTGTGCCTCCCATGGATTGAATTAACATAGAAATATTAGAATTTAAAGCTTTAAGGTAATATAGAAAAGAACCTTCTACTATTGGCCTTACTACCACTGGAATTCTCTCCCAAGTCATTTGAAACCTGAAGTTGAAGTCAGTCAGTTACTCATTGGGATCTCTGTTGATGGTTGTCAATTGTTCTAAAAGGGACAAGTTATCTCCCTTTTCTCCAAACTACTCTTGGAGGGCTATATATAGCTAGTTCCAATTTTAAATAGAACCCGAGGAAAGACTCCTGAACCATTGAAAATTTTTCCCTCTTGAATGAAGATGCTAGCAATTTGACAGCAACTTACATCTCATTAATCTCATGGATTGCACAAATATTAGCAATATCCTTGACATGATCACTCGGGAGTGGTTTGATTCTCTCCAGTAAAGTATGGAATCTTCTTCAATGCTGCAACTGGGATTGGATTTTGTACATTGAGAGAAAGTGGGCTGATTCCTAGTGAAATTTAAATAGGGGTTGTTTTGTGCCATTCTGAATTGGCCTTAAAGACCCTTGTGGATTGAATGAAAGGCCTACCAGGTTGAGGCGTTGATAGAAATCTGTTTAGTGGAGACGGAGACCTTTGAATTATCCTACCTCTTTTCCTTCTTCTTGGAGATAAATATAGATACTCAAACAACACCTCTTCTTCTCCAACTCTTGACCTTATGGTGATTCTTCTCATGAATTTTTAGGTCTGCACTGCTAAAACCAGATGATTATTCTTCCTTGGAGCCGCCAGATGTGTAATTTAGGGCTCTTTTAGAGAAAGAAACTTGCAACAAATGCACATTAATTTTGTTTCAATGAAGATGAAGAACTCTAAGGTCCCACTGGGTGTGCTAAAACTGTTGGTGCAAATCAGCAGCACCCCTGGATGTTGATCAGATTTCTAGTTTGACACTTTGGACATCCAATGTGATTGCACAACATTGAATCTTTTCCCCAAGTGTGGGACTTGTAAAAATGGGAAAAGAATCTCCAGATTAGAGGCTGGTTTCTCAAATCCTCTGATCAGGTATATTACTTGCAAGTTACAGAGGGTTTGAATTCAGGAGCCTACTCTAAATTCCAAAGGGGATAGAGATAGAGAATGCAAAAATTGAAACTAATGCTAATAAGGTGATGCACCAAAGGAGTGGTGAGCATTTTTACTTCTGCAGATTGACACAGATCATAGAAATGCAACAAAACATCATGCACAAACTGATAAAATGTAATGAAAGGTCAGAGATGAAGAAAACAACACAAACAGAGGATTAAAACTCATTCACAGAGCTTGCATTATCATTTCCAATATCAAAACACATGCATTACAACATCTGAGAGGTAGAAAATAGGTTACAGTCTTGGAAGAGGTCTATTATTCAACAAAATCACTTTTTAAGGTGAAAAAGGGAGCTTGCAATACATGAAAACTGTGTAACCTTTTAAAAAAATGAGCCAAATCTGGATTTTACCATGCAAAAAATGAGCCCAGGAGAGAGAAACATGAGAAAACATGGGAGAGATTCAACCACTGACTAAAAATGCAATAAAATAGCATGGGCATCCTTACAGGTCCATTCCCTGACATTTTTCACCTTGCTGGGAGAGAATGTGAGCCATTCTTCATTAAAAATGGTGGTTGAAACGTCATTTCCAATCATTACCACGTGCCTGAGGTGTTTTTTCAATTTTCTCTCTCAAAAATCCATCAAAATAAAAAATTGACCCCGGAATCTTGTAGAGAATTTCACCAGACTTTCCATTTATATAAAGAATGTGAAAAACCAAGCTCTGGATCGAAAGTTATGGCCATTTGAAAATTTAGGGCAAAACAAGGCCAAAACGGGTTGGCAAGTTCAAAAATTTGAAATTTTCCCACTTTTTGCATTTAGGAAAATTTCCCAAAAAATCCCATGCACTTCACTGCCAATCCTGGTGCCACGTGGCACTGTTCTGATTTGATGTGGTCCTTCTACGCTTCATTTTCCACCGTTTTGGCAATTGGAAAATTTTCCAAAAATTCTCCGTCGACGCTGATGGCTTGAGGACACGTGGCAAGATGTGATTCACCGCGGGCATTCTCCTCTTAAATTTTCCGTTGTTGTTGACCATTTTCCCTCGTTGGAGATGTGGTAGAACCCTATTGGATGTGGGATTTCTCCCTTCAAATTTTTTTTGTGGGCCTGTCTTATAATTTTTTGCCGCCACTCGGACATATGGCAAAGATCCACATTGGCTCACATTTAGGGGGTGGACTTTCCCTTTCAATATTTTCTTCGACGTTTTTCTTTGGGAAAATTTCCAAATTTTCCCCCATGTTCCCGCTACTTTTTGGGACACATGGATAGATCCTATTTGATGTGAGACCTTGGGGGTGAACATTTCTTCTCTTGATGCTATCCTTTGGGAAAAATTCCCAATGTTTCCCTGGCAACTGAAGCTCCGAACGCCCTTGAACACGTGGCGTGATCCTGACTGGTCTGTCGGGCCTATGGGCCAATAATTTCTCCTTGTGCCTCTCACCAATCTCACTTCGCCAAATTTTTAAATCTTTCCTTTGCCGTCCACCGATCCAATGCCTTAGGACACGTGGCATAACATTTGATTGGGCACCTAGGCCTTTCCTTGAAGATTTTTCCACGGTGCCAACATTTAGTCAAATTTTCCATTTTAACTCTGCCTTTTGCCACTCCCTTTCCTCTAGAGACACGTGGCACAATGTGACTAGATGTGGGCCTGGCATTGATTTTTTTTGCTTGTATCGACCCTTAGGAAATTTTTCTAATTTCTCCCCACCTAGACATGTGGTAGCATCTCAATTCGTTGGTGGGCCTTTGGGGTGAAATATTCCTTTTTGAAAACTTGCCGAATCACTTGGTAAAAACTCCAAGTTTACCTCCACCCTCCGCCACTTCCGAGGACACGTGGCCTCGATCTTATTAGGCTGCGGGCCTTTCAGGGGAAAATTTCCCATAAAATCTCCAGCTGAGCCATAACTTCAAAAATATGTGGAGTTAGGAAGAAAAATTTACCTTTCTGGAAAGCTGAGAAAAATCTCTACCCAATGGTGCCATTTCTAGAAGTTCTTGAGTACCCAAAAAGTACAAAAATTATGACTGAGGCACAAGAGAGGGAAGAATGAAGGGAGTTAGCCAAAAAATGGGCAAGGGGCTAATTTTGGATAACAATAAGTTGTAGTCTATTCGCCATTTCATCTTGCAATTGTTTGATCAATGTCAACCATTTCATCTTCTTCTTAAGAAGGATGTCTCCTTTAAATGGGATAATGACTGCCACAAAGGTTTTGAGGCCTTAAAACAATACCTTCTGCAACCACCCATACTCATTCCACCTAAAGATAATCAACCCTTCTACCTATACATCTCAGCTACCGATCACTCCTTGGGGGCCATGCTCACTCATCGAAATGAGAAACACAGGGAGTAGGTGGTTTATTACATAATCTATACTCTTTTATACTACGAAACTTGATACACCCATGCTGAAAAAATTTGCTTAGCCTTATTTTTCATTGCCACGAAACTTATGTTGTGACCAACACCAACCCCTTACACTTCATGTATGCCAAACCTTACCAAAATCAATGTGCCACATGTTGGCTCATGCTTTTGGCTGACCTGGACCTCAAATTTATCCACCAAAAGTCCATCACGGGCCAAGACATCACCGACCAATTGGCTGATGCACCTCTTTCCTAGGATCAAGCTTATAATTTTGACTTTCCAGATGAATCAATTACTTCTATTTTCTTGGACGAGCCTGCATACCAAATGACACTATTCTTCGACAGTTCAAAGTGTCAACGTGGGGGTGGGTCAGGTGTTATCCTCATTGTGCTTGATGTTGAGCCCATGCCTTTGTCTTTCAAACTATATTTCTATTGTACAAACAATATTTCCGAATATGAAGTGCTCGTATTATGTCTCCAGGATGCCTATGCCTTGGATGTCAAATCCATCAACATCTCTGGTGATTCCTAATTTTTCGTAAACCAAGTCAATGGTATATACCAATGTCATAATGAGACACTTCATAAGTATAAACATCACTTAGACATACTTTTGACCACCTTTTACTGTTACGCCCTTCAAACTATCCCACATTCAACCAAAAAATTTGTAGATACCATGGCCTACTTGGCTTCTCAAATCCCCGCTTCACTTGCTGATTTTAAAATCTTTGTCACCATATAAAGACTCCAATCACCCTCTTATTTACCTCATGATGTTTACTCTATTGGAACCGCTACCCCTAATCCGAGTGACCTTTGGTATAAACAACACTCAAAATACCTTTCCCGTTCCACCTTGCCTCCTGACCTCACTTGTAATAGACAACGGGCCTTTCTCAAAAGGGTGTCTCATTACATCAGCATGGGTGGCATCCTCTACAAACGTGGATTCAATGGAATTCTCTTACGATGCCTTACCAGTTCTGAAATTTCTTATATCATTAAGGAAGTTCATGATGGAAAATGTGGAGGTCACTTCAGTGGCCTCACTATTGTTAAGCATATTCTTTGCCTAGGCTATTACTGGCCGACCCTCAACCATGATTGTTGTGACTATGTCAAGCATTGTGTCAAATGCCAACAACATGCCAACCTTCATTATACACCTAGTCATGCCTTGCAGGTTGCACGTGACCTTTGGCTCTTCTCTCAATGGGGTTTGGATCTTGTCGGAGAGATTAATCCCCATTATTCCCAATGATATCAATGGATCATCACCACTACCAAATACTACATAAAATGGGTTGAGGCCATACCTCTCATTTCCATGAAAGCTAAAAAAATATGTGAATTCATCAATCATCACATCATCTATCACTTTGTTGTTCCACATCACCTCATCACTGATAATGGAAAACAATTCATAAATAAAACCTTGAGAAAAATTTGTAATGCCTTCAGCATTCATCTAAGTTTCTCGTCACCTTATTACCCATAGACCAATGGCCAATCCGAATCTACCAACAAAACCTTGAACAAAATTCTCATGAAAGTGGTCAAGGATATTGGGAAGGACTGACATACACACATTCCTTTCACCCTGTGGGCATACCGCACTAGTATCCATACTTCCACTGCTGCCACACCCTTTTCTCTAGTCTACGATACAGAGGTTGTTCTACCTCTCAAGGTCCAGATTCCCTCACTCTACATTTCTCTCCATGACATGGTCACTGATGATGAACTTTTTCAGGACCATTTAGCACACCTTGAGTTACTAGACGAATGTATCTTAATCCTCTTGACCATCTACAAGTTTACCAAAAATGTATCAAACATTCCTATGAAAAATGTGTCCATGAGTGAACCTTCCAAGTCAGTGACTTTGTCCTAAAATAAAATCAACATGTAACTAAAGAAGAATAAAGTAAACGGGGTAAATTGGCTCCTAATTGGCTAGGACCATACATCATGACTCATTCTTATGGATCAGGTGCTTATCATTTATCTTCACTCAAGGGTAAACCTAAACCTAAGCCCCTTAATGCCTTGCATTTTTTACCATTCTATTATTTAATTTTAGTCCTACCTCACCTTTTGCCTCTTTCCATACTCGTCCCTTTAGCGTGATCCACTTCCTATGCCATCACCAATGATTAAATAAGAATCATGTACATACCCGTCATTTTTTACCTTCTCTTAATTATGTGTACCACAACGCTACACAACCATGATTCTCATTATTACTTTTCATCTACCTTTAGATGAGATCCCATGGTCGTTTCACCCTACTTTCTAAACAAGAATCCTATTCTTCACCTTAGTCTTGTCCATGACTCAAAATCCCTCACATGGGATCCAAATCCTTGAGTCACACTTCTAATAAAGAGATGACTCCCTCAAAAGGACATCTTAATCTCTACAATCACTGCTATAAATAGACTTTTCCCTCGAAGGACAACTATGTAAAACTCTTTCAAAAAAAGAGAGAGAATTTGAAGCTTCCTGCATTGATCAGCTTCATGAAGACCTCAAGGAGTTAATTTCCTCATCCCATATAGACTTTATGCATTGATCATTCTATCTCAAACATCAGTTAAAACAAATAGACATTTAGTCAAGGAATTTCCCATTGTGACCTTGGATCTCTTGCCACAAAGGCATGCTACCTTGTACCATATAAAAACTAACCACTTTTCACCCTCTCAACATTCACACTCTCATTTCCTACCACCTCAAGAGACCTCATGGAGCCATGACATTTGGTGGTCGTGCGACTACTTTACACCTTTTAGAATAATCAATCATGTAATGTCTTTAGGGTTTTATGTTCATAAACCTATCTCAGGTATGGCTTACTCATTATGATCCTAACCAATCATGTGGCTTTCTTACCTCCTCTTATCTTTTAACCTTCCTTATTACATATTGATTACCTTATACAGGAATTGGTCCTCAACACTTACCTTTGGGTCATCTTCTTCTTCCACCATACTCAACATCATCTCTACCAATGAGCCCACAATTCACCCATACCTAACAACCCTATAATCAATCATGCTTATAACATACCCACCCATACTCTTACCTCCTCACATTCTTCCCTAGCTTATGGGAGAACTACATCGTCCTGAGGTCCCTTTTAGCTAGGACTATGTAGGCAACACTCTGAGGGCATGGGGCCCTTGGAGGTTAGCTCGGCCACTCTCTACCTTAACCAATTCATCTTTCATTTTCCTTAATCACATTCTACCCTACTTAGTTTCCTTTTTATATCAAAAATTGGAAATTAAACAAAACAAACAAGCTGCTTCACATATTTATCATCATAAACACATACATTTATTTTGACTACCATTTCTTTACCATCATCATGCATGTATTATAAAACATCTTAAACATGACGCATATCATCATTCATTGCACAAATTAATGAATTACAACCTCAATCAATTTAAAAGCCATCATGCCTATGACCTAACTCCACCATGCCTAAAACCTAACTTCATTCATCCCTAAAACAAAACCTGACTCAATCCATGCCTAAACCACAACCTACCTTCATCCATGCCTAGAACAAAACCCAATTCAACCATGCCTACAACCTAACTCCACCATGCCTAAAACCAGACTCAATCCATGCCTAGAACACAACCTAAATCAACCATACCTACAACCTAACTCGATCCATGCCTATAACCTGACTCCATCCATGCCTAACACACCTATCCTAAATCCAACTATGCATAACGATAAAATTGTATCAACACAAACACATAATGACCATCATCATCATCATCTCTATAAATACAATATCCAAAAATGTCTATCCATATACATAACTATCAAATGTCTTCAGCACGTAGGCTAGTATATATAATCCAATATCTCAAAAATCTCATATACATCCTCACCATCTTCATGCATAGGTCGGTATATGCTCAAAAATATAAACAAATCTCATACATCCTCACCGTATTTTGCACATAAGCTGGTATATATCACACAATGACTAGAATACATCAAAATACAAGGATGGGAATCAGGCCTCATCCTACTGGACATCCTCCATATCAGTCTCTCTGGTCTCCTCCGCGGCTCCTGTCCAACAGCCTGATATTCTCACCCGCCCACCATAGGTCATGGTTGACCCCCTACTAGTACATCACCTAGAGATGGCCTCCATGAGTTGGTGGAATCACTGTAATCATGTCTCGGAGCTCGATGGCCCCCTCTGCTCTCCACGTTGTATGGGATCTGGTCCTCTCACTAGAGGCCTACTATGCCCTGTACTCTCCATAGGATAGAAAATATATCACGACCGCTAACAACTGATCCTGATAGTATCTAACCTTACCTAAGGCATCCTGTGACCTGGATAGGGGTACTATATATGGTGGCCCCATCAACCTCAATCCATATACCTGTCTTGTGGGACCCTATCCTGCCACTACCTGTGAACTGGGACCCTATCCTGGTCCCTATGGAGGTGCCATCAGCCTCACACCCTATGCCTGTGCCTGAGCTTGTAATGCTTGAATTTGCACCTGTATAGTGGTCAACTAGCCCTGCAAACCATTAACATATTCCTGTAAGGTGGCTACCTACTCATCATCACCCTCTCTATCTCCACTATGGGCCATTTGGGCATGTAGAATGGCCACCTGCGCATGTAATGCAGCCACCTCTATCTCTGATGTTGCTACCTGCCCTTGTACCATACCCAACTGTGTAATCAAGGTAGCCACATGCCCCTGTAGGGAGTCTCTCTGCATAGTGATGGTGGCTAAATCTAGTTGCTTGGGCCTGGGAGGTACTGCTTGTAGCTGGGCCACCCACCACTATCTATACCTATTCGTCATGCTAGCATCATCAATCCATAGATCTATAACCTACTCCTCATTCCCAATAGATACTGTCGGCTATGGAAGTGGTAGTGGTCTCTCCACATCATCCCTTTGGTACTATGGGAAGGGTGGTGGTATATCCTATAATAGTCCAAACTGTCGTCGGATCCTGTCTACGGAGATCATCTCGTGCTCTCCTGCACAACATCCCTCTATCCATATGAGTAGCTAAAGGCCAAATAACTCTTCAGCCATCTATCTGTATGAGGGATAACCCACATATGGTCTCCATATAATATCTATCCCACAAAATCCCTTTAGTAGCCTTCAGTAATATGTTACATCATGGGTATCCCTGTTTGATCACCGCTCTCTAATAACAGGCACCCATTGTCTGTACCCCACTCGTACACAACCTAGATAAAAGGCATCTTCTCAGGGCATACCCACTGGATGCACAAAGATAATGTGCTCATAGGCCTAGCAGTGAAGAATGAATGTATAACATAGGATGAACCTACGAAGCTGCCCATATGCCCACAAATATCTATATAATTACACCAGGAATGCTTGCCCCCAGGTAAATCAGGTCCTCTCCATCATCATATCATGTAACACTCCCATCAGATATCATGGGAATCTACCACCCTCTGCATCTGGAAATGCAAAACAACAGACTACCTCCATCAGTAATACTACTAGCCTCATCTCCTTTAGATGGTCTAGGTACATCTCTCCATATCTCATGTTGGCACTGTGGAATGTCAACTCTACCATCCCCTCCTAAAATATTGTAAGCATAAACTCCTTAAATGCCTATGAGGAGATAAAATATACCTACGTACCCAATATTTGTAACTTTAGGATCCTGAACACGTCCTCTAGGGTGAGTGTCATCTCACCCGTCGATAGCTGGAATGTGTTGGTTGCTGAGTCCCATCTATTGATGAGGGCGATGATCAAACTCGGCTACCGAACTGCATGTCGGTAGCATCAGACCCCACTCAGGCCCACCTCCTCAACATGCCGTAACTTCTCGGTTGTCATTACACCTTGCACTATCACAAGCAGGGGTAACACCCTATCTTGCATCCTCAAATGATCTCTTTCCTGCATACAACAAAACAATCACATTATTCAATCTCAAACCATACCCACAATCACCTAAATGCATTACCCTACCTATTTTACTTCGATACTTACCTAATCTACCCATAACCTACCCACCTACCCACCCTAACCCTACCCAACCTGACATCACTTTACCTATTTACGCACACCCCTCACCTACTTCCTTTTTCACCCACTCCCTGACCTTACCTAATTTTCCACAAGTCTCGACACTTGGCCCCAACCGCCCAGCCCTTGCCTATTCCACAATTTTAGGCAAGTGTTTTATCCCCCCTAATTGGTGCCGATCCTCCCAGACCAAGCACGATTTACCCATAACTGACATTGGTCACCTCATCCATGCCTAATTCTAGTTAGACTTTACCAACATCAGTCAACATTCAACCGACATCAGTCACTGTCTCAGCGAGACCCCCGTGGCAGCGTGCCCTATCTTTCCCATTTTTTTTCTTATTCCTCATCTCCCCACCACTCCCACCTCTCCTACACCCCCTCCTAGCTCTATTACTCCCTACCTCTACCCTTCCCTATCCTTCTTTTACCCAATTTACCCTCCTAGCACTCCAATTTCATTTTACCCCCTAAAACCCATTTTTCTCCAAACCTGACTTCTACCCTAATATACCTCACAAAACACAAAAATGATTTGAACCTTACCTCATCTCACTACTGTCTCCATGGTGGCACCTCTGGTCACTACACTAGAGGTCCCCTCGATCCCTCTCCTACCTCTGCCATCACCAAATGACCTCTCACTCTCGACCCAATCGATCCAACTCAGCTCGTGGATCTATCTATCACCCAACTATCCTCCACCATGACTTGTCACTTTTCACCTTTTCCTATCTCTTTTGTCATTTTCCCCAATTTGATAAAACAAAAACAATTTGAAAAATGTAGATTTATCTCTTTTTATAACACCTCAACATAACCAACATCGGTTTACCTAAATGACATCAGTCCTGTGCCCTAGCTTACCATTGTAGCTCTAGCTTGACTGGCATCGGTTCCCTTAAACCATCATCGGTTTCCCTGCTTAGTCCTTTTCCTCCACCCTACCCCCAATTTTTGACATGTATCCTTTTTTATCCTACACTCACCTCACTTGGCCACACCAATTGACCTTCTTGACCTTATCCTTTACCCCCTCACCTCGTCCTCATTCAGGGACTCATTCTATTAGACATACCTTGACCCTACCTGTGTCATGACCTAGATACTTGGACCTGTAACATTGCTAGTGACCTTTGACCTCATGTTTTTATTATACCTTATGGTACTTTTATGTGTGTTGATGGACATACTAACTTTACCTTGCCTCTTGCCATGACTATTTATCCCGACCTAACCCTAGGTGTACTGGAACATACCTAAATGTTCATGCACCTTACCTATGTCATGTTTCCTGACCATATCCTATACCTTGGATACCGGAATCACCTCTACCTTGTTTGGATAAACCTATTTACCTTAGACAATGTAGATTTTTCCTGCTCTTCAACCTGGTACCATGCTGCAATTTATACATGTGTGTGCGTTTGACTGTAACTAACTTTGACCCTAAACCATTACCTAGATTACCAAAGTGGACCTTTTTTTTCCCTTTTTTTTTGTTTTTTACTCTCGTTACCAACATTCATCTTCATAACATTGACCTTTTATCAAACCAATCACCGATTCTACCTTCTAGCTCGTCAGTTCCTAGTTTGAAGAGGATCACCTTCACCCACACATGGGGCAACCACATCTTATTTTTGTCAGTGTCGCTTACCAATATAAGCTACATGAAAAAAAGGGGGAAAATGTAGACACCAAAATTGGGTTGCACTCTCCTTGGTCCCTCCTCAAATAAACACCGTGAACACATTTACCTAACCATGGCCCCCTTCACCCCACTCTAATATTAATTTTATTAAATTAATTCATTATCCTCACAATATTTATCATTTTAATATCCTAATTGAGATAATGCCCACATATCCATCTTATCTAGCCACCTCACCCTAAGACCTATTCTTAGTAAGTTGCCATAACTAACTAAGACCTAACCAAACCCTAAAAATCAAAGCCTATATTCCCTCTAACCACATTCCCATCCATTAGAAGGAAGCTTCCATTCTATTTTGTGGAGAAAAAAAGGGTGATATCCAAGAAAATCAAAAGGATCCACCCATTTTAGAAAACCTAGGAAATCCTGCCCTAAACTACCGCCAGTCCACCCAGTCCACCATTGGTTACCATTTAACCCCCCAAAACAACCTTATTTCAAGGTTGGCACATTTTTGAGAGGCTGAGACATCTTCTGAGAAAAAGTGATGTAACCAAAGCTATATGCAAGGAGAACTAGTATCCGTACATGCATAAGAGCATCCATAGTCAGTACCAAAAATGACTACAAAGCCATTGTGCCTTTATGGGAGAATCTAAGGAAGCTCCAACACTGCATTGAGTTCCTTCCATTTGATCACCCACCATTGCAACTAGACATCAAGCTCGTACAAATAGTAAGTTTTGTTAACCTGTACTGGTTCATCATCATTTGATCAGATCCTTTTACTTTTGTTGTTAGTTTCTTCTCCCATTCCCATGCTCCACCATCTTACCTCCATATAAAATTCACCATCCCTTTACCCAAACCCTTGAACTGCCCATATTTTATTTTAATCATTCCTGTGCTCACCTAGGACCTACACGAATCTGAACATTTCCCTTCCATTTCCACCTAGCCTCAGATCTATCACCTTGACAAGTTTTTATTTAGTTTTTTATACCCGACCATACCGATGCCAATTACCCACAACCATCACCAGTTAACCTAAACTGACATCAGTCATACCAGACAGATGTCAGTATCTGTGTTTTTTACTAGAAACCAAGAACGAAGCTTAAAACCTCCACCAAATACCCAAAACAGCCCAAAACCTCACTTTGACCCATACCAGTACCCTGACCTTCAGATTAAGTCATAGCTTAGCTTGTTGTGAATGAATTTACTTATGGTAGATGAATGAGATACCTAAGTCATTTTAACTACAATAGGATTTCCTTTATTGTTATTATTAAGTTGTTTTAAACAGTGGATTGACAGCCATCTAGGAAGTATGACACTTCTCAAATCTAGCACACGCTAGGCAGTCCACTCCATATAATTTTTAACTGTTATTTGGTGGTCTTGTTTTCCATTTTAGGTAGTTCCTCAAATCAAAAAAGAATCTCTCACAATTATCTTTGGATCCAAAAGTCATACACGCGTAACAACCTTTAACCAACATCCTAACAAGTATTACTCCTATCCCTTTACCCTTATCTGTTTCATCAACATTTGAAGAAACACTCTAGAATTAGGTGAAACACTTCCGAACACATCGTAGCTCTACTACATCCTCTGACCATCCTCTATAGTCTCATTACGGTCTCAATATCATGGCCTCTTGCCACATGTGATCTCACATCTCTCTATACATGTCAGTATCCATGTTCCTCCCATGGACACCTACCCATTTTCTAGTAAATATATCTGACCTCACTCACTCATCTTATAGTCCATAAACTTGACTCAATATTATAATATGCTCATAGGCCAATACATGTAACAACATGGTAGATCCAATACCGCACCCATGCTCCTCTCTTGTAAACTTATATAGATCTTTTTCTATGTGGGCTAATTCACATCGTGCCTAAGCATATCTCTTCCCATCCTCCTTTATATGATGGAAAATATCATGCATCTTATACAAGATGCTTACACCACTGCCTTCCACTCCAACTGACAAAGAAATCACAAAAAATGATAAACTTCCACAACCGTGGAATCCCTGACCTAAGAATAACATCCGCACTAATATGGAGCTTAGTGTGAACTTAGGTCCCTATAAAGTACCACCAAGCTACCCTCATCTATCTCTTAGCATCATCTATAGCCATCAACTGAACCCTCTCCCTAAAACTAGGCAAGTGTAATATACGATGTACACCCTCCAAAGTCAAGATCATCTCACCCATAGGAAACAAAAATGTGGAAGTATTTACACACCACCAATTGCAAAAAGTTGTGATCATGGGAATATTATTGGGTACATCCCACATCCTCACTATGTGCCGCTAGCCAACATAGTATAGAACCTCCCACTCAACATATGAAAAATTAAATCCCAATAACTTACTCAAAAGAGGGCCACCACGAAAATCCCGTGAATGAATATCCCTCTGTATAACATAAAATGAAAACAAACACAATGTTAGAACACCATACATATGCATATACAACTACCTATAACATGAACAATCCTCAATTTTTACATTTAAAACAATCTGGGCTTAACCCAATCCTTTTGGGTCACCAGCACCTAGGAGAAAGTCACTAGTTCCCATTCCTAGGTGCTAGTGTCCCAAATGTCATTAGCACCTTCACCGCTCTTGTCTACGTCCAAAATGTCAAGAAACTAAAAAATATTTTTTTTGTAAAAATTCATCAAAAACAACTAATTTCAACACAATTTGTGAAAAACAAATCACACTTAATGGCTCAGGTTTTTTACATGATGCCATAGCTGGTGCCACCATCTCAAATCAATTGAATCATGGTGCTCTCACTTAAGGCATCTTTACACAAAAGGAGCTCAAAATCACACACATGCAATAATCAAATGACTTTCCTATTCACTTTTTCACATTACTATTTATAGCAATCTTCGATTACCTACCATGTTATAGTCATTATTTACACCTAACCTCTGAAATAATACACATTTCATGATTTTAGTCATATCTTGCACATCCTTACTTTGATTCCTATCTCACTTACGTCATTCTCTTCATAATTCTACCAATTATCATATCACACACATTACAAAAACATTATATTCCTCCTAAACATTGTTTCAACTAAATATACACACACTTTCATGATATATATCATACATTTACTATTTCTTCATTACACGATTACTTTCATCTTAGCCTTCATTCTAATCATCACTCCCCCTTTCGCCGAAAGGGGGGGTATATAATTGGGGCATCTTATAATCCCCTTACATTGTTATGTGATAATTCTATATTTATAATTGAATAATTATAAAAAAAAATTATCGTACATCATGTAATATTTCACACCACTTTCTAATGATTCCCCATAATGACCTAATATGGGAGAAATAAGTGTAAAATCTATTCATGAGTAACCAATCAATCAATCAAAAACATTCAATTCTCAAAAACACAAACTTTATACTATTTTAAATCACATTAATCAATCAACATGAAAAGTGCATTTATCCTCTAAGATGACCTAACATGGGAAGTTATTCTATATTTTCTACTAATTCTAGATTACCTAATATGGAATCCATCTCACATACATTATGGAGAAACCCCTGGAGTGGGGACAATGAGACTTCATTTGCTTTCCTATACTACTCCTACATGGGTTATTCACGTTTGATTGAAATACAAAGAAATGGATCAAAATCAACAAAATACAATCTTTGTCTATCTACAGTGGCTAGACCTTTTAAGGATGTAGTTAAAGTTGGAGATTAAAACTAAACATGTCTCCCTACACTCTTCTTATGGAGAAAGGACGTCCAAATCCTTAGTTTTTCTCACACACAAAATTGAGTAGGGAAACGATCACTCCTTACACCAACAAAAAATAAAAATCTCCAATCACACAATATCAAAATCATTAATCTCTCTTAGGGCTCCTAATAATGGTCCCACGTATCTCATTATGCCACATTGATGGACATGACAACCCATGGTTCACAACGCTATATGTTCTCATTATGTGCATAATTATACAACATGGGATTCTCCAAAATTCTCTCAGATATGCATCTTTATCTAATTTATGTTACCGAGATTTTTCTTAACAACATAAAGTGGGGGGAAATGTAGACACAAAATATTACACTGACTACTATTTATTATACCACTAAGTATGTTATCTTATATATGGATCGTGTGTAACAAAATTATTTACCGGTGACCCATTCCCTAATCCTTCTACTTGTTTTGTTGGTTTTAATTTTTTCTTTCTTTCACACTTTTCACTCATACACCCAGTTCCGGTCAGCTCACAAGGATCCCTGTCAATCAGTCTTCATGTAACACCTAATTTTTAATGCTTAAAATTAAGGGAGTTTTTTTAAAATTTATCCCATATTAACTTATACCTTTAATGATTTAAACACCCAACATTTAAATCCATCATCAATGCAGAATTGAATTTAAAAAATAACAATCAATAAACCATGTGCAGAAATATGGGTCATTTATGTCTACCCGATCCCCCATAGTTCACTTTTACGAGCCTGTATACAAAGTATACAATTGGTTACCTTTCCCAGGAATTGATATACAAGTGATGTAACCTAAGTGTCTACCTAAAACTCAATCAATTGAATTCCATAGGGCATCTTAAACCTTTAATTAGAACTTGGTGAACCTGACAGTGTAACCATCATGTTACACCACCTTAGCCAAAGTTTAAGATTCATGCTTGTATGCTAAATTTCATGATGAAACAATTGTCATAAGAAATAAGTCCTTTCACCATATCACTTTGTTTAGTTATTATAATTGAATCATTTAATTAAGTCATTTTATTTACATGTTACACATAAGGTACAAGACCTGTTCAACCTTTGTGAAGGAGCACATTTGTGTCAACTTACGTTTCCTATGGGAGAGAAAATTCTTATGTAATGACATGTGTCATTACACAACAACTTCATTCCCCATATCCAACTTAAGTTGGTACCGAGGTGGTTCATCCATACTATTTAACTAACTCATGTAACTCATCATGACACTATTCACCTTCATTTATGATTATCATAATGAATGGACCTTGAAAAGACAACTTAAGCTACCTAATATAAGGTAGTATTCACTTAATGGATCACGTCATTAATTGAATATAATATTATAACAGACATCTGAAGCTGGCCTTGTGAGTTCCAAAAATTAGGAACATTATATCCTAAGGGCTTGATTATTTTTAATTGAATCAATTTACGACAAGTTTCTCTTATTTTGCTGAGATAATTTATCGCACCTAATTATGTCCCCAAGGTTCATAAGATTAGTTCACAACAAATTATTCTCACCTTATCAAGTAATTGATTACATCCATTATGTATGTTAAACGAAATTTAAGATATCTTGTTGCATTATTGTCTTAGTTCTCTAATTATGCCTCAAAAACATCTTCGTAATTTGGATTTCAAATGCTAATAAATTTATTTGTACATAACTGTTATAATAATTTATATACTACATAGTTACAATTGTACCAAATATAAATTAACCTTAATTAAACAACATTATAATTAATGATATATTTATTAATACCTTAATTTAATTTAACATAAATCAATCATACATGTCTTACTACTGAGAACAACACAATTTATAACACATGAATTAATCCAATTATTAAATATCAATTTAATAATTATTACTTTATATTAATACAAGTACACATCCAAAATAATACATTGGTCAAATCAAGATATCTTACCTTTTTAATTTATTTAAGATATTTTTTGAGATGAGGAAGTAAAAATCAAGTTTGAAATCATGGAAGATATAGGCACGTAAACATAGGGCACGTAGGTGCTCGCAGAAGTATGGAAAAACATGGGCGCGCCCAGGAACAGGTTAAAAAAATACCTAGCCATTTTTGTGGTTAAGGATAGAGATAGATGTGGAGTATTGAAAACAACATCTAGAATACTTGAGGACAACAACAAGGATATTTTGGATAGGTGAAGGATTAAGTGCCATGTAGAGTTTTAGAGCTAATAATAGGATTTGAACTAAGAGTTAACTATAGGAGATTTATTATTAGCACTTGCATGTTTTTGTATTATTATGTAAGGGTGCATGGTTATTATTAGCATGTAGCCTATTTTTGGAAGGTGCATGGGAGGTGAAGGGAAAGTCCCTACCCCTATAAATATGTATTAATTTTCATGGTTTAGACAACTCGTAATTTATTATAATGTTATGTTGCAAATCTGTTAGCACACATAACCACGGTGACATTATTATTATGTATGAAGCTTTAGTTTTTAACAATATTTAATATAATGGATCTCATTGGATGGATATTAGTGGTAGATGTGACTAAACATGGATCTTTTATGGTAAAATTTATTATAGTACTTGTTTAGTTATTCCTTCATATGGTTTGGATATAGATCTAGTTTACGCAATATGGTTTACTTGATTATTGTTTATGGATCTGAAATATACTAATCATGATAACATCTTGAAAAAGATTCACTAAGATGGACCTAGTACCCTTGCGTGCTTTGGGTGAGCACTTAGTTTAGGATGAGTGATGTGCTAATGCACCTTGGGCTATTTGCAATGAATTCTAGGATACATCATTGGTTCCATTTCTGGGACCTATTCTCATTTATTTTTTAGGATGTTGCATGATGAAGAGATACTAGTTGACATTGGCCAATATCAAAGAGTGGTTAGATGATCTAGAAGAAGAGTATGCTCACAGATTTAGCACTATAACTGGGTTTAACGCATGCACGTGGGTTGAATTTTTTTTATATAATGAGCTTTATGAGACTTTCTTTATTATCTTTCCTTTAGAGCTATATAATTAGCTGGTTGCTTACATGTCTAAGATAAATTAGAGGTTTCACACACTTGTTTGGATGTTGGAATAATTATAGGCCTTGTACGATGTAGATCTGATTTAGACATGCTTTGTAGATGTTTGGTTTTTTGGTGTTTTGAACAACTATAGTATTGATTATGCATGTTCCACTTACTATTTCCTAGAAGTTATTGAGTTCTTATTCTTGAGCAAGCCCATAGGATCTTACTTACGTGGTATTTTGTTGGAAATCAAGATCTTGATTGTAACCCTAAATTTGTAAAGGAAGCCTATCACTAACTAAACTCCACCATGCGTAGGGGTAGGAGTAGGTTTGGTAAAGATGTCAGACCCTAGCAGGAAAGAGACAGAGAGAAGAAAGGAGGCTTAAGTTTAATGAAGTGTGCAAGATGGATCTAACGAAGACATTAGATATTTTGGATATAATTTTGTTGTGGAGGGAGATGGCTCATGAAGGATTTGGAGCTCACACAGAGGACATGGAGCCAGAGCATCTATAACTCCCCCATTTTGGAAAGCATGATAGAGAACCCTCCTTGGCTTTAGATGAAGGTGTGTTAGATGAAATATTTATTACCGTGGGTGCACATCTGAACCTACCTAGAGACCTAGCATTTATGCTTAGTTTTATAAATATTACATCAGTTAACAGTAAGCAAGTTATTGTGAGCAGTAGACTTTTAGTAGATAGAGTCAATTTACAATCAAGTTAAGGAGTTAATCGGGGAGCTTATTCATCTATGGCACAATCATCATCTATTTTATTTGGTGGGACAACTAGAAGTATTTTTTCTGGCATGTCATCGACACAAAATGTGGGTGCACAGAACGTTGGTATAACATCTGGAAGTGGCATAAATTTGTAGACTATTAAAGTTCAGTTTAGCATGACTGTTGGGGCATAAGGTAGTGCATCCTCTAGATTGTTTCCTACTTTAGGAGGAGGATCAAGAGGGTTAGGTGGCTTGGGTGTTGGAAGATCTGGTGGCTCTGGAGGTGGAGGAAACATAGGTACTAAATATAGTGAGAAAGGTCCACACCAACCCAAACATATTTATATGGAGATGTCTCTTTGTCCTCTAGAATATAGAGGAATTGATTGTAACTGAGAACATGCATATGTGTGAGATACTATGGTGCGTGAATGGAATCACTACTACAGATCACAAGGCTAGTTATTTTACAACTACATTAAAGGGGCACATACATAGTTGGTACAAAATTTTTGACCTTGACAAGAATAGTATAGATTATACCATGTTGTAGGATGCTTTCTTGAAAGAATTTAATATCCCTAGGTTTGAGAAAAAAAAGCATCAACGTGTTGAAGTATATTAAGAAGGGCACTACTGAGAGTGTTTGAGAGTATGATGCTCAGTTAAAAACCCATTTTTCTTAATTATCTTATGACATACATGCAATCTAATATGCACAGCGGTTCATTGGTGGTCTGATCATTCCTTTTAGGAGGGAAATTTCACATAAGACTTATACAGATCTACACAAGGCACTTAAATCATCTTTGCAAGATGAGGTGGTAGGAAGTGTAGACACAAGAGTGAGTCCATTTTTGGAAGGTTAGATTGTAGCAATGGATAAACAGTTAGAGAAATTATCTTATAAATTGGCACATGAGACACGTAGTAGAGTTTGGTGTAAGGACTGAGAAGTAGAAGGGCATACTAAGGATATTTTTGTCAAAAATCAATGGGCTCCTTATTTTTGGATTTCAAGATATATCACTTAGACCATATTTCAAATTGGTGCCCATTTTTGTAGTGCATGATAAGAAAGAATGTGTCTTATTACTACAAGATTTATAGGTCTTCCACTCATGATACAAAATATTATAGGTTGATTGATCATATTCATGATGTCATTGATATTGGCATACGAAAAACTAGTGTTACAAATAATTCTAAGGAGAAAGGAGAGAATCATGACCATGATCATAATGAAGGGTTCTCTAATGGAGGTAGTGGTAAAGGTTAATGCTACTGAGGAGGATTCAGAGGTTGAGGTCACGATAGTGGAAGAAATGATTTCCCTCATGAAACTTTTTACACATGTGGATCTCCTTATCATTACATGTACAAGTGTCCTCAGAAAATTATTTTTTCTTTATACAGAAATAATCAAAGCTATGAAGAACTCCCAGACTTGTATGAACATTTGAGTAAGAAGAAAAAATAGGAGAAAAATGGCACAGGAATTTTTAGAGTTTAGTACGCCATGGAGGATTAATGGATGCTGAAGTTAGTGCTAGATCTTGAGATGGTACCTATGAAGATTACAACACACACTAAAGTTGTGCACGTCAAAAAAGTTCTGAAAAAAAATCCTACCATTACTAAACAGGAGGTTATACATGCAAAGTATCCATACCCTATGCATCAGAAGGAGGTTTATTAAGAAAACATGGAGGTAATTTAGAATTTAAATGGTGAGATACAGTGTTTATAAAAGAACTTATGGAAATTGGAACAGTAAAAAGTAACTAAACTCCATTACATAGATGTAGATGATTGAAAGGAGGTTTCCAAGATGTTGCGCATGGAAAACATTATTCCTTTATTGGGTAATTGGTTAAAGGGAAAAATTTCACGCGCCAATATTGAGAATGAAAGGAATATTTAACATGTTAACCTTCCTCATAGCCTGGATTATGACAGGGAGATCACTTTGAATGTTGTTGTGGATGGTTGGATTTTGAGTAACATCTTAATTAACACAAGAACAAAAGTGAATGTGCTCACTTTAGATGTGTGGTTTTAGATGGGAAAACCACCATTACATCCATCTTCTAATGCGTTATTTATGGTGAACCGGATGAAGGCCATACCAATTGGGGTTTTTAAAGATGCATCAATTACTATACAGGGGTCCAATTTTACTAGGAACTTTGAGATCTTGATACTTACAGTGACAGGTAATTTTCTAGCATTACTTGGGTTCCCTTGGTGTTATAAAAATAACATTGATCTACGTTTCAACAAGGGGTATATAAGTTTTGAAAATAACGAAGAATGTGTCATTATCCCCTTGACAGATGGGAAATATGCACCTTATGTGGAGCCCTTAAGTGAAGAAGAATTGAACAGAGTTTATGTGTGCACCATTCGAGATCCACAAGTTCTTGAGTTGGCAAAGGAAGGAGTTCTCCAATGGGATGATGCACATTTAATGAGTGATACTACAAGTATTTCATGTGATAACTACAATGCATAGAACTTAATAAATGGTTAGGTGTGAAGTATGAAGTGAATTTTCACGCATCAATAGGCCACGTAATATAAGGCATTAGGGTAGTAGCTAGGTACCAAGGTACATTGGTGAAGAGAATCCAGAAGTATTCCTATTTTCTATGGAAGTTCAATGGGAATGTCAAATGGAAAGAAGAAATATGCTATTTTATACTCTACACGAGATGGCAGTGCACTGGTGGATGGTTCATGGGGTTAATATTTTGGAGTGGAAAGAAGTGATGATTTCTTTATCTTCTATTTTTTTAAGGAGCAATTCACCTACTTAGATCTATGCATTTCATGGTAATGATCCTGTTCAACACCACATTCAGCAGTGTGAGAGACTCTAGACAGAGGGAAAGGAAGCTTTACCACTTTGTTGTGGGTGCACAAGCTTTATTCCACCTTTTGAGGTTACATGCACACAAGGTATATCTATGCAGAGTTGAATAGAGAGACTGGAAATTGGCAAGAACTTATTACAAGTATGATTTAGACCTTTGACTATTTTTCCAATAAACCTCTGGTAAATGAGGTAGTATAGGTTATGAAGCACTTAACTATGGGAGATAGTTCAAAGGCTAAGGATATCCTTCAGGAGTTGTTAGGAGAGTCAGACTTGGGGACACATTTTGAAGAGGAAGAAACAAATGTTGAAAAGGTTGGGGCGTGCCTGCCTATAAAGAGACAAAGGTAAGATGGTCTACATATTTGATGATGAAGAAGTTGAGAACTTGGATATTGAGCACACAGAGGGTAGGTACGAGGTCTTGGATAGTGCAGATGAGAAGGCGCATGCGTACCATGCAACTATGAAGACCAAGAAGGTAAAAATTGGAATGGATGTTGAACCTAAGGAGGCCATCATTGGATATTATTGGTTTGACTCTAAAGTTACTAAGATAATTGAGCTGATGTGTGACTTCAAGGATTTTTTCCCTAGGGGATATCATGAATTGAAAGGAGTACATGAATCTTTGGGAGAGATGATAATAAGAATGAAGGAAGGGTCATGCCCAATTTAGAAGAGGCCTCACAGGGTGAATCCGAACTTACGCATCAAGGTGAAAGAAGAAATTGACAAAATATTATTTTTTGGGATCATTGTGCCCACCTAGCAGTCTGAATGGGTGAGCCATATGATGATCAACATCAAGAAATATGGGAGAATAAAAATTTGTGTGGATTACTAGGAGTTAAATGTTGCATGTGTAATTGATCCCTTTCCCACAGTATTTACTGAGGAAATCTTGGAGGGTGTTACAGGATGCGAAATATACTCCTTCATTGATGGATTTTTAGGGTATCATTAGGTAAGGATAGAAAAAGAGGACTAAGATAAGATTAATTTCACAACTAAATGGGGAAATTTTTCATACATGGTTATGCCCTTTGGACTAAAAAATACACCTATAGTCTTTTCGTGCATAGTGATATAAGGGTTTTAGGATTTTATTCACAATTTCTTACAGCTATATCTGAATGATTGGACAAGTTATGGGCTTGAAAAGGATCACTATGATAATTTAAGGCTGATATTTGAAAGGTGCCAATATTTGAGCATCTCTTTAAATTTTAGGAAGTACGTATTTCCACACCCTTTGGAATTTTGTTGGGACACATAATCTGTAAAGAGGGCTTGCTAGTGTATCTTGCTAAGGTTGCTGTGATTTTGGGATTAGAGGAACCAACTAGCAAAAGTGAGGTGTGTGTGATTTTGGGCACACAGAATATTATAGGAAGTTTATCAAATGTTATACTAAGATCACTAAGCCCTGGAGGAATTATTAAAAGGAAAAGGCAAGTTCTATTGGGGTGAGGCACAACATCGTACATTTGAGAATTTGAAATAAGGGCTTACTATAATGCATATTTTTCACTTTCCTTCATGGTCCAAAACTTTTCACATTTATATAGATGCCTTTGGCATCACCATAAGTGTCTAACTAGCCCATCCTGGATAAGGTATTTTTTATCATCCTATTTTATTTACGAGTAAAGTTGACTCCAGCAGAACACAATTACACAACTACAGAGCACAAGGCATTATCTATGATCAATGCACACCATAAGTTTTGACATTATTTTCTTGATACCCCATTCATATTTTATATGGACCACATGACACTAAATTATTTGGTGAAAAAAACCCATTTACAGGGGTGTGTATGTCGTTGGGTTTAGTTATTTCAGGAGTCTAAATTTACATTGGCAGTTAAGCCAAGTAAGAGAAATTTTGATCCATACCATTTATCAAGGACTCATTCAGGTGAGGACATGCAAAGCATTGCGAATACAATGCCAGATGCACAACTATTCAATTTAAACTACACGCCCTCAAACTTAGAGGATATTGTTGTCTTTTTAAGCAAATGTGTGGTGCCTAAAGGAATACAGGCTATGGAGAAGAAACAACTTGCAATTTGTGTCATGCCTTACATGTTGATTAGTGGAGAATTATACAAGTTAGGACATGATGAATTTTTCTTCTAGTGTGTGTACTTGAGCATTAGCGCAAAGAAAGGGTTATAGAGTAGTCTCATGACAGTATTGCAGGAGGACACTATGTGTAACACCTTGGACAAACTGTTATATTTCTCTTTTGCATTACAAGTGTTGGCATGTGATTTCTTTGAATGAGGTGTGTTTCCTTGATTGTTGAAAATCATGCTTGTTATGGATAAATCATTTCTGCTCTTGGATTCTTTAGAATGAAATGATATGGCTTGCAAGAATCCATTTTCACTTCTTATTGATAAGTTGCAATCTGATTTTGAGAGTTGCAAACTTATCTCTTTTGACTGACTCATCCTTGGATCAATTTCAGTGATCCAAGGAATGTTTTAAATATTCTTAATAGACTGAATGGTAAATTCTGACATTCAATAGTTTGAGAGACATAATGGAAATGAACTTTTATATTTTACAAATTTTATGGTCTTGTGTGAACGTGCCTTCATTCGGTTGTATGTTGTGCTTGGATATTTGGATTGATCTCTTTAGGAAATTAATGGCATAAACAAAAAATAGTCTACTTATGACTATGAAGGGGATCTAGAATCCTAAAACTAAAGGATTATCCTAACGGTATCCTAAACTAGGTAAGAGCACCTACTTCCTAGCTACATCTACTTAAATGGGTTATAATCTAACCTAAGCTTCTTATTCTATTTTGTTTGAGTGGTGTCCTAACCTAAGTTCTTGTGATAAATGAATAAGGGGGGGAAGATTACTAAAGTAATGTTATACTATGTTAACCTAATGCCTAATACTATATGGAAGTGAATTTAATCTAACCTAAGGTGGAAAACTACCTATGACAATGTTTTTAAGACCTAAGGTGATTTATTGTTAGACTAACCTAAGTCTTGGGAAATCTATCCTAAACTATTTAAAAGGAACCTAAGGGTCGCATGTCACTAAGGTGATGGTTCTAATGAAATTTAATTGATTTGATTGGAGTTGTAAATGCATGACAGTACTGCTAGTTTTGGAAAAGGCTAGTTAACTCTAGTAGAGGCATACGTGGAGGCTTCACTAAATATGGAATTGCATGTTAAATTGGAAATGAAATTCACCAGTTTTGAGAGGTGGTGGCAAGGAGAGATAAGCAGGAGATTTGGGATTAATGACATTAATGGAGCCTCAGAATTTTGTGTATAAACCATCTTGGAACAAGGGAGGTGGATTTGTGGGAGGTTGTTTGGTTTTGCATGTCTCATGAATTTTTTCTCTGCATGGAGCTATCTGGTTCTTTGAACCAGTAGTTTGACTTCGACTTCTTGGATATTTTTGGTTTCTCTAGTCTATTTTCGATTAGAGGAATGTATATGAGGCATTGGAAGAAGATTTGTTTGGTTTTTGATATTTCATGGAGAAGAAAAAGAGTTGGAAGCTTGGCTGAAGTCTCCTTCGAAGTTGGCAGAGGCACTATCAGGCATGATAGGATCTACCCATTAAGATTTCTTGCTTTCTTCTAAATGATTCATTAAAACAACTCTACTCTCATGAGATAATTGTTTGTTTGATTTTTCTGGTTATTTACTTGCATGTTTTTAGGAATCTCTGCGGTTTTTGGGATGAAAATCCATTGCATAGTAATGTTAGTTTTTGGGGAAACTTTCTTTGTGCTATTTTAATGGTGACATGCATGCGTAACTTGTATTTCAAGCTTTGTATTTCATTTTGAAACTGGTGTATTTATTCGGGGTTGGTGTTGATTGAATGGGCATTCGTTGCCTCATGTTTCATTCAGAACTATTATTTGGAGCCCATGTTTCATTTGAACTTGATATTGGAGCAGTCATGTTTTGTTCTGAGCTTGCTTTGGGGCTTCATGTTTTGTTATGAGCTCGTAATTGGACTTCATGTTTATTCTGGAGCCAGTATTAGAGCTTTGTGTAGTTCTGAACTTTTGTGTAAGCTTCGAGTTTGACACTGTACTTGTATTCAATATTTGCGTGATTCAAACTTTTTGTCGAATCGATGTGTTTGATTCTGTACTTGTATTTTGAGTTGGAGTTTTCCTTGTATTCAAGTATTGAAACGCTTGAACTCATTTATGGACTATCTGCTCGAATAAGGGATTAGAGAGATTAGTTTCTGGTTTGAAGTTGATCTGGTAATCTCTTTTGAGATCTCCTTCATGTAGCTTCTTGAGTGTGAATGGTTTTAGTACTTCTATTTCGTTTAGACTGCATCGGCTTCTTTGAACTCTGATAGGTGCATGTAAATATGAAGTATATCCTATTCTTCTCTGCCTTGAGTGAACCCACATCTTGTTGAAGGCTTGACTATTATGTTAGAAGTATTAATGGATGGGAATTGTATCTTGTTTTGGGCTTGGTTTGATATGTAGTTTGTTGGAACAGTCGTTAACAATTTTGAGGATTATCAAAATATAGTATGTATTTTCCTTCTTGTGAATAATGTTGAAATGAATACCTTCTTTGTTTCAAGCCTCTTAGACAGAACTTGAGAGTCCTTGTTGTGATTTTGTTTCAGTCATGTTAGAGGTAAGATTGGGACAATACTTGTCTTAAACGTATATTGGGTTTCTTCTTACCTTCAGTATCCTCTTTATTGAACTTTTTGGTTGTTAGGGAAAAGAGTGGATTACTCTCTCATGCTGAATCTTGTTGATAGGATTTATTATCTCTGGTTCAGGGTTGTCTCATTGAATTTGTCTTCACGATGGCCTTGAACTTTATGTCTCTGTTATTTGGAGCTGTGTAGGACCTAGAAGTTGGTAGGAATACAGTATCTTTTGAGATTCGTGAGTTGTATTGATCCTTGTATCTCTTATACTGTTTTGTGGATTTCTATTCCTTGATGGATTCATTGAACGAATCTCTAGGTTTTAAAAGAGAAAGGAATATGTTCTCTTTGGGAAAAATATACTATTTAGGGATTGTACTATGTACTTCATTCTGAGATTTGAATTCAAACTTGTGTTTAATGAATGGGAATAGATAAACCAGTTGGTAAAGATTTGTAAGGGAAATCTAGAAGTGTGCTTTCTTTCAAATGCGTGTTTGGTTTTGTGTTCTCTCTTGGGAGCTAGTTAAAGAACTTATAAGTTTGAAATAGAATTGGGGATTCATTTGATGGTATAAATGAAATAAATTATTGACTGGCCCTTTTCTAATTGAGATCCCTTTTTACTGTCGTTTGGATAAGGTTCATTTGATTGAACTTCTCTTTACTCGATTCTCTTCTATGATGGAAATTTCTTGTGGATTGTTTGGTCTACTTGGTATAAGTCATTGGTTGTAATGATGTGGTAGGAGATTAGCTAAGTCAATATGTTGGAAAGAGAACTATTAACATGCTTAGACCAACTGTTTTGTCTTGATTGAGTCATACTCCATTTGGATTGATATTGGTAGGTTGTCTCTGCTTGCACTCTGTCTTATTATGAACCCTTCTTGGATGGACTGGATAGGAGATTAACTTCTATTTTGAGTCTAGCTTTGATTTGTGGAAAGTATGGTTTCAGATATTTTGAATTATATCTTCTAAAATGTAGAAGTTAGTAATACTTATAGTTAGACTGTTTTGATTTCCTATTCTTCTTAGATTGATTCGGGATTCTTGTTTAGATGTTGTCTCTTTATTTATGGAATCCTTATATTGTTATCCTTGCACTGAAGCAGTCAAGTGAGTTCTAAAATTGTTTCTGTCTTTCAGATGATGAAGTGTGTAAGGAATGGTATGCATCGATTCTTCTCCTTTGCTTAAGTTGTAGGATGAATCATCCTAATAAGAGCTATGCTGTATTTAACTCTTTTGCTACTTAGTAAAGATAAATGTGTATTTTTATTCTTTTATAATTATGAAAACAATTGGATGACAAAATCTATTGATTGTTTTAAAGTAATTGATATGATCAATTAAACCTTATGATATAATGCAGATGTTGCAGATTATATTATGCTCTTTTCTTAAAAGTGAATTCAAACTCTTTTATTGTACTTCTTTTCTAGATATTATTACTTATGATTATTTGTATTAATTGTTTCATTAAAGCAGAGTTGTTTTAATGGAATAATTAGTGGAATGCACTTCAATTTAATTCTTAGTGCTTATCATGCTCAGTTCAATTGAACTGGACTCGTGCTAGCAATTTTTGTAGATGGACATCGTAAGTGATAAACGAAGGCAATTTTTTTTTATGATGCATTGGTTTACTTAAATTCTCGATCTTATGTAAAGGATTTCAAATCATTCTGAGTTGTATGGGAAAAGAAAAGTGATGATATTTTAAGATCTTAATTATGATTGACATGCAGAATGTCTGAAATGCATAGTCTTGTAAATGTATATTTATCATCATGAATTGAAAGGTTTTGAGTTTTACTCCAATTTGTGGGTGTGAATTATTTTGTACATGTATGACGGAATTGGTACTGATATCTTGGTGGTATTCTTGTATATGGTTGTGTACTTTTAATTTTATTAGTTAATAAGTTAGATAAAGGGGATAATATATTTCCCCCTTATTATAAGGAAACTTGTTAAATTATAAAGATGTTGTTCTTTATTTACACAACTATAGTTTAATAATAAAAAGCTTGGGATATACAATTAAACTATATGAGTTAAGAATGTTAAAAAGGAATAGTGGTTATGATCTTTAATCTTTTAACTATGGTTAAAAAGTAAACACTAGTTGAATCTAGGTGGATGAAACACTTGATTTGGACAACTAGGTTGCATTAAGAATTAAACGTTTGATGTTTTTCTGTCCTATATTTTTGGGATAATTGATGGTTATGCCATGTTAATGAACATTAAATGAAAACACAAATTAATGAAGTTCTCCATAATGAATTAGGCTAATTATGGATAAAGAACTTAATGAATGTTGGAATTAGGGTTAGGAATGGTTGTTGTAATCTGAATCTTAATCCAATATTAATTATGATAATGACCATTAAGGGGGGGTATGTACATCTTGATGAATTAGTTCTCACGGATGTTGGCACACGCCAACTACGGGACTGAACCCTTGAGAAGTCTTGGGACTTATCAAGGATACAGTGTTGTAGTTGACATGTGGGCAACACCCTTCCGTATTTGTTCATCTAGATCTACGCACATCTGGACTTGAACTTCGTTTCCTTCTAGGTCAAGTTAGTAGCATGTTTTGGATAGGTAGTAGCTTTCTATGACTCATGGTATCTAGGCACCTTTAGTATGAATTAGGTCAGCCGAGTATGCCCATATACCCTAAGTCATCGTGAGCATCTTCCTATAACAAACTATGATGGTAACTCAGGGCTAGAGTCAAACCTTGGGCAAGTGGACTGACTGGTAGTCAGTAAAGACCATTCTAGATAACAGAGGAGTGAGGTGAAGGATGTATTTCAGAATGATTGAGTATGCCATCTATGAATAGTAACATGAACATAGTATGTTGAAAATATTTGGCCAAAGTATTGCATAAGTTGCTGGTTGCGTTGTCCTATGTCACCTAGTTTAAAGCAACATGATGTTAGATGAATATTGGTAACAAATATTTAGATAGGTTCTTTAGACAAGATCACTCAGTACCCGGAATAGGGTAAGAGAGCCAAGTATGTGATAGTATACATAAAGTATTCTATGCTTTAAGTTAACATGAGAGATTCGGTTTGTAATTGAGTCATGGAATGAGAGATCAGTAGTAAATCGAGTCATTACAACTACATATGGTTATTTGTTATGAGATTGATTGGCATGGAATGTGTGTTCTAAATGATTTTTTATTTAGAACAGAGAACATTATGTTTCAAAACAAAAATTCCCTTGTTTCTAAAGTCTTAAAATGGGAATGTTACATCTTGGTATCAGAGCTAAAGGTTGCAGCTCTTGGACCTATTGTGTCCATAATATGATGAAACTTAAATTTTCTTATCAACAAATAATTGTTAGAACAAGAGGAAATGTTGCAAATAACCTTCCACCTGAGGAAGGAGCATCAATTGCCCAAAAACTTGATGAGATCCTTGCTACCCTATTAGACATAAGAGATCGTTTGGCTGTACTTGAACAAAAAATAATTTGAAATGAGGAGGAAGTAGATGCTGCTAATAATAATCAGCCACCTCCTGTGGACAATGCCAATTTAGGTGTTGATAATAACAATGTGAACATACCTGATCATCCTGAGAACAAAAAGGCTAGGCTGGCAGCTGAACTCACTAATGATAGAAAAAGGATAAGTCCAACCAAGTTTGGTGGCACCACATTAGGAGATGGGGCTGAGAATTGGCTCAGCAAAATGGAGAAATATTTTGCAATAAGGAATTTATTAGAAGAAACAAAGGCCATATGGGGAGCATATCATCTTTCCCATGAGGCATCTTAATGGTGGGATAGATGTAAGGTTGAGTTAAACATTGATGAAAACAATATCACATGGGATCAATTTAAAGGTTACTTTAGGCAATGTTGGGTACTACAACTTTACTATGATCAAAAAATGACTAAATTCCAGAACTTAGCTCAAGGGAAGCTAACTGCAACTGAGTATTGGAAGAAATTTACTAAACTCCTTAAGTATGTACCTCTGTATCAAACTGAAGAGAAGTTCAAGATACAAAAATTCATCATGGGATTGAATCCCATTATAGGAAAAGAGGTGGATGTTCACAGCCCAACCATGATAGAAGGGGTTGTTGAAAAGTCCATAAGGAAGGAACATAAATTGAAGGCAATTTCTACTCATAAGGAGAAAGTAAGGAAGAAAATCCCCAACTCTTCTTCATCATATCTTACACCTAAGAAATGACCATGGAAGAAATTTAGAATGAAAATTAAGTTTTCATCTAATACTAGTAAAAAAGTAGCAGTGATAAGTTTGTTGTTAATGCACATAACAAGTTTGTCAAGAACAATAATAACGGACAAAAGTCCTATGGAGGTCAAAATGATAACACTAAGGCTAGAAATAAATTTGAGCCTAGAAAGGGACTTGTAGGAGGCTATTATAATTGTGGAAAATATCATTATACAAATCAATGCCCTTTAAAAATGGATGATCGTAATCAGCAACACAAGATACACACTACAGTAGCTGACAAACATGCTGAAAAATAGGTCACGGCCTATAGAGGTTTTGGATAAGTTATTCGGCATACCTATAACTATTCCTTTTGATACCGGAGCTAATGAATGTTTTATTTTATAGTAAATTATCATCAAAATTAAAAAGAAAATATGGAAACATGGATAAAACATGGACTGTACATTATGGAAACAATGTTGTTCATATAGTTAGTATGTGTAATTTTTTGAGCAGTCCTTGACTTGCCTAGTTTTTTCACTGAATTTGATCTTTATGTTGCACCTTCAGGGTCTTATGATGTAATCATAGGTGTTAATTGGTTATCATAACATAAGGCTAAAGTGGACTGTTTTGAAAAACACATTAGTTTTTAAGATGACCTGCATAAAATAAAAGAGATTTAAGGTGTGAAACAAGATATTTATGTTAGAAAACTATTAGCTATGCAACTTAAAAAGGCCAAAAATAAAGATTGCACCTTATATGTAGTAAAGACTGTAGAAACATTTGAAGAGAACAATGATGTCTTGGAATGATATCTGTTGTTACGAAACTTCAATGACGTGTTTCTGGAAGAATTACCAGGTCTTCCACCCAAAATGGAGTTTGAATTTTTGTGCAAGTGTTTCTACAATTTTAACCAAATTTAAAGCAAGAAAGCTACCACCTAGAAATAACCTCATAATATAGCTAAAAATGAGAAATATGCACCATCATCATGAAGAAATGAGCAAGTCCTACCCTTAACATTAATAACTTTGAATTAATCAAAACATAATGTAAATTAATGAACTATATTACCCTTTAATTTCCTAATTAGACATTTAAAATGAACCTAAGTAGTCCAAATGGCAATCAAATCATATTTGCTTGCTTTGATCCTTCAATGGATGCTTGGGTGTGAGGCTTAGCTCTTCAAGAATGGAGGATGGAGGGCTCAAGAATGACAAAAGGGCTATTAGTATGAAGCTATGTGCTTACCTTTTGTCTCTTGAGAGATTTAGGTGTAAGTGTAGAAGTAAAGGGAGGGGTTGTTTATATAGCCTAAAAGGATAAAGGATTCAACACATTCTCATGAATGTGGGACTAATGGAGATGTAGAGTTAGTTATGGATAAGGGAGGTTTAGATGGGATTGAGTTAACTTTTGAAGGGTTTAGTTTGTTCTCAAGTGGCTCATGTGGATAAAGGGGGTGTATTAATTAATCAAGATGATTAATAAATACATGTGCAAGCTTTTATAAGTTTTTATATGGATTTTAGTGTGATTTGGACCATTAGGAGGGGAATTAAACCAATAAATAGTGATTTATTGATTTAAAGAGAAGGGAGGCTAATTAATTAATAATAATTAATTATACTAGATAGAAGGTGTTGATTAACGAAGGGTTGTTAATTAGGGTACGTGATGGATAAGTGACTTAATTAATTAGCGTAATGTAATCAATTAATGAAAATGGAAGAGAAGATGAGCGCTATTGACAATATGTCGTCAATTTGTGGGAAAGGAGATAATTAGCGCAATTTAAGTATTTAAATTGCTCGGGCATAATTATAGGTGTCTACATTTTCCCCTCTTTGGGGTGGCGTAAGTGATGCCACTTCAAAGATAGTAGATGGACAAAATTTTTGAAGGGATAGAAGAAAAATTAGTAGGAGGGAGAGATGCCCCCTCGAGTGTTGATGGGGTGATGAAAGAAGTCAATCGACGATCGAAAAAGGTGAGAAGTAGATAGAAGAATGGGAAGGGGCAGGATTCCCCAGTGAGAGAGAAAATTAGGGGTGAAAGGGAAGCGATGTAGAAGAAATATGGAGTAGGGGAGAGAAGATCTTATCCTCTAGCTGTTGTTTATTTGGAACAATTAGATGTCATCATATTGCTATAGGAACTACATCAACGGTCCTTATGAAAAATATAAGCATATGAAAAAGGTAGAAATGACATGAAAATCCATACTAAGAACAAATTTTCCTTTACGAAAAATACCAACTCCATGCAACATATAATAATACAATCAATACGAGAAGGAAACAAGCTCATTTAAGAGGGAAAATAAGTACAAACACACATATCCAACCCAACAATGGCCAAGACAGTTATACAAATGTTTTTTTATTAGTACTGAAGAGATCCACAAGTTTGTGATTAATGAAAAGGGTTAAAAAATGATGCCTCGAGCAAGGATACATGCAAGGGGAAATGACAATGGACATGGAGGTCCATGAAAAATGTTTGTGCGCAACAATACAACACCAGGTAATAAGAGAGCCCCAGAGTATAGACGAAGCATGCAGCTAGCTTTGTGAATGGTTGTGAATCCGGTGATCCATGAGTCATATTAATCGGGGAAGATGTGAGATAAACCAATAAGATATGGAGAAAATACCATGTGCAAGACACAAATTTCAGCTGAAATAAACAAGTTACCATTTTTGTAGGGTTTTTTACTTTTTAGGATTTTTTGAAAAATTTTGTCCTATTTTTGGATGTTTTGATATATATATTGTTTTAAGTGTTTTTGCTTTTCAAACCATGGTGAATAGTAGAATAAAATTGAAGAAGAAATAAAAGGGCCTAGGGGCAATAGAAAGTGCCCTACGGTGGAAGAAAGGAGAAAAAAATGACAAATAATGTCCTTATTGTGGAAAAATTAAGGAAAAATAATTATTTACAAGAGTGGTGAACAAGAATAAAAATCACAATGGAGCAATTAAAATTGCCCTAGGGAGAAGAAAGGGGTATCAGATAGCAAAAAATTCCCCAACACGGTGAAAAATAAGAGAAAAATAATTATTTAATAAAATTAATTATTCCACAGTGAACAGAGCGAGAAAACGGTGATCGAAACGGGCCTCCCGGCCTTCCTGAGGATGAAAAACAGGTTAATATACCCGATTCAGGGGGGGTAAAAACATCACAACCAATTCATTTTAACTAATTAGTTTAGAAATTTTACTATGAGGCTTTGACACTAAGGAGAACCATGGTGATCGCACGAGACCGATTGAGGTGCGCAGATACAGTCCAGGGGTACCAACAACACGCGGACGACGGTCCCTTTATGAGTATTGAACTCTTGCTCATCATTTTTTTTCATTAATGAATTAATTTTAGCTTTTAGCCATAGGAAAGTGTGTAAACGCACCTGTGCACAGGCGCAAGTGTTGGATAGGGCATGTGAGGTGTCTTTTTCAGGGCACACGCACCAAATCATACACACGCACACGTGCACACAAAAGCACATGTACGAGCATGCACACACATTAGAAATGGGGTGCACATGTGAAAAAGTGTGACGCAGGCATGAAGAGGGAAATCACACACACAGGGGTATACACGTGCAAAGCATAGGAACCCAATGTGTGGAGCACATTTTAAAAAGGGCATGCAGGTGGCCAAAGAGAGGGTGCAAAGCACCAAAAGATACACGAGCGCAAGAGCATGCACTATAAATGTGGCGCACATGCTAAAAAAGGGTGCATAGGTGCCCTAGATAGGTAGAAAAGGATAGGAAAGTGTTCAAAAACATGACACTTAGAATAATTTTTAGGATTTTTGGGTTAACCCTAAAAGATGAGATAGTTTTTTAGAAGAAAAGATAGGAAGTGATGAGCAGCGTGTTATTTTGTAGAGATGACTACCATTTTTGCATACACGGGAGTGGCATACTCAGATTGTAGAGCTAGAGGGTAGTATGCCATGGTAATACTATTTGAGGTGGTGGGGCTAGGCCTCATGGCTCAGATGCCCTCTATTGTACTAGACCATTGTTTTTTGACTATGCTAGCTGAGTGATCGGCATAGCGAGAGTCAGTGTTTCAGACTGTTGACAAGAAAGATGACTATCACTATTGAGGACATCTAGAGGATTCTTCATGTGCCAATGATGGGAACATTGATCAAGTGCAACTCTAATGTAGGTCTGATTAGAGCAACTTGCAGTGCTTTATTTGGTGTTGACGATATCCCGCATGACGGGATGACTATAACATTGCACGAGTGCATCTCCAACTCGACATTGCATCAGGGGCCTCTGTACATCATGGCTCTTATCAGTGGGTTCCTACTCACTGATAAGACATGGAATTCATTTCTGAGAGGACTTACTACTATAGGTGCATGGCATTTATAGTGGCGAGAGATATTGCTGGGGGTAGTGTATACTAGCCCACTTATACTGAGATTTGTACTTGATTACATACCATGGTCAGAAGAACATGGGTCTAGCCTCCCCTATTACAGATATGGTCGTGGGATCATATCATGATTGGATTCCCTATGGGCCCTTTTCGTGTATGAGATCCTGAGGAGCCATCATACATGGCTTGGGTAGCAGCTGGTAGAGATGTACGTGGCCATCTTGGCAGCCTATTCAGATATAGGCGGGAGTTTGATGAACTGGTTGAGATAGATGTCATTTGGCATCCATATAGGTATTTTTAGTGGCTAGAGGATGCCACAGAGCTTAGTGTGTGCCTAGTGGAGCACTTTCTTATTGGCAGTTATAGTTACATCATGGAGCTATATTGAGTAGACAGGTGCTAGCGGCAGCGTGGCTGGGTACAGGGGGTCCCCCAGCTAGATATCTGGCATGCCACGCAGGGATTCAGAGAGGTAGACCATGGGGCCTTGTCTACTAGTGGCTCGAGCTAGGGTGAGCTTTACACAGGTGGTCCCATAGGTATGGGACCGATTATGATAGTATTACCCTGGCGGCTCACCATTCCAGAGGAGGCTTGGGTAGTAGGCATTCACCCGCATGTAGAGATATGGCATGGGGCAGAATGCATGGTGAGGGTAGTAGCACAGGCGCTAGACCCAGAGGATCCCTTTGATGGTATCCCACATGATGGACAAGGAGCCTCACAAGCATAGGGACTGAGGCCACATGGCCCAATACAAGTAGTAGTGCAGCCACTTAGAGGGAAGAGTCTTCGAGTAGGGACAGTCTTCTAGAGTACCTCAGGCATCAGTCCCTAAGGCACACATAACCTCCCAGCCAGTCACACAGATAGCCATAGTACAAGTGTAGTTACAGTAAGCCATAGCCAAGAGAGACGTGGCTAGAGTAGAGAGAGATGAGGCTCGAGGCTGGTGTGTGAATACTATGGCAGAGAGAGATGAGGCCCAAGCTCATATTATTACCTTACTTTTAGAGTGAGATTAGGTTCAGGCTGAGGCTGGATTAAGAGATGATAGAGTAGCATAGTGGAGCCATATCCAAGAGACAACAACATAGGGGGCTCAGATACCGAGCCTTCCTCATCAGTCCCAGTCATAAGGTGCAGATGGTTGTTGCATAAGAGAGATCATGTGTACACATGATCACAGGCACTACTAGCACAAAGGGACCAAGCCCGTGTCGAGCTGTAGGTGATGAATACAAAGAGAGATCAAGAGGTTGCTACCTTTAGACATGGTGAGGTAGGCCTAGGCAAAGTGACAAGTGAGAGAGATACTACCCTTCAGGCAGCGCTCACCTCTGGAGACGTAGACCTGATACGTGATGCCACTAGGCTTGGTGGTGAGGCCCTTTTTTACAAGACTACTTATTACAAAGTGGTTCTGCTAGAGCAGTGAGTAGCACTACCATAGCTATCATGGTCGAGTGCATCAGGATTTTGATCACAGAGATCAGACCATTTGACTAGATCAATGAGATAGCCTCTACCAGAGTAGTTAGCTAGACCAGCGTCATCCCAGCCTCTAGTGTTCCATCATCCAGAGGATAGGTCTAGGAGCCTCAACGAGGGAAAGAGATGTGGTTGAGACCTACATTTTTTTTGAACAGATTCTTTATATGTATGTCTCTTATGAAGGCCATTTTTTTATGTATAGCCTTGTATATATGTATTTTTATGATGCCTCATGATGAAGGCTTGATTCTTTCAGATACATGCCCCTTTTTGATGGCATTGTGTATCGATGATGTATTGTACTGAGTACCTATCTAGACATTGTATGTATGTGTACAAACATTTTTGATGTATCATCTTTGTATGCCTCAGCTGAAGGCATTTTTTGATATAGATGTATATTGACACACATGTATATATATATATATATATATATGAGGATTACTTTGTTTTGGCTCAGATACACATGGTTATGAGATGATGTGTTTTATTGTTTTTGTGCCCTGATGTATGTGACACAAGTGGGATAATTCTATGATGAGAAATACCCTTTCCAGAAATAACTCTATGTTTATTCTCATTGCATGTTGTGTTTGTTTAATTCAACATTTATGGATGCGTTGTGACACGAGTGGGTATACATTGATTCTCATTGCATGTTGTGTGTTTTGATTCAACACTTATGGATTCGTTATCTACTTTTTTACTTTATATATATCTGATTTCGATGATTGATGTATACATGTGCCGTGGATGTTAGATTGTAGATCCTTATATGATAGCAAATGTATTTCTCATGTGTCATTTTGATGTATATGGACAAGATGATATGATGATATTGGTGTGGAGGGGGAATAGATTTTTTATTATGTACAACCCCTCTTGCCCCCATTGATGATACGATATGTGATGATTAGCTTAGCATACATGCATGATGTAAAACTTAGAATTTTGTTTATATATGATGTATAGATGATGTTATCTGATGTGATGATAATGATGGTAATGTGATGTGAGTGATAAAAAAATAGAGCACATGCAATAAACACAACCAAATGCTAACAAAGAACACCAGGAATTAATGTAATACACCATGATTCACCATGCTTTATTAACATGCAACAAACACAACCAAATGCTTAAGAAATAACATAATTAATTAACACATTATATCATGATTTCCCAAGATTCACTAGCATGCAAAAATATGTCGCAATATGAACAAGCAAGAATAAGTATAATCTAAGAAAGAAAATATGAATCCTAACAAAGCATTCCTAAGTAACAAACAACCCAAAAGCAAGAATACAAAACAACTATACAAGCAACAAGAAAAGTAAGGAATAAGACAATATAAGTAACTATCTTTTTGTAAGATTTGTTTTCATACACCAATATTATATTTGTTAGGTTTTTGTGAAACAATTTTCTATTGTTTTTAATTTTTGTGAAATAATTTTCTATTGTTTTTGGTGTTTTCTAAACAATTTTCTATTGTTTTTTTGTTTTCTAACAGTTATCAAGAGCTTATGTGTAGGTAACTAAGAAAGCGTGGATGCCCCCAATGTTAGGTGGGGAATATACAAGGGAATATACAAGGGTAGAATCCATGCACTTATGAACAAGAAGGTGAACATGTTGAGTTTCCCCTAGTGTAAGATGGGAAATAGTGAAAGACCATACCCTTCACAGATGAATAAAAGAAGGAAAATACAGATCAAGGCTCGACAGGATGGTGTGCATAGGGAATCTCGAAGGAAAAATTAGGTCTAGGCCAAATATAACTACCCTCCTAATACAGAATGATTGTGAACAATGAATTCTCCTGAGGCACCGGAAACCGGTTTTCACCCAAGGACTTGTCTAAAGTGCCACAATTGCATGGTTTTCACTAGTGAACAACTTGTTTTCTCTCTTATTTTTCTGATTTTCTGATTTTTAACTTCCTTATGCCATGTTTAAGCATAGAAATGCTTAATATGCATGGTGTTCATGGGCTCTCAGAGCTCAGCACCATTGGGGTGAGCTAGTTTGTACGCCCCGGTGCCGTATTTGGTGACTATGAGATAGGGTCCCAACCAATGTGGTTCGAACTTTCCTTTTTTTTCTCACTTTGCTCTGGTGTTGAACTGGTTCTCCTTCATGACTAAATCACCAACCTCAAACTAATGAGGGATGATTCTCTTATTGTAGTTTCTAGAGACTCTGTGTTAATACACTTTTAGGTGATTAAGAGTGTGAATGTGCCTCTCATCCAGTAGCTCTAACTCAGTCAGTCTTGTCACTCGATAATATTCATCCTTATCCAAATAGACCCGAAGAGAGATTCTCAAGGATAGACATTTGATCTCTAAAGGGATGTGTTATCCAAAATGTGCCCCTGCTCATTTTGTGGCTAACTCCTCTTATTTCTTCTTCTCTTGTGCCTCAGTCATGAAATTTTTATTTTCAGGCACTCAAAAATTTCTGGAAATAACACCATTGGATAGAGCTCTCTCTAAGATTTCCAGAAAGGTAAAAATTTCCTCCTAATTCCCTGTATTATTGAAGTTATGGATCAGTGGGGTTTTTGTGGGAAATTTTCCCCTAGGAGGCCCGTAACCAATGAGATGATGCAATGTGTCCAGGGAGGTGGTGGGGGTCGGAAGAGAACTTGGTTTTCTACCAATTTTTTTGGCAAAGTTTTCAAGAGGAAATATTTTTCCCGCAGGCCCACCAATGAATCACGTAATGCCACATGTCCAGGTGGGAAATTTGAAAATTTGGCTAAGTGTTAGTGCATGGAAATTTTAGAAGGAAAGCTCGTGGCCAATCGAAACGTGCCACGTGTCCTGAAGAGTCAGAGTTTCGGGAGGCGGAGGAGAAGTTGGATTTTTGGCAAAAGTGCTTCACCAAATTTGAAAGGAGGTGTTTCGGCTCACTGTGCCTGCGGCCAATCAAATCAAGCCATGTGTCACTGGAGCCCGCACCGGTGGAGTGCGGGAGGAAATTGGGACCTTTTTCCAAAGTGTTGGCACAAAAGGAAATATTTACCTTAAGGGCCCGCAGCTGGTGATATGTCGCCACGTGTCCTAGAGTGGCGAAGCAAGGGGAGAATTTGGGAAATTCTCCCAAGGAGAAAGTAAAGGAAAATTCAGAGAGGAAAGCCCGCCCCCCTTATTGCAAGCAAATAGAATCTCGCCACGTGTCCAAGTGGTGCCAAAACTTAAGGAAAGAATGAGCGGAAAATTTAAAAGGGCAGGCCCACACCAATGGCCTTGTGCCATGTGTCTAGGATGGAAATGAATCAAACAACCCATGGGAAAATTTGGAAGGACAGGCCCGCGTCCAATCAGCGCTTGCCACGTGTCCCAAGCTCATTGGCCCCGAGGGGAAATTTAAAAAAAAAAAATCCAAAGACAAAAGTGAAGGAAAATGAAGTAGGATGGGCCCATGCCTAATAGAAGCATGCCACATGGCACCCAAAATGGCAGAGCATGGGGGAATTTTGGAAAAAAAATTCAAAATGACCAAAAAGGTGAAAAAAATTCAAAATTTTCCTGCCAACCTGATTTGGCCCTGTTTTTCCCTAGAATTTCAAATGGCCATATCTTTCGATCCAGAGCTTGGTTTTTCACGTTATTTATATAAATGCAAAGCTGGTAAAATTGTCTACAAGTTTCTAGGGTCATTTTTGAATTTTGATGAATTTTGGAGAGAAAAAATCAAAAAACACTTCTGGCACGTGGTCATGAACAGAAGTGACATTTCAACCACCGTTTTTAATGAAGAATGGCTCGCATTCTCTCCCAGCATGGCTAAAAATGTCAGGGAAAGGGTCTATAAGGATTCCCATGCTATTTTGAATGCGTTTTGGTCAATGGTTGGACCTCTTCCATGTTTTCTCGTGTTTCTCTCTCCTAGGCTCGTCCCTTGCATTGTAAAAGCCAGTTTTGTCTCGTTTTCAAAGGGTTGAACATTTTTTATGTATTGCAAGTCCCCTTTCTCACCTTAGTAGTGATTTTGGTGGAATAACAAACCTTTTCTAAGAACTGCAACTTATTTTTGCCTCTCATGTGTTGTAATGCAAGTGATTTTGATGTTAAAATAACAATACAGGCCCTGTGATTAATCTTTCATCCTCTGCTAGTGTTGTTTGACTAATTTCTTGTTCTTCATTACAACTATTAGTTTATGCATGTTGTTTTTGTTGCATTCTATGAACTGTGTCAATCTGCAGAAGTGAGAAATGCTCATTATCCTTTGGTGCATCACATATTAAGCATTAGTTTTAGTTCCTTTTTACATTTTCTATCCTTGTCCCTTTGGAATTTAGAGTAGAATTAGGAAATTTCAAACCTCTGCAATTGTGCAAGTGATAAATCTGATCAGAGGAGTTGAGGAACCAGCCTCTAATCTGGAGATTCCTTTCCCATTTTACCAGTCCCGCACTTGGGGAAAGGATTCAATGTTGTACAATCACACTGGATGTCTTGGGTATCAGACTAGAAATCTCATCAACATCCAGGGGTGCTGCTGATTTGTAACAATAGTTTTGGCACGCTCGGTGGGACCTTAGAGGTCTTCATCTTCATTGCAACAAATTTTATGTGCATTTTTTGCAAGTTTCTTGCTTAAAAGAACTATAAATTGCACATTTGGAGACTCCAAAGAAGAAGAACCAGTTGGTTTTAGTAGTGCAAACCTGAAAAACTCATGAGAAGAATCACTACAAGGTCAAGAGCTAGAGAAGAAGAGGTTTTTTTTTAATATCTAAATTTATCTCCAAGAAAGAAAAGAGGGAGGAGAATTCAAAGGTCTCCATCTCCACCAAACAGAACTCTCTCAACTCCTCCACCTAGCAGGCCTTTCATTCAATCAACAAGGGTTTTAAGGCCAATCGGAATGGCACAAAACAATCCCTATGTCAATTTCATTGGTAGCAGCCCACTTCCTCTCAATGCACAAAATTCAATCCCAGTTGTAGCACTGAAAAACATCCCATACTTTACTGGAGAGAATCAGACTACTCCTGGTGATCATGTTAAGGATATTGCTAACATTTGTGTAATCCATGAGATCAATGAGATACAAGTTGCTATCAAACTGTTGGCATCTTCATTCAAAGGGAAAGCTTTGTAATGGTTCAGGAGTCTTGCCTCAAGTTCTATTCAAAATTAGAACTAGCTATGCATAGCCCTCCATGAGCAGTTTGGAGAAAAGGGAGACAACTTGTCCCTTTTAGAACAGCTGACAACCATCAAGAGAGCTCCAAATGAGCAGCTGACTGATTTTAACTTCAGATTTCAAAGAACTTGGGACAAAATTCCAGTGGCATTCAAGCCAACAACAGAAGGTGCCTTCCTCTATTACCTTAAAGCTTTAAACTCTGATATTTCTATGTTGATTCAATCCATGGGAGGAACAACTATTCCCATTGCTTATAGTAATGCCATTAGAGCTGAAAATTGTTTGATTCAAGCCAACAAGCTAGCTCCTAGGCCTCCAATGCCATTGTTTCCAAGTTTAGAGAGCCCAAGTACTAGCCAAGTGCCTAATTTATCTCCTATTCTCACTCCTAGAAATAACAATTCAAATGAAGCTTCTACTTCATCTTCTAGTGCCTCAAATGAACTTCAAGAAGTCATGAAGCAATTGCAAAATTTAGGCAATGAGCTAGTTACTCTCAAGATGTAGCAAGCCCAAGGTTTTAAACCTTCTTTCCAGACCCAAGCTCAGCCTAACAGGCAGCCATATCAACCCCAAAGACCACCCAACCCAACTACAAATTTGAATCAAGCAAGGCCTCCTACCAATAGACCATTTCAACCTTATAATCTCAATGCTACATCTACCTCTAAAGCATTAGTGCCAGTACAAAACAATATAGCTCAAGAGTATGATTGGTGTTTCCCATGTAATGAACCTCACAACCAATCCATGTGCTTTAATGGTGCCTTGAATCAAGTATTAATGGTGACAACAACTGGTGTGGAGGGTGAGGGTAATCAAGAAACACTCCAGTAGCAGTCAGCTCCAAATGATACCACACTTGTAAACTGGAAGGTAGAATATTTTTGTGGCATGAATCAAATGGTTTCCCAAAGTGTTACAGCCAACACAAAGTCAAAGAGGAGAAATTTGGGTGAAGAACAGCCATTAGCCCCAAGTAATCCTCAATCTTATATCACTCCACAAACTATTGGCAAAAAAAATCCAATCCCCAACATGTAAGGACTGCCTAAAATAGTTCCTAAGCCAACTCAAATGCCAGTTGCTGCTGCCCATGTGTAAGGAATGAATGTGTAGGCCAAGGGAAAGTAAAGAGACGCTTCATCCCCATTCAACATCATTGATCAGATGAAGAAGAAAAATGTAAACATATCAATGTGGGAATCACTCTCTATCCTAGGACAAAGAGATTTGCTACAAGCTGCCATGAAGGACTGGTCAACTTCAAATCAGCAAGTCCAAATGCAAGAGAAGGTGCTCACAAATGATGCCCAGCCTGAGGGGATTCATGGAGGAAATCAAGGTAAAATGTTGAAGCCCCCTCCATTCTATGTTTCATTGATCATTGGAAATCAATTAGTACATAATTGCATGATTGATTCCAGAGCAAGTAGTTCAGTAATGCCCAAGCAAATAGTTGATCAGTTGGGAATTCAGTATGAAGTCATATCCAAAGGGGTAGTGTAATTGGATGGGATAGTAGTAACAATAGTTGGAGTGTTAAGAAACTTGAGTATTACCTTGCATGCCTGCCCCAACATGGTTGTTTTGCAAGATGTCTCAGTAATAGACCTTCCACCACTCTTTTCCCTATGTTTGTCAAGGGATTTCATAGCCAAGATTAGAGGTTACTTATCTGCTGATTGGTCACACATGTTGTTTAGGACAAGATATGGAACTAAATCCACAATCAGATCTGATCCTATTGCAAACTTTCACATTGAGCCTTACACCCCAAGCCAAGTCAATGCCAATTATTCAGCGTTTGATCAAGAAGATCACCCAAGCATTGATGAAGCTGACACCAAGTTTGGAAGTATCCTATATCTAACTCTTGATGAATGGGAAAACAAGGTACATGATTTTGATCCTTATCAAGAAATAGAAGAATCTAAGTTAGGAGTCTATTGCATGCATGAAGAAAATCAGCCTATTCCTAGCATCACCAAGCCAGACCACAAGGATGACAATGAGGTATGGCAATTGTTTTTTAATGGATCAAGGAGTAGACAAGGTGTAGGAGGGGGAGCTATGCTTGTTTCACCACAAGGAGTTAATTATTATTCAGCTTTTAGATTTCAGTTTACATGCTCTAATAACACTGGTGAATATGAAGCTTTGATACAAGGATTGCATTGGTCAATCAAAAGGGGGATAAAGAACTTGCAAGTATTTGGTGACAGTGAGTTGACTGTCAACCAAGTTAAGGGGCAGCATGCTGTCAATAATGATCTACTCAAATGCTACAAGAATAGGGTGTGGGACCTCATTGAAGATTTTGAGGGTTTTGGCATAAAATCCATTCCTAGAAAAGAGAACCAAGCTGTTGATAGGCTTGCAGTAGTTGGGGCAGCCTTTGACATTGTTGGAAGCATTCAGAAAGACAAGGTACAACCAAACATCCATGTGGTTTTGAGGCCTTCAGTTCTAGACAACGATGTAAGTTGGAAAGTTTTTGAAAATGATCAACAAATCATCCATTTCTTGCAAGAAGAGACTGAGTTCTTAGCTAAAAATTAGGAAAAGTTGGAGCAGAAGTATGGTGACCAAGTGGTGCAGCTGAGAACCAACAAGCTACCAAAGGGACTTATTACTTCGTAGTCAATTTTCAATCCTAATGATCAGTTTAGGAAGGAGAAATCAAACATCCAAGTCAAGGGAGAAGATTCAGTGTCCATCTTGTTAGAAGAAGGTAAATCACTCCAAATTGGTAAGATGACAATTGAGCAAGAAAGGTATGAGTTCCTACAACTTTGTCAAGAATTCCCTGATGTGTTTGCTTGGAGCTATGAAGATTTGAAAGGTTTCAATCCCGAGTTAGCTCAACACACCATTGAGTTGGATCCAAGTACTAAACCCATCAAGAAAATACAAAGGCCAGTCAACCCCCACATGGAGCCTCTCATGAGGAAAGAATTGAATAAGTTGATAGAGTCAAGAATCATATTTCCTATCAAGCATTCTAGTTGGGTTGCCAACTTGGTTCCAGTCAGAAAGAAGAGTGGGGAAATTAGATTGTGTGTTGACTTCATAGATTTGAATAGAGCATCTCTCAAGGATCATTACCCACTTCCTTCCATGGAGAAAATTTTACAAGTTGTTTCTAGCTCCGAGAGATTTTCATTACTCGATGGCTATTCAGGCTATAATCAGATTATGGTGAAAGAAGAGGATCAGTTCAAGATAGCCTTTACAACCAAATGGGCAACTTATGCATACAGGAAAATGCCATTTGGGCTGTACAATGCTGGAGCTACCTTCTAAATAGCAATGGACATGGCATTCAAGGGGTTGATTAACAACATAGTGTTGATATATCTTGAAGATATCACTGTTTTTTCAAGAAATGCAGCAGATCACCTCTTCCATTTGAGACAAGTATTCACAAGGTGCAGAAGGTTTAGAGTCTCTTTGAACCCTAAAAAGTGTGTTTTTCTAGCCCCTGAAGGAAAACTCCTTGGCCACATTGTCTCCAAATAAGGATTAGCAATTGATCTAGAAAAAGCTGAAGCCATAAGAGCACTACCATTGCCAAGCCACAAGAAGGCCCTTCAAAGTTTCTTGGGGAGAATAAATTTTGTTCAGAGGTTTATCTCAGAGTTTGCAGCCCTTGTCAAGCCTATCACCAAGATGTTAAAGAAAAGCATGGCTTTCAAGTGGATAGCAGAAGGCAAGGAAAGTTTTGAAGCAATCAAAGAAGCCATATCTCAAGCCCCAACTCTCACTAACCCGTATTTCTCCAAGGATTTCATCCTCTATGCATTTGGGGGTGATGATACTATTTCTACAATTTTGGTACAGCAGAATAAAGACAATGATGAGAGGCCAATTGCTTTCTTCAGCCAAATCCTGGAGGACTATGAGATGAGATATTCTTTCATTGAGAAGCATGTTCTTGCAGTAATCAAGAGCTTGAAGAAATTCAAGCATCTAGTTTCAAACAATAAGTTCCAATTGTTGGTTTCTCATGCGGGAGTTAAAGAATTCCTCCTCAATAAAGACTTGAATGAAAAGAGAGCAGGTTGGATTACTCATGTCATGGATTATGACATAGAGATCAAGGTCACCAATTTGGTCAGAGGAAAAGGATTGTGTGAGCATCTGATTTTGAGCAAACAAAAGGAAGCACACAATGAGAAAGAGACTGTTTTAGCATTGCAAGACAGCCATGAGCAAGGAAGCACTCAAGAGGAAAATAATGGTGTCCCCACTCCTTGCTGGACCCAAAGTATAATGCACTTCCTAAGCATAGGCCTATGCCCTCCAAAGATGAACAAGACCCAAAGAAGACACTTCAGATTGCAGGCTGTCCCATATGCCCTTGTTGATGGTGTTCTTTTCAAAAGAGATGTGAATGGAATACTACTGAGATGAATTGGTACAAATCAGATTCATAGGGTGTTGGAAGAGTTCCATGGTGGACCAGATGGTGGTCATTTTGCACCAAGAGTAACAGCTCTAAAGATCATGAGGGCTGGTTATTATTGGCCCAAGATTTTCAGTGATTTTTATGCATGGATTAAGAGGTGCAAGAATTGTGCATTCTTCACAGGTAAAGAGAGACTAGCTGCCCTTCTATTGCATCCAATTTCAGTTGACCATCCATTCATGCAATGGGGTTTAGACTTCATTGGAGTCATTAATCCCAATTTAAGCCAAGGGCACAAGTGGATTTTAACAGCCACATATTACTTCACTAAGTGGACTGAAGCAGTAGCACTCAAGGAAGCAAATGAATCTAGCATGCTAGATTTCTACGAGGGGATAGTAACCAGATTTAGCATACTAGCTACAATAATATTAGATAATGCATTGGCATTCATTGGATCCAAGGTGACTGAATGGGCTGTCAAGAATGGGGTCTATCTAAGTACTTCATCAAACTATTACCCCCAGGGTAACGGCCAGGCTGAGTCTCCAAACAAGAACTTGTTGAGAATCATTAGAAGGACTCTTGATGAAAATCAGAGGTCTTGGCATACTAAATTGAAATCAGTCTTATGTGCTGACAAGATAACTCCCAAGAGATCTATAGGTAACTCTCCATTCAAGCTTGTTTATGGGAGAGAGACAATTTTGCCCATGTCACTTGAGTTGCCAACATTGGAACTCATGAAATAGTTGGAGTTGTTGGAATTTGAGCCCATGGAGGTCAGATATGCAGAATTGATGGAGCTCTAAGAAATTAGAAATCAGGCATCCCAAGCAATGGAGAAGGATCAGGCTTTGATAAAGAAGACCTTTGATAGAAAGGCCAAGAATAGATCCTTTCAAGTTGGAGATCTAGTGTTAAAATGGGATGCAGACAGAGCAAAACTGGGAAATATGTCAAAATTGGATGCCATTTAGAGTGGCCCATACATGGTCACAAAGTGTAAGGACAACAATGCTTTCCAATTCTCTTCATTGGATGGCAAAGAATTACAGATTCAAGTCAATGGAATCCACCTAAAGCATTTCTATTAAAGGGAAAATCTCCACCTTGTAAATATTAGCTTAGGTTTTCATTCTTCCAAGTGCTCGTGCACATTGTTTTCTGTAGGTTAGTTTGTTTTCCCTAAGTGCTTTAACACAAGCTTGTTGTTCCTGGGAATGTGTTTATAGGCCTTGCTCCATCAGGTGATATTCCATCTTCCTCCTTACAGTGTCCTAGTCAGTTGGGGTATCAAACAGAGAATATTGTGACTCCATTCCTAATGGATTGCTTCAGGAAACTGGTAACTTCATCTAGTAGGCAGATGACCCCACTGAGTCACCAAAATTCTTATCCAAAATGTGCCCCTACTCATTTTGTGGCTAACTCCCCTTATTTTTTCCTATCTTGTGCCTCAGTCACAAAATTTTGCTTTTTAGGAACTCAAAACTTTCTAGAAATGACACCATTAGATAGAGCTCTCTCTCAGCTTTCCAAAAGGGTAAAGTTTTCCTCCTAATTCCTTGTACTTTTGAAGTTATGGCTCGGCGGGGTTTTTGTGGGAAATTTTCCCCTAGGAGGCCCACAGCCAATGAGATGATGACACGTGTCCAGGGAGGTGGCGGGGGTCAGAAGAGAACTTGGTGTTTTACCAAGTGTTTTGGAAAAGTTTTCAAGGGGAAATATTTTTCCCACAGGCCCGCTGACGAATTAGGTAATGCCATGTGTCCAGGTGGGAAATTTGAAAATTTTGGCTAAGTGTTGGCGCATGGAAATTTTAGAAAGCCCGCGGCCAATCGAAATGTGCCACGTGTCCTAAGGAGCTAGATTTTCAAGAGGCGGAGGAGAAGTTGGGTTTTTGGAAAAAGTGCTTCACCAAATTTCAAAGGAGGTGTTTTAGCTCGCTGCACCCGCAGCCAATCAAATCAGGCCACGTGTCACCGGAGCCCGCACCAGCGGAGCGCGGGAGGAAATTAGGACCTTTTTCTAAAGTGTTGGCGCAAAAGGAAATATTTGCCCCAAGGGCCCATAGCCGATGATATGTCACCACATGTCCTGGAGTTGTGGAGCAAGTGGATAATTTGGGAAATTCTCGCAAGGAGAAAGTAAAGGAAAATTCAGAGAGGAAAGCCCGCCCCCCTTATTGCGAGTGAATAGAATCTCGCCACGTGTCCAGGTGGCACCAAAACTTAAGGAAAGAACTATGCCAATGGCCTTGTGCCACGTGTCGAGGATGGAATTGAATCAAACAGCCCATGGGAAAATTTGGAAGGACAGGCCCGTGTCCAATCAGCGCTTGCCACATATCCCAAGCTCATCGGCCCCACGGGGAAATTTTTTAAAAAAATTCCAAAGACAAAAGCGACGGAAAATGAAGCAAGATGGGCCCGCACCTAATAGAAGCATACCACGTGGCACCTAGAATGGTGGAGCGTAGGGGAATTTTGGAAAAAAAATTCAAAATGACCAAAAAGGTGAAAAAAATTCAAATTTTTCCCGCCAACCCGATTTGGCCCTGTTTTTCCCTAGATTTTCAAATGGCCATATCTTTCGATCCAGAGCTCAGTTTTTCACGTTCTCTATATCAATGGAAATATGGTAAAATTCTCTACAAGATTTTGGGGTAATTTTTACATTTTGATGGATTTGGAGAGAAAAAATTCAAAAACACTTTTGGCATGTGGTCATGGACAGAAATGACGTTTCAACCACCATTTTTAATGAAGAATGGCTTGCATTCTCTCCCATCATGGCTAAAAATGTCAGGGAATGGGTCTGTAAGGATGACCATGTTGTTTTGAATGTGTTTTGGTCAATGGTTGGACCTCTTACATGTTTTCCTACATTTCTCTCTCCTGGGGTCATCCCTTGCACTGTAAAAGCCAGTTTTGGCTCATTTTCAAAGGGTTGAACATTTTTTATGTATTGCAGATCCCCTTTCTCACCTTAGTAGTGATTTTGGTGGAATAACAAACCTTTTCTAAGAACTGCAACTTATTTTTTCCTCTCATGTGTTGTAATGCAAGTGATTTTGATGTTAAAATAACAATATAGGCCTTGTGATTAATCTTTCATCCTCTGCTAGTGTTGTTTGACTAATTTCTGGTTCTTCATTACAGCTATCAGTTTGTGCATGTTGTTTTTGTTGAATTCTATGAACTGTGTCAATCTGTAGAAGTGAGAAATGCTCACCACTCCTTTGGTGCATCACCTATTAAGCATTAGTTTTAGTTCCTTTTTGCATTTTCTATCCTTGTCCCTTTGGAATTTAGAGTAGAATTAAGAAATTTCAAACCTCTACAATTGTACAAGTGATAAATCTGATCAGAGGAGTTGAGGAACCATCCTCTAATCTAGAGATTCCTTTACCATTTTACCAGTCCCACACTTGGGGAAAGGATTCAATGTTGTGCAATCACACTGGATGTCTTGGGTATCAAACTAGAAATCTAATCAACATCCAGGGGTGTTGCTGATTTTTAACAACAGGATGATAGATTATGTCCTGAACATTAAGGAATATGGTTTCACACCCATAGGAGTGAAAATGAATGTTCGGTAAGCCCAAAGGGCTGGATGGATTTGTAGGTGCCAGTTTCGACCTATTTTGCTAACCATCTTTTCCATTATCCTTACTAGAGTTTTGTTTGTTGCCTCAACTTGTCCATTACCTTAAGGTTAATCTGGCGTGGACCATTTTAACTAAATCTGGAACCATTGGAAAAGGCCTTTCATAGTTTTTTTCTTAAATGAATTCCCATTATTGGTAACAATGGTTGCGGGAATACCATATCGGCAGATGATGTGATTCATGATAAATTTAGAAATTTGTGCCCTTGTGACATAGGTTAAAGGGACAGCCTCCACCCATTTTATAAAATATTTTGTAGTTGTGATGATATGTGTATGACCATCAGATGAGGTAGGAGTAATTTTTCCTATTAAGTCAAGTCCCCACTTGGAGAATGGCTAAGGAGTAGTGATAGGTTGTAATGGTTGTGATGGAGCATGGATGAAATTTCCATACTTTTGGAAAAGTACACATTTTCTAAAATAATTGCAATAATCAATTTCCATGGTAGGCCAATAGTAACCTACTCTCAACAATTTCTTAGCTAAGATCATTCTGTTGGTATGTGCTCCACACACCCCTTCATGCACTTCTTTGATTGCCTAGACTGACTCTGTCACATCCAAACAACGTAATAGATTCCCATCATAGCCATGAAGATAAAGTGTACCTCCTAAAAGGGTGTAATAGGCTATCTGGTGAATCAAGATTTGATTTTTAGAATGGGAGATATCGGGGGGGGGGGAACGTGTTGTCCTTAAGATAGGTGAAAATGGGTTCGTACCATGGGGAATTAGGACCAACAACCTCATAAGCCAGGAAATATTATGGCATGTCATATGCGAGCTGACGTAGATTCTCTACAAAGAATGGCATATCATTATTCCCTAGTGGAATATGAAGCATAGATCCCATCGTTGTCATGGCATCCACTGATTTTTTCTACACTCTTGGGATTTTTCTCAAAGGTGATGCACACAAAATACTCCTTTAGAGTTTCCACTAACTTTTTGTAAGGTATGACCTTGTCATCCTTAACCTTATATTCATCATTAACTTGTTTAATGATTAATTGTGAATCACCTATAGCCTTGACATGATGAACGTTCCACTTGATGGCCAACTTCATCCCTGCAATAAGTGCTTCATATTCTACAATGTTGTTTGTGCAAGGGAAGGCTAGGTGAAAAGCCTACAGTATAGGATCACCAAAAGGAGTAATAAGGACCACTCCCACACCTGAACCATGAAATGTAAATGATCCATCAAAATGTATCTGCCATACGAAAGATTCTTCAATGTAGAGCAAGGAGGCATCTGGCAGATCTAGACTCAAAGGTTCTGTGCTTTGTAAGGGTGCTTCCACTAGATGGTCCATAAGTACTTTTCCTTTAACCAATTTTTGATGGAAAAAATCTATGTCAAAATCACTGAGTAGAATGATCCAATGATCCATTCTACCTGTGAGGGTGGGTTTAGACAATAAATACTTAAGTGGGTCAACCTTGGATATGAGCTTGGTCTTAGTATTTAACAGGTAGTGGCAAAGTTTTTGAAAAGTAAAAGCAATGACCAAGCAAGCCTTTTCAATTTGAGGATAATTGAGCTCATAGGTGATGAGGGTGTGACTCATATAGTACACAACTTTCTCCTTATGGCCAAGGTCGCATTGGGTGAGCAACGCACCAATAGCAAATTGTGTAGTGGAAATATAGAGCAAGAGCGGTTCCCCTGGAGTGAGAGGCATGAGGATGGGTGGATTAACCAAGTACTATTTAAGAAAAGAAAAGGCTTGCTATTGCTTAGCTCCCCAGATGAAAGCAACATCCTTTTTAAGCAAGTGGGTGAATGAGTGACATTTATTTGCAAGCTGGGAGATGAAGCAGTGAATGGCTTGAATTTTCCTCTGTAAGTTGTGCAGTTATTTGATATTCTCAGGTGGAGGCATTTCAGTGATAGCAGACACTTTATCAGGGTCTACCTCAATACCTCGCCTTAACAAAATGAATCCCAATAGTTTCCCTAATAGCACAATGAAGACACACTTCTTTGGATTTAGCCTAACTTTGTATTCACGCAAGCGTTCAAAGATACGCCGCAAAATGATAGGATGATCCTCTCTTGTTTTGGACTTTCCCAGGATGTCATATACACAGTTTTCCATGATATCATCAATCATATCATGAAAAATCAATGTCATAGCCCACTGATAGGTAGGTCCTACATTTTTAAGGCCAAAAAACATTACCTAATAGCAGAAGGTTCTCAAATGAGTCGTAAAAGTTGTTTTGTGTTGGTATTCTGTGGCGATCTTAATTTGATTATATCCTGAGAAGCCATCCATGAATGATAGCATCTTGTACCCTAATGTTGAGTCAACAATCATGTCAATATTGAGTAGAAGAAAATCATATTTAGGGAAAGCTTTATTGATGTCCCTAAAATCCATGTAGATTTGGATACCAATTGGTTTTTTCTGGACAGGAACAATGTTTGATATCCATTCAGAATAATCAATTGGTCTGATGAATCCTATTACAAGCAATCTTTCAAACTCTTCTTTAACCAACAGGGCCACTCTTGGGTGCATCTTTCAGAGCTTTTATTTGATAGGCTTGGAATCTATGTGCGAGACTAGGTCATGCATGACCAAAGTTAGATCTAATCTAGGCATGTCTTTGTAAGACCATGCAAACACATCAATAAACTCTCGTGCTAGCATAGTGAATATATTTTGTTCTCTAGCTGAGAGTGATGCTCCCAATTTTATAATCTTGGGATCCTCTTCTGTACCAATATTGACATCAATGGTTTCTTCGACTAATAATTTTGATAAATCCTCCATACGCGTAGGATCAGGAGGTAGGTTGATATCTGCATCCAAGGATGTCTCCATGATATTTTAATCCTTGGCATGGTCACCTTGTTTGTCCTTTGATTTTCTTATTTGTTTGTCAGCCAGTGCCTTAAGGAGGTTTTCACTATGTGACTTGGACTTTGAGTTTTACCAAGGCTTTTCTTTAGAACTTTTTCCTTGCTTTTCTTTAAATTTTGTTGACCACAAAGTTTAGCCTCCTCGCTGAAGTAGGCACAAGTATCTAAGTCAATAAAGAAACCTTTCTTGTGATCTCCAATGGGAATTATATCCCTTATGCCCATAAATTTTTTGATATCCTAGTCATTCTCGAATAAATCTAGTGGCACGTGACGTTGTTGGTCCCATTCAACAAGGGAAGGGTATACAAGGTCAAGGGTTGGTTCTATGGGGGTTATGGTTAGGAAAAGGTTGTTCATGAAAAGGTTCGTGGAGGCCAGATCCTCATATTGGCTACAATGGCAATATGTATCATTGTCTAGATAATTAGAGCCATCCTCACACTCCGAACAAGTTACATCTTGATCGTTGGGGTGCACCCCATAAGGGTGAATCCCAATGCCATATCTTTCTATTTTTAAATGTGGAAGGGGGACCGGTTCTCTTTGTCCTTGTTCGTTACTCCCACATCCTAAGCCTTTGTAGCCCATGGAGTACATCATTCTGTTAGACGTTTCATATTCCAAGGTTTGATAAAAAGATGACTGAGTGTCCTCATGGACCTAATTTATAGGTGGATCAAGTAATTTCTCCTCAGCTAACAAGCCTCCAAGTAGGAATGACCCAATAGTGTGTTTCTCTCTAGGTCTCCTGAAGTGGTAGTTAGGTCGACCTCTAGCATTGGGCGATAATGAGAGGTCTGAAACTAAGAGCGCTTATTGTACATTATACTCCCCGCAGCCATATTCAAGGATTTTCATCTCCCATGAATCAAATGGAGATGTTGATGTAGATGCCCCATGAGCACAAGAACTAAGAGAATTTGAATCCACCTAGGATTTCATGGCCTCAAACTAGAGAGGGATAAATATATATGCGGAGGGACATGCATATGTACCCTTTCTTGTAAAGCTATTGAGAGTTCTATAATGAGCAAAGGGATTATAATCTCCTTGTATTGTAACTGTATGTCCCTCATGCTTTAAATTAATGCATTGATGAAACGTTGATGGCACAACCTACATGACATGAATCCATGGTCGGCCTAGAAGCATGTTATATGGAAGCTCCAAGTCTAGGACATGAAACTTTATTTGATGGCAACTGGGGCCCACCTCCATGGGTAGTGTGATGGTTCTTGCTGACTCTCTTTCCACGTTGTCATATGTGGTGATGGTGATAATATGGGACTCAAGATCTTCCTCTATATGTCCCAACTGTTTGAAAAACTTGCAGATGTTCAACCCAGATATATTATCCACAAGCACCTGTTTGATTTTCCTGTGGGTGACAACTACCTCAATGTATAAGGGAAGATTATGTGTAGGATTCTTGGTAGGTATTTCCCTATGGTTGAAAGTGAGATGTTCACTTGGTACGATGTTCTCCACCACAGCTTAAAGGTGTGCAAGATCAACTTCTAAAGGCACTCCCGACCCCTGAAGAGTTTGGTACAAAATGTCTTTATGCACATTAGATATCTTGAGAAGATCTAAGATTGAAATCTTAGTAGATGTATTTTCAAGTTGTTCTAAAAGGTTTTATTTACCAATTTTTGAGGTCGATGGAGAGGGTTCCAGAATTATGAGGTGGGCACACCTTGTTACCGCAGCGTAGTCCTTTCCCTTGATCCGGATGGTATTGACACGGTTAGTAGGAGAGTGAATACATCCAATAAGTGAATCATAATGATTGTCGTCTCTTTTGGTGTACAAATAATTTGTGGCTTTTAAAAGTTTGGGATTACTCTCCCTAATACGGCTTTGAATTTTCCATCTTATTATGCTTGGGGAATGGTTCTTTATAAATCCCCATTTTCTTGTTAGGTGTTTTTGTTTTTCTAGGTTATCCACCTCTATCTCCCCATTCTCAATGAGATTATGAATATAATGGCAAAGCCGTAGAAATTTGTCTGTCTTATGTCCTTTGACATGATGCATTTCACAATATTCATGCTCTTTGTACCATGAAGGTTTAAGAGCATTGTCGTCAAATGGTTACGATGTAGGATAGGTCATCATGTGGGCCACATCCAATTGTTTGAGAATGAATGAAAAAGGTTTATTGAGAGAGGTGAATGTTCTTCACTTTGGTGGTGGTTGAATTGGGCCCTTGGTCAGCTTAAAAGGTTGATCAGTTTGGACCATATGAACATGTTTGGAATCAATGATTCCATCTCCCACCACATTTTTGTTTTTGTCAAAGATCTTCAGATTTTCCGTGGGTTTGACATTTTGGTTGTCTTTAGATTGGGTTTTGAGGGTGATTTGGAAATGAGAGATTTTTCTATCTGAATCCCTTTCTCGATAACCTCCTCAAAAGTGTGGACACAATGCATTTGGAGGTGGAAACCTATATCCGGGTTGAGATTGGGAATGAAAATACTAACCAGCTGCTTTTTAGGGAAAGCACAAGGGAAGCAACTAGCTATCCCTCTCCACCATTAGAGGAAGCTGGAAAAAGTCTCATTTTGGAATTGCTTGGCATTGCATAACTCTACCATGGTGACATCACTCTCTATGTTATACGAGAAGTGACGCATGAATCTTTCTACCAATTCTGGCCAGGTGAAAATTGACCCTCATGGTAAGCATGTAAACCACTCCAATACCTGACCTCCAAGACTCTTGGGAAAAAGTATGATGAGGTAATTATCACTATAAGACACCTATTGACATGCCATGTAGAAATCTTTAACATGATCCCATGGATCTCCTTTCCCTTTATATTTGTCAAAATTTGGCATATCAAATTTCTTTGGAAAGGGTTGAAGGGTCATCGTCTTATCAAAAGGATAGGGGCATAATTCTTTGTATTGATATTTCCTAATGCTCCCTATATTTCTCTGTTGTAAGCTCATGAGCTTTTCTTTCATAGACTGCACTTCTTGTGTGAGCAATTTTTATTTAGTGGGAGAAACAAGGATGTAAACACGATGATACCCTGTGTCTTCTTCTCCTTGGTTTTCTTGATGGAGTTCATTGATCTTAACCTTAGGCCTTAACTTTTGAATGTTCTTGTTTACATATTTTTGTACATGGGAGGTAAGCAAAGCTAGTTTCCAACTTAGGTTACTAATTTGTTGTTAGATTGTGGCTTGGTTTGTGGCTTCTTCTTCTAAAGGTTCCTCCTCTTCATATTGCGGAGGTTCTTCACCAGTCTCATGTTCTATCTTGTTTCTTTGTGGCACTTTGATAAAGGGTATTCTATTGCCTACCACTTTATCATTCCCTACGTAAGAAGTGGAAGCATGTCTGCCTGTTAAAATATCTTCCATATTAATAAGGGGACGTTCTTCCTCAGTATCGTCATTTATAGGTAGTATTGTTTCATTCTCAGTGGGAAATTTGGCCCCTAATTCTATGACCCATGCCAACACTCTATCTTTGTTTCTAAGAAGAAACTCATCTAGTAAAGTGGGGTCAAAATCAAGTTCTACACATGGTGATTCTAATTCATTTCCGCTATGATCTACCATCTCTTTTGTTTCCTTTTCTACATAAAATAATGGTCCTAGGTCATGTCCAATGAATGGGTTGGACCCTTGTCTATTAAATGTTTCCAAATCTTGCACTTTTTTTTCCTCATATGTCTATTTATTTAACCCTAGACGTGTTTTAGGAGCCATGTTTCATGATAGTTTCACTAGGATAAGTTGTAAATGTGTTCAAAGCTTAATGATCACCCCTAAGTGAAATGAAAGATGTTTTTGCTAAGAGTATGAATAAATCAACAATGTGAGAATACCAATGTAATAGAGTGATAAATCACCAGTGATACAAGTGTTTGGTATCAAAATTTGTTTAAATGAAGTTCCTCGTAGACTACATTTCAAAAAGTAGCTTCGCGGTAAAAGATGATTAACAAGATGTCTTCACTTATGCCAAGTTCAAGGGAATGAACAAAACATAAGTAAATACAATAATTTAATGCGACCTCCCAATCAAGATATATGATGAGCGAGCTCAAACTTGATTAATACCTATATCTCAAAAAGTGCCAATTATGATTTGCAAATTACACAACAATATCACCAAGATTTGTTAACCCACTTTGCAAGAAAATGAAGTATTGATATCAAGATGTTATTGATATAACATGTGCAAATGGTAACACCTAGCACTCTTTGAAATTGAGGTAATAATAGAATCAAACTAAAAATCTTAAAGTATAGCTAGGAATAGTTAAAAATGTGTGTAGTGTAACCTTATAATATAGGTATTTATGTTGAGTTTACAAGAAACAAGATGTAAATATTGAAATTGTAGTGATAGGATACAAACAAGCTAACTCTTCTAAGGATGTCCATGGTGATGAACCACACCTAACTACAATGATGATCTTGACATGGGTATCAAGATCACAATGGCTACCAATGACGTGAATACGCCTCTACACACTTTAGACATTTAACTAACCCAGCTGCAAACATGGATGGGCGTAAACGGACATAAAAGTGAAAAAAACAGTCAATTGGCAACACAAAGGTACCCACCCTTCTTCTGATCAATAAAGTGTCAAAAGGATGTGAAGGAAACAAATCAAAAAAAGGATGAAAAATGTTGGCTTGACTTTGGCATATTTTCACCTCGCCCTAAGGCAAGTAAAAACTAGGTGAAAGTAACACGTCACACGTTTCACAATAAAAATATGGTTCACAACTCAACACGATTTTTAGAATGGTTGAAGTGGGCTCCTGGACAAATTATATCTTCCTAGGTGGTTCTCTCATCCTAGGTGCTATAAATATTATCCACGAGCGGGACGATTTACTCAAAAAGTCACAATGAATAGTTTGGGAGTATCTCGACTTTCCCCCTTCAAGCATAGTGGGAAATAAATGCATCCAAATGTGTACTCAAAAGGGTCACGTAGGGAAAACTTGTAACTCTATCTCACAAAGGATTTACTAGTTAGATAGCTAGTGTGGAGCACTTCCCGTTTCATCCACAAGGCTCCCTCTTGTGTGGACTACTTTGGGGTTCCTAGAACCACCCCCATTGTTGTAGCTTAAGGCGTTATGCAAAAGGGGTTATGTTCCAGTTGAGTGGAGAGGGAGGTACCTTTTTCTGAAACCTACAATACAATGTTTTGAATATGTTCATTTTATCTTTTTTAATTAGATGTGGTTTTCTCAAACACCATTTGGTAACCTATATAACAACTGTATTAGTAGTTTTCTGACTTTTGTTTCGATTCCTCCTTTCTTTGACAAGCGATGGCATTTTGGTCCTGTATGAAAATTTTTAGTAGTTTTCCATCAAAAGAGAAGGAATCATTTTTTATTCTCCAGATCATCCAAGGACACAAGAGAAGAGCATATGTGATTGTCTTCAAAAATCCAAAAGATATCAAATGGAAAAAAACACTTTAATTCAACTATGTCAATTTAACCAATTCCAACTCAAATACTCTTAGCAATCTCAAAGCATCAAAAGGACTTAAGAATCATTTATGGTTCCCAAGATCTCCCCAAGGGACGTGAGGGAAGAGCATACGCGATCTTAATCCTATAAGTAAAAAATGCAAAATATTACCTAATCAAATACAAACATGTAAAAATAGTTTGCAAAGACAAATATTTGATTAGATAAACCTGTAAGAATGTTAACACATCAACACTTTAATTTCAAAAAATGCAAAAGGAAACCTACGCCCCTTTTTTAGCACCTACGCACGGGTTAGGGCATATGCGCCACTAAACATTATTTTCGGCCCACAAAGTACTTACACCACCCGCGAGATGTGTGCACCACAAAACATTGCCTACGCCACTAAAATAGTGCCCACACCACTCTATGAAATTTTTGAATTGATCAAGCGCTTGCGCCACTAGAGAGGTGTGTGCACCAAAAAAATATCGTATGCACTACTCTGAGAAAAATAGATAGAATAACCACATTACAAGAAAAATGTGCCTACACCACTAAAACAGTATGTGTGCCTTGGTTAGGGTGTGTGCGCGGATCTGACAGGTTTCAGTATGTAGTGAAGGTATAGTATGAAATGATGTTTACACCTGGATTAGTGCACATGTGCATTGGTTAGGGTATGTGTGCCAGGGTTAGTGCACATGCGCCAAGGGTCAACAGATAGAGTGACAAGTTTTAACAATGCACCTGTGCCACTAGAGAGATGTGTGCACCTTGAAAACTGTTCCTGTGCCATGAAAATCATGCCTGTGTCCCTAAAATTGTGCCTGCACTAGACCTGCAAGCGAAATACGGCAACAAACACAAAAAAACTCACAATATCTCAATTTTTGACAAGTTAGCTTAAGAATGGCAATAACCCATTAAAATTATGGCTATAAACATGAAGTTACACATATTAATTCAACAAAAATTCCAATAAAATGGACATTAATTACTACATGTGCATATCAAAAGTTAGCGAAAATAGTGAAACTTAAACTAAAATGCCATAGGACTAAGGGTCCCACCAGGCGTGCCAAATGTGTTCAAGTGTTTCTACAATTTTAACCAAATTTAAAGCAAGAAAGCTACCACCTAGAAATAGCCTCCTAATCTAGATAAAAATGAGAAATATGCACCATCATCATGAAGAAATGAGCAAGTCCTACCCTTAACATTAATAACTTTGAATTAATCAAAACATAATGTAAACTAATGAACTCTATTCCCCTTTAATTTCCTAATTAAACATTTAAAATGAACCTAAGTAGTCCAAATGGCAATCAAATCATATTTTCTTACTTTTATCCTTCAATGGATGCTTGGGTGTGAGGCTTAACTCTTCAAGAATGGAGGATGGAGGGCTCAAGAATGACAAAAGGCTATTAGTATGATACTATGTGCTTACTTTTGTCTCTTGAGAGATTTAGGTGTAAGTGTAGAAGTAGAGGGAGGGTTGTTTATATAGCCCAAAGGATAAAAAAATCAACACATCCTCATGAATGTGGGACTAATGGAGATGTAGAGTTAGTTATGGATAAGGGGGGTTTAGATGGGGTTGAGTTAACTTTAGGAGGGTTTAGTTTTTCCTCAAGTGGCTCATGTGGATAAAGTGGGTGTATTAATTAATCAAGATGATTAATAAATACATGTGCAAGCTTTTATAAGTTTGTAGATGGATTTTAGTGTGATTTGGACCATTAGGAGGGGAATTACACCAATTAAATAGTGATTTATTGATTTAAAGAGAAGGGAGGCTAATTAATTAATAATAATTAATTAGACTAGATAGAAAGTGTTGATTAATGAAGGGTTGTTAATTAGGGTATGTGATGGATAAGCGACTTAATTAATTAGCGTAATGTAATCAATTAATGACAATGGAAGAGAAGATGAGCACTATTGACAATATGTCGTCAATTTGTAGGAAAGGAGATAATTAGTGCAATTTAAGTATTTAATTTTCTCGGGCATAATTATAGGTGTCTATAGAATTCACAATAGAGATTAAGCCTGGAATCAAGCCTTTTTCTAAGGCACCTTGTAGAATGACTACTATGGAATTGTTGTTACAAATCAGCAGCACCCCTGGATGTAAATTGGGTTTCTAAGTTGATGTTTCAGGCATCCAGTGTGATTTCACAACATTGAAACCTCTCTCCAAGTGTGGGACTTGTAAAATGAGAGAGGAATCTCCAGATTAGAGGCTGGTTCCTCAAACTCCTCTGATCAGATCTATTATTTGCATAATTGCAGAGGTTTGAATCCTAATCCTACTCTAAATTCCAAGGAGACAGAGATAGAAAGTGCAAAAATTGAAACTAAACTAATAGGTGATACACTAAAGGAGTGGTGAACACTTCTTGTTCATGAAAATTGACACAATTTCATGAAATGCAACATGAAACATCATACACAGGCTGATAAGATGCAATTATAGGTATGAAATGAAGCAAGACAATACAAACAAAGGACTGAAAATTGATCACAGAGTCTGCACTGTCATTTTTCACTATCAAAATCCTTGCATTTGCAACATCAAAGAGGCAGAAACCTGTTACAATCATGAAGAAGGTCTGATACTTGCAAAAATCACTTGTTGAAGATGAATGAAGAAGCTTGCTATCCAAAAAAATGTTCCTTTTCAAAAAATGAGCCAAATCTGGCTTTTACAATGCATGGGTCGAGCCCATGAGAGAGAAAACATGTAAAAAACATGGAAGCCATTCCCCATTAAACGAAGATGCATTAAAATAGTATGGGCATCCTTACAGACCCATGCCCTAAGATTTTTGGCCATGCTAAAGAAGAATGAGACCCATTTTGCATTAAAACTGGTTGTTGAAACGTCATTTTTGGCCATTACCACGTGCTAGAAGAGTTTTTTGATTTTCTCTCTCCAAACTCCACCAAAATTTAAAATTAACCATAGAATCTTGTAGATAATTTCACTAGCTTTCCATTGATATAAAGAACGTGAAAAACTGAGCTCTGGATCGAAAGATATGGTGATTTGAAGTTTTAGGGCAAAACATGGCCAAATCGGGTCGCTTTGATATTTTTGGCCTAGACACGTGGCAAGTTCTGATTGGTTGCGGGCCTTCTAGGGGAAAATTTCCTACAAAAACTCTGCTGAGCCATAACTTGAAAAATACATGGAGTTAGGATGAAAAATTTACCTTTCTGGAAAGTTGAGAAAGAGCTCTATCCAATGGTGCCATTTCCAGAAGGTTTTGAGTGCCTGAAAAGAAAAATTTTGTGACTGAGGCACAAGAGAGGGAAGAATGAGAGGAGTTAGCCACAAAATGAGTATGGGGGCACATTTTGGATAGCAATTTTTTTGACTCAGAGGGGTCATCTACCTGCTGGATGAAGTTACCAGTTGCCTGAAGCATCCATTGGGCATGGAGTCATGAGTTGTAGCCTGCAAACTGATTTGAACTTTGAAAACCTCCTCTCTGAGCCACTTGGAAACCCACTGAAATGGACTATGCAAGAGCAAAACTAGCACCACAAAAACTATGTATAAAACTGAAAATCATACATGCTCCAAATGGAACATGCAGAGTGTGCACAAGTATTTCTTTTACTAAAAGAAAACCTACCTACTCTACCCTAATGGAAACAAAGGTGAGCTAAACAAACCCTGCAATTGGTTGTGCAAAATAGCTTCCTTTCTTCAAAATTGACAACCATGCAACTAATTTGGCATTGAACATGGCTGATTGGATGAATGGAAAATCAACAAGAAGCTGGTCTTCCACCCAAATCATCAAGGTATCAGCTGAAGGAAAATTCAATACCTCTTTTAGTTGTTCTACATTTGGATTGGAGAGGTATGAAAGCTGATCCTTGGTTCTTTGTAGCTCATCCTCATGCTTAGAAGCAAACATGACTAGTTGTGACTTCTCCTTTGGCTCCAATAAATTCAAATACCTGATTAGGCAAGGTATGATCCGTTTGATATGCCCATAGCTCTGATTTTCAACTCCAAAAATGGAGTCTTCTTGTAGACCTTCTTGGGTGGGTGATGTGGAAGCAATGGTAGAACCTTTCTACCCTTTCTCCTCTTCTAATGAAGAACATGAAAGATTAAAATATTCCAATCTTAGTTCCAAAGAGCTACTATAAGATGCAGGCTACTACAAATAAATGCTCTCCTTCATGACAACAGGCTCAAGTATTTGGGACATGGAAGATGAAAGAGAGAATGGTGGAAACTCAACCGGTTCTTCTTCATCAAAATAGTCCTCCAAATCTGATAGATAAACTACCTCATTGTTTTCCTGCTGCAAATGCTCAACTTCCTCCACGGTATCCTCTTGATCTGTAACTTGATCATCATGGTATCTTTCATCCTCCAACATTGAGTTTGAGGGATCAAACTCTTCTTTAGCACTAGAACTTGAGAGAGATGAAGTAGAAAGAAGAATTGAAGGTTCTCTTGTAGCCTACTTTGCGCTCAAAGCCCTTGGATCTGTAATTTTCTCCTCCATAACTAGAATGTGCTCCTCTTATTTTGGATTTGGAGTAGCTTCTCCCTCTTCTACTAGTTGAAGACAATCTTGTTCTTGATAGAACTCTTCCTCTAGCACGAAGTTCGTTAAGTCAAACTCTTCGATCTGCTGCTCTAGAGGACAAGTTGGGATTGTAGGATCTTCTTCAGAGCTTTCTTCCTCCATGGCTGATTGTGTAACTTGAATTGAATCAGCATTCTCTTCGAATAGAATGCTAACATGGACACTACTTTTTGAGTAAACTAATTGCTGATCTGCTTCTTCTTTTTGCTCTTCTCCTGTTGTAGCAAATTCAGTCCTAACCACCACTTATTTTCCAACTCCGACCTCTTCTAAAGGCTTAACAATCAAGGGGATCTTTGTCATCCCAAATTTAAGATCCCAACTCTTGAGACTTCAAATTTCTTCATCCTTGTTTGGCTTTTCTTTTTGCTGTTGTTTTCCTTGACTGGCATTCTAATTTTTATCCTCCCAATATGGATTTGGGAATGCAAGAGGAGAAGTGGATTGTAACTCAAATGATTTGGCAATTTTTTGTGGTGGTGGAGGAGGTAGAAAATCTTGTTTATTTGGATGAGAGGGTATTTCCGTTAGCTCTTGTGGAGGGGATGACTATTTAGAAGGAAAGGGGAAAGAAAAATTGAGATGGGGTGGAAGACTAGGGGATGGCGAAATGGAATTAACTCCTGGGGCAGCATTGAATGGATTTAGAATTTGAAATTCCAAATGAGATGATGCTGCTTGAGTAATGGGAAGGGAAAAACTAGATGATGGTGTAGAACTTACCCATTGACAAGGTTGTTTAACACCAAGTGTATAGGCCTCTATTTCTGCTGTCCATTGTGCAAGTTGGGGCAGCATCTTCATCATAAAGTCTAGCTTCTCCTGAGGGCTGAAGTGTCTTGGAAAAGGGCCTCCCCATGGACAAGGAGTCCTGTAACTAATTATGAAAGCCTTCATTTGAGCTGCTGCTCTTGATTGCACCATCTTTGCCTCCATCTTTTGGATTTTTTCCACAAAATCTGCATCTTCCATTTGATTGTCTTCATTGCTTGCGTACCCTTGTTCTTGATGTGCTTCACAACCAAACTGAATTTGGCACTACTACTCATATGGGTGGACACGCTGATTTGGAGGATTTGTAAAACATGTTGGAGGTGTGATATACTACTGTTGTAAACGTGAATTCCATGATGGAAATGAAGTCATGATTGCACAACTTCATGGAATGGAAAAGAATGAAAATTATGGAAAGAAGAATGGATGGAAATGAATGGAAAACAGGTCTAAAACTTATAGAATGAATTGTTTACCAGATGGAGTTGCCAGATGTTCTTTTGAAAGTTCCTCTAAGAGGTTGAATCCTTAACAGGAACACACCAACCTATCAAAGATAAAATGGAAGACCTCTAAGGTCCCACCCGGCATGCCAAAACTATTGTTACAAATCAGTAGCACCCTTGGATGCAAATTAGGTTTCTAAGTTGATGTTTCAGGCATCTAGTGTGATTGCTTAACATTGAAACCTCTCTCCAAGTGTGGGACTTGTAAAATGAGAGAGGAATCTCCAAATTAGAGGTTGGTTCCTCAAACTCCTCTGATCAGATCTGTTATTTGCACAATTGCAGAGGTTTGAATCCTAATCCTACTCTAAATTCCAAGGAGACAGAGATAGAAAGTGCAAAAATTGAAACTAAACTAATAGGTAATACACCAAAGGAGTGGTGAACACTTCTTATTCATGAAAATTGCCACAATTTCATGAAATACAACATGAAACATCATACACAGGCTGATAAGATGTAATTAGAGGTCTGAAATGAAGCAAGACAATACAAACAAAGGACTGAAAATTGATCACAGAGTCTGTACTGTCATTTTTCACTGTCAAAATCCTTGCATTTGCAACATCAAAGAGGTAGAAACCTGTTACAATCATGAAGAAGGTCGGATACTTGCAAAAATCACTTATTAAAGGTGAAAGAAGAAGCTTGCTATCCAAAAAAATGTTCCTTTTCAAAAAATGAGCCAAATATGGCTTTTACAATGCATGGGTCGAGCCCAGGAGAGAGAAAACATGTAAAAAACATGGAATCCATTCCCTATTGAATGAAGATGCATTAAAATAGCATGGGAATCCTTACAGAGCCATGCCCTGACATTTTTGGCCATGCTAAAGAAGAATGCGACCCATTTTGCATTAAAACTGGTTGTTGAAACGTCATTTCTGGCCATTACCACTTGCTAGAAGCATTTTGTGATTTTATCTCTCCAAACTCCACCAAAATGTAAACATAACCCTAGAATCTTGTAGAGAATTTCACCAACTTTCCATTGATATAAAGAACGTGAAAAACTGAGCTTTGGATCGAAAGATATGGTGATTTGAAGTTTTAGGGCAAAATAGGGCCAAATCGGGTCGCTTTGATATTTTTGGCCTGGACACGTGGCGAGTTCTGATTGGCTGCGGGCCTTCTAGGGGAAAATTTCCCACAAAAACTCCACCGAGCCATAACTTGAAAAATGCATGGAGTTGGAAGGAAAACTTTACCTTTCTAGAAAGCTGAGAAAGAGCTCTATTCAATGGTGCCATTTCCAGAAGGTTTTTTGTTCCTAAAAATCAAAATTTTGTGACAGAGGCACAAGAGAGGGAGGAATGAGAGGAGTTAGCCACAAAATGAGTAGGGGCACATTTTGAATAATAGTAATTAGTAGAGCTTAAGGCTCAGTTGCAAGAACTTTTTTCTAAAGGTTTGATTAGGCTAAGTGTTTCACCTTGGGGAGCACCAGTAATTTTTGTGAGAAAGAAAGATGGAACACTTAGATTATGCATTGATTACAGAATGTTAAACAAAGTAATAATCAAGAATAGATATCAACTCCCTAGAATAGATATCTATTTGATCAGATGCATAGAGCATTGGTATATTCTAAGATAGATCTTCAATCTCGATATCATCAATTATGGATTAAGGATGAGGACATTCATAAAAAACTTTGAGAACAAGGTATGGACATTATGAGTTCACAGTTTTACCTTTTGGATTAACAAATGAACCTACAACTTTTAGGAATTTGATGAATAATATCTTTCAAGAATATTTGAAAAAAAAAATTCTCGTATTCTTGGACAACATTCTCATATATTCCAAAAGCATAGAGGAACACCATGAGCATTTGAAGATAGTTTTGGAAATCTTGAGAAAGAGATAGTTATATGGTAAGTTATCTAAATATTCTTTCTATGACACAGAAGTGCACTATTTGGGATATGTAATAAGTAAGAATGGAATTGTTGTAGATCCTTCTAAAATTGTAGCTACAACTGAGTGGTCTGCACCAAAGAATGTACATGAAGTCAGAAGCTTCATTGGGCTTGCTAGTTACTATAGAAAATTTGCAAAAAAAAATTCTAAGGTGGCTACACCAATAACTTCTTTACAGAAGAAGGATAAGAAGTTTGTTTGGAGTGAGAAATGTGAAATTACATTCAAAACTTTGAAGGAACAGTTAACTTCATCACCTATTCTAGCGGTACTAGATCCTAATGGAGACATTATGATAGTAACCGATGCATCTGGTGAAGGTCTAGGAGATATTTTGATACAAAATGATCATATCATAGCTTATAAAAGTAGAAAACTAATGTTACATGAGTTGAATTATGATCTACATGATTTAGAGCTTGCTACCATTGTTCATGCACTACAAGTTTGGAGGCATTACCTACTTGGTAAACCTTTTGAATTAAAAACTGATCATCTTGGGATGAAGTATATTTTCACTCAGCCAAATCTAAATGCAAAACACCGAAGATGGTTAGAGTTTTTGTCTCAATATGATTTTGACATCAATTACATCAAAGGTAAGGAAAAAAAAGTGGCTGAGGCTCTAAGTCGGAGGAAGCACATTTCTATTCTTATAACACTGAGAACTCAGTTTGAGGATGAAGTAAAAAGTGTTATGGAATCTGATTCTTACTTTCAGCAAGTAAAGATAGTGTTTGCTACAGATTCAAATGATGTGAGGTATAAAGGTTTTCACTTTGATAACGAAGGAATCTTAAGATTTGAAAACATAGTATACATACCTTCGCTAAGTGATTTAAGAAAGAAATTGTTAGCAAAATGTCATAATTCACCTTTTTCTGGACACCCTAATATTACAAAGATGTTTGCTTATATAAAACAACAATATTTCTAGAAAGGAATGAAAAAGGATGCTATTGACTTTGTGACACATTGCCTTGAATGTCAACATGTTAAAGCTGAACATATGCACTCAACAGGTTTATTGTATCCTCATAACATACCACAGTACAAATGGCAAGTAATAAGCATGGATTTTATATAAGGGTTACCTATGTTAAGAAATAAACATGATGTTATTTTAGTAGTTGTTGATAAACTAATGAAGGTAGCACATTTTATTGCTAGTAATCTGAAGCATGATTCTCCTATATTGGCTAAAATATTTGTACATGATATTTTTAGATTACATGGAGTACCTGAATTAATCATATCTGATAGACATCCTAGAATGACGTCAAGGTTTTGGCAAATGCTTAATGCAGCCCTAGGAACTAAGCTGAATTTCCATTTTGCATATTACCCAGAAACAAATGGATAGATTGAAAGAGTTAATAAAGTTTTAGAGGATATGATATGAATGTATTATATGGATAAGCAGTATAAGTGGGAAGAATACCTTCCACTAGTTGAGTTTGCATATAATAACACATATCATGCCTCTCTTAAGATGACACCTTTTGAAGCATTATACAGAAGAAAATGCAGAACCCCTGTTAGTTAGGACAACATTGAGGATATAGAGGTAAAGGGGGCCTGAAATCCTTACAGAAATGGAACAAAAATTTAAAATGATTTGGGAACGCTTGAAAGAAGTAGCATATAAGCAAAAGAGTTATGATGATTTAAAGCAGGTTAAAAGGAAATTTGAACTTGGTGAGAAAGTCTTTCTTCGGGTTAAAATGAAAAATATCTCTATAACTTTTGGAAAGGCTACCAATTTATCAGCTCATAATGTGGGACCCTTTGAGATAGTTGAAGTAATCAACACTATAGCTTACCATTTAGCATTACCTCCTACTTTGTCATGAATGCATGATGTTTTCCATATTTCTTTGCTTAAGAAATACGTTTCAGAATTATCACATGTGTTAAATTGGAATTCCTTGTAGGTCCAAGACCCAGGAATAATCATGGTTAAACCCATATGAGTGTTGGAAACTCACCAGTTGCATTTAAGAAATCGTGAAATAAGTCAATGTGAGGTCCTGTGGGACCGGTTTAATGAATAAAGTGTAACTTAGGAAAACCTGGAAGATATGAAAACTACTTTTCTATATTTATTTGATCAGAATTGACTATGAAGAATAATAAAAATTTGTGATTTTATCTTTATATGTAAATAAGTCTGCCAGTTTAGGGTAGATAACTGTTTTATTTTTTAAAATAAACAACCATGTGAATGCTGATTTTGGAACTTTAAATTATGATATTGTTGCAAACTTATGTTAAGAAAGTGAATAAATTGATTATCCTTAATACAATGATCAAAATGAGATAATCGTTGGGATGATGATTCTTTTTAGAAGGGAAGTATGTAACACCTTAGACAATCTATTATATTTCTCTTTTGAATTACAAGTGTTGGCATGTGATTTCTTGAATGAGGTGTGTTCCCTTAATTGTTGAAAATCATGCTTGTTATGGATAAATCATTTCTGCTCTTGGATTCTTTAGAACGGAATGATATGGCTTGTAAGAATCCATTTTCACTTATTATTGATAAGATGTAATCTTATTTTGAGAGTTGCAAACTTATCTCTTTTGACTGACTCATCCTTGGATCAATTTCATTGATCTAAGGAACGTTTTAAATATTCTTAATAGACTGAATGGTAAATTTAAATTCAATAGTTTGAGAGACATAGTAGACTGAACTTTTTTAATTTACAAATTTTATGGTCTTGTGTGAACGTGCCTTCATTCGGTTGTATGTTGTGCTTGGATCTTTGGATTGATCTTTGCAAGACATTATTGGTGTAAACAAATTTTAGTCTGCTTATGACTATGAAGGGGATCAAAATCCTATAACTAAAGGACTATCCTAACGGTATCCTAAACTAGGTAAGAGCACATAATTTCTAGCTACGCCTACTTAAATGGGTTATAATCTAACCTAAGCTTCTTATTCTATTTTGTTTGAGTGGTGTCCTAACCTAAGCTCTTGTGCTAAATGAATAAGGGGGGTAGGATTACTAAAGTAATGTTAGACTATGTTAACCTAATGCCTAATACTATATGGAAGTGAATTTAATCTAAACTAAGGTGGAAACTACCTACATAAATGTTTTAAGACCTAAGGTGATTTATTGTTAGACTAACCTAAGTCTTGGGAAATCTATCCTAAACTATTTAAAAGGAACCTAAGGGTCACATGGCACTAAGGAAATGGTTCCAATGGCATTTAATTTATTTGATTGGGTTTAATGCATGGAGGTACTGCTTGTTTTGGCAAAGGAAAATTAAATCTAGTAGAGGCATATGTGGAGGCTTCACTAAATATGGATTTTCATGTTAAATTGGAAATAACATTCGCCAGTTTTGAGAGGTGGTGGCAAGGAGAGATAAGATGGAGATTTGGGATTAATGGCACTAATGGACCTTGGTTTTTGTGTGCGAACCCTCTTGGAAACAAGGGAGGATGATTTGTGGGAGGTTGTTTTGTTTTGAATGTCTCGTGAATTTTTCTCTGCATGGAGCTATCTGGTTCTTTGAACCAGCAGTTTGACTTCCACTTCTGGGCTATTTTTTGTTTCTTTGGTCTATTTTCAATAAGAGGAATGTATATGAGGCATTAGAAGAAGAGTTGTTTGATTTTTGATCTTTCATGGAGAATAAAAAGAGTGGGAAGCTCGGCTGGGAGTCTCCTTTGAATTGGAAGAGGCACTATCAGGCATGAAAGGCTCTACCCATTAAGATTTCTTGCTTTCTTCTAAATGAATCATTAAAAAAACTCTAATATAATGAGATAATTGTTTGTTTGATTTGTCTAGTTATTTACTTGCATGTTTTTAGGAATCTCTATGGTTTTTGGGATGAAAATCTATTGCATAATAATGTTAGTTTTTGGGAAAATTTATCTGTGCTAGTTTAATGGTGACATGCATGCATAGCTTATATTTGAAGCTTTTTATTTCATTCTAAAACTGGTATTCGGGGCTGGTATTGACTGAAAGGGAATTCGTTGCCTCATGTTTCATTCTAAACTATTATTTAAAGCCTGTGTTTCGTTTGAACTTGTATTGGAGCATTCGTGTTTTGTTCTGAGCTTTCATTGGGGCTTCGTGTTTCTATATAAGCTCGTATTTGGAGTCATGTTTATTTTGAGCCAGTATTAGAGTTTTGTGTAGTTATGAACTTTTTTGGAAGCTTCGAGTTTGACATTGTGCTTGTATTCAGTATTTGCGTGATTCAAACTTGTACTCAAATGGATGTGTTTGATTATGTACTTGTATTTTGAGTTGGAGTTTTTCTAGTATTAAAGGATTGAAATTCTGGAACTCATTTATCAATTGTCTGCTCGATATAGGATTGAGAGATTAGTTCCGATTTGAAGTTGATCTAGTAATCTATTTTGAGATCTCCTTTGTGTAGCTTCTTGAGTGTGAATGGTTTTAGTACTTTTGTCTTTTAGATTGTACCGCCTTCTTTTAACTTGATAGGGTGTGTAAATACGAAGTATATCCTATTCTTCTCTATCCTAAGCATACCCACATCTTGTTGAGGCCTGACTGTTATGTTAGAAGGATTAATAGATGGGAATTGTAACTTGTTTTGGGTTTGGTTTGATATGTAGTTTGTTGGAATAGTCATTAATAGTTTTGCTGATTATGGAAATACAATATGCATTTTCCTTCTAATGAATAATGTTGATATGAATACCTTCTTTATCACAAGCCTCTTAGATAGAATTTGAGATTCCTTCTTGTTATTTTGTTTTAGTCATGTTGGAGGTAAGATTGTGACAATGATTTTCTTAAACATATATTGGGTTTATTCTTACCTTTAGATCCTCTTTATTTACTTTTTGGTTGTTAGGGAAAAGAGTTGATTACTCTCTCATGTTGAATCTTGTTGATAGGATTTATCATGTCTGGTTCAGGGTTGTCTCACTGTCTAACTTAATGTCTCTATTATTTGGAGCCATGTAGGACCTTGAAGTTGTGAATATAGTATCTTTTGAGTTCGTGAGTTTTATTTATCCTTGTATCTCTTATACTTTTTATGGATTTCTATTCCTTGATGGATTCATTGAATGAATCCGTGGGTTTTAAAAGAGAAAGGAATATGTTCTCTTAGGGATAGTATACTATTTAGGGATTATACTATGTACTTAGTTTTGAGATTTGAATTAGAACTTGTGTTTAATGAATGGGAATAGATAAACCAGTTGGTAAAGATTTGTAAGGCAAAACTAGAAGTGTGCTTTCTTTCAACTGTGTGTTTAGTTTTGTGTTTTGGGAACTAGTTGAAGAACTTCTAAGTTTGAAATAGAATTTGGAGTTCATTTGATGGTATAAATGAAATAAATCATTTATTGGCCCTTTTCCAATTGAGATCCCTTTTTATTGTTGTTTGGATAAGTTCATTTGATTGAACTTCTCTGTACTCGATTCTCTTCTATGATGGAAATTTCTTGTGGATTGTTTGGTCTACTTGGTATAAGTCATTGGTTGTAATGATGTGGTAGGAGATTAGCTGAGTCAGTATGTTGGAAAGAAACTATTAATATGCTTAGGCCGATTGTTTTTCTTGATTGATTCATACTCCATTTGGATTGATATTGGTAGGTTGTCTCTTATTGCACTTTGTCTTATTATGAACCCTTCTTGGATGGACTAGATAGGAGATTAATTCTGTTTAAGTCTAGCTTGGATTTGTTGAAATTATGGTTTTAGATCTTTTGAATTATATCTTATAACATGTAGAAGTTAGTAAGACTTACAGTTAGACTGTGTTGATTTCCTATTCTTCTTGGATTGATTCGGGATTCTTGTTTAGATATTGTCTCTTTATTTATGGAATCCTTATATTATTATCCATGCACTCAAGTAGTCAAGTGAGTTCTAAACCTATTTTTTTCTTTCATATGATGAAGTGTGTAAGGAATGATATGCATTGATTCTTCTCCTTTTCTTAAGTAGAAGGATGAATCATCCTAATAAGAGCTATGCTTTATTTAACTCTTTTGCTACTTAGTAAAGATAAATGTGCATTTTTAATCTTTTATAATTAAGAAAAAATTGGATGACAAGATATGTTCATTGTTTTAAATTAATTGGTAGGATCAATTAAACCTTATGATATAATGCATATGTTGTGGATTATACTATGCTCTTTTCTTAAAAGTGAATTCAGACTCTTTTATTGTGCTTCTTTTCTAGATGTTATTACTTATGATTATTTATATTAATTGTTTCAATAAAGAAGAGTTGTTTTAATGGAGAAATTAGTTGAATGCACTTCACTTTAATTCTTAATGCTTATCATGCTCAGTTCATTGAACTGACCCTTGCTAGAATTTTTTACAGATGGACATTGTAAGTGATAAAAGAAGGCAAAAATTGTTATGATGCATTGGTTTACTTAATTTTGGATCTTAAGTAAAGGATTTCAAATCATTCTGAGTTGTATTGGAAAAGAAAAGTGATGTTCTTTTAGGATGTTAATTCTGATTGATATGCAGAATGTCTAAAACATAGTCTTGTAAATGTATATTTATCATCATGAATTGAAAGGTTTTGAGTTGTACTCCAATTTGTGGTGTGAATTATTTTGTACTTGTATGACGGAATTGGTAGTGATATCTTGGTGGTATTCTTGTATCTGGTTGTGTACTTTTGATTTTATCAGTTATTAAGTTAGATAAGGGGATAATATATTTCCCTCTTATTATAAGGAAACTTGTTAAATTATAAAGATGTTGTTATTTATTTACATAACTATAGTTTAATAATTAAAATATTGGGACATATAATTAAACTATATTAGTTAAGAATGTTAAAAAGGAATAGTGGTTATGATCTTTAATATTTTAGATACAGTTAAAAATTAAACACTAGTTGAATCTACGTGGATGACACACTTGATTTGGACAACTAGGTTGCATTAAGAATTAAACCTTTGATGTTTGTTTCCCTGTTTTTTGGGGATAATTGCTGATTATGCCACGTTAATGAACATTAAATGCAAACATGAATTAATGAAGTTCTCCATAATGAATCAAGATAATTATGGATAAAGAACTTAATGAATGTTGGAATTAGGGTTAGGCATGGTTGTTCTAATCTAAATCTTAATCCAATATTAATTATGATAATCACCATTAGGGGGGTATGTACATCTTGATGAATCAGTTCTCATGGATGTTGGAAGACTCCAACTTTGGGATTATACCCTTCACAAGTCCTGGGACTTCTCGAGGATACAGTGTTACAGTTGACATGTGGCAACACGCTTCAGTATTTGTTCATCTAGGTCTACGGACATCTAGACTTGAACTTCATTTCCCTCTAGGTCAAGTTAGTAGCATGTTTTGGATAGGTAGTAGCTTTCTATGACTCAGGGTACCTTGACACATTTGGATGACTTAGGTCAGCCAAGTATGCCCATATACCCTAAGTCATCGTGATCATCTTCCTATAACAAACTATGATGCTAATTAGGGCTAGGGTCAAACCTTGGGTAAGTGGACTGGCAGTATTCAGTAAAGACCATTCTAGATAACAAAGGAGTGAGGTGAAGGACATATTCTAGAATGATGAGTATGCCATCTAGGAATAGTAACATGAACACTATGTTGAAAATCCTTGGTCAAAGTATTGCAAGCTACTAGTTGCATTATCCTATGTCACCTAGTTTAAAGCGACGTGATGTCAAATGAATATTGGTAACAAATATATAGATAGGTTCTTTAAACAGATCACTCGTTACCTAGAATAGGGTAGGAGAACTAAGTATACATAGTATACATAAAGTATTCTATGCTTCAAGTTAACATGAGAGATCGGTTTATAACCGAGTCATGGAATGAGAGATCGGTAGTAAACCGAGTCATTATAGCTGCATATGGTTATATGTTATAAGATTGATTGGTATAGAATGTGTGTTCTAAATGATTTTTTATTTAGAATAGAGAACATTATGTTTCAAAAAAAAAATCCCTTGTTTCTAAAGTCTTAAAATGGGAATGTTACACTATGCTGGAGATGTGACCGCATGAAAGATTCTACTAGTTGGTCTATGGTGGGAAATATTATACAAGGATTGAAAAGAATATTGCATGGCATGTGACCATTTTTCAGTACCTTAGAGATCCTAGGCATAGAGATGAGATTCCTTTGAAGCCCATTACTAGTGCAAAACCTTTTGAGAAGTGGGCAATTGACTTTGTGGGCCCTATCTCGCTAGCAACACATAGGACTAGATCGCACTATATTATAACTTGTAAAAATTATCCTACACAGTGGGTAGAAGTGACACCTACAAAGGATTACATAGTAGCTACGATAGAAAGGTTTTTGTGGGAAAATATTATTAGCAGTTTTGGATTCCCTTTAAGTTTAACAAGTGACAGGGGTACTCATTTCTTTAATGAGACTACTAGGATATAACTGGATGAATTCATGGTTGTAAACCATAGAACAACACCCTATCATCCTCAGGAAAATGGAATTGCTAAGGAATTTAACAAGATATTGAGTCATACCTTGAAAAAAAAAATTGATTTTGGAAGGAGAGATTGGGATGATAAATTATTTGTTGTGCTTGGGCATACAAGACAACCTATAAGAGGTTGAATAAAGCAACACCCTTTCAGTTGGTGTTTGACACAGAGGTAGTTCTACCCATGGAATTCATGTTACCTTCTTTGTGTATTACATGCACAAAAGGTTTGGATAATGAATAAGCACTGGAAGAAAAAATTGACAAGATGATGCAGTTGAATGAAAGGTGTGCCATAACATGATGGAGTTAGAAGCAAGAAAAATATAGGAAGAAGGTATGACATGATAGGTACAATAAGGATAAGAAGATTGAGGTCATACAGATGGTACTTTTGTATTATTCAAAGTTTTTTCACCACCCTTGAGAGCTTAAGGTGCATTGGTTGGGACCGTATATTATAACTTATATACTTGATTCAAGAGCTTGTCAGTTAGAAGCGTTGGATGGAACATAGTTTCCTGATTACTTCAATGGGAGTAGGGTGAATCCCTGTTATAAATAAGTCTTGTTTGTGTTTGTAATAAGGCAATATTTCTACTTAGATTATATTTTATTAATGCATTGCTTTTATATGTATTTTCTTTCATTGTTGTTATGATTTTTCGATTTAGTCTTATTTTTTTTGTATTAAGCATGCTTTTGCATTAGACGCTGATTACTATCCAATTATTTTAATGCACAGAGGACTGCACATACCCTAAGTTTGTGGTGTCTTATATATAGGGTTCATTATCAAGTTCTATTGTCATCTGAAGATGGGTATTGTTAGTGTAAATTCACACCACCCCCAAGATGACCTATGGATCTACTTTTCTAAGGAAATGTCATTTGGTGTGAATGCACAACATTGAGCTTTCCCAAAGTGTGGGACCTTTGAAAATGGGGAAAGCTCTCCAGAGATGGCTAGTTCCTCTTCCTAAAATACCTGTCATAAGCTATTCTAGTGCAAGTAAGCTAATCTAATCCTAATCTAACTTTTAAGGAGATAAGGAGAGAGAGAAAAGAGGGAAAAATAGATCCTACACTAAAATGGTGATACACTAGAGAAGGTAAATGTTGAACATCTATCAAAACTGTCATGGAAACAAAGAGAGGTGAGCAATGGAAAGGATGGACAAGTGCATCACAAAACCAAGGATGGGTTTCACATAAAAATTGTCCAAAACATCCATGAACACATCTCAAAAACCTAGAATGAACATCCAAATATGCACAAATACCTGCAATGAAAAGGTGCAAGAAGAAAACAACCAAAAATGAGCAAGGATGGATAAATGCATCACAAAACACGTTTTTTATTGCTCCAAAAGTTTGCACAAAACATAATTTCACGGGTAAGAGGAAAAAAATGCCATTACAGATTAGGGGAGGAGGTTAAAACTCCATTTTCAACCTTGGGGAAGAAATTAAGGGAGGGAAGAGTAGAAAGAATGAACAAATTTTTACAAATGAGCCAAAACTGGCTTTTAACCATCAAACAGAATGAAAGAAAGGAGAAAACGTGGGAAAATTTGTTTGACATCTTCAACCACTGGCAAGATCTATTAATTAGATTTCCAAATTATGGTTTCCCATGATATATAAAATACTTCATCATGCATTACTTTGCAAAGAAAGAAACAGGCCCATACTTCATTAATTTTGGTGGTTGGAGTCATTTTCTATGTTTTTTGCATACTAGAGATGTTTTTTCATTTTTCTCCCACCAATCTCCATCAAAAATAAAAATTTAATGTTCCATCAAGTAGATGATTTCAACATCTTTCCAATGATACCAAAATCATGAAAAATTGAGCTCTGGTTCAAAAGATATGGCCCTCTGAAGATTTAGGGAAAAAACTAGTAAAAACAGGGTCAAAATCGGGGTCGGCGGGGTCAAACCTTAAAATTTTCCCTTTTGGAAAAATTCCCTAAAAAATCCATGCCTCCACTACTTCAAGGCACATGTCAGCTTTTGGTTGATCCATACGTTCAAAATCACATTCTGCCCGTTTTGCAAAATTGGAAAATTTTCCAAAAAACTTTTGTGGCCCCGATCTCCGTTGCCAACATGGACACGTGGCACCTTCTTATTGCTTGGCACAGATGCAGTTCAAATTTTTCCTTTGAATATTTTACAAATTTGGAAAAATTCTCCAAATCCTTCTACCACCTAGACTCCCACTAACACGTGGACATGTGGCACCTTTTTGCTACTTGGCGGGAATGTGCCTATGTTTTTGCCTTTGCACCTTTTTGAAAAAAGCCAAAAATCTAAATTATTTCTACCCCCACCACTCTGACATGACACATGGTAGATTTTCATCTCCTTATGAGCTTTCCAGCTAAATATTTCCATTTGAGTTTTTTAGCCAAAAGGCTAAGTGCCAAAAAATTTCCCGCGGACCCGCCTAGGGAAAATTTCCCCTCCAAACTCTGCTAAGCCATAACTTTCAAAATACAAGGAGTTAGGAGGACTTTATTGCCTTTTTGGAAAGAGGAAGAAAAATAATTTCTGATGAATCCATTTCTAGAACCCTTTGAGTGCTTGAAATGTGTGAGAATTGATTTTGAAGCATAAGGAAGGAAAGAATGAAGGCAAGTTAGCCAAAATTAGTAGGGGGCTATTTTGGATAACAATTTTGGTGACTCTCAGGGGTCATCTTCCTACTAGATGAATGATCAATGGCCTTTGAATCATCCATTGGGCATGGAGTCCAGCTTGAAAAATTTATTCTGATCTAAACTATGAAAATATGACCTCTGAGCCACTTGGAAACCCAATAAAACCTTAAATTGATATTCACCAAATGGCACTGAAATGGACTGTGTAAGAGCATCCAAAACATCACCAAACAACTATGTAAAAAATTGGAAATCATACATACCCCAAGTGGGATATGTAGAGTTTTCACAAATAATTCTTCTACTGAAAGCAAACCTACCTACTCTACTCTAACCAAGAGCAAAGTTAAGCTAAACAAACCCTGCAACTGATTGCACAAAATAACTTCCCTTCTTCAAAATTGGCAGCCATACAACTGATTTGGATCTGAGTATGGCTGCTTGGATGAGTGGAAAATCAATAAGAAGCTGGCATTCTACCCAAATCAGCAAGGTTTCAGCTGAAAGAGAATTAGATACCTCTTGTAGTTTCTCTGCATTTGGATTGAAGAGGCATTACAGCTGATCCTTGGAACTTTGCATATCATCCTCATGCTTAGAGGCAAGCATGACTGGTTGTGGCTTCTCCTATGGCTCCAATGAAGCCAAATACGTTATTGGGCAAGGTTTGATCCATTTGATATGCCCATAGATCTGATTTTCTATTCCAAAAATGGAATTCTCTTATAGAACTTCTTAGATGGATGGTGTGCAAGCAATGATGAAACTCTTCTGCTCTTTCTTTTCCTCTTCCAGTGAATAACATGGAAGATTAAAATATTCCAATCTTAGCTCCAAAAGGCTGCTATAAAATGTAGGCTTCTTCGATTGAAATCTCTCCCTCATGATAGTATATTCTTGTGTTTGGAATGTGGATGATGAAGTAGAAAATGGTAGGAACTCAATCGGTTCTTCTCCATAAAAACAGTCCTCCAAGTCTAATAGATAAACTACCTCATTGTTGTCCTACTACAAATATTCAACCTCTTCCATGGTGTTCTCTTGATCTGCAACTGACTCACCATGGTTTCTTTCATCTTCCATCATTGAGTTTGAAAGATCAAACTCTTCTTTAGCACTAGAAATTGAGAGAGATGAAGTGGAAGGAAGAACTGAAGGTTCTTCTATAGCTTGTTTTGTGTTCAAAGATTTTGGATCTATGTTTTTCTCCTCCACAGCTGGAATGTATTCCTCTTCTTTTGGATTTGGAGCAGCTTCTCCTTCCTCTACTACTTGAATAAAATATTGCTCTTGATTGAACTCTTCCTCTAGCATGAAGTTTGAAAAATCAAACTCTTCAATCTGTCTGCTCTAGAGGACAAGTTGAGGCTGCAAGATATCTTTTAGAGCTTTCCTCTTCCATGGATGATTGTGCAAATTGAATTGGATCAGACATCTCCTTCAAGTAGAGTGTCTAACATGGACACTACATTCTAAGAAAACTAATTAGTGATCTACTTCCTCTTTTGACTCTTCTTCTGCTGTAACAAAATCAGCCTTAGACACCACTTGTTCTTCACCCTTAACCTCCTTTGAAGGCTTAACCATCAAGGGGATCTTTGCTATCACAAATTTGAGATCCCAACTTCTTAGATTGTCTGTCATTTCTTTTCTGTTGGGATCCTCTTCTTGCTATTCTCCTTGACCGGATTTCTAATTTTCATCTTCTCTAACATGGATCTGGGAGTGCAAGAGGAGGGGTGGGTTGTGACTCAACCAGTTTTTTAATTATTTGTGGTTATGGGGGAGGTGGAAACTCTTGTTTACTTAGAATGGAAGGTATTTATTTTATCTCTTATGGAGGGGATGACCAATTGGAAGGGAAAAGGATAAAAAAATTGAGATGGGGTGGAAGAATAGGGAATAGAGAAATGAAATCAACATTTAGAGTAGCATGGGCTGGATTTGGAATTTGGCATTCAAAATGAGATGGTGCTGCTTGAGGAAAGAAAAGAGGAAAACTAGATGATGGTGTAGAACTTACCCATTGACAAGGTTGCTCAACACCAAATTTATAGGCCTCTATCTTTGCTTAGTCCATTGTGTAAGTTGGGGCAGCATCTCAATGATGAAGTCAAGCTTCTCGTGAGAGATGAAGTGTCTTGGAAAAGGGCCTCCCCATGGATAGGGTGATTTGAAACCAATCTGAAATGCCTTCATTTGTGCTTGAGCCCTTGATTGCACCATACCAAGCTCCATTTTTTGGATCTTCTCCAACAAATCAACATATTCTTCTATGACTACCCTCATCATATGCATATCCTTGCTCTTGATATGCTTCATAGCCAAACTAATTTTGGCCTTGCTCATATGGATATGCATACTAATTTTTAATTTGATTAAAATGCTGATCTCAGAGGATTTAAAAAACATGTTGGAGGTGGGAAACATTACATGCTGTTGTAAATGTGAATTCCATGATGGAAATGAAGTCATGATTGCACAAATTCATGGAATTGAAGAAGATGGAAGAGATGGAAAGAAGAATGAATGAAAATGGATAAAAAATAAGTCTACAACTCAGAGAATGAGTTATTTATTAGATGGAGTTGCCAGATGTGTTTGCAATTACCTCCAAAGGTTGAAATCTTCACAAGGAATACACCAACATGCAAAAGATGAAGTGGAAGACCTCTAAGGTCCCACCGGGCATGCCAAAAGTGTTAGTGACAAATTCACAGCACCCCCAAAATGACCCATGGATCTGATTTTCTAAGGCAATTTCATTTGGTGTGAATGCACAACATTGAGCTTTCCCAAAGTGTGGGACCTTTGCAAATGGGGAAAGCTCTCCAGAGAAGGATTGTTCCTCTTCCTAAACTACCTACCAAAATCTATTCTAGTGAAGGAAAGTTAATATAATCCTAATCTAACTTCCAAGGAGACATGGAGAGAGATAAAAGAGAGAAAAACAAAGCCTACACTAAAACGGTGATACACCAAAGAAGGGAATATGTTGAACATCTATCAAAACTGCCATGGAAATGAAGAGAGGTGAGCAATGGAAAGGATGGACAAGTACATCATAAAACCAAGGATGGGTTTCACACAAAAATTATCCCAAAAATCCATGAACATAGCTCCAAAACCTCCAATGAACATCCAAATATGCACAAATACCTGTAATGAAGAGAGGTAAGAAGAAAACAACCAAAAACGAGCAAGGATGGACAAATGCATCACAAAACACATTTTTTATTGCTCCAGAAGTTTGTACAAAACATCATTTCATGGGTAAGAGGAAAAAAAACACCATTACAGAGCAGGGGAGGAGGTTGAAACTCCATTTTCAACCCTGGGGAAGAAAATAATGAGAGGGTAGAGTAGAAAGAATGAACAACTTTTTACAAATGAGCCAAAACTAGCTTTTAACCATCAAACAGAATGAAAGAAAGGAGAAAATGCGTGGGAAAATCCATGTTTGACATCTTCAACCATCGATAAGATCTATTAATTTTCCTACAAAATGATGGGTTCCTATGAAAAATCCCATACTTCATCTGTACATTACTTTGTAGAGAAAGAAAGAGGCCCATACTTCATTAATTTTGGTGGTTAGAGTCATTTTTTGTGTTTTTTGCATGCCAAAGACATTTTTTCATTTTTATCCCACAAATATCCATGAAAATTAAAAATTGAACTATCCATCATGTAGAGAATTTAAAAATATTTCCATTTATGCCAAAATCATGAAAAACTGAGGTCTGGTTCGAAAGATATGGCCCTATGAAGATTTAGGCATAAAAATGGTAAAAATAGAGTCAAAATCGGGGGGTCAGCGGGATCAAACCTTAAATTTTTACCTTTTGGAAAAATTTCCCAAAAAACTCTATGTCTTTGTTTCTCTAAGACACATGTCCAACTTCTGGTTGATCCATGGGTTCAAAATCGCATTCTGCCCATTTTGCAAAATTGGAAAATTTTCCAAAAAACCTTCTGCGGCCCTGACCTCTATTGCTACCGACGTGGACATGTGGCACCTTCTCATTGCTTGGCACGTGGATGTGGTTCAAATTTTGCCTTTACATCCTTTTGCAACTTTGGAAAAAGTCTCTAAATCCTTCCACTGCCTGACTCCCAACTGACATGTTGAGACGTGGCACATTTCTTGCTGCTTGGCGGGGATGTACCTCTATTTTTGCCTTTGCACTTTTTTGATAAAAAGCCAAAAATTTAAATTACTTCTGCACTCCCACCGCTCTGAATTGAACACATGGAATATTTTCAATCTCCTTGTGGGATTTTGGGCCAAATATTTCCATTTGAGTTTTTTATCCAAAAGGCTAAGTGCCAAAAATTTTCTCGCGGGCCCGCCTAGGGAAAATTTCCCCTCCAAACTCCATGCCAAGCCATAACTTGCAAAATACAAGGAGTTAGGAGGACTTCCTTACCTTTCTGGAAAGGGGAATAAAAATCCTATCTGATGAAGCCATTTACAAAACCATTTGAGTGCTTGAAATGTGTGAAAATTGAAGTTGAAGCTCAAGGAAGGAAAGAATGAAGGCAAGTTAGCCAAAATAAGTAGGGGGATCATTTTGGATAATAGGTATGCATAAATAAATGTTTTTATGGGTGTTTTAGGGAAATGTGTAGATAGAAAAAGATTACTCGTGATTAAAGATCACTTATGGATGGACACATAGTGTAATGAAAGGTAGGTTTCAATAGTGGAAACTAAGTAAAAGAAGGCATAATGGTGAGGTACTTTAGTGCATCAGGGTATGCAAAAGGAGGTCTATAGCCAAAAAGTAGAAGGAGCACTAGAAGATTATGACTATGGAATGGAAATGATTAGCATGGAAAAGTTTCTGAAATAATGAATTAATGTTGGGGATGGTGGTAGGTGGAGAACAATAAATGTGATAAATTTTTGAAAATTTAAATAAGGATGTGCTATGAAATCATTTTTACCTTTGAATATAAGATATTTCAAGGGATTTTAAGGTGAGAAACCTAGTAAGATGGTGGTGAAGTTCATAGAGTTATGAACTAGTTATATCTTGTCAAATTTTTGCAAGAGATAGTCTTGTGCTCCATAGGCGATGTGTTTGAGTGAAGCAGAGGCATGTGGAGAAGATGATTGATAGGTAGGATTTGGTTTATATCTAGGGCATGAAAATTTGGAGTAACAAAGCTCGAGGTAGGAAAAAAACATGCCCTTTTAGTTGATATGACACCCAAGAGAGAACCTAGGGCTAGTACAAGAGGAAAAAAGAAAAAGGAAGTAGAAGTTGAGGTTAAAGACACTCCCGAGAGAATATTCTTTGAAATGAAGTACCCAGAAGGGGTTCTCATGGTTTTTGATTGGGATTCACACATTCACCGCTATAAAATTGGAAATTACAACCACAAGAACAAGGATATCAGGGATGAATTGGAGAAATTGCTTGTGGTGAGACCTTGAAGAAAAAAATAGATGACATGGTGGTCTATGACGATGCAAGAGATAAATTATTTACCAAGGTAGGATTTTTAAATTTGTATGAGCTATCATATTTTAGAAAACTTGAGAAGTTATACAAGTGGCTCATGAGTAGATTTCATGAGGACTTATTCTACTTTTATGGGCATCAAGTGAGGATCAGCACGCCTTTGATTGGAAGTTTGATGGGGATAAGGAGTACATTTATTGAGCTGAATAGCATCCTCACTGATAAGGAGGCCATAGAAAAGATAAAGAAAGATCTTGGATACACTAAAGGAGAGTGTGTGATGGACATCCCTAAATTACATAAGTATCTAGTCATTCATGCAATAACCCATCTCCTAAAAAAGATAAAAAATCAAGAGTGTTGGTCTCAGTTAAACAAGGCTTGGCTTCATATTTTGAAGAAGATGATAAAAGGTGGTGTATATATAACCTATCAAAGTGCATTTTTGAGACAATTATTGAGGAAGCACTAGAAGGTGAGAAGATCAAATTTGGCACTATACTTCTATCATTAGTCTTTTTTGAAATTAGAGTTCCCGATGGGCCAAAATACAATAAGTGGAAGTTTCTGGAAGAGAAGAAGTCCTTAGCAGAAAGATTTACCAACTATACTTGTGATGGATCAATGAGTGGACCTATTGACCTAAAACCTCAACAACAATGTGAGGCTTACATATAATCAATCTTATTTAAGGATGTATGTGGGAAATACACCACTGCTCCACTAAGAACAAAAAATTAAAGAATAGTATGGAAGAAAATTCATTCCCAAAACTTTAGTCTTCATTCATTTATCAAAATGCATTACATTAGTCTAGTACATATACATTCCTTTCATTCTAACTCTCTTATCTCTCTTACAAAATCTCAAAATGGAATTCACATATATCTTTCATATGCACCATATTCAATACATTAATTACAATAGATATACAAAATCCAATATGTTTAAAAAGACACTTCCTTTGACTCATGCCTATGTCGGCTTCATTTTTGTACTGGTTTGATTCATCTTCGTTATGCTTCTTTTATTCATATTTTTTCATTCTTCCTAGTGTTACATGGCTTCCTTCATATCTCACGAATTTTCTTATTCTTATGTGGATATCTCTTTGTATTTCAGCTTCTAGTGTTTATCGCAGATTTTTCCTTTTATGAATGGAATCCTTTATTCATGGCTATCTTATATCCCTTGCGGTTATCTTTATCTCTTCATGGATTTCTCTAGGCTTTGGAAAATTTCTATATATATCTATAGATTATACCAAACTTTGATGAAGAATCCTATCAACATTATCCTCCCTCTTAAACTTTGTATCATCCTCGAGACAACAACTGATGAAGACTCCTACATGTCTGCCAAAATTTTCTTCAACTTCAGCCAAAAAATAAAGAAACTGAGTTGGGCATCAACCACCAGAACTTAGATGTCTGGTGTAGGGAAAGGTTCCTTCACTCAACTCACCCAACTAGATTTATGGGATGCCAAACTATGGGAGCATCAACCTCCCCAGAACTTAGATGTATGGTATAAGGAAAGGATCCTTCATTTGATTCAACTGAATGGGTTTGTGGGACACCCCATCAACTAAGACATTAAACTGTACTTTGTGGCATATATTTGGTTATTTATGGAAGAATATTATTTTTAGATTTGAACCAGAAATCCAAATGGTTATTGACTTGATCTATCCACTCTTGAAATTTTGTATTTTCTTGGATAAGTGGGACTTTTTTTTAGGGAGTGGGATGTGCATGTACCTCATTCCATTGATCTTGAGTAGTTGTAGCTTATTGTTTTGTCCTCACTATTGCTTTGTCCAATATTCTACTAGAATATTGCATGTCATATATTTTCTCTTTCCACACCCACTACTAATTATGGTATTTGTTTGTGAGCTCTGGATTTTTTTCTCTCTATGTGTCATCCTTATCTTTAGAAACATCATATTCTGTAGATGCTTTGTTAATTTACTATTCTAATTTATCCATTTCTACCTTATCTTTTGATACTCTCGCACCTTTGAATCAGATCTGATTTCCCACATGAACCTTCTGTATTTTCTTCTCTAGGTATCATATTCTGACTAATCAACATTACCCCACACTAGTTTACATTGCTACCCCGACATTGGTTTTCTCAACAATGAATCAAAGAATATGAATAGAATAATAGAAATAATACTCATATATAAAAGAATGGCTTTAACTTGAAGTATCTTCTACTACAAATTGAATAATCAATTCGGGATATTCTTATTTTATCTCCGCCTCTAAGGTCTGTCAGTCATTGAACGTTGCCTCTGTCTTTTCTAGAATATCCACTACAAGTGACTATAATTCATCCCTTGGAATATCTCCCTTCTCATTCTATAAGACCAACAAAATTTTGGACATGCCAGTCATTAACCCTTCCAATAATTCCATCTTATGAGAGATGAGTTTTGCAAACTCATCTAGCCTTTCCTTGTGTGGTTCCTGAGCTAATGTAAGAGCCTTGCACTTCTGATTAACAAGTGCTAATCATTCTGCACAACCCAACATGTCATCCTTCATGGCCTTTAGGGCCTCATTTTCTTCCAAATTGGTCCTGGTCCTTATAACAGCTTCTGGTGTAGTATAAATATTTAGTGCTTGATCCACATTATTTAGTTCCTCCTACAAGATTTGAAGAAATCCTTCGTATGATGCAATCTTTTGCATTGTTGAAGGATCCTTTTATTTTGGCATGTGCAGAGGTTTATATTCAAGTACTAAGTCCACCAATGTACTCATATAATGTATTGCCAAAGGAAACGTCTTGGGTACATTTGGCTCTAAGTGTTGCCTAGCCTTCATGACATTCTCATCAATCTCCTATGTCATACTAATAAACACAATGTTATTCTTCTATGATTAGTCTCTTTCCTACTTTAGGCATGTTATTTCCTTATCCTTAGTCTTGATATCCTCCCTTAGCACCCTAATTATTGTAGATTTATCCATATTCTACCATGCGACCTCTGTCAAGACCTTTACCAAAGCATTGCTTACCTATTCATCTAACATAATAGTAGGATTTATTGTTATCTATCTATCCTGAGGTGTATTTTTTAACCTCCTTGACATGCAAGAATCCTTACACACATCAAAGTCTAGTTCATCCATGTGCGTGTACATCAACCATGACAACTACTTCCTTTTGTGCATTGTTGCCATATCTTCATCCATTAACTCCTAGCCATACAACTCCTTTTGAGTCATTGTGCTCTCCAAATGGGTGTAGAAAATTTTACCTATGTCCTCAGTATATCCTATGACTGGTGGAATATATTCCCCACTTGTTCTTCTTGATCTAGATTACTTAGGAACTTGGGCTTCAAGATTTGGAACTTGTGTGGCTATGTTCTGAGTAGTATCGATTTCTGTCTCATTTGTCCCTTTTTCTCCCTCTTCTCCATCCTTCATTTCTTCATCTTTTTGTTCTTCCACGTTCTCTAGAGGTGTAGGAGAATTGGGAGCACTTTCCTCCGACTCTTCCGCTTCCTCATTCATCTTCAACTTCCTTCATCTTTTCTTAGTTGTCTCCTTTTGTGGATAGATTTGATGTGATCTGCACACTATTTGTGGAGTAGCACCTTGGGTCTGTGTTCTCTTGAATACTCTCTTAAAAAGACACTCTCCTTGGATTGCATCTAAGTCCTCATCATCTCCCTCTTGTGGCTAAGGTTGTGTAATTGCACACTCAGCTTCTTCCTTATTTGGAGGTTTTCGTCTACCTCTATGTTCCAAACCACTACTATCTTCATGCTTTTCCTCTTCATCCTCTACTTGAATTGTTTCTATGGGCTTAGGTGTTGAAACATTTTCCATTGTATGTTTACCCTTTGGCAGCCCTGGGAGCGTGAACTCATTTTCCACATACTTAGTGTTCACCAACTTAGGTTTGAGTTGGATGGTACACAAGCGTTGCTCTAGTGTCCCCAACTACCAATCTTACATGTTTCATGCTTATAATATCTGAAATGAGCCTTTCAATGTAGGCATTGAACCCTAGATATACATAATTCTTCCTCATACTATGGTAGTCACAATCTACCTTGTCTACATTGAAGGTTAGGTGGTACGCATATAAAAAATGGTGAACCGATGCCTGGAAATATCTTGTTGTGAAGGCATATGAAATTTTACACCATGGGCTCCAAGCCTCGTCCTTCATCATGAATTACATGATGCAAAAATGTTGGTATATGGAAAACTGAACTACCTTACCCACCACCAAAGGTAAATCCTTGGGTATGCACCACTCTTCATCAAAATCCACGTAGAGTCTATCATACCACCAGGCCCACCAAGCACCCTAATATTCCCATAGGTGACTTATGTTCCATGGGGTATTCCCAAATATTTTCCTTTGGTCCATCAAGAACCCTAATCTCCATAAATACTAAACACAATAGTACAATGCTAAAACTTATTCTATCACCTGTCTGCGCTTCTTCAATGATTGTATTTGCTATGTGATCTACAATATTTTAGACCACCCCTTGAGACATTTTCTTTGTGAAGTGCAACCACATTGTGTTTACCTACGACCACCTTCCTTGGTCATTTAGCTTTGTTACAAGATGTGTAGCTACCTACACTACTGGATACCTTTTCAATTTATCAATTTCCATGTTGCAAGGACCTTTAATATACCCTAGCTATTTCCTTGTCTCCAAGATTGCAGCCTTATCAATTAAATCACTATCCAAATCAAAGCTTGAGGCCCTTAGTCTTGTTACTATTGAAATCAAAGTAGCTGTGATTCTTACCCTCCATCTAGCAAAGTAAAAGTCCTCATGGACTCTGCTCATCAACCACCAATATAATGGTTCATACTTTCAAAAATATGGTAGCTCATATAGTTGGCAGACTCCATTTTGCTTTAGCAACTTCTCACTAGTATCATCGTATAGCGGCACATCCTCTGTCATGCGCTTGTTTGTTTTTGTACTCAACAACACATCAAGATCCTTATTATTATATGATGTTTGATGGTTTTAATTGTTGATTTTACATTGGTGGATATTGGAATCCCATTCTTATTCCATAATCATGCCCTCTGGATACTCCATTTATGAGAAATCACTCTCGGGAGAAATTTCTTCTTCCACTTCAACCTTCTTCTTCCCTTTATCTCTTGTTGCAGGTTCTTTCTTTGGTGCCATTTGAAAAATCTCTCTTTTCTTCCCTCTGTAATCAAGCAAGTTGAAACCCTAGTTTAAATATTTGTGCCCTTGTGGAAATCACATTCCCTATCTCCTTTGTAACATGTATTCTTTAATCAAACCCTTTTCTTATGGGAACACAATCTTCTCGTATGCACAACCCTTCTCTCCATGTCTAGTTTCACACTCATCGCACCTCAACATGATTTCTCAGCTCATTTGCACTTAACCCTTTTAAAATTATCTCAATTTCAATGGTGAAAATGAACTCACATCTCATCCTTATATAGAATTTCAAAAATTTAGTGCATTTATTACTCCACCTACCAAAAATCCTCTCATTACTTAACCATTTTCATTATTTTTATGTGGTACATCTTTGCACCCAAGCTATAACCTTCTAGCATGCCCTTCTACCTTTTGGCTACAAAATTCTCTTCAGTGCGCTTCCATACGCCCAAGTACCTAATCACCATGCCTTCCACTTATAGTCTTCTTGGCCTCTACTTACCTCACGTTATACTTTTTCTTCATTCCTCTCTCTTTATGGTCCCTATGTCCAGAAGCAGACTCTCTTATTTTTCAATTCTCCACCCTTGAATAACACTTGTAGATATTTCCTTTCATGTGTACTTATTTTTAACCGTCTTATACCTAGATAAAACCAGCCTACCCCACACTAAGGGTATGTGTAGTCCTCTGCACATAATAATTCTTTAAATAGTAAGTAGCTTCTGGTGTGTAAACGTGTTTAGTGCACAAACACACCAACTAAATTGACAAAGCATAACAATAAAGAAAGAAACACATTAAGGAAATGTAGAATTGAAAATCTATACTAAATGACAACACTACCTTATTAGAAGCACTAAGAAGACTTATTTATAGTAGGGATTCAACTGACTCCCATTGAAGTAACTGAGTAACTGTATTCCATAAAGTGCCTCTAACTGAAAAGTGCTTGATTTGAGTATGTGATTGATAACATATGGCCCCAACCAATGAGCCCTGAGCTTTCCCAAAATACGTAAAAACTTAGAGTCATAAAGGAACACCATCTCTCTTATCTCCAACATTTTATCCCTGATGAGCCTATCAGGCCATGCTTTCTACCAAATCTTCTCTTGTTTTTGACTCCAACATGATATTTCTCATCACTCGTCCATCTTTATTAAATTTTTAATTCGTGATTCCAAGGCTTTCTCATTAGCTAGACCTCCAGTGTGTGCAATAATACACAACAAAGGTAACATAGATTAAATAGGAAGAACTGCTTCTATGCCAAATAGTAACTGAAATGGTGTGGCTTTGTTTAACCTTTTATATGGTGTCTGATATGCCCAAAGTGTTGCAAATACTTTATCTTCCCAATCCTTTCTTTCAACATCACAAATTTTTGTTAATGTTTGGCTCAAAATTTAGTTGAAAGCCTCAACATTCCCATTTTCCCGAGGATGATAGGGTGTAGTTTTATTGTGTGCAATCATGAATTCATCCAATAAAATTATGATTGTCTCATTAAGAAAATACATGCCCCTATCATTGGTCAAACTTAAAGGACATCCATACCTTGTAATAATATTTTCCCAAAGAAACTTGGCTATTGTAGCCATTGTACAATCATTTATAGGTGTTGCTTCTGCCCACCTTGTCAAATAATTTATACATGTTATGATGTCAAATGATCTAGTTCTGAGTGCAGCTGGTGAAATAGGTCCCACAAAATCTATAGCCCATTTCTTAAATAGTTCTACACTAGTAATGGGTCTTAGAGGAATTTCATCTCATTGACCTAGTTTCCCAAGACATTGACAATGATCACAAGCCTTAAAAAATTCCCTACAATATTTATATAGGGTCTCCCACCATAATCCACTGAGTAGAATTTTTCTCCCAGTGGCATCACCTGTATAGTGTCCACTTTTAATACAACCATGAGCTTCTTCCATAATATATGTGTGCTCATGTTCTAATACAAAATGGTACAGTACTTTATCGCGACCTAATTTGTACATGTCACCACTAATTAACATATAAGGGGATGCACATATAGCAAGATGTTTCTTCTCTAAGGATTTCATTCCTTCTGGAGTCATCCTTATTCGTAGAAAGAAAACAATGCCCTCTAGTTCTGATGGAACTCGGTGTAACCTATATAACTATGCATCTAGGATGGTATCTTCAATTTCCTATGCTTCTTCTCCTGACTGTATTTTTGATAGATGGTCTCATCTAGAATTACTTTTCCCTAGTTTTATCACAACTTTGAAATCTAATTCTTGAAATAAGAGCACCCATCGACATATGCACCCTTGTAGAATAGGTTTGTTTAACAAATAATTTAGGGCCATGTGATATTTATAAAAGACAAATGGTGTAGCTAGTAGGTATTGGTGGAATTTATGTAGCGCATAGATCATTGACAAAGCTTTGCAGTTTGTAGTTGTGTAATTCTATTATGCAGGAGTTAGCTTTCTACTAGCAAAATAGATAGGACGTTCTACAATACTTTTTCTAGTTGAGCCAACACCATGAAAAAGGTGTCAACATGTACAAGAATCGGTTGGTCACATGAAGGAAAACATAGAATAGGAGCAATATTAAGTTTGTTCTTTAATGTCTCAAATGCACATTGTTGTTGTTCTCCCTAGTAGAATGTACATTTCCCTTTCAGTAAATCTTTCAATGGTGCGAGAACTTTGGCATACCCTTTGATAAAATTATTGTAATATCTAGTATGACCCAAAAATCCGTGAACCTCACTCTAAGTGGTAGGCTCCCTTAGACCTATAATTAATGAAACCTTGGCTGGATCAACCAAAAAACCTTCCTTACAAATTATGTGTCCTAACAGAATCCCAAATGGTGTAGAAAATATACACTTCTTAATGTTTAATGAGATATTCAGTTGTCTACATCTTTCAAACATTAAGCGTAAATTTTTACAGTGATCCTTAAGTAATGAATACACCATCTAATCATCTAAATAGACGTGTAAGATGTTGTGGATAAATTCCTTGAATTCTTGAACAACTATGCACGAAAAAATAGTAGGTGCATTTTTCATACCAAAAGGCATTACAGTATAGGTAAAACTACCCCAATTAGTAGTAAACATATTCTTTTTCCAATCCTCCTCGGTAATCCAAACCTGATGATACCCAAAGAACCCATCTGTAAATGAACATATTTCACACCTTGCAACACCTTCTAGTATCTCCTCAGTGAATGGCATGGGAAAGGGATAAATCATAGATGTAACATTCAACTCCCTGTAGTCCACACAAATTTTGATCCATACATCCTTCTTGATACTGATCACCCTTGGACTAACCCATTCTGACTCATCAAGGGGCTTGATAATTCAAGACTTCAACATTTTTTCAATCTCTTCCTTGACCTTTTCACACAAGTTGGGGTTCATCTCGTAGGGTCTCTTTCTAACTGGGAGCATACCCTCTTTAAGATTTATCTTCATCTCCCCTAACAATTCATGCACTTCTTTAATTTCATTATACTTCCTAAGGAATATGTCTTGATAATCCCTTAGTAACTCTATGATTTTTGCCACTTTAGAGTCTGACCAATAGCCCCCAATTATATATTCCTTAGGCTCAACATCTAATCCAATATTCACCCTCTTTTTCTTCATAGGTCCATGATAGGCATGTGCAGTCTTATTTGCACTATCCAACACCTCACTCGTACCAGTTGAATGGTTTACATCCAAATTTTCTATTGCTTCGTAATCCACTAAGTAGATAATGTTTCCTTTTTCTTTCTCAAGGTAAGTACATTAAAGTAGTATTGCATCGGCCTCTGTTTCTTCAATAAGATGCACTCCTGAGTCTCCTTCATCCAATAACTCCTGAAGGAGTCATTCAACCTTTGCACTATCTCCCATAATTAAGTGCTTTATGAATTTTAATGCTTCTACCACTAAAGGATTTGTAGAGAAGAATTCAAACATTTGGGCCATTCCTACAATAAAATCTTGCCAATTTCTAGTCTCTCTTTGGAGTTCTGAAAATACATACTAAACATGAGTGCATCCTTGTAAAGTGGAATAAAATTTTTTCACCCATAGCAAAGGTGGTAAAGCTTCCTTCCCTTCTATCCAAAGTATCTCACACTTCTAAATGTGGTACTAAACAAGTTTATCACCATGATAAGTGTAGATTTTAGTAAGTGCATTTCTCCTAAAGAAATTCATAGTAAGAGCAATCCTAATTTCATTCCATCCTACAAGATTATCCTTATGGGCCACCCACCAACATGTTGTTGTCCCCTGTAGTGTATATGCTAGCATATTTATTCTTTCTAATGATTCTATCCATTGTTCTTCCATGGCGTGTAGGAATACCATAGGATCTCCTTCCTTTGTGTAAAAAGGTACCAAGTTGTTACCTATCCTCTTGACATACCGTGGTTTGCTACCTCTAGGAAATATGCTCTTTACTTCGCACCCTACCAACTCATAAGTGCTATGAGCCCAATTATCACAAGCAACACTTGTAGTATTGATAATGGACTGTACATCCTCCCACTGAATTATTCCTTCTGGATCCCGGATGGCATGTGCATAAATCCTATTTAGATATTCTTCACTTAAAGGCTTAACATAGGGCACAGATATTCCATCTGTTTAAGGGATAATAAATTTCTCCTCCTTTTTTTCAAAAATTATATAACCCTTGTTGAAATGAAGATCAACATTATTTCCATAGCACCAAGGATGCCCCAATAGAGCTGGGAAGTTATCTGACTCTGCCAGTGTTAAAAACTCAAAGTTTCCAGTGAACTTGGCTCCTTGTATGGTAATGGATGCATCTTTCAAAACTTTGATGGGAGTGGCCTTAGTCCAATTAACCATGAACAATACATTGGAGGATGGATGCAATGGGGGTCTTCCCATTTGTACCCATGCATCTAAAGTAAGAAAATTGACTTCCACGCCTATATCAATCAGTATAGTACTCAATACCCATCCATCCACAACAACATTTAGAGTGATTTCCTTGTCATAATCTAGGCTATGACGGGGAAGATTCACATGCAGGATTTTTCGTCCAATATCAATACTTTTCCATGGAGTTTTTCCCTTTAACCAATCCCCTAACAATGGAATGATATTTTCCTAGCACAACATTTTACACACTTATCTTAAGTAATATATATCAGTTTAGACCATCTCTGATACTTTCTTTTTATCCATCATCTATGATTTCTCTTTTAAGTACCGTATCTCACCTTGAAGATTCCTAATAACTTCCATGGTTTCCTGATAAACCTCATAATAGGCAAGATATGGGTACCATGCATATAGAACCTCCTCCTTAGTGATGGTAGGGTTTTGCTGCAATGTTTCTCTAGCATGAGCCACCTTAGCATGGGTCATGATATTCACTTGTAATGCCTCAGAATTTGCTTCTAACTTAGGCATCCACTAATTTTCAGTAGCACGTTGTATCTTAACCATCCCTGCACCTTTTTTTTCTTATTTATGCTACTTACTAGGATGTCCATAAAATTCTGGGAACTCCTCATAGCTATGAATCTTTCCACAAAAAGAACATGTAATATTCTAGGGACATTCACACCTATAGTGGTCAGGAGATCCAAAAGTATAACACGTTCCACAAAGAAAATCACTTCTTCCACTACCATGATCTTATCCTCTGAATCCACCACAGTATCCTTGACCTCTGCCATGATCACCTTCAAAATGTCCTTCATTTTGATCATAACATGCCTAATTGTGATCCCTATCCTTATGCTCATTATTTCCCTTAGAATTATCTGAAACTCTTGTCTGTCATACACCAATATCTATAGCATCCTGGATCTGACCAATCAGCAAATAGTCCTCTGTGTCACGAGTCATGGACCTGCAGATTTTACAATAGCTTGAAACATTTTTCCTTACTATCTGTTGTATTAATGGTCAATGACTAACATCATGGTTTAAATTACATATCTCATAATCCAACAACAATGAGCGTACTGATCTACAAGGACAACTATCCTTTGTGTGACCTTCTACTTCACATTTTGTGCACCAAATCCCTGTGCGCATCCTGTGTGCTAAATTTTTCAATAGTTTCTCTAACTATTTTTCCATAGCTGCAATCCATGCTTCTAAAAATGGGCTCACCCCATTATCTATGCTTCCAACTACCTCAGCGTATAAGGCTTCTTCAACTTCTTCATGTAGATCAGTGTATGTCTTATGTGATAATGCCCTTCTAAAAGGGGTAATCAAGTCCCTAATGAACCATTATGCATGTTGTCTTACATGTATATCATAAGAAAGCTTAGATAAAAACATTTTGAACCATTCATCATACTCTCTAACACTTTCAATAGTTCCTTTCTTAATATCCTTGAGTGCACTTATACTCTTCTGCTCAAACTCAGGGATGTGAAAATTTGTAAGGAATGCATTTTTTAAAGATGTATAGTCTATGCAAGTCTGATTAGGGTCAAAATTTCTATACCAACTATGTGTGCACCCTTGTAATGTAGTAGAAAATTAGCTTTTCCTATGCTAAGAATAAGTGATTCCTTTTACGTGCCACAATATTTCACACATATGCACATATTCAACAACATCATCTATGCCCCTATACTCTGGAAGATGAAGAGACATCTCCATTTAAATATTCTGGGGTTGGTGTGGACCTTGCCCACTTGATCCAGAACCTATTATGTTTCCCCTACCCTTAGAACCACCAGACCCACTAGAGTTAGAGCTACCTAAGCCTCCTAATCTTGAACTAGTAGTGGGGTTGGACAAGAATATGTACTTCCCTGTGTCCCAACATTAGAACTAGACTATACCCTAATAGTCTGCAAAGTGTTACCACTCTTAGAAATTACTCCAAAAATTGGCATGCCTGTATTTTTCACTGATGATAGACCTGAAAAGGTACGCCCATATAACAATAGAATCCGTTTGTGCTGCCATCATTGTTTGTTTCATAAGACTTTCTCCTACTCTCCCGTTTCTTAAATTAACTTGCTGACTGTGTTGTACTAGATGTTGGAAAACCAAGCATAGCAGAAAGGTTTCTAGGTGGATTCAAATGCACTCCCATGGCCCAGGTAATCTCTACTAGCATGCTTTTGCATGAGGGTGAGGAAGGATCCCTGTCATGATTTCCCAGATGGGGGAGTTTCTGATGCTATGGTTCCACGTTCCCTACGTGAGCTCCAAATCCTTCATGATCCATCTCTCTCCTCAACACAATCTTCTCTACAATGTCATGCTTCTTCTCTACCTCCCTCTCGTGCCCCTCATTATACTTAAGCCTAATTTCCTCTCTTTTCCTTTCTGCCGCTAGGTCTACCATCTTTCATAAAACCTGCTCCTACCCCTGGGTGTGGTGGTGTTTAGTTTTCTGTTGGTTTACTTTCAAAAGTCAAAGTTACCATCAGGATCTTGATCACCAGTGGAATGTATTATAGGTAAATTCCCATTGGATATCATAAAAATTGGAATTAAACTACCTCAGGGCATGAATAAGTGGAAATTGAGTACTCTAAGATATGACTATCCAAAACACAAAAAAACCCTCTATCCACAGCTCAAGTCCAAGTCAGCTCAACATCATAAAGGGCCTGAAATTATTCTTGTGTCTAGAAAAGTGTGTGATATATCCAATTCCACTTAGATGCATAAGCAATCAGCCATTCATACAAATCTATTGGAAAGATAGTGAAGAATCTCTTTGTAAACACCAAAATTGGGTCACACTCCCGTTGGTCCCTTCTCAAATAATCACCTTGAACACACTCACCTAACCATGGCCCCATACACCCCACACTAATATTAATTTAATTAATTTAATTTAATTAACCCATGATCTCATGATATTTATTGTTTAAATATCCTAAATAAGATAAATATCACACCACCACCTCACCACAAATCTATTATTAGTATATTGCCATAACTTACTAAGACCTACTTAAAACCTAAAAATAAAATCCTACATTTTCTCTAACCACATTCCCACCCGTTACAAAAGAATCTTCTGTTCTAATCTACGAAGGAAAAAGAAACAAGATCCAAGAAATCAAGCAGATCTACCCATTTTAGTAAAACCTTGGAAATCCCATCCTAACCGATGCTGGTCACCCTAAACCACTGCTGGTCAACCCAGAACCATTTTTAGTTACCTTTTATTCCCATTTGGTAACCTTATTTCATGGGTTGGGACATTCAGAGAAAAATGAGACCAGAGATGCATGCAAGTAGAACCAACATTCATATACGCATCTGAACATCCACAACCAGCATCAGAAGTGACCACATAACCTTTTTGCATTCATAGGAGCATCTTGGGAAGTGTCATCACCACACCAAACTCCATCCACTTGATCAACTGCCATTTCCATCCATCCATCAATCTCATATAACAGTAAGTATACCTCCACCAACTTGGTCTAATACATTATAGTAACTTCTATTACTTCTGTTATCAGATTAAGTGGTTGCATCTCCATTTTTTTATTTACTATCACTTTGTAACTGGGGCTTTTTCATTATTTACATCATTAGATTACTGATCCTTGTTTTTTGTTCATCCATGACCACATTTGAAACCTCTACAACCCTCAAACCTAATCCACAACCTACATAAAATCCCAAATCAAGCCTTCTAATAATTTTCTTTTAAGTTTCCTTTACCTCGACCATACCGACGTTGGTTACCCGCAACAATTGTCGGTTTCAATTAAACTAACATCGGTCATACCAGACCGATGTCATTCTCTATGTTTTACCCTCAGACCAAGAACAGAGCCTAGATTCTCCACCAAACACCCAAAACAGCCAAAAACTAGACCCTGACTAGTACCAGTACTCTGACAGAGACCTTGCCCTTCAGATTCAATCATAGCTTATCCTTTTGTGAACAAATTTTATTATTGTAATCGAATGAGATACCTAAATCATTTTAACTACAGTAGGATTTCATTTATTGTTAACACTGAATTGTTTTAAATAGTGGATTGACAACCTTCTAGGGAGTATCACACTTCCCAGAACTAACATATGCTAGGTAGTCCACTGTCATATGCTATTTAATCTCTTTTGGTGGTCCTGTTTTTCATTTCAAGTAGTTCCTCCTAGCCAAAAGGAAGCTCTCATGATTAGCTATGGATCAAGAAGTCATACGTGTGCAACAAACTTCAACCAGATTTAACAGGTATTCCTCCTCACCCTTTTACCCTTATTTGTTTCGTCACATTCCAAGAAACACTCTAAGAATCAGAAAACATTTTGGCATGCCCGATGGGACCCATTCAGGTTTCCTTACATTTCTTCATTCCTAGGTAAAATTTGCATGTTTGCTTCCTTTCTGAAAGGTTCTTACATTAAATTTCTCCCCTGGAATCTTCTCTTCTTTCTACTGTATCAAAGAAATCATGTTTTGGTGTTATAAAAATAAATCTTCTTCTCTTTCATTTGTACAACATTAGTGAAAGATCATACTCTCTCCTATTCATTTTTTTGTGTCATCAAAATGAATATTTCAATTTGGGCTTAAAATCAACTGCATTTCATTCTACTTTACTGCATTAGCTCACATTAAATGAGGGAAACCTATATGTTAGAATTCATGTCCAGATGATGGTTGACAAAAGAATAATAGAAAGCATGTTCTCTTTCTCTCTGAGTCTTACCAAACATCAAAAAATTGAAACATACACACATTCTTAAACAACATCTCACCTAGAAGAAGCTATAGTTGATCACACGATCACAACACAGTGGGCACCCGAATCGTTACTTTTGTTGAGTCATTATCTTAGAGGACGGCCCACCCCCACCATAACATAACTTGAAACCTCTCCTTATAGATCTCCTTCTTCGTAGGAAGCCCTCCTCACCAAATACTCTATTCTAAAGTTTATGAGTCAGTCTTCTAAATAGTATAAGTTGAACAAACATAAAGGAAAGAACACTCTTAGGATCATATTTTTCTTAGTTTTTCTATTTGGATTGTGTTTTGAGGTGAGAGGACACATTCTTAATCTTTTTATTTCTCCTTGCACGCTACTCATCATAGTTGGTGTATTCCAACTTCATCTGAGTGTGCTTAGACCCCCATTTTCATCATTCTCATAATTCTTGGTTTGATTCCACACTTGATTTTAAATCACAACCACCTTTTTCTTCATCTCTGTTTCAATTTCACAGTAGTCAACATCGTTCCAACAACCGTGGTCATTTATCCTCTAACCGTAACCAGTTTTACCCAACCGATATCAATTTACTATTCTTTTGGTTAACCTACCTAAAAGGAAACTTGTTTCATATTTTTTTTGTTCAGAGTCTCTGTAACTCTCACCATATTCTCTGTCCTAATAAAATCCATCTATAACTTATCTACCTAGAAAATTATTAGAATTTTTCCTTGTTTTGGAAAACTGTTCTTTTTTCACAGTGACTGACCGCGGTTACCTATGACTGAAATCAGTTTATCCTAACTAGCATCGGTTAGCCTGTGTAATTTTCCAGCTAAAAGTTTTACCTAATCCACCTACCACTACCTATTTTCCCTATTTTTGCTATATTTATGTGTCATTTACAAAAAGCAGTCCTACCAAATAAGTACTTTTTCACATGGTGCTAACTCATAGCCAAGCAAACACCCTCATATTCCATGCTAGTTTTCAACCACTCCCACCTAGTCCTTCATCACCTTCCATTCTATCACCCATTTATCCTACCCAACCTATGACCATTGCCATAGGTGATGAGGAGTTCGCATGACTCCTTGACCAAAACACTGTTGCCTTACAGTTTTATCTTTCCCACTCATCCACTTAATATGCCTCGGGTTAGTTGATATACAACATGCCCGTATCTATCCACCCAACACTCTTTCTTACCTCTGCATTAGCCTCTTCTAGATTTGCACTACTCACACCTATCATTTCACAGATAGGCCCTATACCTGCTATGACTTCCACATCTACCACATCTATTGCACCTGGAACATCAACTATACCTTCTGTGACCACCTAGAACGTAACCTCATCTGTGCGTATTATCTCACATATACCCATAGCAACACAACCAACCCTCCTGTTGATGATCCCTACCCCATTTCAAAACATTTTCCTTTCTATTCCACAATTCTTAGCCCCCATCACTACTAGGATTACCTCAACCCTTCAACCTCCATATATGTACTATCATCAGCCTCCCATTTCATCTCTCATTCATTTTGGGTATGTACTCCCTATCTCACTCCCTCATTCTCAACCTACCTATGTGGCATCACCATACACTAGAATGCCACCTCCTTCATATGTCCAACATCAACCCTCTTATGCTACAGGAGGTACCCATCTGTCACCACTTACCAATGATCTCATCAAGTTAATGATGGCCAAGATGCAAACATTGGAGCATTAGTTTCTGGCTCATGTAACTCTCTCACCTATGATGAAATTTGCAATGATCCCATACACCCATAAATTCCTATTCATACATATCTTTTACATTAGTAGATGCCTAAATTTAACCACTTCAATAGCAAAGAGGAACCCCAACAACATTTGTAATCTTTCAAACATGGGTGTTATCTGATTTCCCATGATGACGCTTTTCTTCAGAGGACCTTTCCCATGTCTCTTATCAAGCCCGTGTTAGACTGGTATAGTGGGTTACCTAGACATTCTATCTACTCATTTAATCATGTAGCCCAAGTCTTCTTGGATTACTTCTCCATCAACATTGTTAAGAAGGTTACCATGACTAACCTCTACTCTACGCATCAATATGAAGACGAGTCTATCACAGATTTCATCACTCGTTGGTGTATCTTGATCAATCAACTTACATTCCAATTACCACAAACCGAACTCATATATCTCTTTATGCGGGCTTGTGGTAGGAATATATCTCTGACCCTACAAGTGTAGAATTTCTAAACCTTCAATGAGACATTCACAATGGCACGAAATCTAGAGATTCAAGCCATCGAAGAAAATAAAATCCAAGTACGAAACAAGAACACAACATTTAAGTCAAATGATACCTCTTCTTCTTCGAAATCACTGAATAATTATTCAAAATCCAAGGGAACCGCTAGCACAATGGTACTCAAGGCCGACCCAGCTCATCCATCAAATTAGGTTAATCCCTCGTCTAATATTTCCCCTATCCATACTTTTCAATTTAGAAAATAACAATGGAAATACACCCCAACTGGTGAGCTTTATTCTTTTATTTTAAAAAAGCTAATTAAATCTGGGGCCATCACCCTTCCACCTATAAAACCACACACTAGTTTAGATCCAGCTCGCCCCACACCTGTGTGGTATAAAGATCATGAATTCTTCAACTATCATCAGGTAAAAGGTCATAATGATGGTAATTGCACCACTTTCAAGAACATTGTCCAAGAAATGTTTAAGAGCAGCAAGTTAGACTTGGATAATCTGAACACACCTACCAACCAAAACTTGCACATCTTCAAGAAACCATTTCCTAATCACACCCCTTCTTATGACCAAACTAAAGATACCTCAACTAATGATAGAAATACCCATGAGGTCCATGATATTTGCAGTGACGTACCAGTTGCAACCCAATTACCTCACATTCCTTCGATAGAGGAAATCCTATCCTGAAGTCCTCCACCTACACATGAACCCACTTCTCCTATTCCTCCACCCACAGAGGAACACCCATCATCTCCTCCCTCACCTGTGAAGGAGCCTTCTGTTAATATTGAGACCACTTCACCTTTGGATTCTCCACCTAGAGAGCCGTCAATAGCAGTACTTCTCCAACCCATGGGAGACGCTTTCTCATCTCCTCCACCCACAGAGGAGCACCCATCATCTCCTCCACTTATCAAAGATCAAGTAGAAATTTTTTTACCTCTAGGTGACCATTCTCCATCAACCACCCAAGAACCCATTGACTTACTTTCGGATATCTTACCCACAGAGGCTGCAGTTAGCAATTTCTCTATTTCTAAAACACATTTTACAGGAATTGCCATTGGATCCACATCAACCTCACCCACAACAGTTTCATTCTCACGCTTAGCCGATCACCTAGATTATGTTGATAGAGCCTTACTTTGGGGGAATCTTCTACTTCCTCTCTCAACGAAAATTGCATATGTCACTCGCTAACACCTCCACTATCTATCCAAAAGTGTTTCAGCTGATTGAAGCAAACACAACCACAACTATCACAAATTCTCCCACGATACCACTCATGGATCAACTAACACCTCTACCCATAACCCCCCATGCATCTACATGCAAGCTCCCCCCAACAACATCTTCCTTTCCTAAACCTATCACTACTTTAGGGGTCATCCTAATGGCTAGCCTTACTCATCCACCCATCAAATTAGATTTAGCTACGTCCTTCAAAACTAACACCAAATTTAACCTAGCCCCTAAATAAAAGAACCAATACCCTAGATCTCATACCTTAACCTCACCAATCACACCCTCATCACCTTCACCCCTTGACCCTAGTTAAGAAACCTCCACCCATTGGTAAACCAAGAATGCAACAACCCTTTCTCCCTTGTAGAACTCTAATATACCCAAGCACCCCACACAACCTCTGCCCATGCTTGTACCCTTTTTACCACCCATACCTCCAATATTGTTAATAAATTCCTCACTACCCATGATACTTCCTTCCCTGTCCCTCACACCCCCTACCCAACCTATGCCATCTACCTCCACAGTACCTTGATTATCCCCGTGGGTAACCTGCCCTCTTCCACTATCCACTTTTCCCTCTACATCTCATACACCCATACCACCTTTACCCAAGAAGGTGTAACCTAAAGGAAAAAATCCACTACCCTCTAATAAGGTAGTTAGACCAACCACACACTCTATTGCTAGTTCATCTACCATGCCCCTACCCAAGTAGACATGACTAACACCTAAGATCACACCAAACACCAAGTCAGTATCCTAACCCGCTCCCCGTCTTGTAAAGACTCTTCTTGTACAATTAGCTACACCTACACCCAAACCTACATTCACCTCCCATTGTAATCCACTAGCGGCATCCTATGCAAAAATATTAACCAACCTCCTTGAAACTTTTTTCATCACATTACCACCTCTTAGACCTTATGACCCACTCAAACCCAAACCAAAAGGGTTTGACGAAACCAAAAATTTTGCTACCATCGTGTGTCAGGACATGATGTAGAAGACTATAAGGATTTGAAAGCTTCTCTTGTCCAGTTTTGTCCTCCTGAAGAAAACTTTGAAGATGATGACCTTCTCAATGAGGAACCCATTTTACCAGTACTAATTTCCATAGTTCTTCCCTCATTTCCTACTCAGTGACCAAAATCTCCACCCTCGAGATTCAAAATCAACATGGTTTGTATCAAAGAACTTTCCAAACACCCACCCAAATTTCAGTGTGCCCAACTAATTTCACAAGGTTCCTTCCCACCTCTTGGCTTCATTCCTTCCTACCATTATACCTTTCATGGTTCACCTACTTCATCCACCTCCCCACCTCAAATTAACATGATCCACGTTGCTACCCGTGCTCAAAAGGAAAAGGGAAAGGAAAAGGAAACTGACCCACAAACCAATCCCATACCCAACATACCATCTACACCTACACCTAAAATCACTATCCACAGCCCCACATATCCTATATCTAATAGGTTTGCACATCACGCGATGCTCAAACAATTACACCAATCCTCCCTCAAAATGTCCCTATATAACCTCATCCAAACCTTTGAATCCCATTGTCAATTTCTCATTGAGGTTCTTCAGTCTATTGAAGTTTTACCCAATGACCCCACGCCCATAGCCTCCATTATTACACCTCAACATATAGCCTCTCTCTCTCTCTCTCTCCAAATTACCACCTTTTTCTACACCTTCACCTACACACTAAGTAGCCACCCTCAGCTTCTCAAATGAAGAGATCGCACCACACCAAACTAATGACCATGATCTATCCCTTTTCATCTCCATCCATATTGATAGTATATGTGTACAACGTGTTATGATTGATAGGGGTGCTAGCATTAACATCATTTCCTCCCATGCATTGGGCCAAATGCACATACCCAACAATTACATGTATAAACATCCCATCATGTTGCATTCATTTAATAATGCTATCACCTCTACACTTAGCACCACCATCCTCCATGTTCATGTGGGCATCCATACTATTATAGAGTTATTTTATGTTTTGGAGGGGGAATTTCAATATAACATGTTGTTTGGTAGACCCTGGATTCATGTTATAGGTTACGTTCCTTCCACTTTGTATCGTTGTGTGAAGTTTGAGCATGAGGGTCACACCTATACCATTAAGGATGATCCATCACCTTTCAAAACCATCAACATGCTTTACCGACCTAATGACGTGCTTATACCCATTAAGGAATCTACATCCATGGCCACTTCCTCTTCACCTACACTTCCGCTCACCAATGTTGTCGCTACCTCAACCACACCTAAATCCTCCATCACTACCACTGCCACGACCTCCACTATCGACCCCTTAGCCTCCCAATTAGTTAACTCCACCTCTGATCCAATCTCTAAAACATCATCTATCCTAGATACCCACATATCGACCACTGATCCCTTGGAAGGTGTTTTTCAATGCCTCACTCTCGGGGAGTATCATCTATATATGTCAACACTTTCCTTACTCCACAAGAGTATGGAAGCCTTCACCAACACCCTCACTATGATCACCGCATAGGAGAGAATATCCTTTACAGTCCTCCCCACCTTTCCACCAATCTCACCTATGGGGGACTTGATACTTCCACTTATACACCTGAACCACCATCACAAACCCTCCCATTTTCTGTCGACCTCCAATCACTCACCAATCACCATTTCACCCACATGTTCCTACACCAATGTGCATGGAAAGGTTTTGGTTTTGGATTTTACAAGAAAGTTCATCACACTATTATTCCATGTAATACCTAAAAACATAACGATCGTAGTGGCATCAGCTTTGTTGAACTACATACCTAGAAGGATCACATTGAACTCATTAAGGATATCAACCCTTCTCTTCCTTCTTCACCCACTCTACCTCCTTCACTACCTTCACTGATAGATTCGATGAATCAAGAATCCATTCCTCCCAAAAAAAATTATATAAACACCATTTCCTTAGGGCCTCTAACTTATCAACGTGAGGGTGAGGCTCCCCCTTCTCTTCCCTTCCTATATACTGAAATGATCGATGACGATACACCTTCTATTAATTTCATTCAATGTCAGTATGATGAATCTATACTCACCTATCTTGGTTTAGAAGACTCTTATATTCATTTGTCATTACCATATGAGATGCAAACCATGTTGAATGAATCGACTATTGAAATCAACATCCATTACTTAGGATGACCCGAACATTCTAAAGATTACCCAATCTTTAGATATTGTTGAACATGAAGCCATCACTTCTTTTCTCAAAAATCATAACCATGCTTTTTCTTGGTCTAACAATGACATGCCTAGTATGGACCCCACCATCACGCTCCATAATATCGTAACCATTCTTGATGCCAAACCCGTCAAACAAAAGATGAGGAAAATGCACCCTCGCATTGCTCTTCTAGTCAAATAATAACTTTAGTGCATTCTTTCTTTTTCCTTCATCTTATCCATTGATTATCCCCAATGGATTTCTAACATTGTCCCTATCACTAAGGCGATAGGGGGACTTCACATTTACATAGATTTTTGTGACCTCAACCTAGCTTTCCCCAAAGATGACTTTCCTCTACCCAGTATTGACCAGCTAGTTGACCTTACTGTTGGTCACGAGATGCTATCACTCATGGATGGTTTCTCAGGTTATAACCAAATCTTTCTTTCCCCTTAGGATCAACACAAAACCACATTCATCACCCCTTGGGGGACCTTCTGCTATCAATTCATGCCTTTCAGCCTTAAAAATGTTGGTGCCACATATCAGCGGGCTATGACTTACATCTTCCATGACATCATGCACCGTATATTGGAAGATTACGTAGATAATCTCCTTTCTAAATATAAACACCACTTCGAGCACCTCATCGTCCTAAAAACCATCTTTGATCGCCTCATTAAGTATTATGTTTGCCTTCAGCCCAAGAAGTGTGTCTTCATGGTTCTCTCAGGAAAGCTGTTGGGATTTATCATTTCCTCACGTGGTATAAAGGTTGACCCTGCTAAAGTCAAGGCCATTCTTGAAATTCCTCTACCTACTAACCTACAAAAATTTTGTAGCCTACAAGGTAAGTTGCATTCTATTCGCCATTTCATTTCACAACTTTCCAATTGATGTCAACCATTTCATCATTTCTCAAAAAGGATGTCTCCTTTAAATGGGATGATGACTACCACAAGGCTTTTAAGGCCTTAAAACAATACCTTCTCCAACCACCCGTACTCATTCCACCTAAATATGATCAACCTTTCTACCTATACATCTTTGTTACCAATCACTCCTTAGGGGCCATGCTCACTCATCGCAATGAACAACATAGGGAGCAAGCGGTTTATTACATAAGTCGTACTCTTTTGGACTATGAAACCTAGTACACACATGAAAAAAAAAAATACTTTTCCTTAATTTTTGTTGCCACCAAACTTCACCATTACCTACTTAACCACAAAACCTATGTCATGACCAACACCGACCCTTTACACTTCATGTATGCCAAACCTTACCAAAATCAATGTGCCACATTCTGGCTTATGCTTCTAGCCAACCTTGACCTCGAATTAATCCATCAAAGGTACATCAAGGGACAAGATATCACTGACCAATTGGCTAACACACCTATTTCCAGGGATCAACCCTCTAACTTTGACTTTCTAGATGAGTCAATTTCTACTCTTTCCTTGGATGAACCCACTTACCAAATGACACTCTTCTTTGATGGTTCCAAGTGTCACCATAGGGCTGGGGATGGTGTCATCCTCATTCCTCTTTATGGTGAACCCATGCCTTTGTCTTTCAAACTCGATTTTGATTGTATGAATAATATTTCCAAATACAAAGAACTCATATTGAGTCTCTAGGATGCTTATGCCTTAGATGTCAATTCCATCGACATATTTGGTGATTATCAATTGGTCATAAACCAAGTCAATGGTATATACCAATGTCGTAATGAGATACTTCAAAAGTATAAGAAACATGTGGACATACTTTTGACCACCTTAGATCATTATGCCCTTTAAATTGTCCCACATTCTACTAATAAATTTGTAGATACCATGGCCTTCTTGGCTTCTTAGATACCCGCTTCACCCGCTGACTCTAAAAACTTTTTCACCATACAAGGAATCCAATCTCCCTCTTATTTACCTCGTTTAGTTTACTCTATCAGAACCGTTGCTCCTGACCTGAGTGAACTTTGGTATAAACAATACTCAGACTATCTTTCCCTCTCCATATTATCTCCTGACCTCTCTCGTAATGGTCAACGTGGCTTTCTTAAAATGGTATCTCATTACATCATCATGGTTGGCCTCCTCTATAAGTGTAGATTTGATGGTATTCTCTTATGGTGCCTTATGAGTCCTGAAATTCCCTATACCATTAAGGAAGTTCATGATGGCATATGTGGAGGTCACTTCAGTGGTCTCACATTTGCTAAGTGTATTCTTCTCCTAGGCTATTACTGGCTGACCCTTAATCATGATTGTTGCGACTATGTTAAGCATTGTGTAAAATTCCAACAACATGCCAATCTTCACCATACTCCTAGTCATGCCTTACATTTTGACTGTGACCTTTGGCCCTTCTCTCAATGGGGTTTGTATCTTGTCAGAGAAATAAATCTCCATTTTTCTCAACAACATCAATAGATCATCACCGCTACCGAATATTACACCAAATTGGTTGAATCCATACCTGTCATCTCCATGAAAGCTAAGAAAATATGTGAGTTCATCAATCATCACATTATTTGTTGCTTTGGCATTCCACATCACCTCATCACTAATAACGGAAAACAATTCAAAAATAAAACCTTGCGATAACTTTGTGACGCCTTTGATATTCATCTAAGTTTATCGTCACCATATTACCCACAAACCAATGGCCAAGATGAATCCACTAATAAAACCCTAAACAAAATTCTCATGAAAGTGTTTAATGATACTGGAAAGGACTGGCATACACACATTCCTTTTTCCCTATGGGCATACCGTACTAGTATTTGCACTTCCACTATTACCACTCCTTTTTCTCTGGTCTATTTTACAAGGGTTATTCTGTCTCTCGAACTCCATATTCCATCACTTCATATTTCTCTCCATGACATGCTCAATGATGATGACTTTCACCATGACCGTTTAGCACAACTTGAGTTATTAGATGAACGATGTCTTAATTCTCTTGACCATCTCCAAGTTTACCAAAAATGTATCAAACGTGCCTATGAAAAATGTGTTCATGAATGAACCTTCCAAATCGGTGATCTCATCTTGAAGGAAAATCAACATGTAACCAAAGCAGAAAAAAGTAAACGGGGAAAATTTTCTCCTAATCATCTTGGACCATACATCATGACTCATGCTTATGGATCATATGCTTATCATGTATCTTCACTAAATGGTAAACTTGAACCTGAGCCCCTTAATGCCTTTAATCTTCGACCATTCCACTATTGATTTTTAGTCCTACCTCACCTTCTGCCTCTTTTCATGCTTGTCCCTTGAGTGTTATTCACTTCCCTCCTTTCAATATGCCATCCCTAATGATTAAACAAGAATCATGTGCGTACCCATCACTCTTTTACCCTCTCTTAAATATGTGGTCCAGGGCTCTACACATGGCATTATTCTCATGGATACTTTTCGTCTTCTTTCATATGAGATCCCATGGTTGTTTCACCTTGCTTTCTGAACAAGAATTTGATTCCTCAACTTAGTCTTGTCCATGACTTAAAAGCCCTCACATGGGATCTAACTCCTTGAGTCAAACTTCCAATAAAAATATGCTTCCCTCAAAAAGGAAATATTTCTCTCTACATTTCTGCTATAAATAGATTACTCCCTTGAAGGACAACTATGTAAAGCTGACTTAAAAAAAAAATTAAAAAAAAAGAGAATTCAAAGCTTCCCGCATCGATCAGTCTATTTCAAATACAAGTCAAATAATTTTTTTTTTTTTTCATGGACTTGCTCATTGTGATCTTGGATCTCTTGCCAGAAAGGCATGCTACCTCATACCATATAAACTAACCACTTTTCACCTTCTCATCATTCGCACCTTCATTTCCTACCACCTCAAGGGACCTACTAGAACCGTGACATTTGGTGATCATGTGACTATTCTTCACCTTTAGAATAATCAATCATGTAATGTCTTTAGGGTATTACATTCACCAACCTATCTAAGGTATGATCCAACTATTATGATCCTCATCAATTAGGTGGCTCTCTTTCCTCCTCTTATCCTTTCACTTCTTCATTACGTAATGATCATCTTATATAGGACTAGATCCTCGAAGCTTATCTCTAGGAAAATTTTCCTCTTTAACCAAAATCAACTTAATATTACCCATACCTATTTTCCCACAATTTAACCATTCCTAAAAGACCTTGACTCAACTATGCCTATAACCTACCAACCCATTCTCATACCTCCTCACATGTTCCCTAGCTTACAGGAGAACTACATCGGCATGAGGTCCCTATTTTCTAGGACTATGTAGGCAACACTCTGAGGGCATGGGGTCCTTGGAGTTTAGCTCAGCCACTCTGTACCCTAGCCAACTCCCTCTCCCCCTTTTCTAGTCACATTCTACCCTAGTTAATTTCCTCTTTATATCAATAATTGGAAATTAAACCAAAAAAACAACAATTTCTTTACATCTTTATCATCATCATTCATACATTCATTATGTCTACCATTCCTTTACCATTATCATTTTACTACAAAAAATCTCAACATGACCCATATCATCATTAATTACACAAATTAATGCATTACAAACTCAACCAATCCCAACTCAACCATACCTAAACCAAACCTAAACTTCATCATACCTAAGTCAACCTAACTCAATCCATGCCTAAACCAAAAACCAAACTCAATCCATTCCTAAACCAACCACCTGACTCCATCCATGCCTAGGACCTAACTCAATCCATGCCTAAACCATAACTTGACTCCATTCATACCTAAACCAAAAACTTGACTTGATCCATGCCTATGACCTGGCTCTATCATGCCTACAATACTTGGTTTGCATCACATATACAAATCAAAATAGCAAGTTACACACAACCATATATACATCACGCCATAATCACCATAATATCTATACATAAATCATCCAAACATGTGTATCCATACACATGACTGTCAAATAGCTTCAGCATGCAGGCCGGTGTATATAACAAAATTAAAAAAATATCATATAAATCGCTAGTATCCTTGGCACGTAGGCTGATATATATGTCAAAAATATGATGTCAAAAATAAACTACTCATCAATAGATCTCAATCATCTCCCCATCTGATATCCAAACCTATCTCATCTATCTCCTCCTCCGCTCCTCTAGCCAAACGTCTCGGTGACCTCCCTCTACCTCTCCTTGGTCTAGCCACTAATGGCCCTACCTCTTGAGATAGCCTCCATGCACTAGTAGCCTCACCCTGACCCAGACCCTAGGCTCACTGGCCCCCTATACTCTCCACACTATGTGTGTGGGATATGCTCCTCTCACTCGAGGCCTGTTGTGCTCTGTGCTCAGCATATGATAAGACATATCCCCACTACTATCAAATGATCCTGATAGTATATCACTTCACCCATGGCGTCTCTCAATCTAGTAGCAAGTACTGTCTACAGTGGTTCCATCATTCTTTGACCCTATCCCTACCCCTGAGGTGGTGTCATAGGCCTTGAAGCATGCCTAAAGGTCCACTATCTGTGCCTATGCAGTAGCCAACTGGCCTTGCAAACCTATAACCTATCCCTACGTCATGGCCAACTAGCCCTATAAATCTGTCACCTATGCCTATAGGGTAGCTACCTACACCCCATATCCATCTCCACCCTCTCCCTCTCCCTCCGATGTGGGTGTTGGTCCATGTACTCCCTGTTCCTGAAAAGTGGCCACCTATGCCTACAGAGTCGCAACTTGTTCCTCAGCCCCTGTCAGATGTCCCTATAGTATGCTCAACTAGGTCACCAGGGTAGCCACCTGCCCCTGTAGGGCATCTCTATAAACTGTGATAGTAACCAAATCTAGTTTCCCTGGCCTCGGCTGTACTACTCGTAGCTGTGCAGCCCACCACTTTCTTTACCTATCTATCACCCCGACATCATCTATCTGTTGCTTGACAAGCTACTCCTCCTTCCCAGTTAGCACTGTAAGTCTTGGTGGAGACATAGGCCTCTCCACATCAAATCTCCTATACTAAGGGAAGGGTGGAGGTATATCCTGTGGAAAACCGAACTACCATCTGACCTGGTCTATAGGTATCATCTCATGCTCCCTGACCTACCGCCCCTTTATCCACCTGTAAATCTATAACCCATCCAGCCCTTCCACCATCTTCCTATATGAAGGATAGCCTACATATGGCCTCTAAATAATTTCCACATTGGAAAACCCCTCCAGTAATCACCTATAATAGGCTACATCACGTGTCACTCTCACCACTCGTCATTCTTGCATAACCAACACACATCACCTGTAGCGCACTTGAACAAAACCTGGCTCAAATGCATCAACCTGGGGCATACCAACTAGGTGTACACACACAATGTGCTCATAGGCCCAATAATGTGTAGCAAAAATTGAATCACCGTAGTCGCCCATAAGCCCACAACTCCCTATATAGCTATACCAAGAACATAATCACCCATGCAAACCGAGTCCTACTCTTCACCATGTCATATAGAACCCCCATCAGTGACCATGGGAATCTCCCACCCTCTACATCTTGCAGTGTAAAATAGTAGACTACCTCCATCAGAAGTACTACCAACCTCATCTCCTTGGGGTAGGCTTAGTACATCACCCCATAGATCATACTGACACTGTGGAATCCTAAGAATGCCATCCCCTCTCTGAATACTGGTAACAGTAACTCCCCGGATGCCTACGAGGAGATCAAGTAAACCTATGTACCTACTATAGGTAGTTACAAGATCTTGTAAACATCCTTTAGGGTGATCGTGATCTCACCCTTCGGTAAATGGAATGTATTGGTTTTTGAATCCCATATATTGATGAGGAAAACCATCAAACTCACCTCCCAGACTACGTGCTGGTAGTGTCTGGCCCTAATCAGGCCCACATCTGTGACATGGATCCACTCCTCATGATTTTTGCACCCTTGTATCTCCATGAGCAAGGGAGGTACCATATCCCTCATCCATAGTTCGTCCCTAACCTATATATAACCAATCATATTATTAAACCTTAACCATACCTGCATGTAACCTTTCCACCCCCACTATACCACTTACCCTAACTAAATCAACCTTTCACCTATTTCTATGCCCTAAATCAACACCACCTATCTACCCATGCCTCAGACCCTCACCTATTTTCATTTTACCTATTTACCCATGCTTCAAACCCTCACCTTTTTTCTTTTTTCCCCTATCACCGATCTTCCTTATTCACCCACCTCCACATACCTTTAACTTTTCCCCCTACCTAACTCTTCATAACCCTACCTATCAGTCTGTAACCCATCCATTTTATCTCCTTGAGGGCTTACCTCTTTAGCCTACTAACCAACATCGGACAACATAGGCCAACCACGGTTCAACAATAACCGACATCAGTCATCACATCTGTGACTGATACCGGTCCTTACCCACCGATGTAGGCTAAGAGAAAACTAACATCAGTCACTATCGCAGCGACAATCCCGTGATGCCCTGCCCTATTTCTACCCACCAATACCTACCCAATACCTATTCCCACCCCTCACTTCCCTAAACCTACCCTCTCTTGTTCCCCTTTTCTCAAGACATTCCCTCCATTCAAATTTTAATATTTCTCCCCCCCAAACCCATTTTTCTCCTACCTGATTCCACCTACTCACAACAAACAAACAATCAGAATAGGCTCTTAGCTCATCATGTTGCCATCTATGTGGTGGCACCTCGAGCCACTGCATAGGTCCACCCGATCCCTCTCCTACCTTTGGCATCAACAATTTCCCATTGGCCCAATCAAATCCAATCAATCACCCAATCAAATCACAATGTGCTAGTAGACTCTTCTATCAACCAATGATCACTCATCAACTTAGCTCTCCATGTCATTTGGTTTATTTCCACCTCTTTCTCTCTCTCTTGTCATTTTCTCCTATGTGATAAATGATAAATGATTTTAAAAAATGTGACACTTTTTCTTTTTATAACCTTCCGAACTTGACTGGTGACAGTTTTACCTTGATTGACATTGGTCTTGTGCCCTAGTCTACCGTGGTTTGTCCATGGTAACCGGCATCAGTTCATTATGACTGTTGTCGGTTATCCTTCTCAGTCTTCTTCCTACCCATTACCCCTAATTTACTAGCCTGAATATTTTCTACCTTACCCACACCTGACTCGAACATTTCCCTTTACCCTCCTGACCTCATCACTTACCACTTAACCTCTTCATCATTTGAGGACTTGTTAGTTTTCCCATACCTCAGCCTTACCTATGCCATGACCTATCTACTTGGACTTGGAACATTGCTAGTGACCAGTGACCTCATGTGCCCACTATACCTTACGACACTATTACCCATGTTATTTGACCTAATGACCTTACCTTGCCTCTTGCCATGACCATTTATCCTGACCCAACATTTGGTGTACCAGACCATAACTAAACGTTCTTGTATCTGACCTACAACGTGTTTCCTAACCATATCCTATACCTTGGATACAAGAATCACCGCAACCTTGTTTGGATAAACCTATCAACCTTAGATAATGAAGAGTTTACACGATCTTCAACCTAGTAAAGTGTTGCAGTTTATACGTGTGCATGCATTTGAATGTCAATACGTTTGACCCTAACCCATTAACTAGATTCATTGATTGGACCTTTACCCATTTACCCTCGTTGCCCACCTTCATCTTCATCACATTCACCTTTTATCAAACCACTCACTAATTCTTCCTTCTACCTCATCAATTCCTTATTTGAGGAGGATCACGTTCTCCCACACATGGGGCAACCACATCTTATTTTTGTCAGCGTTGCTTACCAATACAAGCTACGCAACAAAAAGGGGAAAAATGTAGACGCCAAAATTTGGTCACATTCCCCTTGGTCCCTCGTAAAATTATCACCTTCAACACACTCACCTAACCATGACCCCTTACACCCCACACTAATATTAATTTAATTTAATTAACCCATGATCTCATGATATTTATTATTTAAATATCCTAAATAAGATAATTCTCATGCCACCACCTCACCTAGCCACCTCAACCCAAATCTATTTTTAGTATGTTATCATAACTAACTAAGACCTACCTAAACCCTAAAAAACAAATCCTACATTCCCTCTAACCACATCCCACCCATTACAAATTAATCCTCCATTCTAATCCATGAAGGAAAAAGGAACAAAATCCAAGAAATCAAGCAGCTCTGCCCATTTTAGTAAAACCTAGGAAATCCCACCCTAACCGATGTTGGTCACCCTAAACCACCACCGGTCAACCTAGAACTGTCATTTGTTATCTTTTATTCCCTTTTGGTAACCTTATTTCATGGGTTGGGAAATTTAGAGAGTAAACAAAAGAGACCAGAGCTGCATGCAAGAAGAACCAACATTCGCATACGCATCCGAACACCCACAACCAGCATCAAAAGTGATCACAAAGCCATTTTGCATTCACAGGAGCATCTTGGGAAGCACCATCACTACACCAAAATTCATCCACCTAATCAACTGCCATTTCCATTCATCCATCAAGGTCATATAATAGTAAGTATACCTCCACTAACTTGGTCTAATACATTATAATAAATTTTATTATTTCTATTATCAGATTAAGTTGTTGCATCTCCATTTTTTTATTTCCTATCAGTTTGTAACTAGGCCTTTTTCATTATTTACGTCATTAGATTACCCATCCTCATTTTTTGTTCATCCCTGACCACATTTGAAACATCTGCAACCCTCAAACCTACTCCACCACCTACATAAAATCCTAGATCAATCCTTCTAATTATTTTCTTTTAAGTTTCCTTTATCTTGACCATACCAACACCAGTTACCCATAACCATCGCCGGTTTCACTTAAACTAACATTAGTCATACCAGAATGATGTTGGTCTCTTTGTTTTACCCTCAGACCAATAATAGAGCCTAGATTCTTAACCAAACACCTAAAACAACTCAAAACCATACCCTAACCAGTACCGGTACTCTGATAGAGACCTCGTCCTTTAGATTCAATCATAGCTTAGCCTGTTGTGAATTAATTTGCTTATTGTAATCGAATGAGATACCTAAATCATTTTAACTATAGTAAGATTATAGTTATTTTTAACATTGAATTATTTTAAAGAGTGGATTGACATCCTTCTAGGGATTATCACACTTCTTGGAACTAGAATACCCTAGGCAGTCCACTGTCATATGCTATTTAATCTCTTTTGGTAGTCTTGTTGTTCATTTCAGGTAGTTCCTCCTAGCCAAAAGGAACTTATCACAATTAGATGTGGATCAAGAAGTCATACGCACACAACAAACTTCAATCAACTTTAATAGGTATTCCTCCTAGCCCTTTTACCCTTATCTGTTTCATCACATTCTAAGAAACACTCTAAGAATCAAGTGAAACACTTTGATATAAATTTTCATACAGATTCTATTCCACCCACACACATGCATTAAACTCAGATCCAATGCTGAAAATCCATGCGTATTCTTCTTCCAGATCATGTATCCACTCTTCAACACTTGCTAAGGTCAATCGATATGTCTTCATCATGAACCATCCTGAAAACAACTGAAAAAAAGGTCCTGGAAATGGAACCAATGATGTAGCCTATAATTCACCAATACAAGCCCAGACGCATTGACACATCACTCAGCCTAGGATGAGCACACACTTGAATCACACAAAGGTACAAAGCCCCTCTTTAGGGTTACTGTTGTAGGATGTTTAGCATGATGAAGACTTAAATCGTTGAGATCTATGGCTAAGATATCCTTCTACAATGCATATTCAGATCTAGATCAAGAATATAACAAACTTAATAGATAACCAGAATGGAATCAAACATGTAATACTAAATTATAACCATGATAACACCTTGTTTCAGTCTATAATATCCATTATATTATTAGTAGTAAATATACTTAAGCTTCCTTACAATAACAATAGTATACGCTCATGCGCATAGCAAAATTTTCAACATAATCTCACTATAACCTAGTTCTCACACGTATATCTATGCTCTCTCTACTACACAGTTCAATACATATTTATTAGGGTGGATACTTTCCCTTCACCACTTATCTAATCCCAAAATAGGTCACATGCTATTATTAGCCACGCGCCATTACAAAAATAGCCACACATGCAAGTGTGCTAACAATAGATTACTTTTAGTTTACTAACACTAGTAGATCTATTCTTGGCCTATGTCCATGTAAATAAATTTATAGCTGATCATCCAAAAATTGCAAATGCATGTCACGTAAGTCTCCAATTGGTTTGAGTGCTCCGTATGCTATCTCCAAAAATATATCCTCATCATGAAAATGGCTAAGTCCTGAATTTGTCTCTCTTATTCATGCGTGATCCTTTCTGATACTCTTGCACCTTTGAATGCACTTTGTTTTCCCATGAAAACATTATGTATTTTCTTCACTAGGTGTCAAATTCTAACTGATCAAATCTTATTTTTCTTGTTCTTGTTTTCACTTCTTCTTTTCATCTTCTAGTTCTTTTTCTATTTTGCTCCTGCACTATTTTCATGTGGATTTTTGTGTTTCTTTTCCCCTTTTATCTTCTTCTCTCTCCTTATTTTTTTTAATAAAAATACCAATCAACTCTTCCACTTCCTTTATGTAGTGTAACTCTTTCTTAGTGTAGAGTTTCTTTTGCTTCAGGATGGTTTGTTCTTGTTGAAGTGCATTCAGGCAGTGTGTTTTCTTCATCTATATTTAGTCTTGTATTTCTTCTGTGAGTGATGGTGTCAGTAAATGAATTATATATTCCAGTATAAAGGAAAGATTATCTAGGTAGTACACTATGGATTTTTCTATAGCCATTTTTTCTCCTCCTATACTTGCGGTGTATTCTTGTGAAAGTTGTGAAATTATGCAAGTCGGTAAACATTGCTAATGATAGTTATATGCTTGATTAATAAGCCTTGTTTCTTCTAATGGTTGGGCTTCTTATAAAATTGATGGTTCTAATTGGTTTAGTGGATATGGTGGTGATGCAGTGTATGTTTTTTCTTCCTCTGATATAGAAATATCTTCTATTTCTTCAGACTCTATTTCATCTTTCTCTGTGTTGGTCGTGGCTTCCTTCAGCTTTGCCTTCTTTTCTAGAGATTTTTTCTTTTTGTAATTGGTTTTTTAATGATAGGGGTTTTATTCTATTTGTATGTTTTAGGAAATGATTCGCTTGATTATTCCTTTTCCATTTGTTTGGAGAATTTCTATCTATATTCTTCAAATATATATTCAATTACCTCATCAAAATTTTGTAATTTGGATTTGGTGGAGTCGACAGGTAGACTTCTAATTACTTCTACAAATGTAGCCACAAGTTCATCTAATGCCTCATAAGGTAATGTAGGTATGTGTTGTAGGAGTGAAACTGTAGGCCAAATGAATGTGTAATTGATGTCTACAATAAAATAAACCTCCTTTTTATATCTTACAAAAATTTGTTCTGATATCCTGGATTTTTCGCCAATGTCTTTCCAGATCCTTTTAATCCATCCTAAAAATGATGTGATCTAATTTATTGCATCAATATTGGCCATATGCATGAAAATTTGTTCCACAATAGGTTTATCTACCTGTCATTCTATTTTTTCATTTTTATGAGGTAGAGTTTTAGTAAAGTACATAGTCAAACATATCAATAGTGAGCCATAGAAAAAAGTGTTATTCCCTTACTTTATTCTCCTAGTATTTTCATGAAATTTAGCTGCTAACAATTCAAGTAGGTTATACTCTGAGTGAAATTGAATCATATATAGGGAAATTTGGCACTAATCCTATAAGAACCATCCTCTCCATTGGTATGATAAATTTTGAGGCATATGACTTTAGCATCATACCTTAATGTGAGATTGGAAATATCTGATATAAGTACTCCCCACTTTGATTTTGTTACACCCATCACTCAAGCCATTTCTTTTAGTGCCGTATTATTTTTTATGATTGCTTAACACCCTTTATCTCATAAGATAGTGAACCCAGCTATTACCTTTTTATTGATCTAGCATTGGTCTAAATATAACATTTGATTGTGGAGCTAACTCAATAGAACTCGCATTAAAGAATCTTCCCTAGGAAAGTAGGGTACTCAACTCAAAGTGTTGATTTTTAATTCCCTGATGACCTAAGAATTATTCTTATATACTAGTTATTTTTTAGTTAGATCTTCTTCTAAGAGAAATGATCTTTCCACTTCGAGTGTCATATGATCATATTCCATAATTTTAGAGTGTATGCACTTCTATAGATTTCTCACATACATAAATTTGAATGGAATATCTGAGAATGCTCTTTATGGGTTGGTTTTGTATGACTTTGTAGCATGATTTAGAAATTTTGGCTTTGGTAGGTCTTCTTGTGTGATTTCAACTGGGACATCTATTTTTCATTCATACTTTTCCCTAGTTGTGCCCTAGTTTTCTTCTTCACCCTTTTTCTTGATCTTTCTTTGAAATTTTTGTGCCTTAGTTCATTATCCTTCAACACCTTTTAAAATTTTTCCTTTCCACCTACCACATTTATTACTACTTTATCAAAAATCCTTTATATGTCGTTCATGGATTTTACCCTGTGTATTTTCCGTGTTTTATATTTTTCTTCCTTCCGTAGATTTTTGTGCATACTGTGGCTATTTCCTTGTTACGCAACTTTCCTTGATTCTCCTTCCACGAATCTTTATGCGGGTATTCCTTACTTCATTATGCAGTTTCTTTTTCCTAGTTTTATGTTTCAGTTTTATACTTCCTCTCTCTATTGTGTGGCTTTTTGATTTCTTCTATATCATGGTTTTTCTTTTGCAGTTTCATTTTTATTCATTTTTTATGGCTTTTTCTATGTTGTTCTTTGTGTGGTTTTGTTTTCTTTCTTTCATTTGTAGAATGCTTGTGTTTATTAACTTTGTGGCTGTTATCTATCTCACTTTATGTCATGGGTATGCTCCCTCCATGTATTTTATCTTTCCTCATTGTGTGGGTATTCTACCTTTGTGACTTTTCTTATCTTTTATTACGTGGGTATTTTACCTCCGCAGAATATGTTTCTCCCTCTCCGTCTCCAGGGTAGATGTGCCCTTATAGGTTTTCATCCTACTCCTCGACCTATCCTCTGAATTTATAGTTTCAAATAGTCCAGTGTTCTTCTTTTCTTCTCTTTTTTTTTTCTTCTTCTAAGGGTAGAGATGCCCTTGTGAGTTTTCATCCTACCCCTCGACCTACCCCCATAATTTCTGATTTTCAAGTAGGTCAATATTTTTCTATTTTTTTAAAATATTATTATTATGTTACATAATTCTTGAGCCTTGATCCATTTAAATATCATGTAATTTATTTCATCTGAAATGTTTGGCATTTTAATACTCCTGAAGGTAATATTTCTTTGATGATATATGGCCCTAACCATCTAACCTTTAGTTTCTTTGGATACTTATATTTATTGTTATATAGGATTACTTGATCTCCAATGTCAAATTTATTTTTCTTTATATGGAAATCATGCCATGCTTTCTTCCTTCTCTTCTCCTATGTTTAGTTATAGGCAACAACAAATATTTTTTCATTGAATTTCTCTAGTTCTATCAGTCTTTCATGTAGGGAATCATCTTCTGCCATCCTAAATGCTATTGTAACTCTCAAACTAGGAAATATGAACTCTATGGGGACCGCAGCTTCCAAGACATATACCAATCTAAATGGAGAGTAATTTTTCAACATTTTGTATGTTGTGCGGTATGCCCATAGAGTGGTGGGTATCTTTAAATACCATTAAGTAGTTTTTAATGAACAAATCTTCATTGGGACCTTCTCCAATAAGTTATTGGATGCTTCCACTGTTCCATTTTGCTAAGGGTGGTAACAAGTGCTTCTATGATGATTAATCATGAGCCCACTCAGTAATTCTTAGATGGTTTCATTTACACATTTCATACCTTGATTGCTGGTGATACTCAATGAACATACAATTCTTGTAATTATGTTTTCATAAAATAAAAAAATCTCCTTTCCTCGATGTACAATCTTTTGTGGAGACCACCTCTACCCACCTTGTAAAATATTATGTTCCAGTGATGATGAACCTTTCTTTAGAATGTCTAGCTGCTAGGTCCTATGAAATCAATATCCCATTTCTCAAATGGAGCTAAATGCAACATAGGTCTTAGTGTTATTTCATCTTTGGCATTTGTCTTTCCCAATCTTTGGCATATATCACATGATCTATCATGTTTGTGAGCATCTCTAAATAATGTAGCCAACCATAGTCTTTGTAATGCCTCTAAAATAGTTGATATCTATGATGACATCTGTACTTGAAGTTACAAACATTGATATGTGATTCTTTTCTGAAGATGGTGTACTCTTGTGAACTAAGTAATCATGTTTGTTGTAGATAATATGTTATCTGTTGGTAATAGATACAATTTTTCCTTTTCTATGCTGAATTTAAAATGAAGTAATTCATTACTTCTTATGTTGAATGATTAACTAAATGTGGAAATAAGAAATTGGTTCTGTTTAAAACTAGTTCATAGCCTTTGTTACACTTGAACTTGTGCTTCAGTTTTCATAATCTCTGATGTAGGATAGCTATACATTGGATCAATTTCACAAATCTAAGGCATTCTTTCAATTTCATGATGTTGAGGTCAAATTAACCAAGCTAGGCATAGACAATATAGATTTTTGAAGAAGGATTTCCACAAGATCATGGGTGACTATTTCTTCTCACACGCTTCAGAAGTGATCTGATTACTGTCATTATTGATTCTTCTTCTGGGTAACATGTAGTTGACAATTTTTACAATTGTTTAGGAACCTAATTGAACCTATGTCCCTAAGATGGTAATCATACCCTAAGTTGTAAGTCTATCCTAAGTTACTAATTTTTTTTATTAATAGTGGAATTTTTTATTAAAGGGTAAAAGCCTTAGTCTAAACTAATAAATTCACCTAAGGACCTAAGTTAGTTCCTTAACTAATGTTATGAACCTAACTTGAGACTTGGGCTAAACTAAGGGGACATGGAATGGAAGACATAAAAAGGAAGGTCGGTGGCACTAACCTATAAATATTTATGAGGGATTTAATGGGAATTAAAATTATTTTTTGTATCCAAATTTGGCAAGTACATGAGGGATAGTAGGAGGCTGAGTTGTCACCTCTGCTAAATTTTAAGATTGCATGAAAATTTAAGTTTAGTCATAGCCAAATAAAATTTGGCAATGCCAGGATATATGAAAGGACTTTTCAGTCCCATTTTTGGCATTTAATATTCTTAGCAATTGTGAAAAAATTACCTGAGGAAGTCAAGGAAGGTTGGAAGAAATAATGGTTTTCAGTTTTGCATATTGTTCATTTGGTTTTTGTGAAATCTTGATATCTCTGCATGTGGTTTTCCATTTTGAATCTGCAGTTCGAATCATTGCATTCTTGTTTCACCTTGCATGGTGGTGATGGTAACTGAAAATATTATTGAGAAGCATATAATAAGAAGGAGAAGAAGGTTTCTGAGATGGTTCGTTGGCGTATTCGTGGAAAACAATTACTACTGAGGCTCTGCTTGAATATTTATAGCAAGAAATAGAAGACATGAGCTCTATTAGGCATGATAGGCCCTATCTCTTTAAGTCTTCTACTTTTATTTAAATGTCTTCATTAAAAGAACTCTGATCTTTTTTGAAAACCTTACTAGTTATGGGTTTTTTTTTTACTCTATTCTTTGCTTCATTGGTGTTTCAACTTTGTTTCTTTTAGATGCATTATGATTTATTTTGTTGTTGTGTGGAATACGATTTCTAGAGTTGTATTAGTTACAGTCATGATTAGCTTATTTTTTGTAGAATCTTCTATGGCAAAAGAAATGGATTTATGTTGATCTCTATGTAGGATGATTACCTAGAGTTGAATATTGTATATGCAATAATAAGTAAGCTTGGTTTTTTGTTAGAATAGGTAGATTCTCAATTTGAATGCTTCCTTTATCATTTTAATAGAAGTTTAATAGATATTAATAGACTTTGTTTTGGTGGTTTTAAATTTATGCCTTTGTTTTAGGAGAATCTTTGTATTATTCATGTTAGGTTGGTTTCCTTTTTGATAATAGTTAGAACCAAACAGTCCATTATTTTTTCAATCTTATGTCATGTTTTTACTTTCTGAGAATCATACTTTGTTTTTACCGTTTGGGTCTAGGAGTATACTGAATTTTGGGTCACCTTGAGTTTGAAATTGTATCATATTTACTCCTTTGTTGAACCCTGTTTGAATGGAATTATTTTTTGATAGTAGTTGAACAAGTAAGTATCTTGTGATAATGTCTTGGTTCTATTCCTTTTGATTCTATACATAATATTTTGTATTTTTGGTAAACCCACTCCGGGTCTTACGTGATTTCATTAGATTAGATCTTGCATGAATCTGTCATAAGTTAGTGAAAATATATTGTTCACTATAGATGCAGTATTCTGTAAGAAGGTTAGGTTGTTCTCATGCTGTCTCTACCCTCGTTATTTGGGTGATAATAATTTATTTGGTGCATCCAGTTTTGAACTTATACTATTAATTGTTATTGAGTTATCTCATCTGAGTCCTCTTGTTGAACTTACACCCAGTTCTTAGGTTACCAGTTTAGAAAGGAGGAAACTATTGGTTGATCTGTTCTCAGCTTTATGTTGTTAAGTCTTCTTTGAATTAAAGCCCATTCCGGTTTAGTGTGTGGAATGAGGATATGTTGGGTTGTTTTCTCAAAGATATATTCTATATTAAGCTATGTCTTCTTCATGAGATGGTAGTATTGTTCCTCTCAATTTGACTTCTCTTTTTATGATTTTTTTTCCAACATTTGGGTCTATGGAACTTGGAACTATGTGGTGAGTATACATGCATTCTTTTCTTGTTTTTGCAGTTTACACTATGTTGGAAACCCTAGTGTTAGACATGACATGTTTATCGAAAGAGAATTTTTTGGGTGAAATTGATGTATGATGTCCTTTGGGATGTCAGATGGAGTCTTGTGATAATTTCTGAAATTATAGTTGTAGCATTCACTCTTTTAATCCTTTCTTTAAGATGAGCTCAACTCATAAGTTAGATAAAATTGGGAACGATAATAGAATTTTGAAATGGTTCTAAAATGTCTTAGTTTCCCTGATCCTTAGAATATAAATGACGATGTTAATGAGTGATATAATGGATTTATTAGATTTATTCGAATGAATATGGTCATTGATTCCTAGACTATGGTTGTAATGGAATCCTTTAGGATAACCTACATTAGCTGTTGATGTTCTTGGGAAACTTGCATGATGACTGTTACGTTGATGAGTTTGGAATCTGGACTGTGAAATGAGTTCAGGACTGCATGGATAACTTTGTAACCTTGAGTTACTGTTGGTCTTGTTTCTAATTGACTAAGTTGGATAAACCTTAAATCTACCTAGTATGATGAGGACTTGTTCTTGATCAATTTAATTTCTAGACTCTACACTAAGTCTGATTCTAAGATAGTATGGTTGTTTGATGGAATATAATTCAGATTTGTTGGTGGCCTATTCCTTCATGCTATTATTCAGGATGTTAACTTTTGAAATTAAAATAATAGTATACTTATTCTAGTGAAGGTAGTTTTGTATATATCTTTACTATCTTCTTCTTGAAAGGTTCATATTAGGTTTATTTGAGGAACTTAAGTTGGAACTTGGCTAAAAAGGTGAGATTTAGTATTGTAAATATGAATTTCTCCCTTCCTTATTATTGTTGTTTTGATTTCTCTCATGTTGTAATAAGCTCATAAATGGATGTGGAGTTAGGATTAACTATAATGATTGTAATTAATCCTTGTCTTACACATTACTTATTGAATCTTTAATCTTTCTCTCTCCTTCATTGGTTTGTTATCTTTTGGGAAAAGTCTTTTTGTTTATCTTGTTTTGTGTTTTCAGAACTGTTTCATAAACAACAGGGTTCCTTTTATGAAACAGTTAGACAAAAGCACAATGTTTTCAATGTTATAGCACTTATAATTATTAGTTCATATGAACTCAACTTGTGCTAACAATTTTGTAGATGGATTTCATAAAATATGAAAGGAGAAAGACATATAGAAAGTTACATTTTTTTTACTGAAGAAATTGGCTCTTTATTACGATGATTATGTAGCATCATTACTTGAGATGTACTTTCTAACGGAAAAGGATAAGATGTAATGAAATTAGTTTTATGTTGTTTTAATAATACTTTGTAATCCCTAAAATACTTCAGTAATCAATGAATCGTATCACTCCCTTTTTGATAAATAAATGGTTTGATGATTTTTGATTATTACTTTATCATGATACCGTCCATTGGCATAAATTGGGATGTATTACTAAGTAATATCATTAATGAAGGGGACAGCATTTGATATTTAAGTGTTTTGGGAATTCGAAACTTGATATTTCTTCATATATAATAATTTTGTAGATTAAGGGTCTAAAACATTAGTTGATTCATTACACATAAAAGAGATACAACTAATAGTTGATACTCTAGAGTAGATCCTTAAATAATAAAAAGGAATTATGAATGAATTATATATATATATATATATATATATGTATGTATTAAATTCTTGGTTGTATCCAAAACATATGTGATTTTTTTTTCATAGTTGGACATTAGCCCTTGGTAAATGGAAAAAAGTGATATTTTCCTTTAATTCAATCATAGAGACTTATTTGAAGATATTGTTAAAGTATTATGAATACATTATGAGAATGGATGATTGTGTTCTTCCTTAGGAAGATTTCTTTAATAAAAATATTTAATTCTTAAAAATGAAACTAAAGGGATTTAGACTTCATATTTATGGATTCCTAAAGTAAAGGTATTAAAATAAGCTTGTTTTAAGCTAATGCTGAAATAAGAAAAGATCTAATGAACACACCTTCATACCATTGAGATTAATCATGTCATTATATGATATAAGTTGTTCTCGTTTAAATAAAAACTTATACATATGATTGGAAATGGTTAGGAAAGAAGCTTTTACTATGCATACCTACCTCTCATGTAATTTACATCTTGTAACCCTTTTTAGGTTAAATGATTCTTAGTTGAATCTTAAAGTATTGTTAACATTAATATTTAAGAGAATGATTTAATGGGTTAATAATATTTTAATTCTTAAGTATGTTATTCCAGTTGAGGAAACTCAGTTGGATGTTGGAATACATCAATTGTGGCATAGTAATTTTGTAATGAAATGGGTCATTATGAGGATACTATGATGCAGTTGCTATGTCTCAACACCCCACTTATTTTTTTTAACTTGGATTGTCATAAGTGTAAGGATAGATCACAATTCCATCCTAAATAGGGATAAAAACATGATTTATTGTTGAGGTCAACTCATGTTGACTTAGGGTAACTACACACACATAATTTGACGCAAGTTGATTGAGTATGTCTACGTATCCTTAGACACCATGAGTAGTATTCCACACTAGTGCATGTTTCCTGCCCTTATCCAGTGTGAAACCTTGAATTAGAATGAACTGACAGAAGTTAGGAAAGAACCATTTTAAATAACAGAACAAGTGTGAGTGAGGGACATATTAATTTCGATGAGTATGCCATCTAGGAATGTAAAAATGTTAAACATGTTTAAAACTTTGGCCAAAGTATCACAAGCTACTGGTTGCATGTTGTCCTATGTTACGCTTATTCTAAGATGTAGGATTTCAGATGAATATCGGTAACAAATATTTAGATAGGACTCTTAGACAGAATTCTTAGGTTCCCCTAAAAGAATAAAGGAACCAATTATACCTAGTATACACATTATTAAGTTAACATGAGAGATCGATTTAATACTCAAGTCATGAAATGAAAGGTGGGTGTATCACCAAGTCATTTACAGTTGCATATGGTTTTCTTGTTATGAGATGGATTGGCATTGGAATGTGTGTTCTAAATTATGTTAATTTAGAACAAAGAACATTATGTAAGAAAAAAATTCTCTTGTTTCTAAAGTCTTAAAATGGTAATGTTACAGTCGTGTCATCATTACTTCCCTTTTTATTTTCTCTCCTCCATTATGTCCACCAACAATGCCTTCATGTCCTTATATCAAAACATTCTTCCTTTAATGTTCTGATGTTATTCTCCTCAAGAAATCATCTTGACCCTTTTTATACATTTTTCCTTGAATTAATGTAAAAGGGAATTCTCTACTCAATAAATTCTTCTTCTTCTATTGGGTATAATCACTTAGAAATTCTCTTGTATGTAGCAGCTAAGAAATATCATAAAACTCTTTTGGTATGGATTCAATTCAAAAGAAGTGTCCTCCAAGGCAATCATCATCAACAGGGCCTTCATCCTCTCCATTATCAATTCTTGACAAGTAGTCTGGACCATTGTTGAGCTTTCCTAGTTTAACAAGTACTATAAAATCAAATTCTTGAAACAACATCAAACACCTACAAATTCTTCCTTGAAACATTGGTTTGTTGATAAGATACTTAAATGGTTCATGATTAGTGTAGAATGTAAATGATGTGGCTAATAAATATTTCCTATACTTCATTAGAGAACACACCATACTTAAGGCTTCTCTTTATGTTCTAGTGTAATTCCTCTCTTCTTTTGCCAATTTTTTCTAGCAAATGCTACTGAATTGTCCATATTCTCCCTAGTCTGTGTTAAAACAACTCCAATCACTATTCCAGATGCATCCACATGGACATGGAATTGTATCTTCCAATCAGGAAAAATTAAAATTAGAGCATGAAGAATTTTTTCTCTTAGACTTTTAAAGGCATCTGCACATTCTTTCGACCAAGGCATTCACTTATTTTTTCTTTTCTTCAATATTTATTCTAGAGGGGCACTTATTTCTATGTAGTTCCTGATGAACTTCCTGTGATAACTAGTGCAGCCCAAAATTGTCCTCACCTCCTTTTTATTTTTTGGAGGTGGTAAATTTAAAATCACTGAAGTCTTCACAGGATTAATTAGAAACCCTTCCTTAGGTATCATATGCCCCAATAGAGTACCAAAGGGGGTCAAAAAGATACATTTTTTCAAATTTAAATAAATTTGTAACACCCTACACCACTGAAACATTTGTATCAATACTTGTATATGATTTTCCAACAGGTCATAAAAAGTCCAATCATCAAGATAGACCTCTCAAAAATCATTAATGAAATCTTTGAAGGAATTTATCATAATCCTGCTAAATAGTGATGGTGCATTCTTCATGCTAAATGGCATAATAGTATACATGAAAAAACCCCATTCCATGGAAAAATTGGTCTTTTTTTGGTCCTCCAGAGAAATTTTGACTTGGTGGTACCTACAGAAATGATTTTTGAAGGAATACACTTCTTTTCCCACCATATTTTGTAGTACTTCTTCTATAAAGGGGGTTGGAAAAGGATCATGTATATAAGATTTTTTCAACTCTAGATAGTCTACACATACATGTATTTTTCCAGCCTTTTTATTTTGGATCACCATGAGAATGATCCATTCCACATCATCAACTGGTTTAATGAACCCTGCACTCAACATTTTATCCAACTCATATTTCACCTTTACCTTTAAGTTTGGATTCAGTTTGTATGGCCTTTTTTTTTAATTGTTTGAACCCTTCTTTGATATGAATTTTCATTGTTCTAGCTTCCTCTTTTATCCCTTTAAATTCTTTGAAATATTTTGGAAAAATGTCTTCAAATTCATGAAGTAACTCCATGACTTTTGTAACTTCCTTCTCTGTATATTAATTTCCAATTTTAGCCAATTTTTTAGTTCCTTCTGGTCTAATATTTTTACTTCTAATCTTCAATGGCTAGTAGTAGTATTTTTCTCCTTCAACCTTGTTTTCTACTACTTGCATCTCATCTTCTAACACTTTGTATCTTCGATTTTCTGGATTTTCTTCATTTTCTTATTTTTCCAAATAATAGAATATTTCCATCTCTTGTAATTTGATTAGGATTTCTTGCGGTTTTATGATTTCCCATTATGGATTCTCTCTGTCTTCATAATATTGTCTTATGGTTTCTTTGAGAGTTAGAAACAAGAATTTTCTAATCTTCTATAACACCCTCCAAATTTTCAAATATGCGTCCCAAAAGAAAAAATTATGGCATAAATATTTCACTATGTGATCCCATTCTTTTGTTTCCCACCTAGTCTCCTGGTGTGTGTACCAGGACTGTGGTATGGGCCCAAGGGTCCATACAAACAATTGAATCCATAATAGGGGAAAGGTATCCCCACATAACTTACAATGCTACTCATAGGTGTGAATATGTTTCCATGGGTCTATTTCTTTAGAATATTAAGGGATAGTGGCATAATAATATTCACTTTCTAAAAATCTAGCCTTCAGCAATATAGTTATTGATTTCCAATAGGATACGTTAGTTTTATGCACTTCCCACCAACTTGTAGCATTTATCGTCAAGGTGTCATCCAATGCTTCTATCCTTGATTTTTCAATCAGAAATATTCTCTCCATGATCTTTATGTATCCTTCAATATCTCCAAAGCCATAATATTTTGGTAGTTTTTGATGAGATGCTCTGCGGATCAATCTATATACCCTCTTGATTGGAAGTTCCTTCACCTTTTCTTCTTCCATGGAAAAACTATTCTATGTTCGCATAAATATATTTTCTTCTTTTTCCTTAGCTGAAAGGTATTCACCTTATTCTTCAAATTTGTCTCTAGAGGGTGTAAAAATGTCACCCATGGTATTGTAGTCATCTTATAATGTGATAAAATTTGGTGGTATTCTTCTTGCCAAGTGTAATTTCCGAGTGCTTGACTTTAGGAACCCATAAATCCATGCTTCCACCACATTATCTGATCCTTCTGTGGTATCCTATGATTTGACCAAAATCTTGCCATCTTAATTTGGTTCAAAATACTTTTTGATGTTGGAGAAGTGGTTTAATCCATATACTCCTTGTATTTCATCAATATCCTATTAATTGGGATCATGTCATATTTCTTCTATTCCTGCAGCACTTATTCCTACATGTAAAGGTACATGAAGACCTACCCCATCTGAATGTAGAGTTAACTTTTCTTCTTCAAAGCTTAAAGTTCCATTACAATTGATGAACCATTCTAAAGATAAAATAGTGTTATATGAAGGGTTCACAACAACATTATCCACTACCTAGAATTTCACCAATTTATTTATTCCCATAAAATTTACCTCTACGTTTTTCAACACCCCTAATGGTTTTCGAGAGGATCCATCTACCAATCCAATAAAATACTTTACAGGATCCAGAGGAGGTCTTCTAAGCATTTACCAAGTGGTCTTAGACATCATGTTAACATCCATGCCAAGATCCAGTAATATATTGGTGATAGTGGTGTTGAAAATATCCATGTCTAGATAGATGGCAGACTTGTGTCATGTTTTCTAAGTGTGAAATGTATTTCTTTTCCTATTGGGTCATCTTTCAACTCAATGGACATGATAAGTTATCTCCTCCTTGTTTCAGTATTTTTTGAATTGTTTAATCTTTTCCACTAAACCACAGTTGATGGTCAACCATACCAATTATTTTAGTTCCATCACTTCTTGTTCAAAAAAATAATACTTCTCCCTTTCTTCACTAGGTTGTGTTTCTTGTACCAATGCTCTAATTCTTCCCACTTCTTTTAAATGTAATCCTAGTCTAATTTATTTAGGATTCCATTATTCTTCATCTGAAGAGTGTTGTTCTTAGGGCAGCCATATTATTTTTTTCTTCTTTTGGGATTGCCTTGGTTTTAGCAGCACTTCTAGTTGTGAATGCTACCATGTACCATGGTTATTTAATGTTTTTTTTCCCATTTTTGATATCCTTATTCTTAGGTAGCTTTCTTTTTCCTATTATTTTCTATCCTCTTCTATGGTTGTACTTCCTGAAGTAGTATTTTCTAAAGTAGTGGTCCCTAAAACAGTGGCATTGCAACCTCATCTTTTGCTAGGGTGGCTTCATCCCAAGTAATTCTAGTTATATGCTATAATTTTCTCTAGCTTTCTTTTGCTAATGCATATGATCTTTTTGATCCACTTCTATAGAATTTTGTGGCTTCTAGATAATGGACTTCATCATGTCCATTCTTATGAAAAACTTTACATGGATCAAGTTCTATGCAATTTCTAGAAAGGTGCGCATCTTACCCACATTTGTAGCAATTCATTGGTCTTCTATTTTGGTAACGACCTCCTTGATTATATCCCCTGCAATAACCCCCAACATTGCATCCTTGATATCCTTGGTAACCTCTACCTCCTTGATAGTTGTCATAGCCTCCTCTATACCCTCCTTTATATCCTCCTCTAAAACTACCATGGTAACCTCCATCATAGTAACCTCAAAAGTTATGGTTATAATTGTTTCCCTGGTATCCACCTCCATATTGCGGCTAACCACCTTGTTGATTTGGGTATTATGGTGTGGTTATAATTTTTTGTAAGGGTTGTTTAGGTGGTGAAGGTGTTGTAATAATATGTGGTTGTGTAGGATGAGGGTTAGATGTTGTATTTTGTCTTGTAGTCATAGCTCTCCTGTTGGCATAATCTTGTAAGTCATCTAATACATCCACTGTGGGACAAGTATGGTGATAATGGTTATATGATACATATGTCATACAATACATTAATTGGTTAATTGGAGGTGCTACTTCTAGTAAGGGCCAAGTATCCTAAGAATGTTGGTCTCAGAGTCTAAAAATTCCACACCATCTCCTATTTGTTTGGGGCTATATTGTTAGATGATACTTTATGTGATGAATGTACTCTTTCTACGGCTACTCTATTTTCACTCTCAGTGTATGGGAATTCAATTCTATAATGGCCTTCATTGAAGAAAATCATAAACCATATTTTTTTCCTTGAGTTAATTTTAGGAGGAGAACTATTCTTCAATCCTTCATTCCTCTATATTTAATGTTATAGTTTTAATTTCTCAAGTTCCAATTGTACCCTTTCTAGTTCAATTTTGATTGTTGTCTCTTCTTATCTTCTTGAGGATTGAGCCTCCAATTTGATTTCCAACTAAATTTCCTTTGAAATTTCCTTAAAATATTGTGTATCAAGTGTGGCTTTGAGATAAGGAATCAAGTCAGAAGTAAACCACTCAACCCTCTATTTATCCATTAGGGGCTCTTCTAATTTTCTAGTAATAATATTAAATCTTTGACTAAAATATTTTAATGTTTTTCCTTCTCTCTGAACCAGATCCCTCATATTTCTCCCACCTTCTACTGGTGCATGTAGAAAATGGAAATCTATTTTTAATTCTTTCTCAATATCCTCCCATGGTTTCATACCTTGTGATGATAATCTCATATAACACCATCATGTATCATCCTACAATGAACATGCAAAATCTTAGGTCTTGGTATCTTTTTTCGTGCTATTTTTACTCTTCTAGTATTGTTCCAATAGGAATAAATATTCCAATGCATAAGTTGAATCCTTTTCAAAGATTGGCATCTTAATCTTCTGAGAAATTATGGGTCGAGTATTTGTTCTAGGATGAAGAACAGGTTGATGTATCACTTGCTTTACTTTCTTGGTTTAATTATATACTAGTTTTGAATTGCTCTTTCTCTGTTTTTCTCTACTTAGTTAAATATCAAAGTAAATTTTGCCTAGAAGTTCTTGAAATTATCTTACTGTTTCTCATCTCCTCTTACTCTCTTCTCTTAAGATTTGATATCTTTCCTCCAGACTTCTTCCTTTATCTAAGATCTCAATTAGTGTATCAAGTGGCATATGGAATGAAATCTACTCTAGGGGGTCATCTCCTTTAGGCCTTCACATTGGTTAGGGGGAATTACTTTATTTGGTGTATTTTCATAACTAATATATTCAATAACTAGTTTTCTATCTTTAATATTCCTTATCTTATGATTTATCTCTAACTCTTCACCACTTCTTCTCTTATTATTCTTTTCCTCTTTCCTCTCCTAGTCCTCTTCTCTATCCCTTTCTTCAATCTTCTCTTCTATCACTTCTATCCTTTCTTATTCTTATTCATCTACATTTCATTTTCCTTTTTTTCATCTACTATCTCTACTTTCTCTTTAAATTCCTCCTAACACTAACCTCGTCTCCCTCTTATCCTCTCTCTTTAATCATTAATGGTGTTCTTATCTCCTCTTCTTTCCATTTTTCTGCTACTAAAACTCTTTTTAATGTTTGGTATAAAATAAATACTTATTGTTTTAGATCCCTCACTAACATTGTGTGTCTTGTCATTGCTTGCTGAATTGGACTCTCTACGGTATATTGTATTATGGGATTATGTGGAGTAATAAACCCTAATTGGTCTCCACAAGATGCAGGTATTATAGAGAGACTTGAAGTGTCTGCCTCCATTTCTAGGTGAGCAAATTACTGGCCTTCACATGATGTGGGTGAATATTTTACTTTTATACTTTCTTCTCTTCTCTCTTTTCTTCTTTCTTAACTTTATTCAGTTTCTCCTTTCTTTCTTTCATCTTCTTTGCTCTTTCTTCTCTCTCCAATTTTTTTTCCTACCTTCTTTTCTAATTCATTCGTTTCTACAACTAACTTTTCTCTTTCTTCCATTATCCTCATTTTAATTGATTCTCCACAAATATATAATCTTAATTAATCCTCTTTAGTTATTGTTGTTGCAGACTCACAGCACCCCTGGATGTAGATCAGGCTTCTAGGTTGATGTTTAGGCATCCAATGTGATTGCACAACATGGAATTCTTTCTCCAAGTGTGGGACTTGTAAATATGAGAAAGGATTCTCTAGAGAAGGCTGGTTCCTATTCCTCTGTTCAGATGCACACAAAAATGCAGAGGGTTTACTAAACCCTAATCTAACTTGTCAAGGAGACAGGGTGAGAAAATGCATAGAATAAAACCTAAACTACAGAGGTGATGCACCAAGGAATGCTAGACACTCATATTGCAAATCTAACACAAACCACATAGATGTAATACAAAAACTATGCCCAGGTAACCAAACTGCAATAAGAGATCAAAATAATAGCAATGAATACATGAGAGGGTTGAGAATCAATCACAAACATATATATATTGCTCAAGAGTCGATACAGTACATTGAAGTGGCCAAGAGGAAAAAACTGGCATTACAATCCATATGGGAGGTTTGAAAAGCTCCACAAATTCTCTTGCAAGCAGGGAAGAAGGGAGGATGCAAAGCAAGAATGTCCGACCTCTAAAAAGGCCTCCTCTTCACAATATATATGAAGAAATGTGGGGAAAGAGAGAGGAAATCTAGAATCTGCTCCAACCACTTCTTGGTAGCATTTAAAATCATCTCATTATGATCCAAGTAGCGGATCCTGGCAAAACGGCGAGCTGTCTAATAGGAGCGGCGAGCTGTCCGCTGCATTGAAGTTAGTAGTTGAAGCATTACACGCGTCAGAGATGTTTTCTTAATTTTATCCACCCAAACTACATAAAAATGCAATATTGACCCCAGAATCATGTAGATAATTTCAACAGATTTCCGTTGATATAAAGAACATGCAAATCCAAGTTCTGGATCGAAAGATATGACGATCTGAAGATTTAGGGCACTAAACAGGTGAAAACGGATTTTTAAATTTCTTTTCCCGTGCTCTGGCATCTAGACGACACGTGGCAGGCTCTGGTTCACTAAGCAATTCCCTCTCTCCACCTTTTTGCGGTCTTTTCTTGTAAGCCCCTTAAACTTGGACACGTGGTGCTATCTTATTGGTTTGGATCAGTGCTCGAAAACTCGCCCCTTTGACTTTTTGGACCTTTTTCCTTGGTGACACGTGTCATGCTGTGATTTGTCCATGGGCCTACCAGATTTTCACGTCCACCACATCCTTTTGTCCCAAATGTCCCAGTACTTCACGGGACAAAATCTTCAGATCTGCCCGAAATGGGCTTCCTCATCCCTTTTCTGCCGGTGACACATGGCGCGATCTGATTGGCTTTTGGCTCCTTCGGCTATCTGCGTCCCATGCGTCCCTTTGTCCCACTTGTCCTTGTGTTGTAGTTTCATGTTTCGGCTGAACCGGCTAGTTCGCATCCTTCATGTCCACTTGTCCCAAATGTTTAGTATGAAAGTTCTCCATTTCAGCCGATCTGGGCGGTTCGCGTCCTCAAAGCCCAAATGTCCCGAGCAGTTAGCCATTTTTCTTCTCCTTCAGCCAAACCGGCTTTCCGCGTCCTGACGACCCAATTGTCCCTATGCTAAAATTTCCCTTTTCGGCCGAATCGGCTGGTTCGCGCCCTTCGTGTACACTTGTTCCACTTGTCCCAGTGCTTTGCGCACCGCCTAGAGGCGTTTCGGCCGAACCGGGCCTTAGTGTCCCGAATGTCCCAAATGTTTAGTATGAAGGACTTAGCCGATTTTCACAATTTTTTCTCATCCAAGCTTATTTTCTGCAACTTCTCGCATTCTCTCAGAGCTTGTTCTTTTTTAGCCTGGGACTTGGGAATCCTGATGTATGTTATCAATTCAACCCTAGGGGGTGAAATTTGATAACAATTTGGCGACTCAGCGGGGTCATCTGCCTGCTAGATGAAAAGACCAGTTGCCCCTTTTTGCAATCCATTAGGCATGGAGTCATAAGAAATGACCTGAAATGAGCCTGATACTGCAACTACCTCCACGAGAGCCCGCTGAACTGTAAAACTCAATCTAGGAGCAACAAAACCTATGGCAAAGCACTTAGGGAAACTGAAACCTAACTACAACAAGACAATGTGCATATGCACTTAGAGGAATTGAAATCTAGGCTAATATTTACAAGGGTGAACCTTTTACTTTCAGTAGAAATGTTTGAGATAGATTCCATTTACTAGAATCTGCAGTTCTTCACCATCCAATGAGGCCAATTGGAAAGCATTGCAGCTCTTGCACTTTGTGACCATGTATGGGCCACTCCAAATAGCATAAAATTTTGAATGCCTTCCCGGTTTTGCTCTGTCCGCATCCCATTTCAACACTAGATCTCCAACTTGAAAAGATCTATCCTTGGCCTTTCTATCGAAGGTCTTCTTGATCAAAGCTTGATCCTTTTCCATTACTTGGGATGCCTTATTTATGATCTCTTACAGCTCCATCAACTCTGCATACCTCACCTCCATGGGCTCAAATTCAAGTAACTCCAGCTTCTTCATGAGTTCCAATGTTGGCAACTCAAGTGACATGGGCAAGATTGCCTCTCTTCCATAGACAAGCCTGAATGGAGAGTTGCCTGTGGATCTTTTGGGAGTGATCCTATCAGCCCATAAGGCTGATTTCATCTTGGTGTACCAAGACCTCTGATTCTCATCAAGAGTTCTCCTAATGATCTTCAACAAGTTCTTGTTTGTAGACTCGGCCTGGCCATTACCCTGGGGGTAATAGTTCGATGAAGTGCTCAGGTAAATAACATTCTTGACAGCCCACTTAGTCTCCTTAGATCCAATGAATGCCAATGCATTATCAGAGATTATTGTGGCAGGTACACCAAATCTGGTTGTTATTCCCTCATAAAAGTCTAGGATGCTAGACTCATTTGCCTCTTTGAGTGCTACTGCTTCTGTCCATTTGGTGAAGTAGTCTGTTGCTGTCAAAATCCATTTATGCCCTTGGCTTGAATTGGGATTAATGACTCCAATGAAGTCTAAACCCCATTGCATGAATGGCTGGTCAACTGAGATTGGATGCAATGGAAGGGCAGCAAACTTCTCTTTTCCTGTGAAGAATGCACAATTCTTACACCTCTTGATCCATGCATAGCAATCACTGAAGATTCTAGGCCAATAATAACCAGCCTTCATGATTTTTTAGAGCTGTCACTCTTGGTGCAAAATGGCCACCAGCTGGTCCACCATGAAACTCTTCCAACACCATTTGAATCTGATCTGTGCTAATGCATCTCAGCAGCACTCCATGCACATATTTCTTGAACAAAACCCCATCAACAATGGCGTACGAAACAACCTGTAACCTGAAGTGTCTCCTTTGGGTCTTGTTCATCTCCGGAGGGCATATGCCTGTGCTTAGGAAGTGCATAATACCTTGGGTCCAGCAAGGTGTTGGGGCAGCATTGTCTTCTTCTTGATTGCCACTTAGCTCATAGCTGTCTTGGACTGTCAAAACAGCCTCTTCGTCGTTGCATACTTCCTTTTGCTTCCCTAAAACCAGCTTCTCACACAGTCTTTTCCCTCTTACCAGCTTGGAGATCTTGATATCAATGTCATACTCCATGACACGGGTGATCCAACCTACCCTTTTCTCATTCAAATCCTTGTTGAGGAGGAAGTCCTTAACTCCAGCATGTGAGACCAGTAATTGGACCTTGTTGTTTGAGACTAAATGCTTGAATTTCTTCAAGCTTTTGATTACTACAAGTACATGCTTTTCAATAAAAGAGTACCTCACCTTGCAGTCACCTAGGCTCTGGCTGAAGAAGGCAATCGGATGCTCATCATTATCTTTGTTCTACTGTACTAGAATGGCAGAAATAGTGTCATCACCTCTAAATGCGTAGAGGATGAAATCCTTGGAGAAGTTTGGGTTGATGAGAGTTGGTGCCTGAGATATAGCTTCTTTGATTGCCTCAAAATTCTCCTTGCCTTCTACTGTCCACTTAAAAGCCATGCTCTTTTTTAACATTTTGGTGATGGGCTTGACAAGGGCTGCAAAATCTGGGATAAACCTGTGGACAAAATTGATCCTTCCCAAGAAACTTTGAAGAGCCTTCTTGTGACTTGGCAATGACAGTGCTCTTATGGCTTCAAATCTCTCTGGATCAATTGCCAGTCCCTCTTTTGAGACAATATGGCCTAGAAGTTTACCCTCGTGAGCTAGGAATATGCATTTTTTGGGATTCAATGATACTTCAAACTTTCTACACCTCTGAAACACTTGCCTGAGGTGAAAGAGATGGTCTGCTGCATTCTTTGAGAAGACAGTGATATCATCTAGATATATCAGCACTATCTTGTTGATCAAGCCTTTGAATGCCATGTCCATTTCCCTTTGAAAGGTAGCACCAATGTTGGACAGCCCGAATGGCATCTTCTTGTAAGCATACGTGCCCCATTTAGTTGTGAAGGCTGTCTTGAATTGGTCCTCTTCTTTTACCATCACCTGATTATACCCTGAGTAGCCATCTAGAAGAGAGAATCTCTCTGAACCAGATACTACTTGCAATATTTTCTCCATGGAAGGGAGTGGATAATGATCCTTGAGAGATGCCCTATTGAGGTCTCGGAAGTCCACACACAACCTGATTTCTCCACTCTTCTTCCTGACCGGAACCAAGTTAACAACCCAGCTTGAGTGCTTGATCGGGAATATAATGCTTGCCTCTATTAGCTTATTTAGCTCTTTCTTCATCAGAGGGTCAATGTGAGGGTTGACTGGTCTCTGCTTCTGCCTGATGGGCTTAGCATCTGGATCCAATTCTATGGTATGTTGTGCCAAATTCAGATTGAATCCTCTCAAGTCTTCATAGCTCCAAGCGAAGACATCTGGAAATTCTTGGCAAAGCTGAACAAAATCAGATTTCTCTTGTGAGGTACTTACTTTGCCAATCTACAATGTTTTGCCTTCTTCCACTAAAATAGGCTTTGAATCCTCCCCCTTTACTTGAATGTTTGCCTTCTCCTTCCGGAACTGATCATTCAGGTTGAAGATTGACTCCAAGGTTATGAGGCCTTTTGGTAATTTGTTAGTTCTCAACTGCACCACTTGGTCACCATACTGTTGATGTAACTTGTCTTGATTCCTGGCAGAGAACTCAGCTTCTTCTTGTAGGAAATTAACGATTTTCTAGTCATTCTCAAACACTTACCAACTGACATTGTTATCTAGCACTGAAGGCCTCACAATCACGTGGATGTTTGGTTGTACCTTGTCTTGTTGAATGATTTTTGTAATGTCAAAGGCTGCCCCTACTGCTGCAAGCTTGTCAGCAGCTTGATTCTCTTTCATGGGAATGGATTCGATGCCAAAACCTTCAAAATCTTCCATGAGGTCTCACACCCTATTCTTGTAGCACCTAAGTAGATCATTCTTGGCAGCATGCCATCCCTTGACCTGATTTATAATCAATTCACTGTCCCCAAAGACTTGTAGATTCTTTATTTCTCTCTTGATTGCCCAATGCATCCCTTACACCAAGGCTTCATATTCAGCAGTGTTATTGGAGCATGCAAATTGAAATCTAAAAGCTAAATAGTAATTTATTCCTGGAGGTGAAATAAGCATGGCTCCACCTCCTGCACCTTGCCTACTCCTTGATCTGTTAAAAAACAGCTACCATACCTCGTTGTCATCATTATGGCTTGGCTTGGTGATGCTAGGAACAAGTTGATTTTCTTCATGTATATAATAGACTCCCAGCTCAGATTCTTCTACTTCTTAATAGGGATCAAAAGCATGTATCTTGTTTGCCCATTCATCAAGAGTTAGGTCCAGGATACTTCCAAATTTGGTGTCAGCCTCATCATTACTAGGGTGATCTTCTTGATCAAATGCTGAGCAATTGGCATTAAGCTGACTTGGGGTGTAAGGCTCAATATGGAAGTTTGCAATGGGTTCAGACCTAAATGTAGCCTTAGTTCCATACCTTGTTCTAAACAGCATGTGAGACCAATCAGCAGACAAATACCCCCCAATCTTGGCTGTGAAGTCCCTTGACAAGCAAAGGGCAAAGAGTGGTGGAAGGTCTATGATTGATACATCTTGTAAGACAACAACATTTGGACATGCATGCAAGGTAAGACTCATTTTTTTAATCACTCCAACTGTTTCTATTGCTGTCCCATCCAATTGCACTACTCCTTTAGATATCACTTCATAGTCGAGACCCAGCTAATCAGCTATTTACTTAGGCATCACAGAGCTACTTGCCCCGGAATCAATCATGCAATTGTGTACTAGTTTATCCCCAATGATTAATGAAACATAGAAAGGAGGGGGCTTCAAAATTTTACCTTGTTGTCCTCCATGACTTCCTTCAGGCTGGGTAGCATTTGTAAGCACTTTGTCTTGCATCTGAACCCGCTGATTTGAAATTGTCCAATCCTTCATGGCAGCTTGCAGCAGATCTCTTTGGCCTGGGATAGATAGGGATTCCCACATTGATATGTTAACGTTTTTCTTCTTCATCTGATCAATGATACTGAATGGTGATGAAGAATCTCTCTGTTATCCTTTGGTTTGCACGTTTACTCCCTGCACATGGGCAGCAACAGCTGGTATTTGAGTTGGCCTAGGGGCTGTTCTTGGCTGTCCTTATGCATTTGAAACTGGACTCTACTTGCCAATCATTTGTGGAGCTGTGGAAGGTTGTGGATTGGCTGGGATTAATGGCTGTTCTTCACCCAAATTTCTCCTCTTTGACCTTGTGTTGGCTGTAAAACCTTGAGAGACTGCCTGATTCATGCCACAGAAATCTTCTGCTTGCTAGTTCACCAATGTAGTGTCATTTGGGGCTGATTGTTGTTGGAATGTTTCTCGTTGCTGGCTGTTTCCTTGACTACCCTCACCCTCCACACTGGCAGTTGTCACCATTAGTGCTTGATTGAGAGCACAATTGAAGCACATGGATTGGTTGTGAGGCTCGTTGCATGGAAAGCACCAATCATATTCTTGAGCAATGTTGTTCTGTGTTGGCACTAATGCCTTAGAGGTAGATATGGCATTTGGATTATAGGACTGGAGTGGTCTATTGGTAGGAGGCCTTACTTGGCTTTGATTTTGATTCATATTTGTAGCTGGATTAGGTGGTCTTTATGGTTGGTATGGCTGCCTATTAGGCTGAGCTTGGGGTTGATAGGAAGGTCTAAAACCTTGGGCTTGCTGCCTCTTGAGAGTAACCAGCTCATTGCCTAGGTTTTGCAACTGTTTCATGACCTCTTGAAGCTCATTTGGGGCACTTGGAGATGAATTGGAAGCTTCATTTGAACTCTGGTTTCTAGGGGTGGGAATAGGAGCCAAAGTGGGTGCTTGACTAGTGTTTGGATTTTCTAAGTTTGGATACAAGGGCATGGGAGGCCTAGGAGCCAGTTTACCAGCTTGAATAAGATAGTTTTCGGCTCTAATGGCAATGCTATAAGCCATAGGGATTTTTGTGCCTCCCATGGATTGAATTAACATAGAAATATCAGAATTCAAAGCTTTAAGGTAATATAGAAAAACACCTCCTACTGTTGGCCTGACTGCTACTGGAATCCTATCCCAAGACCTTTGAAATCTGAAGTTGAAATCAGTCAACTGCTCGTTGGGGGCTCTCTTGATAGTTGTCAGCTGCTCCAAAAGGGACAAGTTGTCTCCCTTCTCTCCAAATTGCTCATGAAGTGTAATGCACAGCTGATTCCAGTTTGTGATAGAACCAGCCCCAAGGCTCCTAAACCATTGTAATGTTTTACCCTTGAATGAAGATTCCAGTAATTTGATAGCTACTTGCATTTCATTGATTTCATGGATTGCACAAAGGTTAGCAATATCTTTAACATGATCACCTGGAGTAGTCTGATTTTCTCCAGTGAAGTAAGGAATGTTCTTCAAGGCTGCAATAGGAACTGGATGTTGTGCATTGAGAGCAAGTGGGCTGCTGCCTGTGAAGTTAACGTAGGGATTGTTTTGAGCCATTATAATCGGTCTTAAAGCCCTTGTATACTGAATGAAAGGCCTATCAGGTGGAGGAGTTGAGAGAGTTATGTTTGGTGGAGATGGAGACCTTTGAATCCTTCTTCCTTTTTTCCTTCTTCTTGGAGATAGCTGCAGGTATTCAAATGGTACTTCTTCTTCTCCAGCTCTTGACCTTGTGGTGATTCTTCTCATGAGTTTTCAGGCCTGCACTACTGAAACCAGTTGATTCTTCCCCTTCGAGTCGCTAGATATGCAAATAATAGCTCTTATAAGAAAGAAAACTGTAGCAGATGCATATCAACTTTGCTACAATAAAAATGAGACCTCTAGTGTCCCACCCGACGTGCCAAAACTGTTGTTGTAGACTCACAGCACCCCTGGATGCAGATCAGGCTTCTAGGTTGATGTTCAGGCATCCAGTGTGATTGCACAACATGGAATTCTTTCTCCAGGTGTCGGACTTGTAAAGATGAGAAAGGATTCTCCAGAGAAGGCTGGTTCCTATTCCTCTATTCAGATGCACACAAAATGCAGAGGGTTTACTAAAACCTAATCTAACTTGTCAAGGAGACAGGGTGAGAAAATGCATAGAATAAAACCTAAACTACAGAGGTGATGCACCAAGGAATGCTAGACACTTGTTTTGCAAATCTAACACAAACCACATAGATGTAATACAAACACTATCCACAGGTAACCAAACTGTAATAAGAAATCAAAATAACAACAATGAATACATGAGAGGGTTGAGAATCAATCACAAACATATATATATTGCTCAAAAGTCAATACAGTACATTGCAGTGGCCAAGAGGCAAAAACTGGCATTACAGTCCATATGGGAGGTTTGAAAAGCTCCACAAATTCTCTTGCAAGCAGGGAAGAAGGGAGGATGCAAAGCAAGAATGTCTGACCTCTAAAAAGGGCTCCTCTTTACAATATATATGAAGAAATGAGGGGGAAGAGAGAGAAAATCTAGAATCTACCCCAACCACTTCTTGGTAGCATTTAAAATCATCTCATTATGATCCAAGTGGCAGATCCTGGAAAAACGGCGGGCTGTCTAACAGGAGTGACAAGCTGTCCGCTGCATTGAAGTTAGTAGTTGAAGCATTAAACCCATTAGAGACATTTTCTTTATTTTCTCCTCCCAAAATGCATCAAAATGCAAGAATGACCCTAGAATCATGTAGATAATTTCAACATCTTTCTGTTGATATAAAGAATGTGCAAATCCGAGCTCTGGATCGAAAGATATGACGATCTGAAGATTTAGGGCACAAAACATGCGAAAACGGATTTTTAAATTTCTTTTCCCGCGCTCTGCCATCTGGATGACATGTGGCAGGCTCTGGTTTGCTGAGAAACTCCCTCTCTCCAAATTTTCATGGGATTTTCTTGTGGGCCCCTTAAACTTGGACACGTGGCACTATCTTATTGGTTTGGATCAGTGCTCGAAAACTCGCCCCTTTGACTTTTTGGACCTTTTTCCTTGGCGAAACGTGTCATGCTGTGATTTGTCCATGGGCTTGCCAGATTTTTGCATCCTCCATGTCCTTTTGTCCTAAATTTCCCAGTGCTTTGTGGGACAAAATCTTCCGATCCACCCGAAATGGGCTTCCTTGTCCATTTTCTGTCGGTGACACGTGGCGTGATCTGATTGGCTTTTGGCTCCTTCGGCTATCCGCGTCCCGTGCGTCCCTTTGTCCCACTTGTCCTTGTGCTGCAGTTTCCTATTTCGGCTGAACTGGTTGGTTCATGTCCTTCGCGTCCATTTGTCCCAAATGTTTAGTACAAAAGTTCTCCATTTTGGCTGATCCGGGCAGTTCGCGTCCTCAAAGCCCAAATGTCCTGAGCAGTTAGCCGTTTTTCTTCTCCTTCGGCCGAACCGGATTTCCGCGTCCCTCGTGTCCTAACGGCCTGATTGTCCCTATGCTAAAATTTCCCTTTTCAGCTGAATCGGCTGGTTCGCACCCTCCATGTACACTTGTTCCACTTGTCCCAGTGCTTCGCAGGCCGCCTGGAGGCATTTCGGCCGAACCACGCCTTGGTGTCCCGAATGTCCCAAATGTTTAGTACGAAGGACTTAGCCGATTTTCACAATTTTTTCTCATCCAGGCTTATTTTCTGCAACTTCTCGCATTCTCTTAGAGTTCATTCTTTTTTAGCTTGGGACTTGGGAATCCTGATGTATGTTATCAATTCAACCCTGGGGGGTTGAAATTGGATAACAGTTATCTTTTCCTAACTTTATAATTTTTCTGTCTTTTTATTTTTCTCATGTCATCTTATTTCTGCCACCCCAACCAATGCCTAATTAATAATGATAAGTCATAACTCCTAGATCACCTCCCTTCACTTCTACCATCTTTTGATGCCTATCACCCTAAAGGAACTTGTCAACTTCTCTAATTAATCCTTTTTTGATCATTAACACCTTGATCAAGAATGGAACTAATTAAAAGAACACGACTGGGGGCTTTGCTTAAAACATTTTGTTTTTTATTGTCAAAAAAATTTCAACCCTGTATTTCCCATGTAAAAATATAAGAATCTAAAGTTTTTTTCTACCAGTAGTCAATTGCTATGGTCCACGACTCGTCAAGAGATTTTACTATTATCAATTTTTCTACAATCCACTCAAAAGTTTGTCTTAGGTACATCCACATCCATTTAGTTCTTTTTTCATGTGCCGATAACAAAGGCCACAACTTATGTGGAAATTCTACCCAAAATTTCTCTCTGTATTCTCCAAATACGTCATTTTATGCTACTCTATAAGTTATGTTCCGTATTTTTCATTCTCCTTTAACAAATATAATGATTTGTTTTTCTCACCAATTTTCAATCTCTAATAACGTGGGTTTCCAATACCCTAGTGGTGAGATATTTCCTGACATCCACTTAACAAAAGAAACCTAGGATCATAAACCAAATGTTGACCTAAAACCTAGATAGCAATGTGAGTCTTAGGTATAATCGATCTCAGTTAAGGAGGTACATAGGAAATAAACCACCTCTATACTAAGAACATAAAAGTAAAGAATAGTATGCAAGATAATTCATTCCCAAAACTTCAGTCTTTATTTATTTATCAAAATTCATTACATCAGTCTAGTAAGTAATTACTTTAATTATAACTCTCTTATCAATCTTACAAAATCTAAAAATGGCATTCACATATATCTTTAGTCACGCACCTTATTCAATATATTAATTACAATAGATATACAATATCCAATATGTTTTAAAAGACACTTCCTTTGACTTGTACCTCTGTCAGATTTAGTTTCTTACTGGTGTTATCTGTCTTTATTATATGGCTTTTAGACAACTTTCGTAGTTCTTCCCAGTGTTACGTGGATTCCTTTGTATCTTGCATATTTTCTTAGTCTTACACTGTTATGTTTGTGTATTGCGGATTCTACTTTTTATCACTGCTTTTTCCTTTTATACATGGAATCCTTATTTATTCATGATTGTCTTCTATCCTTTTTGGTTAGCTTTATCTCTTCCTGTCTTTCTCCATACTTTTTCGGATTTCTATATATATTTGTGGCTTATACCAAACTTCAATGAAGACTCTTGTTAAGAGGACACTTTAAGGAAAGGGTAGAAATGTGGTATGAGTGCGTGTGCCCTGCATTTGAAAAAGAATGGAGGATAACCAAGGAGTTACCTTCGGTATTGGATAAACAAGTATAGTTTGTAGTGTACCAATAATTTTGTATTGGGAGATTTGTTTTGAAGGATGAAAAATGGGGACCTTGGTGTAAGATTCCATACACCTTCACTGTGCATTGTTGACAAGGTAGATTGCGACTAAAACACAATGACGAATTCTTATGTTTATGCAGGTAAGACTAATTATAATAAAGGTTAATTTTAGATGACATTAACATGAAGGATGTCAGTTTGGCTATTGACAAATTGGGTGTAGATCTGGTATATATATACTTGAAGCCTAAACTACAAAATGGGAAGTATTTGGAGAATGAATTCAAGCTTCTAGATAGTCTAAGGGAAAAAATATTGTGGTAACTTTAGAGGAAGAGGATGTTCTATTTATTGAATAAGAGGAGGGATAAGAAGAAGAACTTCATGAAGATATTGGTGGCCTAGAGCATAGGAGTAGAAGATAGCCCACTGATGAGAAGGAAAGTGTGTGCGAGGTAACCTCTCCTCTATAGCAAGAAGAAGAAGTTTTAGAGACAGGTGCTATAGAGGTAGACCTGAAAAAGACTCTTGAGGAACCTCAATAGAAGAGGGTACCCAGGAAAATAAGGACTCAAGGCACATGACCTACCCAGCCCCCGATAAGGTCACCAATTAATTCTCCTAAGAAATATGAGCCTTAGAATAAGAGAAGATGAAATTACATCCTTCAGGAGAATGATGAAAACGAAAGGATCCGAGGAGAATGTGCCTCACATTCCAGTCATAGTGGAGGATACTAAAGAGCCTTAGGATGAGGAAGAATTGAAGGAGACAAGTCTAGAAATAAAGAAGGGAAAACCTTCGACCCGCTTCTTACTTCACAAGAGGGTGAAGGACCGGTAATGGACTCAGGGGCTCAGATCCAAAGGGGTAAGTGCACAAGGAAGGAGGACGAAGCCTATGAGACCCCTATATTTGCTATGTGGATGACAAGGGTAAGATCATAGGTGCATGATTCCAAATCACTTTGGAGCCTAAGGATTTGTATGGGTGAGAGCTCATGGATGAATAAATGTCAAACACACACATAAGGAAGTATTTACCTTGGTCTATCTAGATTCATATGGATAAACTTGATTTCGACATGTGTGAAGAGTCATGTGTTTTTCCCAAAATATAGAGAGAAACCCAAATTAGGCATGTAAATGTTAAGCCCACTATCATGTCAGATGAACAAGTGAGCAATGCTTTGGTTATGGTGTTGGGCCCCTATTATAGCTTCCAAATCTTAAGGGTGCATAGGAGCGCATGGCTAGAGGAAGAACGTAAGTGAAGGCACACAAGGTAGTATTCAAAATGCTTCTTGGAGAACAAAGGATGTTCGCCGTGTGAAGAATAATTCAGGAGTTATCCATTTTTGGCCTTTTGGGTAGGACACATGAAGAACGTGTTCCATTTGGATAAGGTTCCAGCCTGGTGACAAGGTGTCCTGGAAGGAATATACCCTACGATAGGAAGATCCAAAAAGATAATCATGACATGGAGAGGCATGTGCCTAGGGCGACCCACACCATGACACTTAGGGCTAGATCTGAGGCTGGAGAGGATTTTTTTAGAGCTCAGATGCCTATTTATATGTGCACCCTTGGAAAAGAACAAAGGGAGAAGCAAGGTAGCGAAGCTCTGCAAAATTACTACGAGAACTATGGGATGAAAATGGGTAAAGGATTCTAGTAAGGATGTAATGGGAAAATGGGGAATGTAAATTTTATTTTGTGAGAATACATGTATGGATCCAGATATGGCACATGACTATGGTCTACCTCTCTATGATACTTTGTAGCAAGACTATGAATGAATATGATAAGGATACCATCATGTTTACATTAAGATCTATTTCTATACTATCTACATGTTTTTTACTCTACTTTTGTTCTTGTATAATCATGGACCTTACTTGAATGGTTAAGTATATTTGTGGATTTACAACTTCTTGGTTCTGTTATTTCTGTTGCGCACTTTATTTCTATTATGACTGAAGGATTGTAGAAGCTGTCCTGAGTTCTATAGCTTCTTCATGTCTATTAAATCACTAAGTTAGAATCATGAACTATGCCTTCCACTAGAATCACAAAAGAGAGACTCGAATCCCTCTCGCATGCCTCGGGTGAGTTCCCAGCACCCGCTGGGTGATAGACCGGCGTGCATGAGGTTACCTTGTTCTTGGTGGGTGTAAAAATGACTACATTTTGGTTTTGTTGTTGGGACCTCTTTTCAAAGTTGTAGTGGAACATGGCATACATCATGATCTGTGAAAAAAGTGATGGCGGAGTGCTTAACACTTGAAGGTGTTGAAGACTAGTTTAAAAGCACGGAGGATGAATTCACCCCAGAGATTCGAATACTGGACCTAGGTTTAACACATAAAGATGGGTGGAGGACACTCTTTATCATGAGTTGTATGAAACCTTCTTCTGTTGTTTCCCAGTAGAGTTATTCGAATGGCTCTTGGCTTATACATCTAGATCGGGGTGGTATTATAAGTCACACCCTTGGACCCAAGAAACATATCAGAACTTGCAAGATGCTGATCTAACGTGGACCAATGCTATAGATCATTGGTGGAAGGGAGTATTGACTACCTACACTCTGGAATACGCCATTTCCATGTATTCCTGTCCATGGAAATTGTTGAGTTTGAGTTCTTGCGAGAGCTTAGGGGATCATTTCTACGTGTCATTCCCCTTGTGATCAAAATCTTGATGGTAACCATGGGTTTAGAGGAATTTCCTATGGCCGGCTAAACCACCCTGAGCATTAGGTGAGGAAGCCAGTTTGGGGAAAGATGGTTGATCTGATGACTAGACAGGAAAGGGAGGAAAGATGGCTCAAGTATAATGAAGCACGTGAAAAGGAGATCGATAGACAGTGTGGGATTACAAGTGGGTTATGGAGACAAACATGGTGGAAAGGAGTTGAGGTTCACGTGGAGGATGTGGAACCTGAACAGTCTATGGTACCCCCATCTTGGTAAGCGTGGGAGAGAAAACCTTGTGGTCTTCTAATGAGAGTTTGTCACGTAGAGAAAGAAGATTCATTGGCACACATCTGACCCCACCTAGCAACCGAACCTTGGAATTTGGTTTTTTCGAAACGAGGTAGAAGTACAGTTGATCCATTTGATAGCAGTAGAAGCAATTGGTCGATTGGCACCTAGGAGGTACAACTTCACATTTGGGAATTCTATGGCTTCACACACTATTCCAGTATTTGGTGGAATGTTTGGGCAAAGGCACATACACAGCTGGTTTTGGAAGCACACTAGGAAGTGGTGGAGGAAATATGACTGGGATTGGTACTAGTTCACAAACTATCGATGCACAATTCAGTGGGATGACAAGAGTGTTTTACATGACAAACACAGTCCCTGTACCTAACACAAGAGGATCTGGAGGTGGAAGTGGTGGAGTTGGTGGCTCAAAATCTAGTGGATCCGATGGAGGAGGAAACATCGGAGGAAACCAAGGGACTGGATCAGGAGGACAAGGGCCTCAGCCACCTCCACAAGTCATTTTCAAGATGTCTCTACACTTACCAGATTACAGTGGGATAGAACATGCCATGGATCATGTGCATAAGTGCGAGCTGTTATGGCATGCGAAGGGAATCACGACCCAGGATCGAAAGGCCATACAATTTGTGATGACCTTGCAAGGAGGTGTGCATAGTTGGTATAGAAAGTATGACCCTCATCATACTATTGTGGATTATACCACATTGAGAAATGCATTCCTGGTGGAATTCCACATACCTGAGTTTGAACAAAAGAGCATCAACTCTCTCAAAGAAATCTAGCAGGGCATGGTAGAGAGCATGTGGGAATATGATGCACATTTTAAAACTCTTCTGTCTAAATTTTCTTATGATATCCACCCTTCACAACATGCTCAGTGGTTTTTTGGAGGGTTGATCACACCCTTTATGAGGGCTTAATCTCATAAAACATTCACGGACCCGCGTGAAGCGTTGGAAGCTACTTTATGCGCTGAGGCAATTGGTAGTGTTGACACTAGTGTTTGCCCATTTCTGGAAGCTCAAATTACTACCATGGCTAAGCAATTGGAGAAATTATCTTCCAACACAGTTCCATAGATTCACAGAGGGATGTGGTGTATGGATTGTAATGTAGAAGAGCACACAAAGGATAATGGTGGGGTATGTACTTGGAAGGCGGTACGTGCCGTAGCAGTAAACTACGAAATATGTCACGAGGACCATGATGTAAGTAGGTGCCCCCTATTATAGCACATGATTTGTAAAAATGTATCTTGTTATTGTAAGATATGTACCTCAATCACACATGACACTAAGGATTGTATATTGATTGACTAGATTAATGAGGCAATTGATCTTGGTGTGCGCTAGACTAGCATTACCAGCAGTTCCAAAGGGGATGAACTTCGGTATGAAGAGCACAAAGATGGAGATGTGTGTGGAAGATGGTTTCGTGGAGGATTTCATGGTCATGGTAACCGCGGAGGAAGAAGTGAGTTCCCGTGTGGAACATGCTTTAATTGTGGATCTAAAGACCATCATAAGTGCAAATGTCCAGATCTTCGACAATGCTCTTGGTGTGGAAAAAAAGCTAAGTACGAAGAGTGCCCAAAGTTATATGAACATATGAGTCAGCAGTACCGGATGGATAAGGGTGCTGCCATGGTGAGTATTAAGAAGGCTGACATGCAATGGCTTCCATGAGTAATACGTGAATCAGAACTAGAGCCTATTATGGTAACAACAAGGGTGGAATCTATGCGTGTAAGGGAAGCACCTAGGTAGAGACCTCTAGTTTTGAGAGAAGAAGTAGTACATGGGAAGTACCGAAACCTAGCTCACCAAAAATAATTCTACCAGGAAACCATGGACGTAATTTGAAGCTTACAAGGGGAGATCCAATGCTTAAAAGAGAAGACTAGAAAAGATGAGCAAAGGAGACTAGTAGAAGCACTAAGGGATGACTTGGATGAGGTTAAGGAGGTGTGTAAACTACTGAGGTAGGAGAATATTATTCCCTTGCTAAGGGCATGGTTGAGAGAAAAGGTGTTGGCGCTAGGGGAGAACATGAAAGGAAGATCCTGCATGCAAACATTCCACCTCATAACCTTAATTATGACACAGACATTACCTTGAATGCAGTAGTGGATGGATGGTTTCTTAGCAACATCCTCATTGACATAGGTGCAAAGGTTAATGTTCTCACTCTGGATGCCTAACATCAAATGGGAAGACCTGCATTACAGCCATCTTTAAATGTGTTGTATATGGAAAATAAGACAAAGGCAATGCCCATAGGTGTCTTGAAGGATGCGACCATTACCATTTAGGGGACTAGGTTCACTGGGGATTTTGAAGTCTTGGCACTTGCTGAGGTAGATAATTTTCTAGCTCTACTTGGGCACCCATGGTGTTATAAGAATAATGCAAACCTTTGGTTTAACAAGGGGTACATAAGATTTGAAAATAAGGAAGAGAGGGTAGTTATACCGCTGGTTGATGGGAATTCCACCCCCTATACTGAACCCCTTGGAGAAGAGGTCACAGATAGAATATATGTGCACTCCATAAGAGATCCAGAGACCATCCACCCTACATAAGGAGTCATCTAGTTTGATGATGCTCAATTTATCATTGATACTACCAGTATAGCCTATGATAATTAGGTGCATGGGACTTATGAATTGATTAGGTGACATCTGAAAGGATTAGTAACCAAGGTAAATACGGCATGTATAGTTTGGTGCCTGGGAGGAAAGGAAATAACCAAGTATTATGGGGATGCATACCTGGAGGTCTTTTTGAGGGACATGGAAGCTCAATGGAGGGAGGACGAGTGATGAAGTATGCTAGGTTATGTTTTGATAGGCACAATAGCAAGGTTGTGGGCCATGTATAGTGAAAACTTGTTAGAGTGGCATGAGGTTAGAATTACGCTCACTATCTGATTCTTGAAAAGCAACATACGCACCGCTATCAAGGATTATAATGGCAATGGACCCACCTCTTCCCACATCCAAGCATGTGAGAGAGTCTGGGGAGAGGGAAAAAAAGCTTTACCACCCTCCCTTTGGGTGCACAAGCTATATTTGATGCTATAAGGATGTGCACATTCTTGGGACATCCATTCTGAAACACGCTTCCAAACAAGAAGTTGGTAGGAATTAGCGGCTAACTTGATTCACACATTCGAGTACCAAAGTACCAACAACCAGTTGATGAGGTGTTGCAGACTATCAAGTGCCTCACCCTGAGGGATTGAACCATGGCGGAAGATAGATTAGTAAACTTACTTGGTGGACCTAGCTTAGAAGTGCAGTTCAAAGAGGAGGAACCAAAAGACATACAATTCGAGCATGTGTGTGCTAAAAAGGAGAAATGAAAGATGGTATATGTTGTTGATGGAGAGGAGGTGGAGAGCCTGAATGTCGACCATTCGGTTAGAGCATGCAAAGTAGTTGATAGTGCGGATGCATGTGAGTGCGCATATCATGAACCACTCAAAACCAAGAAAGTTAACATCATCTCGGAAGAGGATCCCAAGGAAGCTATCATTGGGGACTACTAGTTGGACAAGGACGTATCAAAGATCATCAATATATTGCATGAATTTGAGGATTTATTCCCGCATGGATACCATGAGTTGAAAGGTGTCCACCATTCATTGGGGGAAATGAGGATAAAGTTGAAAGATGGTGCACACCCGATCAGGAAGAGGCCTTACAGAATGAATCCCAACATGCACGTAAGGGTTAAAGAAGAAATAGACAAGGTGATAGCATCTAGTATCATTGAAGCTATGGAGGAATCAGAATGGATAAGTCCAATGGTGATTAGCATAAAGAAGGATGGGAAGATTACGATATGTGTGGATTACAGAGAATTGAATGTTGTTTGCATCATAGATCCTTTTCCCACCCCCTTTACTGAAGATATTTTGGAAGGAATTACTGGGCAAAAGGTCTATTCCTTTACGGATGGATTCTTGGGATATCACCAAGTAAGGATTTCCAAGGAAGACCGAGAAAAGACAACTTTTTCCACCGAGTGGGGAAGCTTTACATATATGGTCATGGCCTTTGGGCTGAAGAATGTGCCCGCTGTATTGTCACGCATAGTGGTACAAGCATTTAAGGACTTCATCCACAAGTTCCTTCAGGTATATTTGGATGATTGGAAAGTGTATGGATTAGTCAAGGACCATTGTGATAACTTAAGGTTGATGTTTGAGAGATGTCAGCAATTGAGGATCTCCTTCAACATCAAGGTATGTATCTTTGCAACTCCTTTTGGAATGTTATTGGGGCATATCATATGTTAAGAGGGCTTACTGGTGGATCTCGCGAAGGTTATAGTTATTATGGGATTAGGGGAACCTACCATCCAAAGTGTCGTGCATGGATTTCTTGGGCACATTGGGTACTACAAAAAGTTCATTAAGGGATACACCAAGATTTCCATGCCCTTGGAAATATTACTCAGACATAAGAGTAACTTTCGATGGGGAGAGGCGCAGTAGGTGGCATTTGACACTCTAAAAGACAAGCTTATCACCGCACCTATTCTACGATTCCCATCCTAGGATAAACCTTTCCATGTCCACGTGGATGCCTCTGGTACAGTAATGGGAGCCGTTTTTGCTCAACCAAGAGAGTGGATTGTTGATCATCCCTTGTGTTTTGCAAGTAGGAAGTTAACACAAGCAGAACAGACTTATATAATGACCAAGCACGAGGCATTGTCAATGATCTATGCACTCCACAAATTCAGACAATATCTGCTAGAAAATCCCTTCATATTCTACACTAACCATATGGCCTTGAAGTATCTAGTAAACAAAGCAGTGTTGTAAGGGCGCATATGTCGTTGGGTACTTTTATTTCAAGAATTTGAGTTCAAAGTGGTGGTAAAACCGGGAAAGAATAATTATGGGCCAAATCATTTATCAAGAATTGATTTGGGAGAGGATGCATAGAGTATCGAGGAAACTATGCCGGACACACAACTATTCAGGTTGTGGCACGTGCCCTTAGAATTAGAAGACATATCCATTTTTCTTAAGGAAGGTGTGGCACCCGAGGGGATGAATGCTCTAGGGAGGAAAAGGTTAGCCATACGCATTACGCCCCTCATGTTGATTAATGGGGATTTGTATAAAATGGGTCACGATGAGGTTTTGTACCAATGTGTATTAGAACATGACCATGTAGCTATAGTAGAAGAATCCCATAGTGGGATTTCCAGAGGACACTATGCAGGGAACGTGACTACATGTAAGATCCTAGTTGCTGGACTATGGTGGGAGACGATTCACCAGGATTGTATTGAGTTTTGCAAGGCTTGTGACCACTGCCAGTGCCTTGGAAAACCTGGGAAAAGGTATGAGATGCCCTTGCACCCTATCGCCAGTGTGGAACCTTTGAAAATTGGGTAATAGATTTTGTTGAACCAATCTCACCAGCTACATGGAGGACTAATTGGCAATATATTATTACCTGTACTTATTATCTGACAAGGTGGGTAGAGGATGTGTCTATAAAGGATTGCACCATAGCCATGACTACTATATTTTTGTGGGAGAACATTATAACTAGGTATGGGTGACCATTAATTATAACAAGTGATAGGGGCACTCACTTCTTAAATGAAACAATCAGGATACTATTGGCAGAATTCACGGTAGCCTGTCTTAAGACTACCCCTTATCACCCTCAGGGAAAATGGGACTGTAGAGGCATTCAAAAAGATCCTTAGTCACACATTGATTAAGATATGTGATGTGGGTAGGAAGGATTGGGATGACAAAGTATAAGCAGTTCTTTGGGTATACAGAACAACGTATAAAAGGTTGAACAAGGCCACACCATTTTAACTAGTGTTTGGCGCGGAAGTAGTTTTCAAGTGGAATTCATGTTATCATCTCTACGTATAGCACGCGTAGGAGGGTTGGATGATAAACAAGCACTGGAAGAGAGAATTGATGAATTGATAAAGTTGGATGAAAGGTGCCCACTAGCAAGATGGAGCCAAACAATTGAAAAAGCTAAGCAAAAGGCATGGACTACCACATTAAGAACAAAAAGTTTAAGGTTGGCCAGATGGTATTGCTATATGATTCAAAATTTCTATGCCATCCTATAAAGTTGAAGGTGCATTGGTTGGGTCCTTATGTAATTTGATACATCCTTGATTCGAGCATGTGTCAGTTACAAGCGCTGGATGGAACAAAATTACCTAGACACTTCAATGGGAGTAGGTTGAATCCCTACTATAAATAATACTTCTTGGTGTTTGTAAATAAGGTAGTTTTGCCAGTTAGTTTAACATGTCCTTTTATTATTTTCCTTTCTTGTTTTTCCTTTCCATGTTGTTGTCTTGTTTCACACCTTGGGCACTAGTAACCTTATTACTTTTTGACTTATGAATGCGTAGAGGACCGCACATTGATTTAGTGTGGGGTGAGGTGATAAAAAAAGAGGCATGAAGTTATTCTATAGGAGGATTGGGTTGGCAGACCATTCGAATTGGCCATATTGAAAAGATGCATTAGGAGAAAAGAAGGTAGATGGGTGGCAAAATAAGGTTACATTGGAAATCAACGTACAAAGGAGAAAGCGCAAAAACATTAGGTAGGTAAAAGTAAGAATCATAAGGATGGAAGAGGTGCCTTTGGTGTTGGTAATATGTGTGTAAGAGTCTTCTGTCAAGATGGATTATCTGCACACTAAAAGGTTGAAAAAAATTTTGCACAAGGTTTGGGCACGGGTGAAAAAAATTTCACACAAGGATTGGGCATGAAAGGAAAAGCACTGAAGTCAGGTTTGCTTGAAAAATGCCACATTAAATATTGTCGTATGGTGGTAGGTAGCCTAGCCTTTAATGCATAAAAGTGGGAAAAGCTATAAATACAAGGATGGGAGTTCATTATTTTACTTTGCAAAAACAAGGAGAATGATTTTCTTTCAAGAGCTAGAGTTTTGAGAGCTAACTCATGAGAAGGAAAATCTCAAAAACTCACACAAAATCAGTCCATTAGATCTACAAACTAGAGTAGAAGTTATTCACAGGTGTGAGGAACATTGTTAAAGAGCGTCATGATAGAAGGAGTAAAATCATAGATTAGGGTTTGTTCTCTAGGGTAGGGGGCGCATCAAGAAAACTCTCAGATAACTCGAAAGTAACCAGCAAATGAAATCAAAGGGTAAAATGACGGCCATGAAACCAATTGATAAGCTTTCAGTATAATTCAAGAAGGGAAAGGGTAAGGGAAAAGGAAAGAAGAAAGAAGAAGAAATCCCTTTGGATACCAATGAGGAATGGTACTCATAGATGCAATACTTGGATGGGGTTTTACTAGGGCAAGAGTGGGAGTCCCACATCAGACAGATGACCATAACCAATTACAATCACTGATCGAGTATAATCATGAAGGAAATGGTGTTGGAGCTGGTGCACTCCTCAAAAAAATTAACACCTAACGGGATGCCGATCTATAGTGACGTAGTCAAGGTGAAATTGGAGAAGGCAGGGCTTCTCCAACTTTATGAGTTTCCCTACTTTGGAAATCCCAAGCACTTGTACCAATGGTTAATGACATGTGTACACAAATATTTATTCTATTTCATAGGGCACAAAATGTGCATAACTCCCCAGTTAATCTCACACTTTACAGGCCTAAGCTATAAAGGGGACGCAATCATAGAGGACCTCCTAGATGAGAAAGTAATTAAAGAAACCATTGCATCCTAGGATTATAAGAAGGTATCAAGGTACTACGACGTCACAGATATCAGTGATCCGGTGATGAAAATGGCCACGCACCTCATTTCCAAGATAAATGGACAAGAGAGGTGGACCCAGGTGAGCAAGCCCTGGTTGAATGTCTACAAAAAGGTCACAGGAGGTATTGTGTACAACATCTCCCAGTACATAGTAGATGAGATCATAAGAAATGCGGAAGATGGATGAAAGATCTTGTTTGGAAATATCCTGTTGACCATTGTGTTCTTAGAGATTAAGGTGTCGGATGCATCGGATAAGTTTGTATGGTAGTACCCTGATGAAGACCCTTCACCCACAGACAAGTTCTAGATGTATACTTATGAGTCAATGACATGGGTGCATAAGGTGCTTTTCAAAAAATGGTACACTTGCCTTAGGAACACATTCGGGGCTGAATGGTCAATTCTTGAACAACTCCCCATGGCGAATGAAGGAGAAGCTAAGTTTTCGGTATACCAACACTTCTGCATTGGTAGATTCATCTTGGTGGACGGCAGTTGGAGTCCCTGGTGCAAACTCCCCTTCTCATTTATTGCCCAATTTTTCCAAGTGGGGAGTAAACATATATAAGGAGTCGAAGAAATTGAAACTAAACCTATCCACCCTTGATAGTGAACATAGAGAAATGAGAAAGAAGTTGTTCTACCTAGGGAAGCACACGTACATTGAAAGGTACGTGTCATAGGACGTGCACATCGTAATTCCACTGAACTTACCGATTGCTGAGAGCACTACTGCTAGAATCTACCTACGCATAAGGCTAAAGTTTGAGAAGGGTGCGTATGTAGAAAATGAAATATCCATGCTGGATGACCCCATGGGAAGGAGAAAGCCAACGCCAAAGTGCAAGGAGAAATAAGAAGATGAGGAGGAACAAGGGGTGGTGGAAAGGTAGAATGTAGATACTGCAGGGCTGAGTACCTACGTTTGGAAGAAGAGGAGAATGATGGTCAGGGAGAATACCCCAAATCCTACAAAGCCACCATCCCCTGAAGAACCCTCAAATGAAGAAAACACAGCATCCCTGACTCCAGAGTTTTCTGCAAGGGAAGTAGAAAAAGGAATGGAGGAACAAGGGTTTGAAGACACAGACGACCTGAACGCCTATAGAGGTGAAAAGGATGATGTTGAAGGGCAAGAGTGTGAGGTGGATCAAGAGCCAATTGATGTCCATGACTCAGAGGCAGAGGAAGCAAAGGATATAAATGATGCCTTCATCTTTATAAGTAGGAAGGGCACCCAAAGGGAGGAAGGAGCGTGGAGCGAAGAGAGGAGTGAAGGGGCTAGTACTAAGGAGCCAGATATGCCCAAGCTCACTTAGAAGGAGGTGAATGAAAAGGCAACAAGGGAGGTAGAGAAGATAATTAATGCCTTGGTAAATGAGGATTTGGGGTGTAGTGTGGAGCTCGTGCTCGATAAGTTTAAGAAAGAACAAAGGGAGAAGAGTGGAAGTAGCAAAAAAGGCCCAACTCTCTCGGTAACTATTCCTAAGGGCATGCGCATGGGAAATGAACATGCATAAGGGGGAAGAACAATGATGGGTTACATTGATGACCCTAAAAAAGTTTTGTGTGTGCATTTCCAAAGTACCGTGCCCACCAAGGAGCTCACCACCATGTAATCCTTTGACCCTGAGGTTGGATGCCCATGAATAAGGAAGATGCTATCATCGACATTTGACTCCCACCTCGATGAGCCTGAGCTCAAGATTAACCAAGGAGTGGTATTAACACTATCTAAAGGAAAGGGGGACAACCCTATTATAAACAAAAAAACTATTGGATGAGCAAGAGTGTAACACACTCAAAAAAGTCTCAGTGGAAATCGAGGCTAGGCTCTTCAGCATGAATGACAGGGTTAGAGTCTTGGATGACCTGTTAGAGAAGAGGAAGGAGGAAGTAGTGAAGATGATGAAGGATCTTAGCCTTGAGAAATTAATCAGTGCTTAGATACAGAGGGAGCTTCAAGAAGAGAAGGATAAAGTGTGTGAAGTTTCCAAGAAGGTGGAACTCATCTCCCAAACAATTATCACGAAGCACCCAGACCTTAGCCCTCCCATGCAAAAGCATAGATCCTCCCTAGAATGCCTAGAGGACTTGACTTGGATCCTCACCATGGAAAGGCAACCTTTGGCATTGGAGTCGGCAGAGGAGGTAGTGGCGCGCTTGGAGAAGGAAAACAAGTTTAAGGTCGTCACTCTCATGGCTGGATACAACAAGGTGCTTGCCGACGTAAGAATAGCTGCAAAAACAATGGGGGTTTCCTATGACCACTACATGGATCACGACAAAGTGACAAGCATACTGCTTGCCAGCGATGAGGCCAAGATGAAGGAATTTAGAGAAAATAATAAGGGAAATAGAGCTGAGCGAGAAAAGATCATAGCCAAAGTGGAAAAGAAATCTGAAGCCATTGAGAACTGGTGAGTCTCAATCAAAACCCGGCTAAAAGAGCTCTACAAGGTCATCATGAGGAAGATGGATGTCCTGGAAGATCACGCTAAAGAACTAGAGATTATGGTGGAAACCATTACCACACAAGGGGAAGGGTTAACCTTTGACAAGGTGAGCACCTTGGTTGGTGACATCTACACTAAAGCACAGGATGAAGTCAGCACTTGGAGTACACTGGAGGCTGACCTACAACAAAATTTTCCCCTTCTTCTTTAGGAAATTTTCCCCTATTCTTTCTCTCCCCATTTCTTTATTCTTTCCCCCCATTATTTTCCAAGGCAAGGCCTTGCATTCTTTTTGTACTACATTATTTGAGAAGGTTCCTGAGGGTGGAGAATAGGTGAAGTGTGGGGTAATGTTGGGCCCCTATTATAGCTTCCAAATCTTAAGGGTGTGTAGGTGCGCATGGATGGAGGAAGCACGCAAGTGAGGGTGCGTAAGGTAGTATTCAAAAGGCTTCTTGGAGAACACAGGATGTTCTCCGCGTGAAGAACAATTCAGGAGTTATCCATTTTTGGCCTTTTGGGCAGGACACATGAAGAACGTGTTCCGTTTGGATAAGGTTCCAGCCTGGCGATAGGGTGTCCTGGAAGGAATATACCTTGCGATAGGAAGATCTAAAAAGATAATGATGACATGGAGAGGCATGTGCCTAGGGCGACCCACACCATGACACTTAGGGCCAGATCTGAGGCTGGAGAGGATGTTTTTAGAGCTCAGATGCCTATTTATATGTGCACCCTTGGAAAAGAACAAAGGGAGAAGTAAGGTAGAAGACCTCTGTAGAATTACTACGAGAACTATGGGATGAAAATGGGTAAAGGATTCTAGTAAGGATGTAATGGGAAAATGGGGAATGTAAATTTTATTTTGTGAGAATACATGTATGGATCCAGATATGGTGCATGACTATGGTTTGCCTCTCTATGATACTTTGTAGTAAGACTATGAATGAATATGATAAGGTTACCATCATGTTTACATTAAGATATATATATGTACTATCTGCATGTTTTTACTCTGCTTTTGATCTTGTATAGTCACGGACCTTACTTGAATTGCTAAGTATATTTGTGGATTTACAACTTCTTGGTTCTGTTATTTCTACTGCGTGCTTTGTTTCTATTATGACTGAAGGAGTGTAGAATCCGTCTTGAGCTCTATATCTTCTTCATGTCTATTAAATCACTAATTCAGAATCATGAACTATGCCTTCCACTAGACTCACATAAAATAGAGACTCGACTCCCTCTCGTGTGCCTCGGGTCAGCACCCAGCGCCCACTGGGTGATAGGCCAGTGCACATGAGGTTCCCTTGTTCTTGGTGGGTGCAAAAATGACTACATATGGTATCTGCAAAGGTTTTGTGTAGGAACATTCATAAAGTGGCAACCATTAAACCATTGTTAGAGGAAAAGAAGGAAAAAGATACAAAGATCAAACACCTCATAGAGGAAAAGGAGAAGGCTGAGGAATAAATGCAAGATGTCCTCAATATGGATGAGTAGATTGAGGATGAAATATTAGAGAATATGCCACATTTTCATGAAAAACTTCAACCAAATTTTAATTATTCTTTGAATTATTTATGTTCAATAGTTAGGTTTCTATTAGAGGAAGGTCATGTGTGCATACCAACACTAAGGGATCCTACAGAGGAGGACGCAAGAGCCAAGGTTTTGATCAAAAATAAGTTCTAAGTTATGATTCATTGTTGTAGGAATTAAAGGATGAATTAAAGAAGGTATACCAAGATTTGAATATGTGCGCAGCACCAGATTTGATTATTAGGACACATAAAATTGTAGAGGATAATGAGGTCCTAAATACAGTGAAGAATGTGATTCTTAGGAACATGGAGAGGCTTTCTCTAGTAGAAGATCATTGCATCGCACTTGCAATAACCCAAGAACCACATAAGGAAGAAATGAATGAAATTGGGAAGCTTGTTTCATAGAAAATGGATTACATGGAGAGAATGGTTTCTAGCATGGCTAACATTGTTATAATTTTATAAAATGAAAAATAAAACATGAATTAGTATGATTTGGAAGCCGTGGTTATATATTTCCTAGATAAAACAAGTGAAGCACTAAGTTATTGGAAGGTGTTAGAAGTAGAGATAAAAAGTGAACATCTAGAGTTAATCTTTCCTATAAAGGAATAGGGCATTGAGTAGTTATACATTATTTTTGTTCAAGTAATTACATATTATTTCATTCATTATTATTTATTCCTAGAGATATTAGTTGTGATTACCCATTTCTAGGGGTGGAAATGACATTAGTGTGGGGTAATGTTGAGCTAAGGAAGTATAGCTCAAGGTTGAAAGTGCAGAAGGTATGGGTATGTGGATGTAGGATGCATAGGAGCGCACAAAATTATGGAAAAATAAGGGTGTGCCCAAGAATAGATTAAAATAGGACTTACCCATTTTTTATGGTTAAGGTTAAAGATAGACATGTAGTGTTGAACACGAATTCTAGAAGACTTGAGGACCACACCAAGGCTATTTTGGATAGGCAAAGGATTGAGCACCATGCAGAGTTTTGGAGCTAATAATAGGATATGAATGAAGAGTTAACTCTTGGAGATATATTATTAGCACTTGCATGCTTTTTTATTCTTATGTAAGGGCACATGACTATTATTAACATACATCCTATTTTTGTAAGGTGCATGAGCAATGAAGCGCAAGTCCCTACCCCTATCAATATGTATTGATTTGCATGGTTTAGATAGCTCGTGATTTATGATAGTGTTATGTTGTAAATTTTTTAGTGCGCATAATCGTGGTGACATTATTATGATGTATGAAGCTTATTGTATTTTACAGTATTTAATATAATGGATCTTATTGGCTAGATATTGGTGTGAGATGTGACTGAACATGGATTTTGTATGATAAAACTGATTATAGTATTTTTAAGTTATTCTTTCATATGGTTTAGATCTAGATCTGGTTTACACATTGTGGTTTACTTAATTATCTATTATTGATCTGAAATATACTTGTAATCATGCTAACATATAGAACAAGCTTGACTAAAAGGGACCTGGTAATCTTACGCACTTCAAGTGAGTTCTCAGTTTAGGATGAGTGATGTGTCAGTGCGCCTTGGGCTATTTGCAGTGAATTCTAGGATAAATCAACAACTAAATTCAATTTCACTTTTATAATAATGACATTCATCTATTACAACAACATCATCATAACTAATCATCATTTAAGAAATTAATATGTGAACATTATTTGTAAAACATCCACTAGGGATAACTTATATTCCACCATTTGTAGGAATGAGAAAAATGGTAAATATGGTTAGTTCAAAATGAACTAGAATGAAAAGGTTATTGTAGTCTCTATTTGCTTCTTGTTTCTCTAATCAACCCCAAGCATTGCTACCACATCATCCAAACTAGTCTAGAATCTCATCTGGGGCATGCGAGGACACCAAACCCCTCATTTATGTGAGCTTTGTGAGAATGCTCTCCCTTCATAAGGGGGTTTGTTACAAAAAGAGAATGACACACACATTCTTAACAACCAGATGTAAGCACTAACTCCTAATATAATGCACCAGAACATCATATAACATGATCATATTATAATGGAAGTACAACTAAATCACAATTATCATCAAGAAAACTATTAATACACCCATGAACATAATAGGGAAATGTATAGATCTAGATTCATCACATAAGTGCTTCAGAATCACTTCATCATATTTATATGAAAAAAATATAGTAGCCCAAGATTACATCAAAAGAGTTTTATGTTTTAATATATTTAAAGTATCATATCTTTGATAAATTACATAGCTCTCCATCACACATTACGTATATTTACTAGCTATATTCCTTTCTCGCCTCCATACTTGTATATACCTCTCTCATAAAACCATACATATAAGGAAATTTTTAGGAATCTCCTCTTAACCGCTCATCATTACATGAGAAATCCTAAAGTAATCATTCATGATTTCCCTATCACTAACCAAGAACATGAAAAATTTCATCATGAATTTTCCATAATATAATGTTCTTAACATGCAAGTGTCAGCTAATCCATAACAAAATTGGCTCCTTATCCTTTCATTATAACCATATTGATGCCCTAGAATATCCTTTCCTTGAGCTGAAAGTCTCCATAGCTTATGCATATTTGTACCTGGTCATTTTTTCATTTGTTCCCTAAACTTGTCTTTTCTTGCTGTTGAAAATTCACTAAGTCCCAAATCCATCTTGCCTCTATGCAATCCTTCAAAAATTTCCAAGAGCTACCTCTACACATTCCTTCGCATCCTACTTCTATGCGGAACCAAGTTTCGTGCCTTAGGTACTCAGATAATTTAGGGGTCCAACATCACCTCAAACTAATCTAATTTCCACCCCAGAAATTCTTCACGATTCCCAAAAAAATTCTTGACAACCAAAATATACTAAGGCAATGAGGTTGTTCCTCCAAAGAATAAATAATATAAGAATCAAAGGAATCTAAATAAAGAATTGAGTACTAGATGAATAACCTATGTGACCAATTAGACGAGTTCAGGGAGCTGTGCATATATCTCATCCTTTAATTTCTCTCAGGCCTTCAATTCTAATAAGGCCTTACCTAGTGCTTCTCCCATAGCATTTGGCACTTGGTTAGTGGTAATTTCCTCCACTAGTTCCATGTAGACAACTTCAAACTCATCCATATTCTCAGTGATGTAATCTTAGAGTATGCTAACCCTAAAGTCTAGCTTCTCGTGCTTCTTTCTTATTTTATCCTTCTGATATGCGATGTTACCAACCAACTACATGCATTCGGATGTGTTGGTTTGGATGGTATCCTATAAATCCTTGAGGGTGGCCTCCTCTTCTACCACCCGCATGTCAATGATGGGCTCACATTTTCTGTAGTTGTTAAAGCCCCTATCTGCTAATATATTTACTTCCTTGAGTTGGGTGAGTAAGTCCTCCAACTCAGTGATCCTGGTTTTAATGGAAACCTTTTTTTACACTTTTTACTTTGCAAGCTATACATTTATGGGCCTCATGCCATCCTTGACATTTTTGAGAAACATCCCCATAATGTCTTCAAGATATTCCATTTCATTCCCATAGTCTTTCTTGTCCTGGCTCACCAATTCTAGAAATTGTCCAAAAATTCTCTTCACGAGGGTACCAGCTCATTCATATTCTTCCTCATTTCACGCATATGTCACCCATAACCCTTGGCATAGTCTATCTATCTCCATTTCCTTGTTTTAATTTTCTATGACCAGGGTCCAAAAAATGGAGCTCTTACATCCAAGTTGTGTCAGATCACCTCTAAATGCATCTTTTGAAGCACATTACATATGTGCTCATCTGTTAAGTGGATAGGATCCAACACCCTATATGTTTATCCTCCTTTATTTTTCAGATGGATGGTCTCAATCACATGATCATCGACCTCAAACTTAGGATCTTCCACATGGAAATCCATGCACTAGCTAAGCATCTTCCTGGTTCTAGGTATACCACCTTCTTGATCCATCAAATCCCATCCATGTAGCTTTTCTGGTAGGAGGGTGGCTTGGAACCTTGTGTGAAATACCTTCATGGGGTTTTCCACGAAGTCCATATGTGAGGACATGGGTTTCCACTTCTTCATTTTAGCTTTTCATTTTTTCCTCCATTTCTTTTCTCCAGGGGTCAATCATTTATCATCACTTATAGTAAAAGAGTCCCCCTTATCTCCCCTTAGGCTGATAGTCTGTGTTAGGATGGCCTCATGCACTAGGATCTTCTCAAGTCCTATAGATTTATGTTTTCCTTCCTTGCACACCTCACATGCATCTTTGGTTTCAACCTCAGCTTCATGTTCTTCCAGCTCTACCTCTAATTCTGCCTTGAAAGTGGTGGGGTCTTCTTCTTCACCTTCCTCTAATCCTGTTGTGAGGCTCGATGCATCATGTGTCTTTTGCTTCTTTTCTTCAAGTTCTTCATCCTCTTACTTCTCTTTCTCACACCCTAGTAATGAGGCCTTGGAACCACCTTGTAGTGAAGTGTTGGCACCCTTGCTACCATTTCAGTGCATGTAGTACCTCCTCTTCCAGGAAGTATCTAACTTACCTTGACTCTCTTCTTCCTCCTCTTCTTTGACCTGTACCAATTTCATGGGTAGGATTGGCACCTCCTGTAGTTTTATAAAGGGGGAGTTTGTAACCTCCCCTTCAACCCCCCTTGTGTTTTGGGGAAATTATATAATAACACTCAATGGAAATAGCCTTTGATGGTGTTGGTATCCAAATTTTTTCTCCTTTTCAAGTTGAGAAGTATCACAGATTTGGCACAAAGCTTAGAGATAGATATATCATGATGTATGTTGTTTTGTAGCTAGGGATGAGATCTAATTGGCACTTTGTCACCCATATTTTTGGAGACATGGATAACACCTTCAAGAGGATTTGACCTATCCTCACTACTTTAGGTTGTGCCTTTCGACCAGGGTGAGAGGACCCATAGTGTAACCTCTGTTTAATGAAGGAGATGGAGATATCCTTATTTTGTAAAAATTTTATGAAGAAAACCTTGGGAAAGTACGGTTAATAGTCCATAATTTAACTCTCAAGAGTTGTCACTTCTAAAAGATGGAGATACTTTCAAAACAAGGCTAAGGTTACTGAAGACACTATGGGGGATCCTGATTGTTCTGCATATTTTAGTCAATGGATTTTTTTCCTTTGTTGATATACAGGGAAAGCAGGGTTAGTTCAGGATGGATTCATGGTTTTTGAATAATTTTTTTGGGAGATTAAGCAGGATAAAGTTGATTATACCAGAATTCTGAGACACTTCACAACAATGGAAAACTCAATAACATAAAACTTCAGAATACTTAATACATTCCTTCAACCAGAAGGTGTGCTTCAATGGAGGCCCAAATCAGCACATTTTCACACAATATTTGACAATATAGCACGAATGCTTGAGATAAAAATACTTAATTAAACACCAAAATCGACTTATCAATCACACCATAAGGTACACCCAAAGACTTACAGATAATTATTTATCAACAAATGATAGTGGAATGATTTTAAATTTGTTTATCTCATCACATGATAAAGGATCTTCCTAGAATGAAATCAAAAATTCCCCTAAACTATCACAGGGATGAGATCATGTATGATTTCACAAATATTTCAATGTAAGATTGCAATAGGAATAGGAAAAACTACTTGCAGAGATTCTGAAATAAAGAAGATACTAATTGCTCCAAAATTGACACAAATTAAATTCAAAATTTCTTAAATTCATCAGTAAGGGAAATATTCTAGAGCAATATCAGTGCTCATCAATGGCTATACATCTGTAACCAACTTGGCATGATATAAAATCTAACACAAAGGAAATTAACCAGGATATCTCTGATGGGTTTCTCAGAATACAAATTTTCTCAAAAATTTCTTATGAAATTTAATCCACCAAACCTTTGCAAGAGTATTCTCATTGCATTTACACATTTTACTCACTCAATTTCCCCTAACCCAAAAGAGAATAATATTCAATGGACCTTTTCTTGTTACCAATTTGTCTCGGAAAGTGACGTTTAACAAATTTGCAATGTGAAAGCATACCAGGTGGAACAATTATAAAACTGATCACATTTCTTGGGCCCATTGACTAATGAATAGGATGTCATGCCACAAATATTTGGAAATAATTCTAATTATTCTGATTCTATCATGTAAGAAATCCCCCTTTTTAATAATTTTCAAGAGGCTCTGGACAACTAGATATGATAGGTAATACCTTTTCGCTCTCGAGGCAACAAATTTTTCATCTTTTTGTTCCTACAACTTTCATCATTTCATCCTTTTCCCTTTCCTTCCTCTGCAACTCTGTCTCGCATCTAGCTTCTTTGGTAATTCCCATTTTTGCAAGTGCTCAAGAAATTCCAACTTCAAAAATATCGATCTTAACAATCCTTGCACTCATAAATTAAGTTCTGAATCCATTCAATGGCACTTTACAGACAAATATGAAAATGGCGGAAAAACAAACACAATACACAACAACCGTTGATTCTACCCCTTTTCTACTTTATTTTATAACCATCCACATGTTTTCTTGGCACAAATGCAAAGGAGAAGTATAGGGGCAAGCTTCCAAACAAGCACGGGCCTTTCACATTCCCTGGGCCCAAGAAAAATGCCTTTTGGCATTTGAAAAATTCTCAGTAATATGGAGCTAGCAGAAGCCTCCACGTGTCACCTTGGCACACCTTTGTTATGGTCCTTAAAATTGGAGACCCTGAACAAGCACAAGCTTACCACGTGTCTCAGTCCAAAAAAATTGTTTAAATTTTTTAAGGATTAGCGGAAGCCGCCATGTGTCTAGGGCTCCGAGTCAGTTTTCCTTAGCCGCTGAAAAGTCCAAGCAAAAGGAAGAGTGAGTGAAAGCCTCCAAGTGTCCTCCTAGCACTTATCTCCTCCATGTGTGCCAGGACTTAGAAGATTACTTTGGAAAGTTTAAGTATAGAGCAAAGCCGACGGAAGCCTCCACATGTCTCCCTATCACAATTGTTAAGGTCGGACCCTGAGGATGATCCTCAAATGAATGCCTAGCCCCCATGTATCCATGGTCCACAAAAACTATACCAGCCATATGAATTTTTTTTTAAATTTTGGGCAAGGTAGTGAAACCTCCACATGTCTCCCCGACACAACTCCAAGGCCAAAACCAAAAGGTGAATCTTCAGGATGAGCGTCAGCCCTCCACATGGATAAATGTTTAGCTAAAGTGAGCCTTAGAGTTTTCAAAGTGCCCCATTGAGCCACATCCAACCAGAAAGGGCCACATTTCCACAGATGCTGAGATGTAAATTCGACCAGAAAAAATACACCCGTCAAACCATAAAATGCAGGAAAATCACCATTTACACCTGAAATTTAATCCTTCTTCAAGGATAGATAATTTGGAAATGATATAAGGTCAAAATATGATCCTCTAAACCATATCCAATCATGTTTTCACAGATATTTGGGACAAAAATGACATGGAAAACAAAACATGGACTATGGAAAATGGAAGGAAAGGAAAAACCTGAGTTTTACACCCAAGTTATAAATTCTTTCTCATGGACAAAGGAACGAAAAAAAAAAATCTAGAATTTTAAGTGATCCTTGACCAAGGGAGGTACTGATCATGGCAACCAAATGGGGGGTAAAAATGTTTATGCATAAATACGGGGACATAGAGAAGACAAAAGAGCCCCCAAACTAAAGAACTTTAAGGATAAATGGGGTGAGATAAATTTGAGCACCAACAGAAGGTAACATTGACTTGAGGGTATAAGTCCAGAAAGCTGAGCTCCAAAAATTTGACATAAGCAAGGCCGTGTACCATACTTGTATGTTATACACAATGTATGAACATTAGTATCCACTTTGTTTACATCAAATACCAAATTCTACACATCCTTTATCTAGTTGATTGTGCACTTCATGTACTTAGTATTAAACATGAAGGGGAGCTTGCACCATAGGCCCCATCTCTCCTTTAGCCATCATAAACTTTGATAAGAAGAAATGTAGAGTAACTGTGATTTTTACTTGATCGCCAATAAATTGTGGAAATTCATGGGGGATGTGTTAATCGTTCTCAAAATGCTTTGCCAAACCATTGAAACCAAATGTTCATCCAAGCCTTATAGGTGCTTTTGATGGTCCCATCATAAGGTGAACTTAACAAATTAAACTGTAGGGAACGAGTGTGCTGGTCGGGTGAACCTATATTGTTCCCATCTATCCCATTTGGGACACCAATATCCCAAATTATGATCAATAAAAGTATGGAGCTCCATGTGATTTTTGCTTCTACCTCATTCTGTACTTGTGCTTCTTCAAACAATTTCATTTGTGATAAACTCTTCAATATTACAATGTGCCCTTTTTGACACTTTGTAGGCTATATATAAGAACCTTTTATTAATCTTTGTCTACCTCTTTGATTGCACCCAAATTGAAACTAATGAGGCCAGAAGGTGACTCTCAATGTTGAGTCTGGGATATCTAGAATCACTTGTGCCCTTCCTCCCTTCTCATAGCTCAATTTCTTAGCTATCTCTTCAATATTTTCAATGGCACCTAAATCAAGTGTCATGTCCTCACAGGTTTTCCATAGGCATGTAACTATTCTAATCAAGTTTCCTATAATCCTCATCCTTCTTCCCGGCGAAGTAGAAGAATTCCTCATGCACCCGTGATATTAACCAACTGAACAACAGGAGTGGGTTTTACAAAGACAAGGTAGCTCCCATAGCTACAAAACTCCAATCTTTTGTAGTTCTTATTGCACCAATTTTTAAACCTTAGGGTTTTTCATCTTGTCCATTGTTGGAGTGTTTGAAAATAAGTCCACCTGCAGCATATTTTATTTGTCACATTTGATGTGGTTACATTCACCTAATCTTGCTCATTCTTCTCTACCCTTGTGTTAACCATTCACATCAGTCCATTTTCAAAAGAATTTGTGAAACATATTTGAAATATATGCTACTTCACTCCACATAAAAATGTATGTGTGGTCCACTAGGCATAAAATCTCGTATAATGTAATTAGCTATTGGCACACCAACGCGCAATGTAAAACCCAAAAAATGATGACAAAGGAAACAACCAAAATGGAAAAACATTAAAGGAAAACTAATCTAATTGGGAAATACTCCCTTATTTATAGACACATAGAATCCTTTTTTATAGTAGGGATTCAACCTACTCCCATTGAAATATCCTCGAAACCTTGTCCCATCTAGCACTTACAACTGACACGTGCCTAAATCAAGGATGTAATATATAATTATACTACCCTAACCAATGGACTATGTGTTTCCCATGATGGTGAAGAAACTTAGAGTCATAAAGTAAAACCATCTACCCAACCTCAAATTGTTTATTTTTAATTTGAAGATCATTCCATGATTTGTGTCTCACCTTCTCAGTCTTCTGAATCCATTATTAGAAAGTGACCATCTTTCATCTAATTGAATTAATTTATCCATGCACTCTTCTAATGTTTGCTTGTCAGAAAATCCTCTTACGTTCACAATACACATAGAGGGAAGCATAAAATCTACAAGTAAAATAGATTTCACGCCAAACACCAATTGAATATGGTGTGGCCTTATTCAATCTCTTATAGGTTTTCCTATACACCCATAGTAGGCTGAGACTTTGTCATCCCAATCTTGTCTCCCAACATCACAAATCTTGATCAACGTGTGACTTAGTATCTTGTTATATTCCTTAGTAGTTCCACTTAGCTTGGGGGTGATAAGGGGTAGTCTTATGACAAGCTACCATGAACTCTAAAAAAAAAAATCCTAATCGTCTCATTCAAAAAATGTGTACCCCTATCACTAGTGAAGCTCAATGGACACCTATACCTGCTAATTATATTTTCCCATAAGAATCTTGTTGTTATGGTTGTTGTTGTAATCCTTTTTAGGCACTTCCTCCACCCATTGTGTTAAGTAATCAATACAAGTAATGATATAGCATGAACCAGTCCTTCACGCGGCACGTGAAATAGGTCCCAAAAAATCAATCACCCACTTCTCAAAATGGTTCAGCGCTAGCTATCATACTTAAGGGAATTTCATCTCTTCTTCTTGGCTTTCCAAGGTATTGGCAATGATCACAGGCCTTGCAAAACTCAATACAATCATAGTAAATGCTTTCCCACTTGAGACCTTCTAGTAAAATCTTCCATGCCGGTGGCATTCTTATCATAGTGTCCTCCTACAATTCCACCATGTTCTTCCTCCATGATTACAGTGCTCTCATGCTCTAACACGCACTGGCGCAAGATCTCATCATGACCTAACTTGTATAAGTCTCCACTAATTAACATTTAGGGTGGTGACGCATTTACCTAATTGTCTTCTCTCTAAAGTATTCTTTCCTTTTAGCACCATACATGTTTTGAGAAAAAACAACAATATCCTCTAATTTAGAGGGTGTGCACCATAATCTAAACAATTGTGCATCTAGCATTGTATCCTCAATACTCTGGTGTGTAACATTCCCATTTTAATAATTTAGAAATAAGGGAAAATTATATATATTATATAGTATATATATATATAAATTCTCTATCTTCTAATTAATCATAATTTAGAACATACATTCCATGCTAATCAATCTCTATAACAGATAACCATATGTAGTTGTAAATGACTCGGTGAACTACCGAACTGTTATTTTATGAATTATTGAAATTTTATACTAAGTATTTTTTTTCTCTTACCTTAATCTGGGTATTGAAGTGTTCTGTTTAAGAGACCTATGTGAATATTTTTTACCAATATTCATCTGAATCCCATTTCTTAAACTATGTGTCACAAAACAACACAACCAGCAGGCTGCGATACTTTGGCCAAAGATTCCACATACTATCTATGTTTATATTCCTATATGGAATACTCATCTAACAGAATATGTCCTTCACCCCACTTCATCTATTATCTATAATGGTCTTCACTGACTCCTATCAGTCCACTTGTTCAAGGTTTAGCCCTACCCCAGGTTAGCAAAACAGCTTGGTATAAAGAGCCACTCGTGGTGACTAAGGGTACTTAGACATACTCAATAAAACTAAGTCGATTGCATTTGTCTAGTTATCCTAAGTCGTCATGAGTTAATCCCTATACTAAATCACACTCCTAACCTAACCTAGAGTATAACCAAGATTAAGTCCAAAATTATGTAGATTTAGTTGGTCTAATTCTTATGGGTGTTGCCACATGTCAACTGCAACATTGTATCCTCATGAAGACCCTAGACTCCATGAAGTTACGAGTTCTATAGTTTGTGTGTGTCAACAACCAATTGAATCACCCCATCTGGATGCACATACCCAAGCAAGAGGTGAATAACATATTTATATTTCTTAATTAATATTATAATTACAATAACCCTACTGAACACTAATTTACTTAACCATAAAGGTTGACATCAACATTTGAGTTATTAAGGTTCTTTATAACAACATGATTACTTTTTAATCATCAACTTCTTACTTTAGGGTTCAGTTAATTAAAATAGAAACAACAAACTATAAAAAGATTCACATATTAAACCCTATCATTCTTATCCTATTTTAAATTCCAAAATAGGTTCCATTATATAAGAATTCATTACAATTAAGTCTAATTAATAAATGTTTGTATTTACCTTTCATCATGTTTATACTTATGAAAGTATTGGTTAAGATGAGGTTTCACCTTTCCTCTTTCTTGTTTGAATTAGGGTTCTTGTACCCTTTTACATTTTACAAGACATCATAATAAATTTGCAATTTCATTAACATCTTTTAATAAACCATAGTGTCTTAGTTAAAGAACATCTATGCATTGCAACTCAATAAGTTGCATTTCAATATAGGGATAGAGTATCTAATTCCCTTCCATCTAACTTATTTGAGTCAAAATAAAAGGATTCCAAACAGATAATAATAAGATAAATTAAAGATAAGATTAAAATTCCTTCACATAATACACAAGGAGAATGAAGTCATCAAGTACAAGTATCTCACAATCTTTTTTCCATTCATAAAAGTGAAATACACTTTTTACAAGTCGAATTTATTCATAAATATTTTATATTAAACAAAATTAATAATGCCCAATAAGAAATACCTCTTTTCTTCTTACAAATACATTTCATTAGTGAATCATAATTTCTCATAAAGGATCCAATCTTTTGGAAAACAACTAGAATCATAAAATATATTGTCTTCCTCTATCACTTATGAAGTTCCATCTACAAAAATTGCTAGTATGGGTCAGTTCATTGAGCTGAGCATGATAAACACTAAAAATTAAAATGATGTGCTATCAACAAACTGTTTCATAAAAATAACTTTGCTTTTATGAAACAGTCAAAACATTACACAAAGATACATTCAATGAAATAACATTCATGAAAGGAAGAATAAGAGATAAGATCACATTAACATTAGTAAGGATCATTGTGTAAAAACAATCTTCAGTAAATGATTTCATAAGGGATTTAAATCAAACAAGTAATAATCCATCCAAATTACTTATCACATTCCTACTAAAGATATTTATAGTTCAAATCATGGCTCATTCAACTTATATCAATGAAGATGTTAACTCTAATCAGTTACGAAAATAAAGTTATTTTTAAAGAAGCAGTTGATCCATAATACTCATTAATAACATACTTTATTAGAGAATAACTAAGGATGAGTACATTCAAACTCTGCGACAAGTTTCAGAAGAAACCATCAACATCCTAAAATATGAGTTTTCCTATTTAAGATACAACATCCAAATTCAAAGCTAACTCTAGCCTAAGTTGTATGTTTAGCTTCATCATGTTTAGTAATGAAAAATTTCCATTTACTTGCACCTGAGAGTAGTCACACATCAAAATCATTATATCCTTTTCAAGCATTTAGGAAGGAGAAGAAAAATAAAGATTTTTCCTCCCACTATCCTCTCTACCATTTCTTATAAACTGAATAGCCGAACTATACTACTCTCATGCAGGAATAACATGGTGAAAGAGTAAATGAAAGAAGAGAGAGATATAAACCACTTCTCATAGACATTGAAGAAAAAAGTATTGCATTCCTCAATTAAGAAGAAAGAGAGAATAACTAACAACTTCCTTCTGAGTTCGGAGAAATAGAATGGAATACCTTGACTCATAACAGAGAGAAGGATGTCGAAAAAAAAGGTGAGATAAAATATCATTATTCCATGTTAGAAGATGAATAATATTCTAAAATAAAAGAACCAATGCAGATAAACTCATTAGTTCATTCAACTCTAGTAATCATTTAAAAACACACAATAACCACTTGATACAGAAAAGAGATATACAACTTAAATCATGAAGGTCAGAGAACTAAATATATAGTTCCCTCAACCTATAAACAACATTGCTACATTATTGTAATAGCTATAGGTTACAAGTAGTTAATCAAATTCCTTTCCTTGAAAGAAATGGTCTAAAGCAACAAAAGGGAAACAACAACATACTGAATTCCTTCCAAATTTTACCATCATCCGACAATAAGTATTTCTTGTTTTCCCCAAACAGAGAGAGTGAAAGTATCATCAAATAATGAAACCTTACATGACCTCAATTTCCTTTAAAATGTCATCACATACAAAGCTTAACCATCCTTTGATGGTAAATGCAGAAAAACGTAAATAGGAATTACAGTCGAGCCATCCCATATCCCCAACTATGTAAGAAAAACAGAACAGTCTACAGGGTAAGGAAAGACATAACCCTACCAGGATTTGAACACAGAGAAGAACAAACAAAAGGAATTATCCCCAAGTCATGTGCTCAAGTCGAGATCAAGAAAGAGTAGCAATAGAAACCATTCTAGCTATTTACTAGGAAAACAAGACCGATGTAACCGAAGGTCAAACATAGTTACCTCATTCCTATAACATCTCTTGAACATTATACCCAAATGAGAAGAACTAGTAATCTAACAAGATGAGAGAAATATAACTCCAGAAGCTCAAAATCTCCATACAACAAATAATAGGGTAAAAACCAAATTCAAGAAACCTTTTCAACATAACACTAGGATAAATTCCAACTCTGCCATCAAGCTGATGTATCAAGGGGATTCGTACATATCCCAAAAACTATGTAAGTTGTTTTTAATCATCCCATAACATACAATTGAGAAAACTAAATAAAATGAAGTCATATAAGTTTAAGTAGGAGTTAAAACATGTTTTATTAAATATCAAGCAAGGATGAGCGAAACCAAAGTATACTTCTTCCATAACCATCCAAATTAGTTAAAGAATGAAAATGTCTCAGTTCAGCTATGATTGAACATGATTTCATTAACTTCCAACAAGAACGATTTCCAAACTAGAATCATACTATCTACATAATCCCTAGCTTGAGAATATGAAGAAAAAGGGTTTGAAATCATCTCAAGCTTTAATAGAAATTACACAACCAAGACAAAATATAAGAATCGACAACATCTATTTCATAAAAGGTTAAGCCTAATTCTTTCATTTATCTAGCAAAGAAACAACCCTAATTAAATCTTTTATCAAACAGTGAATCTCATCAGAAGGATACAGTGAGCAATTCAAGCATAAGTGCAAATAAACATCACAAATAAAACCCATTTATTTCTAAGAGAAAAGTTGTTTTAATGAAAACATTTAGTAAAAAGTAGAAAAAACTTAATGGATAGAGCCTATCATGCCTGATAGAGTTCATATCTATTTACAGAAGGTTTCCAGTCGTGCCTTCCCAGTTTCTCCTTTTCCCAAAATGATGTCAACAACCCAAACCTTCTACTTATTCTTACAATAGATCTAAGAATATCTTAACAATTCCAAAAATAACATAATATCAAAAATAGAACTACTGGTTCGAAGAACCAAGGCCTCAACGTAGAGAAAATATCACAAGGAGAAAATGATCAAAAAACTTCTCACAAAATATGCTTCACATATTTTCCTAGGTGGTTTCCTCACCGTGATCGAGGTCATTAAATGCAAGGACAAATAACTTTCCCTCCTCTTTCACTATGCCACCACCATACAAATCTAGCAAGCTCAATTTTAAACTTTGCATGCCTTTTAAATTTAGAGATGATGTTAACTAAACATCCCTTAACTTCCCATGCCTCCGCAAAAACTGACAACTCAGAGTTCCATAAATTCAAAATCAAATCACATAAATTCCTTAGAAATTAATGCCACCGACTCACCATTTGTCATGCAACCCCATAGGTTCCCCTTTAGCTTCGTATTAGGTTAGGCTAAATTGACATTAGATTATAATTCAACCTTAGTCTATGTAAATAATATTTACCTTAGGTTATTCCAAAACTTTTCCCTAATTAAAACATGCCAGCATAGGTTAAGACATAAACCTTAGTAATAGGTATCACTTAGACCTGAATTACCTTAGATTAGAATCCATGTACGATATAACACTACAACTAAGGTTAAGGTATTCACCTTAATAGTCTCATAATAGACCCATAATCCACTTACGCTTTTCAGCGTCTTCACAAAAAGTATTTAACGAGAAGGTCTAAGCTCATTGTTTATAGCAAGATGCAAAGAAAAGACACTTGGAGCAAGGTCTCTTAATTTTATAACAAAAGAAGACTTAGCCACACTACCTTTTTCTTTCAGAATATCAGGTTACCAAGATGATCGGTTAAGAAGACTAAAGCATACCTTGGATTAATGGAATTGATCCAAGGTTTTGCTGTTAACATATGATAAGTACAAAAAAAACTAATACAAGTTCACAACCCTTTTAGAACATAGAGAAGAATGAATTCAATTTCAAGTGAATAGAATTTCAGGAAATTGAATCCTTGAACAATAATAATTTATCCATTGCAAAACATGATTTCCAATAGTCAAAATAATACACCTTCCTAAGAAAAAATCACATGTCAACGTTTTCAATGTCTAGAGGAAATGGAATTGAAGTAACAGTTTGTCAAATATGTTACATTATGAATCATCCCCTAAGTCAATCCTTGATAAATGGTGAGGTCCCAAGTTACTTTTACCTAGTTTTATAACAACCGTAAACTCAAGATCTTGAAATAATATGACCCACTTGCATATGTGCTCTTGTAAAATGGGATTTTTTACCAAGTACTTCAATATCATGTGGTCTGTGTAGAATATAAAGGGTGTTGCCAATAGATACTGCCTAAATTTTTGCAGTGGTACATCATCAAAAATTCCTCATGCTCATTATTAGTATAGTTCTACTCTGCTGGGTGTCAACTTCTTGCTTGCAAAACAAAGAGGATGATCAATAGCCCCCTTACTAGGTTGTGCCAACACTTCTCCAATTTCCATCCCTGAGGCATCAACATGTACATGGAATGGCTTATCCTAGGAAGGAAAGAATAATATGGGCACAGTGATAATATTATTCTTTAATGTATCAAATGTCATTTGTTGCACCTTCTCCCCAATGAAATGTACTTCTTTGCTTAAACAATCCCTCTAATAGCACGATGATACTAGAATATCCTTTAATAAATATTTGTCAGTACCCCCATATTCCCAAGGAATCCACGCACTGCTCTCTAATTGGTAGGTTCCCCTGATCCCACAATAACGACAACTTTGGTAGGATCCACTAGCAAGCCTTCCTTACATATGATATGTCCCAACAGGGTTCCAAAATGAGTAGTGAAAACACATTTCTTAATGTTGAGAGATATTCTCAACTGTCGGCATATCTCAAACATCAACCATAAATTGTCGCAATGGTCTCTTACTAGTCTATAAACCATTCAATCATCAATGGTATACTTGAAGAAACTTATGGATGAATTCTTGAAATGTCTGAACCACAATGTGTAAAAACAAAACATGTGTGTTCTTTATTCCAAAAGGCATGAATGTATAGGAAAAAATTCCCCATTTAGTGGTGAAAGTTAACTTTTCTTTTTCCCTCCTTTGATATTCTAGCCTTATGGTATCCCGATAATCCATCTATGAAAGAATAGATCTCGTGCTTGGCTACTCCTTTGAAGATCTCCTTAGTGAAGGGGGTTGGAAAAGGGTCAATGACACATATCATGTTTAAATCCACGTAATAAACACAAACTCTTATCCTCCCATCCTTATTAATGTTGATGACCATTGGAATTATCCATTCTAATTCTTCAATAACCTTAATGATGCCTAATGTGATCATCTTATCAATCTCCTTCTTGACCTTGACGCACAGATTCAGATTGATTCGATAAGGTATCTTATGAATTAGGCGTGCACCTTTATTTAACTTGATATTCATTTCTCCCAAGGAGTGGTGAAATCCTTTAAGTTCATGGTACCCAAGCAAAAAAAAAATCCTAAAATTCATGCAACAAATTGATGATCTTTGAAACCTCCTTTTTTTTCCAGTAATCTCCAATAGTAACCTCTTTAGGTTCTACCTCTAAACCAATTTTAACATTATTGGTTTTCAAGGGTTCATGATAGGTGCACGCTTTCTCATCAATAGTATCCATAATCTTGTGCATGCTCATAGTATGTTTAACATCCAAGTTTTCCACCTTTTCACCATCTATCATGTAGAAAAATTTTCCTTTCTCTTTTTCCATGTATGTGCGCTCAAGCTGTACCCTCCTCAAATCATTCCTCATCAAAGTGTGCTTCTAAGCCAGGTTCACCAAACAACTCCAATACTTTGTCCTCTAGCATGGCACAATCTCCCATAGTTAGGAACTTAACAACCTGTAGTGCCTCATTAACTAATGGCTTAGTACTTCGATATTCGAAATCTTGGAGGAGATTAGCCATAAACTTGTACAAGTTTCCTATCTGATGACACAACTTTGAGTGAATGTACCATGTGTGCATGTAACCTTATAAGGTGGAGTAAATATTATGCACCCATAAAGATGGCAGCAAGGCTTAAGTGCCTTCCATCTAGGCCTTCTCACATGCCTAGACGTGAAAAGAGGTAGGTTCTTTCCCATGATAATATCATATAACAGTATGTGCATTGCTTTAGAGAAACCTAACAGAGAATGTGATTCCCACCTCACACCATACTAGAAGGTTATCGTGATGGGTTTCCCACTAACTTGCTACAGTCCCAAGAAAATTATAGCTAATCATCCTTCTGCTTTCGATCTCACATTTCCAATGGGTCTCCATTACTCATAGGAAAACATCAGGGTTGGCTCCCCCAATGTAACTTGACAATTTTTTTCCTCCCAGGTGCCTGACTGAGTGTGCCTTTTTTACTCTCATCATAGAGCCCATTAATGACCTTCCAACTAACTCATATATTCCATGAGCCCAATTTTCACATGCCACACTAGTTGTATCACTTATAGATTGAGTTTCTTCCCATTGAATAATGCTTACTTTTGTTGGTTGCACAACCTTAGGATCCTTGATAGTGCACACATAGATTCTCTCTAGGTCTTTATCTCCCAAGGGATCAATATAGGGTGTTAACTTTCCATATATCAAAGGGATGATAACACGTTCCTCATTTTGTCAAACTTATATACCCCTTATTGAAGTGTAAGTCAATATTTTTCTTATATCACAAGGGGTGCCCAAGTAATGCTGGAAATTTTTCCTCCTCAACAAGCACTAAGACTTCGAAGTATCCAATGAATTTCACCCCTTGGATAGTGATAGCAGCATCCTTCAAAACACCAATGGGCATTACTTTTTTCTTATTAGCCATATACAAAACATTTGAAAATGGTTGTAATGGGGGCTTTCCAATTTGATTCCATGCATATAGGGTGAGAACATTGGCTTTTATACCCATGTCAATCAGAATATTACTTAGGAGGCATCTAATCTGAAAACATGTGTTGTATTTTTTTCACTTTAAAAGATTCCAAAGATTTGATTTTATTAAACAATTTTAAGTATTATAAACTCCACAAATTTATTAAATTATTATTATTATGCATCTATAGAAGTGCATAAAACTTGGGTAACAAATAAATAATCAAAAAAATAAAAACCACTCGCAGATAACAAACAAGATTGTTTACGGGGTTCAGAATTTCCTATGTCCCCCAGGTTCAGATTGAACCGATCTATTAATAATATTGAAATTTAAGTACAATAACTCTTACAAAAAACCAATAATTAATCACAACTTGCAAATGAACTGATCAATGTCTCAACAACTCTGAAAAATAGCACAAATTGTCCCAAGAACGATCTGTGGCTCCTACAGTGTTTTCTCAATGTGATATCCTTGCAAATGCGTTAGAAAAAAGCCTAAAAAGGATATTTTAAAACATTCTATGAAAACAAATCATATATCTGAGATCATTTCTGAATTTTGAACACTTTTCATGTTTACACCAAGTCACTTTTCGGAATAGAAGTGCACTGAAATTCATGTTTTCCAACTAGTTGTCTTGTAGATCCCTGTTAACAACTGCATTCAAAGCTTCCAAAATTAGGTTAACTACAAAAAATAAACATCAAATATTATATTTTTGGAATCATATCAGAATTCCCTCCATTTCACCTTTTTACTCCGAGTTCCCAATCTGAGTGCAACGCCTTAACAAATGGTGTTTTCTAAGAACTACCTCCTTATGGCTTTTACACAGACTTGGCACCTCCTTCTATAAAGTTCAGCGAGCTGATTTTATAACCAAGTGAGCCCATTGGGCGAGTTGGCTAGTGGATTTGTCTAAGAACTATAAGGTCGGGGGTTCAAATCCCACCTCCTACTTCTTTGTCGTGAGTTGTTTGCACAATGTGGATAATATCCCACATGGCTGGCATGTTTGATGGGATTTTGGTTCAAACATAGGCTTGACCTCCCATTTACATGTGACTTCAGTCACACTAATTTTATTTTATTTTATTTGGCCACATGGATGGTGACCTATTCATGCGCTGAGTTATTTGGTTTGACCACCGAGCTATTAGATATGTTTGATGTGCTATGTATATCTTTGCTGAGGATAAATACAATAAGACATATCCACCCATCATGGTGTAAGGTCGAGGTATATTCTGAGTTAGGTGCTAATGTAAAGTTTATCCAACCATTGTTGAATGTAGGCTTTGATTGAGATAATCTAGATAGGACCTGAACATTATGGAATATAAAAAACTCACCAACTCGGTTAATGTGGCAGTGTGACTATATAGTGACATGGATATACATGGTGAATAATTACACAAGTAACATAAAATTTGACCTTACAATAATATGATATTGCAATAATGAAATATGGAAATTCTAACCAAATGAAGTATGACAAGTAACACCACTTATCGACCCTCGATAGGAAAATTGAGCTCATGGTGGCAAACCACATGGTGGTTTGAGGACCCATGACATCGGTGATGAATTAATCATCCTCACAGAGGCTGAGCTCCCTTCCATAACAAAAGTTGAGCCTCTTGTTATGGCCTGCTTTTAGATGTGTCAAAGATCAGAGGTTGTAAAAAAATCAAACAACCTTCATTATTCCTTTTTCCACGTGTCGCAATGCTATTGGTCCATTATTGACTTGTTGACCAAAGTTGACTTCCCTATTAAGTAAACTTTGACTAGATATAACTTGAGCTCAGAGTGTTCATTTTTCACTTTCTTACAGTTGTCGGAAAGCTCTCTGAAGGCTCTACTGTACTAGTGTGGCATAGAAAAGTTTAGGGAATATTTGACACTAAAATTTATTCCTTGATCACCCCTCCCTACTGAGAAGGCCTTTTGTCCACAATAAGTTTTTTATCAACCCTCAAATAATGCTATCTCTTCTTGCATTGTACAAACACATACAAGAATCCAAAATAACATTATAGGTTAAAATAAATGCAAATAGTTGATTAGCTAGTCACATAATCGATTAGATAATAACACCAAATTAAGCTAGTGTTCAACTCTAATGCTCCAACGCTGTCAACTCTACGCACAACTGTGAATTGTCATACCCCACTGTAATGCCATCACAAATAATTGACCAGATAATAACACCCATTCTATTATGTAAATCTAGTGTTCAACTATCACTTTTTGATACGGCCGATTACAAAAAATTACAATTCCATAACACAAATCAGTATACAAGACATCTAAACTTCTCGCAATTAGGATAGTGCCCACTGCCCATCTGAAACTGTAACAAATACAAGTATTCACTATCAGAATAAAATAGACTATCAATGCCAAAAAATAGCTATAGTCAACAACTGAATCCATGTGAATCTGCCAAAACATTATATCACCTTCACAAATAATAAGTCAAATAATAACAACCATTTTATAATGGAAGCTAGTGTTCAACTGACACTTTGTGATTATGCTGATTACAACTACAAGTATTCACTATCTATAATAATTACACCATCAACGCCCAAAATGGCTATATTCAAAATCTAAATCAACGTGAATATGCAAACATTCTATCCATACACTGAACTGTAAAGGGATAGATTATAAATTATATGCTTACCCAAATTGGTGAACTGCCATAATCTGTAAAATTATCACCTGGTACCTTTGCAAACCCGTTTGTTAGTGTAATAAATTTACACCCTAATTGCAACCACATTTGATAGTTACAAAAATCAAATTTTCCCAAAATAAGGGTCTTATAAATTAGTGCAAATATCACATGTGGATAAAACAAGTTTGCCTATTTATTACAATATCAAACAGGTGCTCGAATGGGTCTTATAAGCATCCATAATATTTGCACAAATGACAACACTATAAAACTGCAAGTTTCAAAATAGACATTCTAATGATGCCCCATATCCATGCTTAGTGTTGTCAGAAATGGAATAATCAACCAAAATGTGAGAAGATGAATATGAGTATGATGAACCTATCATACAAATCTTCTTTAACGGCTAATTCCAAATTATTTCAAAGCTGAATATAAAGATAGGATCAAATCCCTAAAAAATAGATTTGAAACTATTTGCATACTATCACCATTTACTACAATGCAAACATAAAGTTGAGGAATGTTTTACCCATCCAATTACTTTGATTTCTCCCTTTCATTGGTTTTACTTCTGCAGTACTAAGAATGATCATTTATATGAGTTAGATCAACAAATTTTTGTTTGACATTATTTCCCTTTTTAACAAATTTCCAATATTGCATTGAAGGAACATACCAACACATCTTAACATCATGACCATTCCTTTTACAATGGGAACAAAATTTAACTTCCTTATTTTTTAGGAGTCTTACCCATTTTTCCATTCCTTGAACTCTGTCTAGGAAAATGATTCCCCTATTTAGGAGAGGTAACCTTTTTGCCATTTCTCACCTTACCAAAGTGAGATTGGTCTTTTGCACCTGCCTTATCATTCACAAAAGGCATTGGACTTCTTTATTATATTTTTTCCTCTTCTAACAGTATGCTGTAGAATGATTAGTACCTTCACAAAATGTGTAAGGAAAACCATATTTTTTTTCTACCGAAGCTATATTGTTCAGAATGAAAGAGATTTTTAGAAGTTCTAGGATTATAATTCCCCCTTAGTGTTATTTTTAGTGTAAGTGGGGAGGAGGTGGAATTTCATTACCTCATTTACCTGCTTTCTTACACCTTTTATTGTTCCTCCTTATGGTCGAATCCTGCAATTATAGAGGCATAGATCCTTGGCTGTTGGAAGCTTGTCTTCCTTCAGTTACTTTGGAACTTTCTCCAAATTCCATTTTCCCACTAAAATAACCCAAACTTGTAAACCAAGGTTGATTCTCTACCTGTATTGGGTTAGTATCACCTTGTTCATTTTTACCAAGGCATTTTTTGTTATATCCAATTTTAACCATTAGTTTAGACCCAATTACCTTAGTGTGTTTTTTCAAACTCACCCAAAGGAATATTTGAAACTGAATGAGAGGAAGAAATACAATGTGAACAGCTTACAATGCATTCTGTCATAATACCTACATCTAATTCAGAAGGCATTTCCTTCTTGTGTTCACCTTGTTATAGCTTTTCCAAGAGGGCATCCTTGGTCCATATTTCTTTCCTACAACTCCTTAACAAAGCCCATCAACTTCTTGATTTGTGCAAGCATCTCATTGACATACTCCTATTTCTTGGTTATAGAAGATTCTGGCTCAAAATTTTTATCACACTATTTCCTCTTCCAAGGAATATAAATTAGCTCTCAAGAAAGAGTTTTCTTCCTGGAGTTGGCGGTTTATGGATTCAAGCTCATCCAGTTGCTCTTGTTTAGATGACTTGCCCATAATTCCCTATTTCCTGTAAACAACTTGTAACTCCAAAACTTCACACTGTGAAAGAATATTAACAAGCTCCAAAATTTATGCACACTAAAAAAGTGAAATCAATACTGAAACTAAAGCTAAATTTTCAAACACAATTAGAAGCTAATCCGGTAATCTAACTTCTCTGATACCAAACTTGATATGAAAATGTGTGTTGTATTTTTTTCACTTTTAAAAGTTTCCAAAGATCGTGATTTTCTTAACCAATTTTAAGTATTCTAAACTCCACAAATTGATTAAATTATTATTATTATGCATCCATAAAAGTGCAGAAAACTTGGGTAACAAATAAATAATCAGAAAACTGAAAACACTCAGATAACAAACAAGATTATTTAAGGGGTTTAGAATTTCCTACGTCCCCAGGTTCAGATTCAACCGATCCATAAATAATAAGTGAAATGAGTAAAATAACTTTTATAAACAACCAATAATGAATCACAACCTACAAATGGGCTAATCAATGTCCCAAGAACTCTGAAAAATAATAGAAACTGTCCCAAGAATGATTTATGGCACCTACAGTGTTTTCACAATGTGATCTCCCTGTAACTATGTTAGAAAAACACCTACACATGGATATTTAAAAAAATTCTATGAAAAAATCATATATCTGAGATCATCTCTGAATTCTAAAAACTTTTCATGTTTACACCAAGTCGTTTTTCATTTCAGAAGTGCATGGAAATTCATGTTTTCCAACTAGTTGTCTTATAGATCCCTGTTAAAAACTACATTCAAAGCTTCCAAAATTATGTTAAATCTATACAAAAAAACATCAAATCATACATTGTTGGAATTTTCTCATAATTCCCTCCATTTTACCTTTTTACTCTGAGTTCCCAATCTGAGTGCAACGCCTTAACAAATGGTGTTTTCTAAGAACTACCTCCTTATGGCTTTTACACAGACTTGGCACCTCCTTCTATAAAGATCAGCAAGCTGATTTTATAACCAAGTGAGCCCATTGGGTGAGTTGGCTAGTGGATTTTTCTGAGAACTATGAGGTCAGGGGTTCAAATCCCACCTCTTACTTCTTTTTCGTGAGTTGTTTGCACAATGTGGATAATATCCCACATGGCTGGCATGTTTGATGGGATTTTGGTTCAAACATAGGCTTGACCTCCCATTTACATGTGACTTCAGTCACACTTATTTTTATTTTTATTTTGGCCACATGGATGGCAACCTATTCATGCATTGAGTTATTTGGTTTGACCACTGAGCTATTAGGTATGTTTGATGTGCTATGTATATCTTTTCTGAGGATAAATACAATAAGACATATCCACCCATCGTGGTGTAAGGTCAAGGTATATGCTGAGTTAGGTGCTAATGTAAATTTTATCCAACCATTGTTGAATGTAGGCTTTGATTGAGATAATCTAGATAGAACCCGAACGTTGTGGCATATAAAAAACTCATCAACTTAGTTAATGTGGTAGTCTGACTATATAGTGACATGGATATACATGGTGAATAATTACAAAAGTAACATAAAATTCGACCTTACAACAATATGATATTGCAATAATGAAATATGGAAATTCTAACCAAATGAAGTATGACAAATAACACCACTTATTGACCCTCGATAATAAAATTGAGCTCGTGGTGGCAAACCACATGGTGGTTTGAGGACCCATGACATCGGTGATGAATTAATCATCCTCACGGAGGCCGAGCTCCCTTCCATAACAAAAGTTGAGCCTCTTTTTATGGCTCGCTTTTAGATGTGTCAAAGATTAGAGGTTGTAAAAAACTCAAACAACCTTCATTTTTCCTTTTGCCACATGTCACACTGCTATTGGTCCATTATTGACCTGTTGACCAAAGTTGACTTCCCTGTTAACTAAACTTTGACTGGATATAACTTGAGTTCAGAGTGTTCATTTTTCACTTTCTTACAGTTGTCGGAAATCTCTCTGAAAGCTCTACTGTACTAGTGTGGCATAGAAATGTTTAGGGAACATTTGACACTAAAATTTATTCCTTAATCACCCCTCCCTACTGAGAAGGCCTTTTGTCCACAATAAGTTTTTTATCAACCCTCAAATAATGCTATCTCTTCTTGCATTGTACAAACACATACAAGAACCAAAAATAACATTATAGGTTAAAATAAATGAAAATAGTTGATTAGCTAGTCACATAATCGATCAGATAATAACACCAAATTAAGCTAGTGTTCAACTCTAATGCTCCAACCCTGTCAACTCTACGCACAACTGTGAACTGTCATACCCCACTGTAATGCCATCACAAATAATTGACCAAATAATAACACACATTCTATTATATAAATCTAGTGTTCAACTGTCACTTTTTGATACGGCCAATTACAAAAAATTACAATTCCATAACACAGATCAGTATACAAGACATCTAAACTTCTCGCAATTAGGATAGTGCCCACTACCCATCTGAAACTATAACAAATACAAGTATTCACTATCAGAATAAAATAGACTATCAATGCCAAAAAATAGCTATAGTCAACAACTGAATCCATGTGAATCTGCCAAAACATTATATCACCGTCACAAATAATAAGTCAGATAATCACAACCATCTATAATGGAAGCTAGTGTTCAACTGACACTTTGTGATTATGCTGATTACAACTACAAGTATTCACTATCTATAATAATTACACCATCAATGCCCAAAATGGATATATGAAAAATCTAAATCAACGTGAATATGCAAATATTCTATCCATACACTGAACTGTAAAAGGATAGATTATAAATTGTATGCTTACCCAAATTGGTGAACTGCCATAATCTGCAAAATTATCACCTGGTACCTTTGCAAACCAATTTGTTAGTGTAATAAATTTACACCCTAATTGCAACCACATTTGATAGTTACAAAAATCAAATTTTCCCAAAATAAGGGTCTTATAAATTAGTGCAAATATCACATGTGGATAAAACAAGTTTGCCTATTTATTACAATATCAAACAGGTGCCCGAATGGGTCTTATAAGTATCCATAATATTTGCACAAATGACAACACTATAAAACTACAAGTGTCAAAATAGACATTCTGATGATGCCCATATCCATGCTTAGTGTTGTCAGAAATGGAATAACCAACCAAAATGTGAGAAGATGAATATGAGTATGATGAACCTATCACTCAAATCTTATTTACGGCTAATTCCAAATTATTTCAAAGCTGAATATAAAGATAGGATCAAATCCCTAAAAAATAGCTTTGAAACTATTTGCATACTATCACCATTTATTACAATGCAAACATAAAGTTGAGGAATGTTTTACCCATCCAATTACTTTGATTTCTCCCTTTCATTGGTTTTACTTCTGCAGTACTAGAATGATCATTTATATGAGTTAGATCAACAAATTTTTGTTTGACATTATTTCCCTTTTTAAAAACTTTCTAATATTGCACTGAAGGAACATACCAACACATCTTAACATCATGACCATTCCTTTTACAATGGGAACAAAATTTAACTTCCTTATTTTTAAGAGTCTTACCCATTTTTCCATTCCTTGAACTCTGTCTAGGAAAATGATTCCCCTATTTAGGAGAGGTAACCTTTTTGCCATTTCTCACCTTATCAAAGTGAGATTGGTATTTTGCACCTAACTTATCATTCACAAAAGGCATTAACTTCTATATCATATTTTTCCTCTTCCAACAGTATGTTGCACAATGATTAGTAGCTTCACAAAACGTGTAACGAAAACCATACTTTTTATACCGAAGCTATATTGTTCAGACTGAAAGAGAGTTTTAGAAGTCTGAGGATTAAATTTCCCCTTAGTGTTATTTTTTGACTTGTAAGTGGGAGGAGGTGGAATTTCATTACCTAGTTTACTTTCTTTCTTACACCTTTCATTTTTCCTCCTGATGGCGGAATCTTGCAATTCTAGAGGCATAGATCCTTGGCTGTTGGAGGCTTGTCTTCCTTCAGTTACTTTGGAACTTTATACAATTTTCATTTTCCCACTAGAATAACCCAAACCTGTAAACAGAGGCTGATCCTCTACCTATATTGGGTTTGCATCACCTTTTTCATTTTTACCAAGGCCTTTTCCATTATATCCCATATTAAACATTAGTTTGGACCCCAGTCCCTTAGTATGTTTTTTCAAACCGACCCAAAGGAATATTTGAAACTGAATGAGAGGAAGAATTTAAATGTGAACAACTTACAGTGCATTATTTCATAGTACCTACATTTGATTTAAAAGGAATTTCCTTCTTGTGTTCACCTTGTTATAGCTTTTCCAAGAGGGCATCCTTGGTCTGTAATTCTTCCTACAACTCTTTAACAAAGCCCATCAACTTCTTTCTTTGTGCAAGCATCTCATTGACATACTCCTCTTTCTTGGTTATAGAGGATTGTGGCTCAAATTTTAACCGCCTTATTTCCTCTTCCAAGGAATATAAATTAGCTCTCAATAAAGATTTTTCTTCCTAGAGTTGGTGGTTTATGGATTCAAGCTCATCAAGTTGCTCCTGTTTGGATGACTTGCCCATGATTCCCTATTTCCTGTAAACAACTTGTAACTCTAAAAATACACACTAGGAAAGAATATTAACAAGCCCCAAAATGTCTGCACACTGAGAAATGAAATCAATACTGAAACTAAAGACAAATTTTCAAACACAACTAGAAGCTAATCTAGAAATCTAACCACTCAGATACCAAACTTGATCTGAAAACGTGTGTTGTATTTTATTCACTTTTAAAACTTTTCAAAGATCATGATTTTATTAACCAATATTAATTATTATAAACTCCAAAAATTGATTAAATTCTAATTATTATGCATCCATAGAAGTGCGGAAAACTTGGGTAGCGAATAAATAATCAGAAAACTGAAAACACTCAGATAACAAACAAGATTGTTTACAGGGTTCAGAAATTCCTACGTCCCTAGGTTTGGATTGAACCGATCCATTAATAATATTGAAATGTACGTACAATAACTCTTACAAACAATGAATAATGAATCACAACCTACAAATGAGATGATCAATGTCCCAAGAATGATCCATGGCTTCTATAGTGTTTTCACAATGTGATCTCCCTGCAATTACGTTAGAAAAACACATACAAATGGATATTTAAAAACATTCTATGAAAAAAATCATATATCTGAGATCACCTCTTAATTTTGAACAATTTTCATGTTTACACCAAGTCACTTTTCGGATGAGAAGTGCATTGAAATTTGTATTTTCCAACTAGCTATCTTGTAGATCCATGTTAAAAACTATATTCAAAGCTTCCAAAAATAGGTCAAAACTCATCAAAAAACATCAAATCTTACATTTTTGGAATTGTCTCAGAATTCACTCCATTTCACCTATTTACTCTGAGTTCCCAATCTGAGTGCAAGGCCTTCAAAAAAGACGTTTTTTGAGAAGTACCTCCTTATGGATTTTACACAGACCTGGCACCTCCTTCTATAAAGTTCTGCGAGCTCATTTTATAACCAAATGAGCCCATTGGGCATGTTGGCTAGAAGATTTGTCTTAGAAATATGAGGTTAGGGGTTCAAATCCCACCTCCTACTCCTTTTCCGTGAGTTGTTTGCACAATGTGGATAATATCCCACATGGCTGGTGTGTTTGATGGGATTTTGGTTCAAACATAGGCTTGACCACCCATTTACATGTGACTTCGGTCACACCTATTTTTATTTTTTTTATTGTGACATATGCTTGGTGACCTATTCATGCACTGAGTTTCTTAGTTTGATCACCGAGCTATTAGATATGTTTGATGTGCTATGTATATCTTTGTCAAAGATAAATACAATAAGACATATCCACCCATCATGGTGTAAGGTCGAGGTATATGCTGAGTTAGGTGCTAATGTAAAGTTTATCTTACCATTGTTGAATGTAGGCTTTGGCTGAGATAATCAAGATAGAACCTGAATGTTGTGGCATATAACAAACTCACCAACTCGGTTAATGTGGCAGTGGAACTATATAGTGACATGGATTTACATGGTGAATAATTACACAAGTAATATAAAATTTGACCTTACAATAATATGATATTGCAATAATGAAATATGGAAATTTGAACTAAATGAAGTATGACAAATAAGACCACATGTCAACCCTCGATAGGAAAATTGAGCTCGTGGTGGTAGACCATGTGGTGGTTTGAGGACCCACCACATCGGTGATGAATTAATCATCCTCATGGTGGCCGGGCTCCCTTCCGTAAAAAAATTTGAGCCTCTTATTATGGCTTACTTTTACATGTGTCAAATACTGGAGGTTCCAAACAAGTCAAACAACCTTAATTTTTCCCTTTTTCTCCTTTTGCCACGTGTCGCAGTGCTATTGGTCCATTATTGACTTGTTGACCACAGTTGACTTCCCTGTTGACTGAACTTTGACCAAACATAACTTGAGCTTAGAGTGTTTGTTTTTCATGTTTTAATAGTCATCAGAAATCTCTCCGAAGGATATACTACACTAGCATGGTATAGGGAATTTTAGGGAACATTTGACACTGAAATTGATCCCTTGATCACCATCCATCAATAACGAAATTCAAGGTAATATCCTTATCATAGCTAAGGCATTGGGGAGGTAGATTAGCATGTAAAACCTACCTATTGTGCTCTCCTCCAGTGCTTGTAACTTTATCTCTCATCCATTATCATAATAGAGGAATGATATTTTCTTGGTGCAAGATCTTACACAATTATCTAACATCATCTATATTTGACTAAGGGACCTCAACACTCTTCTTCTTATCTAACTTCCTGAATTTCTCTTTTAGACATTGAATTTCCCCTTTAAGACTTATGATTACATCCTAGGTCTCTTCATACACTTCCTTGTAATGTGTAGGGTCTGGATACTTCCCATGTACCACTTCTTCTCTTGTAATCAGTGGCCTCTACTTTGGTATCTCCTTAGTGTGTATAGCCTCAGTTCATGTCATCACCAGTACAAGTTCTAACTCTAACTCATACACCATTCTTGGCATCCACTACAAGTCAACTTTCTTCATGCTTACCATCCCGATGCCTTTATCCTTCCATTGTTTCTAGCTCATGTGTTTAAATAATTCTGGGCACTCCTCATACTTGTGCTTCTTTCCACACCAAGAGCATTGTACCAGATCAGGTAATTTTTTCTTATAGTGTTCTATAGACCCACTGTTGTAACAAGTTCCATGCGGGAAATCACTACTTCCACCTTCGTGGTTGCCATGACCCATAACTCCTCCACAAAAGCCTCTTCCATGACTCCCTCCATCCATGCATGCTTCATAATGATGGGCGTCATCCTTGGAAATAATTGAAATACTAGTTGGGCGCACACCAATATCAATGGAATCATGTATTTGGTTAATCAATATATAATCCTTGGTGTCATGAGTAGTAAAGGTGTAAATTTTGCAATAGCAAGACGCATTCTTATGAATCATGTGTTGTAGTAGTGGAAACGCACTTGCATCATGATCTCTATGGAAAACATGGTCTACCATCATCGTGCGTAACGATCTTCGAGGAAAATTATCCTTCGAATTCACTTCTACCTCACAATTGGTACACCATAACCCACTACAAGTCTCATGACTCGAGTCTGCAGATAATTTCTCTAGATGATTTTCAATTTTAGAAATTTGGGCTTCCAAGAAGAGACTAACTCTTGTATCAATTCTTCCTATAGAATCAATTTGCAAGACAACCTCCAAGGCCTCACATAGATCTATGAAATTCTATTGTGAAAACCCCCTCCTTAATGGTTTGATCAGTCCTCCAAAAAACCACTAAGCATGTTGAGAAGGGCGAATGTCATAAGATAACTTGGATAAGAGAGCCTTGAAAACTAAGCACAAGGGTTTGGTCACCATGTGGGTTAAGGTGCATGCCTACAAATATTCTCCTTTCTTCATATGACAAGATCTTTCCAGAAGTCAGGGGGTTTCTCTTCCCTGCTTTCCAAGATGGGGTAGCTCAGAATGCTCAGGTTCCACGTCCTCCACATGAACCTCAAATCATTTCCCTAACATCTTCCTCCATAAATCCATCACTCTTATAGCTTCAAGTTTTCTTTCAAACTCTCTCTCTTGAGATTCATTATACTTGACCCACCTCTCCTCTCTCTCCATTTCTGCCACAAGGTCCACCATCTTTCTACAATGCCAGATTTCACACCCTGTGCCTAGCAAGAGTTTAGCCAGCCATGGGAAAGGATTCCAAACTAAAATTAATGACTAGGATTTTGATAGCCAGTGGAATAACATGCAATAAAAATCCTCTAGGATCCCTCAAGAACTCAAAATCAGAAATATCTGAGAAAGAATACATAGAAATAGCATATTCACGGGTATAACTAGTCAACACTCTACTTCACAAGTGATCAACAACACAAGTCTAGGTCAGATCAACATCATGTAACCATTGATATTCCTATTGGTTCTAAAACAAGGTCTATAGTACCAACTTATCCTTGATGCATATGTTGATATCCATTCATACAACTCTACTGGGAAACAACATAAGAATGTCTCATAGAGTTCGTGATACAGGTTCTCCTCCACCCATTTTCATGCATCAAACTTAGATCTAGTATTGAACCTCTAACAAAACTCATCCTATGTGTTTTTAAGCTAGGTCTCGACATTTTCCAAGGTAAACTACTCCATCATCACACATCATTCTCAATAAAACTTTGAAAAGTGGACCCGACAACAAAACCAAAATGTAGTCTCTATTTTCCTCTTGTTTCACAAATCAACCCCAAGCACATCGACACATCATCTAAACTGGTCTATAAGCTCACCCAAGGGGCATGCAAGTGTCACCCCTCCTTTATGTGAGCTTCATGAGAATGTTCTCCTTTAATAAGGAGGTGTTGTATAAACATAGAATGACACACCCATTCTTGACAGCCAAATGTAAGCACTAACTCCTAATCTAATGCACTAGAACATCAGATAACATGATCATATTATAATGGAAGTAGATCTAAATCATGATTATCATCATAAAAACTATTAATACACCCACGAACATAAAAAGGAAATGTACAGATCTAGATTCATCACATAAGTTCTTCAGAATCACTTCATCATATTTATATGCAAAAATAAAGTAGCCAAGAATATATCAAAAGATTTTTATGTATGAAGATATTTATAGTAGCATAGCTTTGATAAATTAGAGAGATTTCCATCACACATTACATACATTTATTAATTATCTGCCTTTCTTTCTTCCATAATTGTATATACCTCTCTCGTAAAACCATACATATGAGGAACTCTCTAGGAGTCTCCTCTTAACCGATCATTATTACATGAAAAATCCTAAAGGAATCTTTCATGATTTCCCTACCACTACCCAAGAACATGCCAAATGTCATCATGAATTTTCCCTAATCGAGTGTCCTTAGCATGCATGTGCCAACTAATCCATTAAAAAATTAGCTTCTTATCCTTTCATTATAACAGTATCCATGCCCTGGAATATTCTTTCATTAAGCTGGAAGTATCCCTAGCTTATACATATCTATATCTGGTCACTTTTTCATTCATTCCCTAGAAACATCTTTTCTTGATGTCAGAAACACACTAAGTCTTGAATCCATCCTACCTAGGTGCGATCCTTCACGCATCTCCAAGAACTACCTCTGTGTTTGCCTTTGCACATTATTTCTATGCACCACCAAGTTTTGAACCTTAGGTACATAGTATATTTATGGGTCCAACAATTATCCTCATCATCTTTAAAGTTTAAAATAATAAATACTTCCTCATAAATTGCTATTACATTCCTAATAAGAAATTCTTATTTAGTGAAACATCACTATACATTAGATATTAGTAATTCAAGACTAACAACTAAACACTTTCAAAAATTAAACAAGAACAAAGCTTTCTCTTAGAACCCATGCAATATAACTCAAGTTTCTTCAATAATTCTAACATCTTTAGTATGCATAAGTAATGATAAGAAATAATCTTCTACATGGATATGATTTACACTAATTTCATAAGTTTATGCACATACAACTCTTCATTCAAAGGTATTTTTTATCAACCTACAACTAAACTTCCTTATTTATTTTATCGTAAGTAAATAACCTTTATCTTATCATACTTAGTGTACAACCCCGTAAGAACAATCCTACATTAAGGATTATAAATATTTCCTTCCTAGGTAGTAAGGATAATGCTACGAAATTACCAACTCGAGACCATAATAACAACCTTAACCTAGTCAAAAAACATTAAACAATAAAAAGTTACCTTAATCCCCTTGAGCTATTTTAACCCAAGGTCAATAACTATATAAATATATTTACTTCCTTCGTTAATCACAATACATTATTTGACATGATCCATCAAAATAGTTTACAAAGTTCATATAACATGTCATCCCTATTGCTTACCAGAAATCTATCCATTTCCATAGTTAGAGAACAAAGGGTACATACATCTAAGGGTTTTGTTCTAGTTCTTAGACCAGAACCATTAATTATTTTTCATGCCAAATTATGGGATGGATTACAGTCTTGTCACCCTTTGGTAATTCAAGACTAGATTTAGAACTAAATACCCTAAATGTGTAACAGATAATGTCCATGAAATGGTCTTAAAAATATAGCTTCCCTTATCTACTATGGTATAATATCTACATGATTCAATACCAACATTGACGAACCTAGGTCGAGTCTCCCATTCAACCTTCAAACTTAAACCAAGTAGTCGGCTCCAAATTTATTTCAAATAGAAAATCAAGAACAAACATCAACCATTCCATGGAGATCTATGTAAAGATAATCAAGACATGGTATACACACATTTATCTTACTTCATAGTTCTACAATACCAATTATGGGTTTTAACCTTAACTTAAATACATGCACAAAAAAAATAACTTTATCACTTAAGGTTTGTAAATCTTAGTAAATATTAATAGTAGAATACTAGTTCAGATAATCTAATCTATACAAACAATCTAATGAACCAAGTAATTTATTACAAAGCCTCACAGATCATTATGGTTAACTATATTATCATGGAGATCTTTTCATTTAAATAGTGTGTCAAAATAAACCTCAAAGAAAAGGGATAACCATTTCATACCTACAAAATGGAGTCTAAATTCCTTCACCAATTTTCTCCAAGTTGAGCCAAACTGAGTAACCATCCCCACATAATCTTCTTCTTATTTCATAGCCTATTTTTCCTTCAATTCCGCAACCAACCAATAATCCCATTCATTTTTTATTTATTGATCAATACTCATTAGTGTTCCTTAATTTCCTCAACTATCAGTTTGGGATTTCATGTAGTAAGGTTAACCAAATGAATAGAAAATAGAATAATCATTTTTCCTCAATGTAGAGCTCAATGGAGCCTAAAAAGATAACAAAAAATAGGGAAACCAAAAATAACCCTAATTACTCAATAGCTTCCTTGAGAAGCTTCTTTCTTCTACCGAGGTCCATGGAGTGGAGTGAATGCAGTTAATGCATGTGGGTAAGAAGATCCAGTTCCCTCCAAAATAGTTGGCTTATTTATCACCAATTCAAGTTTAGAAAACTCAGATTAATTTATCCATAACTACAAAATATAGAGACACCACAAATTATCCATAAGCCCATGACACATGTTGTCATCCCAGTGATTTCCTATCCAAAGGATTCTGACAGAATTGAAACCAACATAATAATTAGTAGTTGAATTAAATTTTGGGTCAAAATATCTATAAAAATAACAACACCTTTCCAAATTAAATGAGGTTCACCATTGAACACTCGAAGATCATTTTACCATTTAAAATTAACATTGCATGGTTGACCAAATGGACAATAAACTCAAACCAAATTTTTATTAATAGTATAACTCATTTGGTCAAAGACATTTTGTGCTTGACATGGCATGGTTAGCCTATGCCAATCAAGGATTAGTTTTAGTTTAATAAAACATATAAACCTTGGGTCATAAATTGACCAATTTTTTATCTTAGAAACATATTTGAGAGTATTAAAAACACATGGTCGAAGACCATGGTTAGTTACACCATCACTATAATAACATCCCTTTAATAATATTAACTTTTAGATCCTCATTATTTATTTAATCAAGATTATATATGTATGGTAGTGGAAATAACCTTTCCCAGTATGACTATTGTTCCTTCACATATTATACTTACCATACTTTTCTGTCTAGATTTAAAAAGACTTTTATTCATCTAACAACGAAAGAGATAATATGAACAAGTTAAGTTTAAATAATCTTAGAAGAAAAATAAACCAAGAGGGGGGAGGGTTAATTAGTACTTATCATATTTCAAATTATATTTCAAATATAAATATTAAAAAATTCATAACCATTCAATCACAATATCAATTTGATCAATATTTAATGTGTGCACACCATAAACCATCAAATATGAAAGTAATCATGAAACAAATAATCAATAGAAGAACATAATATATAAGTGGGAAACCATCAAGGGGAAGAAAAACCACTAAAACACTATCATATATTGATATGTTTCTAAATTTAGTGAGGTACCAACCCCACAAGGAGCACCAACCCCTAGTTTATTAGAGAACCATCCCCACAAAGAGAACTAACTCCACAAGGAGGATATAAAACCAAAATATGATCAAGCACCCACTCAACCACCTTATGATGTTCATATATATGATTTTTTTCTTCCACAACTGATGGATACCTCTTATTTAGCTCACACTTCTTGAATCAAACCCTACGTGACAAAACTTCACAAAACAAGCTCTTCAATCATTTCAAAAATCATCATACCCTTACACACATGCTCTCTAATTTTTCTTTACACTTAAATTTTTTTATTGAGACTTAATTCATTCTCAAACACCTACAATCAAATCTCACCTAGTTCGCTTCTCTGACACAAACACAACTAGCTCCAAAAGCACCCAAAAACATGCTTTTATATGCTTCTCATGATTTCAAATTCAATAACAACCTTTTTACCTCATTTGGTTTGACCAATATATCAAGTAAAAATTTAATATTTGAAATAAAATAGTTAGAAGTGACCCAATTAGTCTGGCCTTACTAAAAACCTCCTTACAAGTGTCAAAAATGGCTCAAAACCCCATGGGAACAAAGATAAAAATTCCCTTACATAAAATGTATACATATTCATGCCCTAGTTCACTTTTCAATTCTTAAAACAACTATTTCTCATACCCTTCAACATGATGGAAACTTTATTTGATAACAAAATATCTTAAACAAGATAAAACCATGACATGTAACCACTTGATGGAAATTTCAGAACCCATAGAACACTTTTAAGTAAGTTATAAGAATGTAATCAACCTCCTACTATAAAAATACCACTTTTGTCTTCACCAAATCAACCTTGAAAAAATATGTTTCCAAAGGTTAGCTCATTAAAACATTTTTACATACATTAAAGACCTTAAAATGGATTCATTGGATGAAACATTCATCCATATTCACATTAAAGGTGATAGAAATCATTCCCCAATCCATGTAATTTCTCAAACAACTCTAAAATTACACCAAAACACATCATGTCTTGAACTTCCAAAAGTCTTATTGTCCAAATAATGCCCTAGAAACCATGTCAAATCACCTCATCATGAGACAAGCCTCATATAATTATAATTATATCTAAATCCTATTTCCAAAAAAACTTTAATCATCTTCAAAGTCCACCTATATCTCAAGTTATGGCCATTTTACTAAACCCTATTATTTGACACTCCAAAACTTCTATTTGACTAGTCAACCTAAATGGACCTCAAATGACCATGTACCTACATGAAAATTTCTTGAAAATTCTATGGAAATCACTATCATCTCCCATAAATAATGCACCATCAATTTTGCATGCTACTCATTTGGACAACCTTTTCCTAAAACCTTCTTCTGTAGAAACTGACCTGTTAGAGTAGTGCTCACTCATCACCATGACCTAAAACATACATTTATGGAAATATAAGAAATTTATCTAAAACATCAAATCATCACTTTTTATGAAATAATCAAAAATGGTTCATTATGCCTCTCTTTCTGTAAACTACTCCAAGGTATGGTTTAACTAGGGTTTTAGACAACTTTATCTTCTTAACATTTGTTCATAAAAACATGACAATAAACAATCCTGATTATTTTTGTGAAAATTTATAAACTCGCCATATAAGAATCCCTAAAATCCTAAAAGGAACAAGGTCCCATGTAAATCAAACAATTCACAACAAACATTTGAAGTTCAACTTTAAGCTGGAATTTCACTTGATTTTGACCCTATCTCACATAAACTATCATATATTAAAAAAGTCACATTGTGGAAACCTGAAATTTTTCTCAAAGCAATATGACACATCCATATAACATATCCAATAATCATAATTTCAATTCCATACCTCAATGTCTCTAGTCATTAAGACTTACATTTTCTTACTTGATTGCTCCTCACTATAGAAGCCAAGATCAATTGAAAGAATGCAACAACTGATCACTAAACCTCTATAAATTACCCAAATATACCTGATATGTCATAATACACCTAAATGTATGCTTCCATGAGCTCATATATCTCCAAACCACACTATTACACCTCCAAGTTATTATACCTACTCCTAATAAGCACTTGTAACATAGTAAACCACATGTACCTACATCATGTCATTGTTTTGAGTGACCAAGAACCCTCAAAACATGATAACCATCATTTCAACATGCTTCCTAAGCATCCAAGAAGCTCCTACTGTCATGTTGCATCTCCTAGGAAACTGAAAAGGCTTGCAAAAGTAAGCACACTTCATGTAATCTCATTATACCATCAGAAACACATCTAAAACATCATGTTAGTACCATATTCATCATCATAAGGCCATAATAAAACACCCAATTTTTCATTAATGTGGTTTTTCATCCATGAAAACACCTATTAGGACCACATGCCAATAATCTCCGCTATTGTCACTGGTGGAAAACACCTTGAAATTCTCCCCCTTTTTACATTAATGATAAAGGCATACTTGTATCTCACATTCTTTACCTTCTTTAGCTTCATACCTTCATTTTTTTGTTGGAAACATCAACCAAAGGTCTAAAACTAGATCAATTTCTTGATTTTTTCTAAAAAATGATTCTTTCCTTCCTTTTAGGAATGAAAACTTCATGCTCCCCCTAGAACAAGCACATAAATCATCTAAACATCATCAATGAGCATAAATAAAGCATCATCATACCTTATTATGGAGTTAAGTAATCATATTCACCATCTAGGCATGTAAATATAACTATTTTCACTTGTCCTCTATTTTTTCCTTCATATAAGTACTGTAACAACCTATGATATGAGTCATATACATCTTGAACATGCCAGCAATGTTAATTCCAAACATCTCAATTCGTTACATCACCTTTCTTGACCATAAATCATCATGACTAGGAATATTTTGAGCTTTACCATTCACATTCTTTCTCATCATAACATACTTGATACTAAAGGCCCTAAACATTCTTTTTAGTACATTTTGGAAAAACTTTGGTAAGCCCTAGAACCTGATACACACCTTGAAAATTCAATTCATAGCTCCCCTTAGACTTGATACCTCCATTTGTATCCCATAAGTATAAAAATAAGATTCTTAACTTGGATCTATGGCGTAGGAGCACTGCAAGCACTTAGGCTTAGTCCTAAAACATTTTCATAGTCTAGGACAGTCACTTTTTGGCTGAGATATATAAACTTTTGGCCTTAACATGCATAACCATATGAAATCATACATTGTAATATTTGAGAAAACTATGAATCTATCAAGGGGATTTTTCCTAGGCTCCCCCTGTCTAACAATTCACTTAAAAATTTGTAACACCATATATTTCACAAAAGGAAATAGTTTCCTATAGTACCTTGACAACACATACCTCAGTACACATCTTCATGACATACCATCACTTTATATAGGTATATACCCATCTTCTCAAGATCTCAAACACTTTAACAATACATCATACCATTTCCCTTACCTATAGCTATCTTGAAGAGTGTGTACTATGCCTCTATACCTACATCATCATAATTGACTGAGAATGGCTTGTGAGACACATTTTGATACTTAACAAGATTTACATGTCTAGTCTCTATCTTCTCCACTAACTTATCCTTAATAAAAAATTTAGTCACTATGTCTTCTTCAAGAGCATCTATAGGTTTCTTAGAAGCTCCATACCCTTTCTTTATATATAAAACTTTATTATGGAACTACAAACCTATAGAAGTCATTTTTACCTTTTATTCTTCACTTCACAGGCTTATCATTCACTTGACGCACATTTCCAACCACCACAGACCTTGTTCACAGTGTCATACTTTATACTTCTTACTTTATTATAACATATCAAGAATAATAAACTGACATGGATTTATACAATTCTAATGTCTTCAACTATGAAGGGCTTTGAGAAACATGACCATACCTTTACTTCCCTCGCTAAACTTACCTATAGAAGAATACTTTGATTCTCAAACCTTTACTTTATCTTTCAACTTGAATATTGTAGCTAATAACCCTTCTTAGTCATGGAAATCACTTCTACAACTATAGTTTCTTCAAGGTAAGAGAAGAATCTTCACATAGTTCGTGACTACAAAATATGTTTCATACATTCAAAAATTTCTTTGACGTCAAAGGATCATAAGACATTCAATGCAATACCCTATCTTATGAGCACATACTCACTTATGATGGTTTCAATGTTCAAACCCATGACCATTAAACCTATAGATGGACATTAGAAATAAAAAACAAGCTTCCTTGTAAACACATGGAGACATCAGACTTTTGATGACCTTTAGAGATTAATTCAACACATAGACCATTTTACCTAGTTATTGTTCTTGTATCCTTCTTAGATCACACAGACTCTATAGTCACTGAATATACCACATTTTAGTCTAGTAACCTAATCATACCTCTATCATTGGCTTCCATTGACATAGATCAATTAGACTTAGAGCACACATAATTCACTATCTCAAAAATTTATTTCAACAACTTGTCCATTCATTATATTGCATATATAAGTTGTACTCATCAATGTAGAGCTATCATAATAGAGCAATCCATATGGAATGATGAGTTTTAACATTCACTTGACATGACATACTCAAAAAATAAACTCCTTAAATCACACCACATAATGGAATTGAAGACTACATACTAATAACATTATACTTAGACTCTTCGAATAGTGACATAGTTCCTTGAGCTTAACTTACACACATCATTTATACTTTTCCTCCTTTTCTTCAATCTCAAACCCTATTGATGGCCAAAGGAAAATTCATATAATTTTTAAGATAGCTCAATAATTTATATTTTACCATGCCTATTTATACTATATGAACCTGATGTAACTCATACTCAATGTTCTTGACAGTTATTACCCACAGTCACAAACCTCAATATCTATCTACTTAAATTTATTGATCTTTACCATAGAATTTTATTAGGCTTTGCAATAATTTCTTGATGCAATATTAATTTTATAGAATTTTGAAGCATTAAAATCAACTCATGATGAAATGACAACTTCAACCATTACTTTGAATTTATTGAATTGCATAGAGATGAAACATGCCAACAAGGATATAAAAATACTTTCAACATTCATAGATTGAATTTTTCTATGTTGGGGACTCATTATACCAACTCAGATGAAAACCTAAAGACTCATACTTAACACTAAGGTTCACACAAACCACATACTTCTTCTATGATGCACTAATTAGTACACAAAGACCAATAGACACACACAATGAGTTCAGTATACTTACACACTCATTATGACATGTCACAGAGACTCTGAAAAATAATGAGACATCTTCATAAAAAACACATATCATGATGATGTAAACATATACCTTGGGGAATGTATATTTGTAGATCCAATAACCATACTACAAAGAGCATAACTTCTTACACAAGAACCATCATCATGAATTATAAGGACCATGAACATAAGCAAGAACATATATACCTTGACCATATGGAGGAGGCACACTTAGACGTAGACAACTTGACCTCACACAAATGCTTCATATGCAGTGATACACTTTCAAGAAGCATGGTAAAGGAATATTATCACCAATAAGACCTAAAATAAGGTCTTGAAGAGGTCCTAAGACCCCTTAAATGCTTGAGAAATTCCTTATTCTTCTCTTTTATGATATGATATTTGCAACACACATTTTCTTTCACCATCATTAGCTCTCATTGAAGTATGAAGATATCTTCTTGGTTCCCTTGTCCTTCTTGAAATTTTTTCATGTATTATAGGTCTTTGAATACCCCTTCCTTGTACATTAGGAGCTTGAAAACACATTTTTTTGTCTTGAGAGACCTTGATAGCAATCCCTTGTATCTTGAACAACTTTGTTATAGTTGTAGAACACTATTTTATTCTTCCTCTTGAACATATAAATATGTCTAGGTGGATCATCAAGAAAAACCTAGCAACATGTCCTTGTCTATTGAAATTGTATCATACAACACTCTTACCAAACTCATTTCTATAGTCTTCCCAAGACTGAGTATCTTTAAGATTGTATCACTTGATGAACATCCTCTTAATTTTTCTTGGCTCAAATACACATAGATTCCATCCACAATCCTTAGCTTTATGACCATACTCATTACATGAATTATATTCAGCATGAAAGGATCCTACACCATTCTTAGGAAACATTAACTTGAATTTTGTAGCTCTATGACCAAAAACATAACATGAGAAACAATATCCATTGAATGATCGTTCATACCTAAATGCATTCATTTTCCTAATACGCTTGATCTTCTCATTTTCCTTGGTGTGATTTTCCTTCTTTTATTCCTTGGTGATTTTTTCACCATCTTCCTTGCTTGAAACCATGTACTCTTGCTTTAATTCCTTGTCCTTAAGATCCTTATTGAATCCCAAACCAGCCCTATCGCCTGCTGATTTTTGTCTACTAAGAAGATTATCTAGGTCATTTTCACTTTTCTCAAATATTTTCAGCTTTCTTGAAACTAGATCAAATCTTGAATGTAGAGATTTCTTTCTCATTTCATACTTGATGCACTAATATTTCTTAGTCTTGAGTTTATCATTGAACAGAGCAACCTTTTATTTCAGCTGAGTACATGCTTCCTCTTTGGCCTTTAGAGTTTCAAAAAAATCCTCTATTTGTGACTCCAAAATCTAAATATCATGAATATTCTCATGAGAATATTCCTTGGATTCAAGTTTGATTGTAACTCTCTCTAATTGTTCCTCAAGATGCCTTGTAATCTCATCATGTTATTTTCTCTCATTATTTGAGTTGGCTTAAAGGAGCTTAATCTAGCCTTCATGGTTTCTTGTTATTTCATCAATATATTGGGTGATCTTTTTATTATCATCTATAGCAAGATTAAGTTCCATTTTTATATTACCCAAGATGACTCCTCACCATCTGAATCACTAAATCCTTCTCCAAACTCACAAGTTACAACTCCTATTGGAGAATAAATTTTAGGAATATTTTCTAAAAAATTCTTACCCTCTCTTGTAGGAAAAAATTCATCTGTTCATTTCTTTCCTTTCTGATAATTCTTCTTCTTTCCACTCATTTGTGTTTTATAATATCTCCTTCAACTTGTCAAGCTTCTCCAAAAGGGCTTACTCTAATATAAACTATTATAAGAACAATGGACTAAGAGGGGGGGTGAATTAGTCCTTACAATATTTAAAATTATATTTCAGATCTGAATATTCAAAAAATTATAACCATTAAATCACAATATCCACTTGATCAATACTTAATGTGTACACACCATAAACCATCAGAGATGCAAGTAACCATGAAACAATGAATCAACACAAGAACACAAGATATAAGTGGGAAACCATCAAGTGGAAGAAAAAAACTATAAAACAAAGATTATATTGATATGTTTATGAATTTATTGAGTCACCAACCCCACAAAAAGCACCAACCCATAGTTTAGTGGAGCACCAACCCTACAAAGAGCACCAAACCCTAAGTTTGTGAAGCACCAACTCCACACGGAGGCTACAACCCCCAAGATGATAAACTACCAACTAAATTCACTTATAATTTTTAGGAATTTGATTATTTTCTACCATAACTGATGGAGAAATATTATTCAGCTCACACTTCTTCATTCAAATCCTAGGTGACCAAACTTCACAAAACAATCTCTTCAATCACTCAAAAAATCATCAAACCCTTACACACATTCTCTCTTATTTTTATTCACCTATAACACATTTTATTCAGCCTCAATTCATTCTCCAACACCTTCAATCAAATATCACCTAGGTCGCTCCTCTTACACACACACAACTACCTCTAAAAAGCACCTAGAAACATGCTTTTATATGCTTCTCATGATTTTAAATTAAATAAAAACATTTTCCCCTACTTTGGTTTGACCCATACATCAAGGAAAAATTTAAAATTTGAAATACAACAGTCATAATTGACCCAAATAGGCCGTTGTTACTAAAACCCTCATTACAAGTGCCAAAAATGGCTCAAAACCCCATGGACACAAAGATAAAAATGCCCCTACATCAAATGTATACATATCCATGACCCAAAAAAACTTAAATATGATTAAAATATTATTTTAAAATCATACAGGGTCATCATTTGATCAAATAATCAAATTATTTCATTTAATGGGCCCAATTCACTTTGCAATTCTCAAAATAGTTCTTTCATACACCCTTCAACATTCTAGAAACTTAATTTGATAACCAAAACACTTAAACAAGAGAAAAACATGCCATGTAATGACTTGATGGAAATGGAAGAACTTGTATAAAAATTCTAAGCAAGTTCTAAGCCTTGAATAAAGATCCTTCTCAAACCACAACTAATTTTTGATTCACCAAAAATCCCCACCAAAAAATATGTTTCCAAAGGTTAGCTCATAAACAATTTTAAACATACAGTAAAAACATTAAAATAGATTCATTGGATGAATAATTCATCCATATTCACATTACATGTGATAGAAAGTATCACCCAATACATCTCATGTCTCAAACAACTCAAAACTTGCACCAGAACACATCTTATATTGAACTACCAAAAGACTTCTTGTCCAAAGAATGACCTAGAAACCTTCTCAAATCACCTCATCATGAGAAAATAATAATATCACTAGAAATATATCTGAATCTTATTTCCAAAAACACTTGAATCATCTTTAAACTCCACTTGTGGCTCAAGTTATGGCAATTTTACTGAACCCTGCTATTTGAGAACCCAAAATTTCCCTTTGACCAGTCAACCTGAATGGACCTCAAATGATAATGTAAATGTCCTAAATATTCCATGTAAATCAAGATCATCTCCCATGAATCATGCACCATCAATTTTACATGTTATTCCTTTGGACAACCTTGTCCTAAAACCTTATTCTTCAGAAAATGACCAATTTTTGTGGGGCCCACTCATTACCATGACCTCAAACAAACATTTCATGAAATCAAAGATAGCACTCTAAAACATCAAATCATAAATTTTGATGAAACAATCAAAACTGGGTCATTATGTCTCTCTTTCTAGAAACTGCTCCTAGTTAGGGTTTAACTAGGGTTTTAGACCACTTTACCTTCTTAACATTTGTTCATAAAATAATGACAATAAAATAACCTGATTATTTTTGTAAAATCTTCTAAAATAACCATAGAAGTATCCTTGAAATCCATAAGGTCTCATGCGAAGAAAACAATTCACAACTAGCATCTGAAGTCCAACTTCGAGCTGGATTTTCACTTGAGTTTGATCATATCTCACATAAACTGTCATATCTTACAAAATTCACATCATGGAAACCTATTTTTTTCTAAAATCACTATGAAACACCCCTCTAACATATCTAAAAATAATAATGTCAATTCCATACCTCAATCTCTCCAGTCATTAAGACTTACCATTACTTATGTGTTTGCTCCTCATTGTAGAAGCCAGGGTCAATTGAAAGAATGCAATAAATAATAATAAAAAATTTGAAAATGATCCAAATATACCTAATATTCCATGATACACCTAAATTCATGCTTCTACAATCTCATATAAATCCAAACCACACTTTAACACCTTCAAGTTGTCACACCTACTTCTAATAAGCACCTATAACATAGTGAACCATCTGTACCTGAATCATGACACTATTGTGAGTGCCCAAGAACCCTACAAAAATCTAGCCATCATGTCAAAATGCTTCCAAAGCATCCAAAAATATTCTACTAATATGTTTCATCTCTTAGGCACCTGAAAAGGCTTGCAAGAGCAAACACACTTCACTAAATCTCATTCTACCAACACAAACACATCTGAACCACCAGTTTAGCAACATATACATTATCGTAAGACCATAATACAACATCCAATTTTTCATTAATGTAGTTTTGAATCAATGATAACACGTATTAGGACCATGTGCCAACAAAGAACTTTTATGCTCTAGTAATCTATATAAAACCTTAATGATAACATTTTTTTATTAAGTCAGCGATGAAAAGAAGACAATAATTTCATTCATTTTCATAGTCATAAACAAGTTGCCATCAAAACCAATTTATCATCAATAATGAGCTGAGTTAACAATAAAATCCTAAAGATGTATTATCACTCAAACAACTCGTAGACATATTAGGATAAAGAATCATCATCAATAACAAGAATAAGATATTCAACACATTCAAGGTATGTAAAATGAATTACGATATCTAAAAACTAGTAGAAAACGATTGAAAGTTCCGATAAGCTGTCATGTTTATGGGAAGCATACCAAAACTGGTCCTCGTGTCCATGAGCTTCCTAATATTGGAGCTCATTTACAACATAAAAAGAAGAAAGGTAGGGTTTTGACATACTTCCCCCTTTAAGGATCATCATCCTGATGATAAAATCTAACTATTAACAGATTTAAAACAAAATATGATAAAATATACTTATTTTTGTATTAAATTATTCAACAGATTATAACTGACACTTGAAAAACTTTGATTTTTTAGAAATTATAACCAAAATTTGTTGGTTATAACAGCCCATTTTAGAACAAGTTTTTCCAAAATAGCAAAAAAAATAATTTTTTCAACCATTCAAACAATAATAAATATAATTGTATTGTATAAAATATCAAAATTACATTCTTTATCCCTAAAAAAAGTGTGGACAAGTAGTTTTAATTTCATCCAGATTCTCCCAGGTTACACTTTCTTCAAAAAATTGGTCCCATTGGACCTTACACTGAACTATTTCCCTATTTCATAAGTGCAGCCTATGAGTTTCCAACACTCTCATAGGTTCAACCACAATGATTCCCAGATCCTAAACCTATAAAGAGTTCTAGTTTAGCACATGTGATAAATCTAACATATATTTTTTAAGCAAGGAAATATGAGAAACATCATGCATCTTGGACAATGCGGGAAGCAGTGTTAAGTGATATGCCATAAGACTAACTACTTTAATAATTTCAAAAGGGCCTACGAAGTGAGGTGATAGCTTGGATGATTTTCCAAATGAAATTGAACTTTTCTTAGGCATGACCCGTAAGAAAACCTTATCTCCTTGTTTGAATTTTCTATCAACTCTCTTTAAATCAACATATCTCTTCTACCTATTAGCAACTTCTTTTAATCACTCGTGAATGAGCTTGACAATTTGTTCCATTTCTGTCAACATTTCAGGTCCTATTACTTCTCTATCTTCTACAATATCCCAATTGATAGGTTTCCTACACTTCCTTCCATACAATTCCTCAAAGGGAGCCATTTTCAGCAAAGAATGGTAAGTTTTATTATAAGAAAACTCAACCCATGGAAGGTATTCTTGCCACTTGTACTGTTGATCCTTGCAGTACATCCCAAGCTATGTACTCCATAATCTGATTGACTGTTTTAGTTTTCCCATTTATTTATGGATGGTATGCAGAACTGAAATTCAGCTTTATTCCTAAGGATGAATTTAAAGTTTTCCAAAAATGAGAATTTAGGATCCTAATTATGCCATTTAGGTCCGTGCAATCTAAAAATTTCATGCAAGAATATTTTTGCAAGCATAGATGAATCATTGTTTAGATTCCCTAGTATAAAGTGAGCTACCTTATTTATTTTATCAACTACAACCAAGATTACATCATGTTTATTTTTTGACATTGGTAGTCCTTGTACAAATTCCATGTTGATTACTTGCCACTTAAATTATGGAATGTTGTGAGGGTACAACAATCCTACTGGATGCACATGTTCAACTTTAATACGCTGAAATTCTAGGAAATGTGAAATGTAGTTTACCGTGTCCTTTTTCATCCCTTTCCAAAAATATTATTGTTTTACATCAACAAACATTTTAGTCACTCCGGGATGTCTAGAATAGGGAAAATCATGAAATTCCTTTATCACTTTTGTCCTTAAATCATTTTCTAAGTGTATATAAACTCAATTTTCATACCTTAGGACTCCTTCATTATCAAACATGAATCCTTTGTACCTTTTATCATTTTAATTTGTGGCAAATGTTGTTTTAACATGTTGATAATAAGAATCAACCAACATTTTTTTGTTAACTTCATCTTTGAATTGAGTTCTCAAAGTGAAAAGAGTATAAATGTGCTTTCCTACGACTTAGTGCATCTACCACTCTATTTTCCTTACCTTTTATATGGCTGATATCGAAGTCATAATGAGATAAAAATATCTAACCATATTCACTTCCTCACATTTAAGTTAGACTGAGTGAAGATGTATTTTATCCCGAGATGATCTATGTTTTCAGTTCAGAATGGATTTCCCAAAAGTAGTGCCTCCAAACTTGTAAGGCATGCACAATGGTAGCAAGCTCCAAGTCATGGGGAGCATAATTCATCTCATGTAATTTCAATTTTCTACTTTCATACGTAATCATGTGATCATTTTGTGGAAGTATACCTCTCAAACCTTCACCGTAGGCATCAGTTCACTATGGTGAAGTTACCATTGGGATTCATAACTTTTAGTACAAGTGTTGTAGTTAATTTTTCTTTCAACAAATTAAAGGCATTATCACATTTTTCATTCAAGATAAATTTCTTATCCTTTTTCTACTAGCGAGGTGATTGGAGCAAGCGAATTTTGAGAAGTTATTTTAAAAATTTATGGTAATATCCAGCTAATCCCATGAAGCTTCTAACTTCATGCACGTTTTTAGGAGCTTGCCAATCAGTTATTGCAACAATTTTGGATGGATCCACTAGAAATTCCATCTTTATTTATTATGTTCCCAAGGTACTGCACCTCATTTTGGTAAAATGAACACTTTAAAAGCTTACCATACAACTTTCTTTTCCTTAGCACATCTAAAACAATTCTAAGATGTTCATTATGCTCTTCAATGCTTTTGCAATAAATAAGAATATCATCCAAGAATACCAACACAAAATTTTCCAAGTATTCTTGAAATATATTATTCATTAAATTCATAAAAGATGTCTGGAGCATTAGTAAGTCTGAATGACAACACAGTGAATTCAAAATATCCATACCTTTTCCTAAAATGGTAGTTTTATGAATGTCTTCTTCTTTAATTCTCAGCTGATGATAACTTGATTGCATATCGATCTTAAAGTAGACTGATGCACCACACATTTGGTCAAAGAGGTCATCAATTCTTGGAAGGGGGTATCTATTTTTTATCGTGGCTTTGTTAAGCATTTTATAATCAATGCATAGCCTCAATATTCCATCTTTTTTCTTGACAAAGATGATCGCAGTGCTCCCCAAGGAGAGACACTCGGTCTGATCAAACCTTTAGATAACAGTTCATGAAGTTGTGCTTTCAACTCAAACAAGTTTAGTTGTGGTCATTCTATAGGGAGCCTTAGAAATTGGTCCAGTTCCCGGTTTGATATCAATAGTGAAATCAAACTCTCATTTAGGTGGAAGACCATGTAGTTCTTCTAGAAATACATCACTGTACTCACATAGCAGTGGATGGTCTTCCATAGAAGTCTTACCTTCTTCACCCAAATATGAAATTTTTTACAACGAAAAGCATGTTACCCGTTATTCTTAGCCTTTTTGAGCTGCATGGCTGAAATTTTCTTAACCGTAAAGTCTCTTTTTATCCCCTGAATTGTTGTTGTTTTCTACAGATTGTTTAAGCATTTAATCTATTTTTCATAGCAGTCTATAGTTTTCTTGTGTTGTTGCTAACAATTTTACACCTATGACTATGTCATACAAACCTAGAGGAACTACATATAGGTCCAATTCAGTGGTGAAACTTGGCAGTTCTAATGTTGCATCAAATAAGAATCAGTTAACCGTATGAACAACTTTGATTCCTGTACTATATAGTCCATGATTATTTCATATATCCAAATTTTATTTTAAGTTTAGATGCTAACATTTATTAAATAAAACATTTTGTTACACCAATATCAAATAAGATAGTTACATGTAGTCTAAATAACTTACTTGTAACTTCGATAGGTGTTTTTGTTTTTCAGCTTGCTTGTCAGTCACTGCAACATGTATTTTATGTGTTTCTAGGTTATTATCCTTTTTCCTTTGAAGGAAGTTGTTTGCATATTGATCCAGACTGCATATAAAACAAACCCCAAAAGGTCCCTTTCTATCAGTTTTATTTTCAGTATTGGCCATGTATTATTCTATCCATTCTTCTTAAAAATCATAGCAGTCTTAACTACTGTAGTTTTATTTCCATTTCCATTTCTGTTCTTATCTGCCAAAATTTTTCCACCCAACCTTTTTAGGTGCAAGGGGTGAAGGTGATGTTAACATTTTTTCTTTTTCTTTTCTTCCCGATGTGCAGAAATGGCCTTCAATTTTTGCTCCTGTCTGATTGATTTTTCAAACAACAACCTCCATAGTTGATGGTCCATGAACATCAACTTCCCCTCCTATAACTGGGTTCAAACCCATAATGAAATTTATAATGTGAAACTTCTCATCAAGTTTGATACTGAGGTACATATTTTAGAAGTTTTGTGAACTTATCCCAGTATTCAATTATCATTTTTCCTTGAGATAGAGTCTAAAATTTAGACATATTTTGATCATAGTATAGTTGTGGTAACCAAAACTATCTAAAATATGACTTGAACTATTCCCAAGTTATACTAGCTTCTTCATACACCCAGTTCTACCTTATGGTTGTCCCACCATGAGGACTGCCTCATTGGAGAGTTGATAAGCTCCCCAAACTGCCTTAGTTTTTTTTGAGAAGTTTTTATGGTGAAATACTTCTCCATCTCACTGAACTAGTTCTTAATCCATATCCTAAGGTTCATACCATCAAACTTAGGTGGGTTGATCCTCTTAATATCATTTGATACTTCTGACTGCCAAACGTTCCATCTTGTTCTCAGGTTGATTTACAACATTAACATTAACATTTGCAACGTTAGGATCCACTACATTATTATTATTTACCACATTGGGGTCCACAACATTGTTGTTTTCAGCATTTTAGCTTCCCCTGAGATTTTTCACTACCATAACTGTCATTACTGTTTTCATTACCCATCACTTGTTGTTCAAGAACAACATACAGTTTTATGTGTCCTGAAGAACAATGAGTATTTCATCCAACTTTTGTTGTGGATTCTTCACCACATGTAGGTTGGTGATTAATAACATGAGATCTTTTCCTAACCCATTTTATCTGTTAGACAAGAATTAAGTTTAAGTTAGCGTAGGGACTCAATATGTCCAAGAGCTGCAACCTTCAACTCTAATACCAAAATGTAACACCTACTTTTTAATGCTTCAAATTAAGGGAATTTTTTAAATATCCCAAAACTAATATTATTCCTTCAATCATTTAAATACAAAACATTTAAATCTATCATCCATGTAAAATTCAATTTAATAGATAACAATAAAATAATCCATGATTATGGTTCAATTAGATCTACTTGATCCCCCATAGTTCACTCTTAAGAGCATGTATACAAAGTATACAATTAGTTACCTTTCCTAGGAATTGATATACAAGTGATGTTTTCTAAGCGTCTACCTAGAAACTCATTCAATCAAATTCCATCTGACATCTTACACCTTTAATTAGAACTTGGTGAATCTGACAGTGTAATTAAAACTTACACTACTTTGGCCAAAGTTTAAGAGTCATGCTTGCATGCTCAGTTTCATGATGACACAATCATCATCATAAACCTTCCTTTCACCATATCACTTTTTTCAGTAATCAAATTGAATCAATTAGTAAAGTATTTTTATTTACATTTTACACACAAGGTACAAGACCTGTTCAACCTGTGCGAAAGGAGCACATCTGTGTCAACTTAGGTTGCCTATGGGAGAAAAAATGCTTACGTAATGAATTACATCATTACACAACCAATTCCTTCCCCATAGTCCAACTTAAGTTGGTACTGAGGTGATTCATCTATATCGGTTGATCAACTCTTGTAATTAGAGTGTGACATTATTCATCTTCAGTACGATAATCATAATGAATGAACCTTGAAAGGACAACTTAAGATACCTGCTATAAGGTAGTATTCACTTAATGATTCATGCACCATTAGATTGAATACCGATCTTGATAACAGTCCATCTGAAGTTGGCATGCCAAGCTCCAAACATCAGGAACATCATATTTCAATGGCTTGATTGTTTTTAATTGAATCAGTTTATGACATGTTTTCCTTATTTTGCTATGATAAATTTATCACACCTAATTATGTCCCAGAGGTTCATAAGATTATTTTGTAATAGATTATGCTCACCTCAACAAGTAATTGATTACATCCATTATGCATCTTAAGTGAAATTTAAGATAGCTTGTTGTGTTATTGTCACAGTTCTCTAATTATCCCTTTACGACATTGTCATAGTTTTTATTCACAACGAAAATACATTTATTTGTACATAACTTTTATAATAGTTTTTAAACTACATAGATGCATTTCCACCAAATACAAATGAACCTTTATTAAAAAAATATATAATTAATTATATATTTCTTAATACATTAATCTCATTTAACATAAATCAATCATTTATGTCTTATTGCTATGAACAACATCAAACGAAACAATTTATAACACATGAATTAATCCAATTCTTAAAAATGAATTTAATAATTATTAATTGGTATTAATAAAAGTATAAATCCAAAATAATACATTAGTCAAATAGGTTATCCTTCCTCTTTAATTCATTTTAAGACAATGAAATACAATTTCATTTTTAAAATAATGGCATTCATATATTACAACAACATCATCATAACCAATCATCATTGAAGAAAATAATACATGAACAATCTTTGTAAAAATTACGACAGGGATAAACTATATTCCTCCATATTTAGAAATGAAAATAATGGTAAAAATGGTTAGTTCAAAATGAACTGGCATGAAAAGGTTATCCTTTCCATCTTTAAATTTTAATTTGATATAACATTTAAGTGAATAAATTTCGGCAACAACATAGTTGAAAAAAAACAAATAAGCTAAGATAATGAAACTTAAAATAATAATTCCTTCCTCATACATTTCCATTACATTCCCAATAAGAATTTTTTATTCAATGACACTTTACTATACATTAGATAGCAGTAATTCAAGACTAACAACTCAACACTTTTTAAAATTAAAAAATAACAAATCTTTCTCTTACAACCCATGTCTAATAACTTAAATTTTTTCATTCATTCTAACATATTTAGTATGCATGAGTAATGATCACAAATAATATTCTGCACAGATATGATTTACACTAAGTTCATAATGTTATGCACATACAAATTTTAAGTCAAAGGTATTTTGTATTGACCTACAACTAGACTTCCTCATTTGTTTATTCATAAGTAACTAGCCTTTATCTTACCATACTTAGTGTACAATCCTATAAGAAAAATCCTACATTAAGGATTATAAAATTTTCCTTCCCATGTAGTAAGGATAATGCTACGAACTTAACAACTCGAGACCGTAATAATAACCTTAACCTAGTCAAAAAACCTTAAACAATACAAAGTTACCTTAATCTCCTCAAGCTACAATAACCCAGGGTCAATAAATAAATAAATATATTTAATTCCTTTGTTATTAAAAATAAATTAATTGACATGATCCATAAAAATAGTTGAAATAGTTAGTACAACATGTCATCCCTATTGCTAACCAGAAATCTATCCATTTCCATAGTTAGAGAACGGATGGTACATACGTCTAAGGGTTCTATTTTCGTTCTTAGAGTAGAACCATTCATTATTTTTCCTACCATATTATGGAATGTATTATGGTCCAATCACCCTTTGGTCATTCAAGACTATCTTTAGAACTAAATACCCTAATTTTGTATTACATAATGTCCATGAAATGGGCTTAACACTGTATCTTCTCTTACCTATTCTGGCATAGTATCTACAGGCTGTAATACCGACATCAACCAACTCGGGTTGATTCTCTTAGTCGACCATCAATATTCATTAGTGTTTCCTAATTTTATCAACTATCAGTTTTATATTATGCATGTAGAAAGGTTAACCAGATGAACACAAAATAGAGTAATAATTTTTCCTCCATGCAAAGCTCAATGGAGCCCAAAAGGATAACAACAAAATGAGAAACCAAAATTAACCCTAATCCCTCAATAGCTTCCTCAAAAATCTTCTTGATTCTACTAAGGTCCATGGAGTAGAGTGAGTATAGTTAATACATGTGGTACAAAGCTCCAGTTCCCTCATAAACAATCGAGTTATCAACCACTAGTTCAATATTAGGACATGTTTAATTTATCCATAACCACAAAATATAGAGACTCCACCAATTATCCATAAGCCCATGATGCATGTCACCATTCTAGTGATTTCCCATCCAAATGCTTCTAATGTACTTGAAACTTGCAGAATAAGTCGTAGTTGATTTAAATTTTGGATCCAAATATCTTAACAAATACCACCACCTTTCCAAAGTACAAGGGGGCTACCATCAAATGGTTAAAGATAATTTTCCCATTTAAACTTAACATTGCATAGTTGACCAAATGGTCAATAAACTCAACCCATTTTTTTATTAATAATATAGCTTGGTTGGTCAAAGCCATTTTGGGATTGACATGACATGGCTAGCCTATGCCAATCAAGGCTTAGTTTGAGTTTAATAAAACATATAAATCTTGGGCCCAAAATCGACCAAGTTCTTATCTTAGAAAACTAGTTGAGAACATTAATCTAAGCACATGATTATTTGCACCATCACTATAATCACATCCCTTTAATAATATTAACAGGTAGTTCCTCATTATTTATTTAATCAAGCTTGAATCAGTATGGTAATGGCAATAACCTTTCCTAGTATGACTATTTTTCCTTCACATATTAGACTTACCATCCTTTTCCGTCAAAATTTATTAGGGATTTTATTCATCTAACAACAATAAAGATAATACTGGCACTAAAAATGAACAAGTTAAGATCAAAGAACTTTAATGGTGTAGTCATCTGTATAAAACTATAATGATAATAGTTTAGTATTAACTCAATAATGAAAATAAGACAATAAGTTCATCCATTTTCATAATCATAAACAAGCTACCATCAAAACAAATTTATCATCAACCAGCTGAGCCAACAATAAAATCATAAAGATGTATTATCAATCAAACAAATCACAGAAATATAATGAAAAACAATCATCGTTTATAACAAGAATAATATATTCAACACATTTAAGGTATATAAAATGAATTATGATATCTGAGAATTTACAAGACAAAACAACAAGTGTCGATACACTGGCGTGTTTATGGGAAGCAAACCGAAACCGGTCCCCGTGTCTACAAGTTTCTCAATATCATAGCTTTTGTTTGAAATAAAATAAATAAGAAAATAAGGGGTGTGACACTTCACTCCTTTGTTTTCATTTGTCTCTGGACACTGATGCCATGGATTGGACATTAGAGTTAAGGTGCTCCTTTCCATCCTAGGTAGCCACACCCTCTTTATGTTTGATCTTATTTTTGACATTTTAGGTTAGTATTTTTGGTTTTCCCATTCATATTCCAAGGCACTAGTCATCATGTCAGGTTATTAGTGTAAAAAAATAAAGAGATCCCTATATAAACACAACATACATACCATTATAATGGCGGGTAATTCTTATCAGGTGTTATTTATCTTCATATCTCAGGGGACTACAATTAGGTGCATTATTATGCATATAAACTACCTAGGAAGGGGATTTCATTTTTTTCTATCGACACATTTACATTTTATCCAGCTACCACTCGTTATCTTTGCGTCATTGGCACAAGGGATACCTAAGAGAACTATTGCACTACATTGGGTCTGATATGTAATGTAAATATCAACCATAAGTTTTCCATTGTGATAGTTGAGGATAGTTTGAACCCTCATTTTTCATCTTTCTTTGTTATGATTTGATGTATTTTTAAGGATATTTTTGTGTAGGTTTACAAGTACCCCAGTGATCCAAGTGTGACACAAAGGTGACCAAAACAAAATAAGTGTGAATCCCTAGTGACACTATCAGAATAAGGTTTTGAACATTTTTTCATACTTCAAACCCCCCCCCACAGAGGTATTGAGAACCCCCATCCTTACCCAGGCACCGTTGTGTAGGAATTGTAAGCATCTATTCATTTTTTGAGCCTGATTATGATGGTTTGTGTTCTTATTCCATCACATATTTAGTTCAGACTCACTTCGGGATAAGATAATCAAGGTAAGTTCCCTATCTCTTACATTTTATTTCATATAAAGATCAAATAAATTTCCAAGCTCTTTTATTTCATTGTATATCAGCTATAGAAGATCTTTGCATTCAGATTTTAATAAAATATTCAAATTTTATTTAAATCATCGATTAAGAATACACCTACCATGTACCTTGGGATATGATATTATAATGTATATGGGTTGATGGAGATGCCAACATGTGGCACACATCCCCTTAGTTATATGCATGGGTTCACATGGGATATAATATTATAATTTATATGGGTTGATGGAGATGCTAACATTTGGCACACATCCCCTTGGTTAGTTATATGGGCTCACATAGGAATTAGTTATATTGGGTAATGAGTCAGCCTACAATGGGATTAGGTGTTACCCATCCTATTTAAAGGATGTGAGTATCATTATGAGGAAGTCATGGATGTATGATTTGATCATTCTACTTGGTAGAGGTATATTGGAGGTGTCCCCCTCGAAGTGGATTCCCATCTTAGGAGATTGTGGAGTTACTCCTTCCTTAAGGAGCATTGTATGGTGTTTCCCTACCTTACGGGTATTACTCTAAATATATTGCATATTTCGGCATCTTTTCCCTTTATATATCTTGTGTTGTGTTATCTTGTACAATTTAATAATTTATTAAATGCAAAGTTCTTATCAAGTGGTATCAAAGCATCAATTTCTACAAAAACTTGGGTCCGAACCCTAATTTTAGTGATTCAGCTATATTTTGGAAATGGATATGAATATTTTCTCATTTTTTTTACCATAATTGGAAAACGGTTTCATAAATCTACAGTAAAAATTTCATAAATTTTCAATATTTTTTGTTGAAGTTATTACATTTTTAGGGTTTCACCTAAATTTGCTTCACAGGCCGCATTTGTTAGAAATAATTTTTAAAAATTTTAAGAATATTTATAATCTTTATCATAAATCTATGGTAAAAATTTCAGAATTTTTTGATATGTTTTAAAGAAGGTATTGATATTTTTTTGTTTTAAAGAAAATCAGCCTACATGTTCTAATTTTCTATCTTTCTTTGATTAATTTACATATTCAGAAATCTCTCAAAATTTTAGCAGAGGTTACTTCTTTGCAGTTTCAGATTGGAGGCTGAATGATAGATGAAATCATCAAGTTAAATAATGGTGAAAGGAGTAAGTTAGTGAAACCCTAATTTTTATGCATCATGGATATACCAATTTTCTATGGTAATGGGGAAATTAATGCAAAAAAATGGTGGATACAATTTAAACAAATGTATTTTGAAGAATTTTTAGTATGGGTTAGTTTTTATCTTCATCTTGGTGGGAAATCATGACGTTGGTATTCTTATTTGGATATAGATCTATTAGATTAGGATTGGGAGGAAATAAAAGATATTTTCTTAGCTAAATGGGAAACTTAAAAGAAACATAATTTTGTTGAAGAAGAAGAAGAATAAAAATAAAAAATAAAAAGAAAAAGAAAAATAAAATGTTGATGATGAAGTTGTTACACGTGATAGTGCATCTCCAAAGAAGGAAGCTTCAATATTTCAGTTTGAGGGGTGTATTCAAAGAAAAAAGGTAATTGTTTCCATAAACCCTAGCAGCAAATTAACTTCATCAATATGGATGTAGCTCAAAATCTACATGTGCAAGAAAAACATATCAAGGAATCTCAAATGGATGGTAAGAAGATTTTGGATTTTGAAGATTTAAAACTCTCCATGGATAAATATGTTTTGCATTTATATTTTTATGCTTTAGATATGGATGGTATGGATATTGTTCTTGGATATCCTTGGTTAGAGACATTGAGAACAATTAATTTTAATGTGTAAAAGAAATTCATGAAATTGTTGTATAAGAAAAAAACATTACATTGTAAGATATCACACTTAGTAGGAAAAATATTAATATAAATGAGGATCATGAAGAGGAATTTGAAGGTGATGAAGAAGGGAATAAGGATTATTCAGAAGGAGAGGTTGCATAAAAAGATGAAAAAAAATAAAATTATTCATCTACTCAAGAGAAAAAAGAAATAACAAATAAGGTGGAAGAATAAATAAAGAAAAGGTTGATAAGATTGAGGATACCAAGGTTGCACCATATAGACACCCACATCATCATGAGAGGGAAAAATCATGGAGTTATGTTAGGCCACATAAGGGAAAAAATCTATATAAATATGCAAGGAATTGGGGGAGTAATAATCATGGCTATACACGGAATCAATGGAGAAACAATTATATGACATGGAATCATAGGAATAATTATCATGGATATGCATAGATACCTAGGAGTATCACATATGGAAAAGGATGGAATCAAATGATTCCAATGGAATATGGAATCAAGTTTGGAGCCGCATCACCCACTAGGATCTCATATGGGTGGTTGGATGATCGAGTATGGTGACAAGTGTGCAATAATTTAAAGCACACTCATTATATGGCTTCTTCTTATGTTTCAAGGATGAAACATGTCAAAGAAGGAGGAAATGCTATGTACCTTGGGATATTATATTATAATGCATATGGGTTGATGTAGATTCCGACATGTGACACACATGCCCTTAGCTATATGCATGGGTTCACATGGGATATAATATTATAATGTATATGGGTTGATGGAGATGCTGACATGTGGCACACATCCCCTTAGTTAGTTATATGGGCTCACATAGGAATTAGTTATATTGGGTAATGAGTTGGCCTACAATGGGATTAGGTGTTAGCCATATTATTTAAAGGATGTGAGTATCATTATGAGGATGTCATGGATGTATGATTCGAGTCTTCTACTTAGTAGAGGTATATTGGAGGTGCCTCCCTCAAAGTGGATTCCCATCTTGGGAGATTGTGGAGTTACTCCTTCCTTAAGGAGAATTGTATGGTGTTTCCCTACCTTAAGGGTATTACTCTGAATATATTGCATATTTGGGCATCTTGGTCCCCCATATATCTTGAGTTGTGTTATCTTCTACAATTTATTGATTTATTATATTAAAATTTCTTATCAACACCCCTATCAAACTGACACTTTTCTTTGATGGATTCAAGTGTTATCAAGGGGAGGTGCTGGTAGCATCATTAAACCTCCCTGTGGGACTCTTATCCCTTTATCATTAAAACTAAAATTCAAATGTACTAATAACATGGTCAAATAAGAATCTTTAATCATGGGTCTCCAAACCACCATCATGTTTGGTGTTCAAATCCTATACATCTATGCAAACTCACAACTTTTCATCAATTAAATCAAAGGAATTTACCAATGTAAAATTTAAATTCTAAAAAAATATAAAACATTGTTGAATTCCTCCTATAATCCTTTGAACAATACACCATCCAAACAGTTCCACAATCCTCTAACAAATTCATGGATACCATGGTTTCTCTAGCATCCCTCATAACCTTATCAATTGAAAACTCAACTAAAAACTCTAAACTATTTTTTTTTATCCATATAGTAGATCAACCATCCCACAACAATGAAATCCCATCTATCAAAATCATCGAAAGTAATCCATCTGACTTTTGGTACACTCAGACATTTGAATATCTTTCAAAATCCAAAATTCCTCCCAATCTATCTAGAAATACTAAACTATCATTTCTTCAACGCATTACCCGATATGTTATAATAGGTGGTATCCTATACAAATGCAGATTTGACGACCTCTTGTAAAGATACCTTAAATCTTACAAATCTACTAAATCCATTCAAGAAGTCCATGATGGTATATGTGGTGGACATTTCAATGGTACTAATTTCACTAAGCCTGTCCTCCAATTGGGATTTTATTAGCCTACTATCAATCAATATTATTACGATTATGTTAAGAAATGTGTCAAGTGTCAACAAAACTCAAATTTTACTCACATCGTCAATCAAGCCTTACAACACACTCAATACCTTTGGCCTTTCTTGCAATGGGGGTTAGATATCATTGGCACAATCAATACTCATTCATCACAACAATATCATTTTATCATCACAACCATTGAATATTTTACTAAATTAGTAGAATCCATTCCCTTAACATATACTAAAGCTAATAAAATCATCAATTTCATCTATCAACATATCATATGTCGCTTTGGCATACCTTAGAAACTCGTCACTGATAATGGAAAATCCTTTAAAAAAGGATGTTAATAAACTTTGTGACACATTTAACATCAAACTAATATTTTCATCACCATATTATCCACAAAAAAATGAACGAGCTGAAGATTCTAACAAAAAACTTAACAAAATTATCATAAAGATGATTGATGAAGCAGGCACGAATTGACATCTCCAAATCTCATTTTCTCTCAGGGATTACTGAACTAACATCCTTACTCCTATAGGTGTTATACCCTTCTCACTACTTGATGGTTATGAGGTGGTTTTACCCCTTGAATTTAAAATCCCATCAATTGGTGTGTCCCTCAGGGATTTCATTTCTATTTTTCACCAGATGAAAAATGATTAACATATGTAGAACATCATCATGCCTATCAAGAATTCATCAAACAAGCATATAAAAAACATGTAAAATAATGTGACTTTAACATAGGTGATCTCATTCTTAAGGAAAATCAAAATTTCACTACTCCTGAAAGGAGTAAATGTGGAAATTTTTCCTCTAATTGGATCGGTCCATATGTCATCACTCACAAGTATGGGTTGAGAGCTTATCATCTAGCCTACCTTGATGGCAAACATGAAAAGGAACCTCTGAATGCCTTTCACTTTAGGCCTTTCTACTATTAACATCTTAACCATCATGATAGTAGTCACATCAAATGTATTATTTCACCACCAACCAGTCATCTTGTCATTGCAATGATTTGAAAGTATGTGGTTTTTCGTCACTATCCTCAAAACCTTAAATATGAGCATCATGACTATGTTCATCACATATTTCACATGGATAAGTTCCTCCTTTGTATGAAACCTACAATCATTACATCTATCCACCTTGTGTATTAACAAAATACATGTCATGGGGTACATGTGTAATTTGTGCACACATTTCTTCCCCTCCTTGAAAATGGTCTATTAGGGTTTTCCCTCAACTTATAGAAAGTCAAAATATCAATGGATTCATTTTATCAAAACTAAAAAAACTAATCCCTTAAATGAAAACTATCAAAAATTAATATCATACTATCAAAAAAGGAAAGTATATTGATCCCTTGAATAATAGCTACCTATCAAATCATTCATCAATCCCTCAAAGCATAGCTATCTAGAAAAACAAAATTAAAAAAATTAAAAATGTATACCACTCCCTCAAAGGATGGGTACCTACATAAAAAGAATTCTCGCATCGATAATCCTCCAAAAATTAAAATATAAAAAATAATCCTAAGAAATCTTCCCACATCTATCAACTTTCCCATCAAAGAGAACTTCCTGCATTGATCAATTTGCATAAAAAATAAAATATACAAGTTGGGGCGTCTCCCTATGAAGACATTGAAAAGAGAACCTACTCTCCCACACAACCAACATATTATAGAATTTCCTATGTCATAGGAAGGTACACATTTCACTTTCATACATTTCTAAGATCCTACGTATGAATACCCATTATTAATCATATGTTAACATTTGTTATTAAGGTCAAAAGTGTAATTACCTTTAGCATATTAATTCCCATCATATATGTATCAAATCCAATATACAACATTCATTCCACATTTTATTCCTATGTAAAATAAATTTTGGCACTAATTTTAATCACATTAGAATTTAAACATCTATAAACAAATAAAAAACACCATTATCTACATCAAAATATATCAACATTACAACATATATCAAATTAAATGCAATCATCACATCACATAAACACCAACATATGAACCATAGATCAAAATCATCACACACACACACATAATCATGTCTCTATACATCATCTAGAGTCTTAAAATATTTTTATATAAGAAACTATAAATCAAATAAGGGATTTATAAAGAGACATATACATAAAAAAATATACATCTATCTAGTAAACTAGACATGCGTAAAGAAATCACTCTCATGGACATTTCTACCTTGAGCACCCCCATGACCACCACCCCTCCATCTGGTCCTCTAATAATACCTCCACTATTAATAATTTATCCATCTAGACCTCGAGGTGGTTGAACCACACTTATAACATTAACACTAGGACTTGCTCGTCTTTTAGCCAAATATGTTACATAAAAAAGTGCAGTAAGCAAGTTCCATACCAATAGATCATCATAATAGGCCAATATCATCACTTAATAACTAGTAGTTAGCTAATATAACCATATCATGTAGTCCCATCTTACCACTAGCTTGATCCCTAGCTTCCTCCAACTCAGCACCTATTAAGGAAGTACTTGTAATACCAAGAGCCCTTCTCAGGGTCTCTTGTTGTTATCTGTAATGGTCTCGATCAGCCACAACATGTGCTATCTATTCACCCAAACTATACCTCTCACCCCTCAATCCATCCCTCTCACCTATCAAGCCATCACACTCCACCCTCAAACTATCCCTCTTGGCTGTCACAATATCCCGCTTAGCCTCTAATGCATCCTTCTTGGCCTTTAATAGTGTAATGGTAGCCTCGATAGTTTCATTGTCTGCACCACCAACAACTCCCACATCACCACTATCCCCATAACCTCCCTTGTGCACTCCCTCCACATGATCCCACACAAGTCTACCCCCTCGAGAAGGATGAGCATTCAACTATGCAGTAAATTCCTCTATAACAGTGACATCATCTATGTCGACTAGATCTATAAGATCATCCTCACTGATGACACCCTCCTCTTCAGTAATATCATGATGCAACCAATGTAATGGTAATGAAGTGCCCACTTCCTCATCATCACGTCTATACAAAACTAGATCCTCCGACACATATTAAATCAAACCGAAATGTCACCTGATGCAACTAAATATAATAAGCTACCACTCCCCTCCCTAACGACCCTGTATCCATAAATCCTACTGAATGGATTTTATATTACTCTCCTCTTCCTCCCATAGTGGAAACCCAATATACGATCTCCACTTGACATCATCATCCTATAAACCCGATAGGAGTTTCCTATAATAATTCACACTCCATATCGAACCAACTTCCCCTACATAAAAATTCCACCAAATAAATATGGTTGATCTTGCTACCAAATCAAAATCTCCCCATGGAAAACCCATAGGATAAGCTATAAAAATATACTCAAAATCCCAACACTATGATAAAAATGCAATATCAATCCCAAACCCATTTTATATCCTCCAAGCCCGCAACTCCCTATAAGTCTTTGCAACTAAAGTAAGGGCCCATACGTAGAATATCCTTTGTTCCATCTTCTCTACCACTACACCCAACATCATCCAAGGAAACCAGCCACAATGAGAGTTGGGAAAAAAAACATGTGATCATTATCATCATCATAGTCACAAGATCCCAACCCTTTGTATCTAGAGAATATAAATCCTGGTAATAGAAATCACCCACTATAAAATCCACACTATTTAGATTATCCCCATATAATATCTGCATCACATCAACCCTCCATATCCTCAATCAAATATATTTCCTCACCGTACATAGGAAACCTCATGATCCTATGAAAATACTTTAGGGTGATGTTCGTTTCACCCATTGGTAACCAAAAATTACAAGTAGCATGATCCCACCTCTCCATTAGAGCCAACAACAACCCCCTTTATCTATGAATACATCTATAGTGTCACATCACCCAAAAACTCGCATCCTCCAAATGTAACTAGTTATCAACAGGGAAAAATACCTCACATCATCCAAGATCACCAGAATTTGTTCATTGAGAGTCAATTTGTGCTTCACATGCATCCAAAAAACACAAAAACATAGATTAGAATAGGTTTCAATCAAAAAAATTACCAACATTTCACAAAAAGCACTGATCACTAGTGATTCACTCTAATCACTGATGATGCTTTAAAATTTTAAGCGATCCAACAAAATCACCAAAAAATTCTCACGATTTAAAAAACATTCCTCCGTACTGACATTGAAAACAAGTAAATAAATAACAAAAAAAACAAAAAAAATCAAAAAAACAAGGGTACCTACCTCAACTTGAGTTGGCCTCCTATTCCTTCTAGACGTTCTCATAGCGTTCATCACTCAATTATTAATCTCTAATCACTCACTTAGCTCTCTAAAACTCGTAAATCAAAAATCGCAAATAAAAAATTTCTTAAGTTAATCGACTATTTATAGCCACCAAATATGTCACATAGGAGTCACTAGTGATTCCTATCATCATTGACAATTCCCTAAAATCACCAACAATACTTTTGAATCACCTTTGATTCCTTAAAATCACTTATGATCCCCTTTAATCTCTAAAATCACACATTTTTCAACTCAAAAATTATTTTCCATAACATTATTACACTTTCATAGTAGATTCATCTAGAGTGTGCCTCATTTCGAGGAACCCAAAAATCCTTACAATCAAAAAATTCCTTCACAAGATTTGTTTTATGACCTTAGAACTAGTTAGCCATAAGTCTATAGGACACAAAACCTTTAGTTCCCCTATCCCTTGGTTTCTAGTCTTTTCAGAATATCATATCTCCCTATGAATCATATTTCTATAGGACACTAACCCTTTGGCTTCCCCTATCAGTTGATTCCACATAACCACCCGTCTTGTTTTGATACCTCATCTTGGGGAAGATGCAACTAAAACACATTATTCAATAAACTCAATCAAACTGGAGATCCTTTCAATGCCTTTCAATCACCCCTAGTTTGAGGGGGATCACTCATTTAAAAGAAAAAGCATCCTATCTCAAACCATTTTTTTCTTGTAGTTTGGTCATCAAAAACTACCTAAAAAAGGGGACAAAATGTAGACACTGGGATTGTTTTAACCCACCTACTTTATCTTATATACAAATTATTTATAATATATCATTATCCTAGATCACTTCCCCCCCCCCCCACCCCGCATTTTGTAAAATCAAATTTTATGCCATCATAAATTACTATTTACACATCTCAAATTACCTTAACCTATTTGAAGCCACTTAAACATTTTAAGATAATCTCTAACCTAATTTACCCCAACATCCTAACCTCCCCAGCTCATGTAACCTTTATACAACCATTTTCCCTCACCAATTTACCCAAAATATCATTAGGAGGTGGTTTTAACCACTTTTCCTGATAAATTTGGATCATTAGTGATTCTACAATGATTATAAATAGTAGTTTTTTCTCCTCTCTAAGGGATATTTAAAAATATTTTTCTTTCTCTTGCACTTTGTTTTCAACCCATAAATGAATCTACATCATTCTAAAGATCATCAAGGACCTATATCAACCTCAAGCTCTTACAACACATCAATTTGATATCTTTTTCATCAATCATTTCCTTAGAATCTCAACAACCGACCATCAACTTCAATTAGCTCCATCCAAAATTTGGGGACATATTCTATTCTATTTCCACATCAAGAGGTATTTCTCTATGTTATATCTACATTTTAATTTCACAAAACATCAAAAATAATCAAAATTCACCATTTAAAAGCTTTGTTTATCGTCTTTAGAAAAATTATCATTTTTACAGTGATTGCCAATGATTTATTGAATCACCTGTGATTCCTCTAAATCACCAACAATCCCTATCAATCTACATCTTTTACTTAATTTATCAGTTTAGTATCAATTTTCAGCAATATTTTGGATTTAACTTGTCCTCTATAAACATGGATTTACTTTAGATTATAGTACCTGGACGGTCCCATCCTATCACAAGTATCTAAAATCTTCGAATAGTTCAGTAACCCTTATTTTAGGAAAAATACAACATCCTTCACAAGCTTACATTGTGTGTGATTCAATTTTCTGTCGACATCAATGAAATTGAGGATTAGATTGAGTTCCTTCATGAGATCCACATGATTTTCCCTTCAACCTAGAGTTCTAAATTTTCTTATCTATTATCTATCTATCGGTATCATTATCATTTTCAATATAATTTATTGTATCGAAGTGGCTAACATCCTCCAAGGAAGTCCCTTTGGATTCAAGGAATCAACCTTTGCCAAAAAACTCATTATCCCATTTATCTGGTATATTTTTTTTAGCTATCTTTGATCTACCAGTTTCTTTGTTGGTGTAAGAAGAAAGAAATTTATTTAACATCATTGATGTCCATCATTGTAGGTATCATTAAACCCCGCCATCTTCTGAGGTCATTTTTTTTTGTTATTTCATTTTATTAAGTTAAAGTTGGAAATCAAAAACACTCTGGTACAACTAGATATCTATTTTATAGGTTACATGTATGAATCACAACATCACAGAGAAACTAGAGTGACAAAGAGAGATCAACAGTGAAGCTCCTCCAGCCTAAAAAATACTAGAACTTGAGCATCTGAGTAGTCACTAGCACCCGGAAAGATCACTAGTGCCTAGGCACTTTTTTCCTATTGTAGGTACTTCTATTCAACATAATTATGAGTCATGGAACCCTTGTTGATCCTTGATGACACTATTTCTAGTTTTTTCTAGTAGTTACCTTATCCAAATCACTCCCATATCACATGGAATTAGCTAAGTCATCTTCCCTCTTTCATTTGATTAGGGTTTCATATCTTTGAATGTAAATTACTTGTCTATTACTGTATAGGATCATTTTTATATCATTTGTAATAGTATGTTACTCTGTAATAAATGTTTAATTTAATTTATATTAAATCATTTGGTGAACCCCATCGATCAAAATCTACATTCTAAACATGCATAAGATCCTCTCTCCTTCCTCTAAATTTATGGACCAGTCCTCTTATCCGTCCTATAAACCCACTAGGTTTTCTAGCACAACTGCCACCCCTTCTGATTTTTTGTAGGTATGTACTAAACATCATTCACACATCAACCCTTTAATGACTAACCTAGCTATTAATGTCGTCACCACTCAAAACAATAGGTAACCCATGACCCCACTCGTCTCTATTCCACCACCCATTACCTCTATAGTTCCTACCGACACATCCAAAAGTTATGATATCATTAAGAAACTAAAGAATACACCAGCCAAAATATATATTTATCATCTTTTATGTAATGCACCAAATTTTCATCATACATTAAAGGCTTCCTTATGTTCCATTCACATTACAAGTGACAATTCCCATATTTCCTTCACACATCTTATTCACTCCTTAAAATACCTACAACATTCCATATCATTCAGTAATGAATAAATACCTCCTACTTCTAGTGGTGATCATTTATCACCTTTTATTCTTACAACTACTATTATTTTCTAGTATATCAAGTGCATATTAGTTGACAAAAACTCCACTATAAATCTATGTTCCCTCTCATCACTCATGTAGTTGCAAATTCCTCATAGTCAGATCACAAAATCATCTACCCTTGTTCTATTAGGAATCTCATATTAGCAATCCATTGATATGCATGGGTGAATAATAATTACCTGTGTAACTATTATCTTGGTGAATGTAAGTTAACAAATTAGTACATAATAATTACTAAGGTAATTACTATTAAATTTAGTATATATGGTTTTTTAATAAAACAACATATAATAACTATTTATTAGTGAGTTTTAACCACTCACGTATATAGTGTGTGGGAGAGATTCATGGGAGAATTAGTTAAGGCTACCTCCTAAAATATAGGTATTATATGTCCTATATATATGTGTAAATGTATTATTCATGGAATAATGCAAGAATATTGTTTGCGTACATATGCTTATCCCATTTCGTATAGTATTAGAGAAGTCATGAATTCCTAGGATATAATGAGGGGAAAATCTATTAAAATTTTTGGTTTCCTCATATCATGGGAGAAAAGTATTGTGGAGAGATTTCGAATATAGTTTTATTTTTGTTTTTTTATTTTGTGTGTGATTTGAATTGAAAGATCACTAATGTATACTGAAGGTGGTTCTCTACAAATCCAATCAGATAAAAGGGTGTACTTTAAATTCTATCTTAGATCCAAACATCCAAACCTATAAACCCATGTATTCTTTGTAATTGCATGTGTTTTCTAGAAATATCATATGTAAGATGATGATTGGTTAAGTAAATTATGTGATACAAAAATCAAATCATATATGTCACTACAAATCACAAGGTGTATTCCCATCTATTTCTATTGATTCAATATTTTAGTATTTTATGCTTCCTTTGTTATTCATTCCTTTGTATCATTGGGAGACTCTGTTCCATCATCCATACATTGATCTTAGACAATTCTCTGAATGTCGTGATAAGTTGTCATGTATTCTTCCATCCGTATGTGTATTCCACCAATCACCATCTAAACTACATATATGATTTAATGCATGAATTCAATGATGCTATTATTCCCATGATTGAGTATGTGTTGAAGAATATTATATGTGAAAATTTAATCAGTGCATGCCTAAACAACATAGTCATACGGTCTGTAACGTATCTATTCTCTTGTTCTTTGAAATTTTTTGGTTCCATAGATTAATTATTATTACTTTTAAATAATTTTAAGTGTATTTAAGTCTAGAGATAAAATCCATGTTGGGTGAAGTATATATTTCTCCTTGACACGTGAGTTAGAAAACCTCCATGTGCAGGCTCATATTAATGAAGGTTTTCCTTAGACATTGTATTAAGTCTAGAGTTGAGTCATTTGAAATTGCCAAAACAAAATTGTAAGTTTGTTAATAGGTCTTCATTAAATATTATCTATTGTGTAGGATTGAACTGTGTATTAAAATGTTTAATAGAGTCATTTGGTAGATCTTGGTAGATCTTGTATATGTTTTTTTATAAACCATATTGTTAATTGTGTTGTCATTAAATTTTTTTGTGTCTTTGAATCATGAATTTCTCTATCTACATCAAAAGAGTCTTTTTCATTATCACATTATATCATAAAAATGGATTCATTAGTCATGTTTCGTCTTTTCAAAGTCCAAAAAAAAAATCTTCACTTTTAGACAGACACACCATAGGTGGAATGTAGCACTTGAGTTATGATTGAGCTCCATGATGACATCTGGATGAACTAGCACAAATTTACTGAAGGATGGAGGACAATGGAGGATGGATGTCAATTAATGACCTCTCATTATTCACAAATGATGAGGCCAAATTTTTTTGTGATGACATTTATTTAGTGTGTGTATTTGATTTCAATATGTTTTCCATTATATCTTTTAGTGTTCCTATCTAGTTTGTGGAATAATTATAAATTTCATATTGAAGGGGGGGACATAATCCCAATGTTCCATTTCCTTTATGTCAGCATTTTCTATGTGTGTATGAGTAGACAAATTCAACATATTTTCCTATGTTATTCCCTGCATTGAGATATTGATGAGAACTGATAATAGTACTTGGCACATCATGATGTGGTTGTAGGTAAACCACTTGAAAACCTTAATTTGTAGTTTGTGGTAAACCAGTTGCAAAACCACCATTCTTGGTTGTTGGTAAACCATTTGTAAAACCATCACCTTGTTGTTTTTGGTACTCCAAATGTAAAACACTCATTCTCAGTTTGTGGTCAACCATTTGCAAAACCATCAACCCTATTGTGTATATAAGGATGGAAACATAATTTTTTGGTTTTTCAGGTATGGTCATGATTCATAGAGTTCAACAAGAGTCTAAATATCCTACTAGTTTTTGTCTAGGCCCTTAAGAATTCAAATGGAGCATTTTCCCTCCAATTTGCAATATTTGAATATCTAGGCCATTTTTTCTTATTGTAATGTTTCAAAGAAATCTTAGAGCTTGTAAACCTTGAAAAGGATGGAAAGAGGTATGATATGAGTGTTTTAGGTCCTCTTAAGGGTCTAGTAGTCATAATAATAGTTAGAAAGTAACATGTTTGAGCTTATATCTAAGAGATTTGATGATTAAGCCTAAAACTACTCATGTGACCAAGAGGTCTAGATGTCTTATTTAGTTAGAAGTTGAGGAAAAGACTATAAATTGTAAAAATTTAACTGTATTCCTCATTCCATTTGGGTGAGAATAAATGCAAGAAATCTTCAAAGAGATTTGGGAGTGAGTATTTGTGTATACACATGTTTGATAGTTTTTGTATTTGCATTATTAACATTCAATGTGATCTTGTATTGTGTATCCATTCTAGTTTTTGTGATATTGCAAGAGTGTGTGTGAATACTAACTTAAAATTAATAGTCTATAACTATAGCTGATAAAGGAAAGTTCATGTAGGAGAGTCTCCTTATGTTGATGAATGTTGACTGATATATGCATGCTAAAATAATTAAGCTAATCTAAATTAAACTAACACCAAGTAACTTTAAATAAAAATTAATCTACCATTAACATCATGATAATATCTTAAAGGAAATAACTACTTCTAATGCATAAACATGAAAATAATCAGCTAATGCTAAGCCATTCCTACTCTTTTTTTATTACTACTCAAAATATGAACCTAGTTAGATCATTAAGAAATCAAATTTGTGTTATTTGTCTCAAGGATGAGGATGAGATCTCACAGGTAAATGACTACAAATCCATAGTTGGGTCTTCTTATACTACTTAATTTGAGAGAATAGATGTAAGAGATGAAGAATCTATTCTAAAACAATGGAGAATGCTCAAATCAAAATACCTATAAATTCACTAATCAAAGTGTGGTGTAAGTTTTGAAGGAAGGAGAAGGGTTCTTTATATATCTTAAATATTTGGGAAAAGCTTGCAATTTGGTGGATGTGGGACAAATCCCAAAGAATAAATGTAAAGGATATGCATGTTTAGAAGAATTAATAAAGGATGTGCACTTTATGGGAATTGAAAGGGGTCTAATTAATCAAATGTGATTAATTAATTGGTAGGGATAATCTTGTAGAAGCTAATTAGAGGGGGTTTAGAGGAAAATTGGCATGATTTAGGGGATGTAAGAGGGGAATTCAACCAATAAAATTGGTTTATTAATTAAAAAAGGAGGCATAATTAACTAATAATGTTAAAATAATCACTTAGAAGTGGATTATAACTAAAGAAAGGTCGTTAAATAGCATCCAAAATGGGGGAAGAGTTAATTAGTTAATGAAAGGTTGTTAATTAATGAATAAGAAGGGGAATGTTAGCTAATTAGTGGAAAAGTGCTAATTATTACAGAAATGATGGGAAAAAGAATAATCAGTGCAATTTTATTATTAAAACTGCATAAACAGATTTTAGGTGTCTATATTTTCCCCTCTTTGGGGTGGCGTAAGGAATGCCACTTAAAAGATAGTAGACAAGTACAAAAAAATAAATTTTGAAGGAGTGGAAGAAAATTTAGTAGAATGAAGGATTCCCCCTTGAGTCGATGGGGTAATGGAATAGGTCGATAAATGATCGAAAAAGAGGAAGGAAGAGAATAAAAGAAATGAAGGGGGGAGGGGGGTTAGAAGGTGATCCCTATTGCCCCAGGTGTTATTGAATAAAAAATTATGTTGGTTTAAACTACACACATGTCTTAGATTTGAATGGATTGAGTCATTTTAGTCAACAATGGGACTGTCTCCAAGTTGTGGGACCTTGTGCACTTGAGGCAGACCTCTATGGAAGCCTGGTTCCTCTACCTATTTCTACTGCTATTGCAACTCCTAATGTTGGAAAGGGAAAATAAGATAATAATGCCAAGGAAAAAGGGATAGAAGAATAACGTAAAATGGAAAATTAAACTAAGAAATCTGATAGCACTAGAAAAAGTATGATTAACACTATCTGTTTTGAGTGAAAATGAAGGAGAAATCATAGATTGAGGTCAGGTATGCGTCGCACAAACTAGAATGCATTCACCTACTTGATTTCATGAAATAAAGCAAGAAAATGGGGATGCAAGGGATTTAAAGTGACACAATAAGCACACAATGTGAAAATAAGCCAATAAAGAAGAATAGAAACAGGTCAAGGCAGAGAATAGCCATAAAACGATGTTTTTATTACTTCTAAGGATGCACAGTTCGTAAAAATCACGTATGAGGCCAATATCCAAATGAAGGATATAGATCTAAAGGTATGAAACTCAAAATACTAAGATGGAGAACCCTTATAAAATTCTAGAAGACCAAAAATGTCCAACCCTTTACAATGAGATAAGCTCTTTCATTTATAGATGAATAGATGAGAGAGAGAGAGGAGAGGAGGGAAAACTCAACTTTTGAATCACAACCACCAACAAAAAGTAATAAATTCCTATAAATCTACCAACAATCTATTAAATGTGTTTCTCCAATTTTGTTTGGCATGTTGGAGAAGAAAAGGGGTGAGATCTGTATCAAATCGGGTTGTTGGAACAATCAAATCCTATATTAATGACATGATAGATGTTTTCTAGTTTCTCACCTACCAAATCCTAGTGAAATTTGAACTTGAATGGTCTAGGGTGTAGCCCACATCAATAACTTTCCAACAAGTTTGGGCACGTGAGGATCTTAGCACTGGAGAAGAAGTTATGACTGTTAGAAGATATATACTGCAAATTGGAAATAAAAGACATATGGTGCGTAGTGACTAGATGAAGGATTGGCCAACTATTGATTAGTTTTTTCATTTTCTACCACATTTTAGTCATTGTCTTGTTGCAAGGATTCAGAACCAAGTTGGCACGCTTTGATTGGTTGCATGTAGTGAACTCAAGGTATGACACATAACACTTGGCAAAGAGGGGTGTAGAAGAAAGCACAAAGGCATGCGCGGGAGGAAAATAGAGGAAGGACATGAAAAAGGGTGATGCGCATGAGAGAAATACCTGATGGAGGAATTCATGGTTGAGGTGCAACTATTACAAAAATATGTGCGGAAACAAGGAAAGAGTGCATGAAGAATGTAAGGGAATTAGCTAATTTTGGGAAGCAAGGCCAAGGCATGCATAAGAAGCATGCACTGCTAGGAAGAAGGAAAATGTGTAGAGGGTTTGTGCATAGGGAAAATGGAATAAAGAGGAAAAGGAAAATAATAGGTGAAGGAAAGGAGTAGTGTTCAAGGGCACACAAGGAATCTGTAACCAAGGGAATGTGCCAAAGGAGAAAATGAGGTCCGTGCAAGCTACAATATAAATCCATAGAGTCATAATGGAATGTGAGTTTCCCAACTAACTATGGGAATTATTTCAGATAAAAATTTGGAGACTTTCAGGGCCATCTTCTTGCTAGATGAAGGGGATCAGTAGCCTATACTATTAATTGGGCATGGATTTTGCTATTTGATTAGGAAATTATGATCCAGAACCTTAAATAAATACCCCTAAAGTCACTTAATGAAACATATTTTGAACTCTATTATGAATAATGCAAAATTGTTGAATAACTATTGGAAGATAACTGGTATCCTAGAAGCAATAAAAGAGTGCACACAAAAAGAAATAACTATGTACAAACAATACATTGTGCATGTAACATACTTAGAAGAATTAAAACTACTTTAATATATACAAAATGATGTAGCAAACTTAATGGAAGGATTTGAGATAGATCCCATTAATTGGGATTTGTAGTGCACCTCTATCAAGATGAGACAAATAAAAATAATTATCATCCTTTCAAAAATTGATGATGTATGGACCACTCCAAAGTACATAAAAATTTGAATGGCACCCTGGTTTGGCTCTATCAATATCCCTTTTTAGGACTAAGTCCCCAAGTTTGAAAGATTGAGGCCTAGACTTCTTGTAAAACCAATTCTTTTTTTACTGTTGACGTTGTTATAGCTCTATCATCATAGAGTTCCTTGATACTTCAAGTTCAACCAACTCATCTATTCTAATTTCTCTTCGTCCTGTGACCTCAAACTCCAAATATTAGGAAAACTATGATGAAGGTATTTTAAGAGATGAGGGGAGTCTAGCTTCCTTATTGTAGTTAAGCTTGTAAGGTGAAGTACCTATTTCCTTCTTTACTATGATCCTATATTCCCAGAGTGCGTGTAAGACCTTTGTATTCCATTGTCTTTGGTTGATGCTTATTGTTTGCTTCATGATTATGATCAGGTTCTTCTTTGTTGACTCTTCCAGACAATTTCCTCGAGAGTAATAGTTAGAATAAGTATTCAAGTTTATGCACAGATTAAGCACCCAACTGGATATCTTAGTACCAAGGAAGGCTTTTGTATTGTCAAAGATAATGGTATTAGGAACACCAAACCTTGGTAAAATGCTTTCGAGAAAGTATAGGATGACTGAATCTGTTGATTCTTTGAGTGTGACAACTTCTATCCATCTAGTGAAGTAATCAATCACTATCATCACCCAATTATTTTTGTCACTTGAGGGAGGATTGATCATGCCTATAAAGTCAAGAACCCATTGCATAAAAGGATGATCTGCTTGGATTGGTCTTAGGGGAAGTTCTATTAATTTATTCTTTCCTGTACAAAAACCACATTTTTTAAAATTTTATGACCCACTTGTACGCAACTACAAATAGGGTAGGACAAAAGAGTCATGTCATTTTAATATTCATTATTGTGGTCTTAGCAAAGAAGTGTTCATAAGATAATCCATCATGAAATTTTGCTAACAATTTTTGAACTTGTGTGCCATTGATACACCTCAGAAGCATGCCATCAAGATTCTTCTTGAAGAGAAGACCATCAATTATAACATATGGAGTAGATTGCAACCTTAGATGTCTTCTCTATATTTTTTTCTGACCATGAGGGTATGCACCCTCGGAAAGGAATGTGATCATGTCCTTCATCTAGTTGTGCACTTCAGGGGCTTCATTATGTTCATGTTCTACCTGCAAGAAATCATCTAGGAATAATGAAGTCTCAGGTTCATCCTGAGTGCCCTTAGCAAGCTACTTGTAGAGCACGCTACCTCTTATCAGCTTTGTGCCTTTGATAGTCACATCATAATCCATAATTTTTCCATCCATTGCGTTCTCTTTTTATCAATTTTTACTCCTATGATGAAGTCTATGACACTAGACTGAGAGAATAATACCTTGATTTGGTTTATGGCGAGCATGATTTTTACTTCTTGAGTGCGTGCATGATGGCATAAAAAAAATTCTCCATGTGATTGTATTTCAACTCATAATCCTTCAATTTTTTACTGAATAAAGCCACTGGTTGCTCTAGTCCTTGTTTATTTTCTTGTGTCATGATAGCAGTAACACTCATGTTAGATCCATAAAGACAAAGGATGAAATCCTTTGAATAATCCTAGTTGATGAGTGTTGTCACGTAAGAAATTTATATCTTTATATTATTGAAGCTCTCCCTTCCTTTTGATGTCCATTTGAATACTATGTCCTTCTTGAGCATGAGGGTGATGGGCCTTACCACTCCTGTAAAGTTAAGAATGAAGCACCTAACAAAGTTTATTTTTCTAAGAAAGAAAGGTGAGTATTTATTGTGCGTTGGCAAGGAAAGAGACAAGATAGCTTTAAAATTCTTAGGATCAATAGTAATTCCATCCTTTGAAACCACAGGGCCCAAAATATTTCCCTACACCATTGAGAAATTGTACTTCTTAGGGTTAAGAGATACGCCAAACTTTCTGCACCTCTCAAATAATTTCTCCAGATGTGTCATATGATCCATGCTCCACTTCAAGAATACATTTATATCATCTAGGTAAACCAGTATGAACTCATTTATGTAACCCTTACAGGAAATGTCCATGGCACATTGAAAGCTTGTGCCTTCGTTAAACAAACCAAAGGGCAACTTCTGATATGCATATGTTCCCAACTTGGCTATAAATTTTGTTTTGAACTGATCCTCTTCCTTGAAAAGGATCTGATTGAAACTTGAGTACCCATCCAACATTGAAAATATTTGCGCGCTTGTCACAATCTACATAATCTACTCCATACAAGCCAAAGAATAATTATCTTTGAGGGACACCTTGTTTAGATCTCTAAAATCAATGCAGAGTCTAATTTCACCATTCCTTTTATGCACTAGAACAAGATTCATGACCTAGGTAGAGTATTTGATTAGAAATATGATATTTTCCTCAATGAATTTAGACAACTCTTTCCTCATGAGGGAATCTATTTTTTGATTGACTCACCGCTATTTTTGTCTAATGAACTTGACACTAGGATCAAGGTCAATGCAGTGTTAAACAATACTCAGATAAAATACATTGAGGTCCTCATACTCCTAGGGGAAAATATCACTGTATTTCAAACAGAGAGAGATGAAGTATTTTTTATCATCATGCACATAAGTCTTACTCAGCAACAACTCCTTGTCATGCGCAATCATTACTAGAGTGCAGTCTTCTTGTGCCTCGTACATAATCTTTTCTTTACCCTTGAACTCATCATCAAGGATAAATATTTTTATCTAAGGTGATCAACCCTTTGGGAAACTTTTTTTTCTTCAACTATATCACTTGGCCACCGTAACTGTCATATAATTCAGCTTGCATGCTTGATGATAACTCAAATTTATTTTAAATGAACTAGATAATCCACGCATCACTGTCAAACACTTTCTAGCTAGAATTGTTTTCTATATTAGATGGTCTAATTTCCATCTTAACATGCTGTGTGTTTCCTTTTACAAATTCCTCTACCAGAGAAAGCTATGAGCCAAGAGTAGCCATCTAATCAACTTCTTTATTCATCTTGTGAGGCACCACCTATAGATTCAGAGCATCGACAATCTCAAAGGAGGTCCCAAAATATATGTTTATAAGCTTTCAGAATCTTATTATTTGCAATGCACTTGTTTGTGACCTCATGGATAACCAATTTTTTGTCTCCAAAGATCTAGAGTGCCTTAATCTCTTTCTTCTTAGAAATGAGAAGTCCATGCACCAATGCTTCTTACCATGCTACATTTTTGGAGCGTGTGGACTACAACCTATGCATGAAGAATAATTTCTCATCCTTGGAAGAAATAAGAACAACACATTTTCCTACACCATTTCTAATTCTGGATCTATCAGAGTATAACTTACATAGACCCATCCTTTCTTCGTTTTTCTTGAGTGTGCACAGTATCGCAACCTCTTCTTCAAGGATACAGTAAGTGCCAAGTCGAGTTTCAAAATATTTGAGCTCTTTAGCATATGGATCGAATTTGTGGTGCCTTTTCACCCATTAATCTAGCACTAAGTTTGGTAGAGGAAGAGGAACATGCTACTATTTGGAAATTGGAATTTGCTCTTCTTGGATTAAGTAGTTAGCTTAGAGAGGAGATGGTTCATATGACTCTACATGAGAGGAAAATATTGGCTCATCTTGTATAATGAACTTGGTACCATACCTTGTCTTGAGTAATATATGGTACCAATCAGAAGATAAGTAACCCCCCACTTTGGTAGTAAAATATCTTGATAGACACATAGCAAATAAAGGAGGTAGGTCAATAATTAACACATCTTGAGTTATTGTGAGGCTCATACATGCATGGAGGGTTAACACAAGATTTTTGATGATTCCTAACGTAGTCACAATTTAGCCATCAAGCTATAGGAATCCTTTGGATAAGGGGTTGTACTTGAGACCTAGGACACCACCTATTTTCTTTGGCATGAAAGAAGTACTAGTGTTTGAGTCAATCATACAATTATGAATGAGATGTTTTCCTCTGATCAAGTAAATATAGAAAGGTGGGGTATTTACAACTTTACTAATTTGTTTCTTCTCTACTTGGAAAATATTGACGGAAGAGCATGGTTTTTGAACAACTAGATCCCTGTGTGAAAGTTGGGTTGAAGATTCATGTAAAAGGTCGCACTAAGATGGAATGGTCAGGGAATCCCACATTGTGACACTTATGTTCATTTTCTTCATCTGGCTCACAATGCTCAGTGGAGGACCCATTGACTTGTGGATTTGGGGCACAATGACATCCTTTCTTAATTATTCATTTATAGAGGTAGGGACATTAGCTTTCACAGAGGCTTGACCTACCAAAGGAGGGCCTACATTGCCTCAGAAAGAGCATTCCACAGAACCTTGCATTTAAGCATTTTTGTGCCATTATTGATGGATGCCTTGGCTATTTCTTTTTTCTTCTGAGGATTATCTTGCATTATAGGAATTGACTCACACACTAGATTTGAGAATTCTCTTCTTGTACCTAGTGTTGTCAGAAACTTGGGCACATAGTCTTTTTGTATCATATAAAACTTGATTGATTACACAAAATTCCTCAACACCAATGAATATCAAGTTGGATTCAGAAGGAACTTCTGAATTCTCTTTATTTTCTACTTTAGCTGCATTAGTAGAAGGCTCACCATTAGAATCCTTTTGGATCAAATAGGACTACATGCACATGGAATTGGAGTAGTGATATTGGCTATGAGGCATGCTACAAGGAAAGCACCATTTCGATTCTTGATCCATATTATTATGAATTGGAAAAATTTGTGCTGGGAACTAAAAGAGGTTGTGTTGGAGGAAAAAATTGCAAGGGAAGATGTGTGTTAGCATTCCATCTATCATTCTGTTGATTCTACCCATATCTCTAGCTTCCATACTGGTTCCGCCAAGGCTGATTGTTTTGGTTCTGTGCCTGATTAGAATTGTTTCTGAACATTTACACCTACTTCTTTTCTAAAGATATAAATTTTTTTAACAAGCTTATAATTATGGATTTCATCTCTTCACCTTCTTTCTGTTACGTAGGAGAGTGTGATGTAGATGCAACTGGTTACGTACTCTGTATGGGAATAGGAACAATGGAAGGCTCAGATGTTGGAGATATATATGGGAATAAGGGTGTGGGAGGTATAGGAGCTAACTTTCCCACTTGGATGAGACTATTCTCTGCCCTTATTGCAATGTTGTAAGTAGCAGGTAGGGTTATACCTCATATGGATTGAATCATTACTAAGATGTAACTATTCAAACCCCTTAGCTAATAAAATAAAGCATGTTGGGCTATAGGCCTTACCACTTGAGGGATTTTGTTCCAAGTTTTCTAGAATTTAATATTGAAATCAGTCATTTATTCACTGGGAATCCTCTTTATTGTAGTTATTTTCTCCACCAGTGATAGGTGATCTGACTTTTCTTCAAACTAATTACACAGAGTGATACCAATCTCATCCCAGGTGGAAATATATGTAGGTCTCAAACCTTTGTACCACTAGAGTGATTTTCCTTTAAATGAGGCTATGAGAAGCCTGACTGCTACATCATCATGTGTGATCAAGTAGATAGAGAATATGTTTACTACATCCTAGATGTGCTCAATATGGGTGACTTGATTCTCACTAGTAAAGTGCAACTATTGGCATACCATGTTGCACATTCAGTTTGAGAGGGCTCCACTAGTTGTGCTAACAAAGTTTCTCAAAGGAGGAGGAGGAGGCTGAAGTGCTATGGTAGGGCACATAGGTCTATTTTTAGGAGTGGAATGTGCATTGTGCTCTTGAGATATGGATGTGTGTGTGTTCTACTATGTATTATCCTTGGAGATAGTTGGAGGTACTCAAAATAAAATTCAGCTACTACACTTTGTCTTGTATGAACTCTTCTCATGAAAGGAACTTAGGATTACTTGAGAATAGAAAATTTGGAAATGTTGTGGAGTCACCAGATGTCTTGAAATAAGCCTCGAAATGCTAGAAATTGCTAAATCACACACCAAACTTAGCAAGGCAGAAGTTTAAGCTTTTAATTCTCATCCCACGGGGCATGCCAGAAACTGTTGGTCATTCAAATTGCACCTATGTCTCATATCCAAATGGACTGAGTCATTTGAGTCAACAATGGGACTGTCTCCAAGTTGTGGGACCTTGCACACTTGAGACAGACCTCTAGGGAAGGCCAATTCTTATACCTATTTCTACTACTTCTACTACTCCTAATGCTAGAAATGGAAACTAAACTAATAATTGTAAGGGACTAGGGATAGTTGAATAACATAAAATGGAAAACAATACTAAGGAATCTGATAGCACCAGAAAAATTATGATGAACACTCTTTGTTTTGAGTGAAAATGAATGAGAAAGCATAGACAGAGGTCAGACATGCGTGGCACAAACTAGAATGCATTCACCTACTTGATTTCATGAAACACAACAAGAAAATAAGGAACCTGCAAGGGACGTGAGAGATTGCACATCAAAAAGCACACAATGTAAAAGAGAGGCAAGAAAGATGCAATAGAAATGAGCATCGAGTTAGAGAATAGCCACAAAACAAATGCTTCTTATTACTTTCAAGAAAATGCACAGTCGATTACAATGGAGATATGAGGTTGATATCCACATGTAAAGAGCCAAATTTAACAGCATGTGAAAATAAAAATGCCAATATGGAGCACCCTTAGCAAATTCTTAGAAAATCTAAAGGGGTCCAACCTTTTATAATGAGCATTAGGTCATACATTTATATAAGGAGGAGATCAATGAGAGATGAAAGGAGAAGAGGGAAAACTCAAATTTTGAAAGTTCAAAACCACTAACAGCAAGCAATAATTACCTACAAATTCACTCTTGCAATACGTCAACATGATGCACCTCACCACATGTCTTTATGGCATGTTGGTAGAAGAAGGAATTGAGGTGAGATCTTGAATCAAATCTGGTGGTTGGAGTCAATTAGATCATCTACATTAATGGCATTGGATACACAGTTTCCCATCCTTCTCACCTACCAAATCCCATTAAAATCCAATTTGAGTTAATCCAATGGTCCATTGTGTAGCCCATGTCAACAGTGGATTTCCAACAATGACCAAAGAGCACACGAGGATCTAAGAACTTTGTAGCAAAATTTATGACAATCTGAAGGTCCACAGTAATAGGCTGGACATGCAATGACACATGGCAGCGTGTTGATTAGACTGAAGAATCAACCAACTTTTAATTGTGTTTTGTCATTTTTTGCCATGTGTCATACGTATTGGCTTCGTCGTTAAGAATTTTGACGCCCAGTTGGCATGCACTGATAGGTTGACGTGTTGCACACTCAACATCTGACAGGTGGTGATGTGGCATAGGTGATTGGCGTAGAAAGAATGCATAAAGGTACGCGAAAGGTGCAGAAGAGTAAGGCACGAGGGGAACATGTGAAAATAGAAGAAGGGGTGCATATCTGTAGAAGGATACAAGTATACAAGTGGGGTGTGGAGCATTCAATATGAGAAGCACACTGACAGAAAAAAAAAAGGGGTGTGTCAGGAACAAGCCATTTAAGAAATATGTGCACGCAACGTGTAAAGTGGAGGTAAGATATGCCTGAAAAGAATGCGGAAAAATCATGTGAGGAACTTATCCTAATTTGGAGGGAAGCAGGTCACGGGTGTGTATAGGAGGATCATGCACTGCTATGGGAAGGAAGGTGGGAGCGCATAAGGGGTGTGCACAAAAGGGAAACTGGAAGGAGAATAGGAGGATTGGAATAAGATGTGAAGCACACATGGGGAAGTGTACTAGGTCAGACAAGGAATCTGCAACCAATGATAAATGTACCAAATGGACACAACCATGAGGTACGCACAACCTGCAATATTTATCCTTCAGAGCCAGAATGGGGATGTAAGTTGTCAAAATAACTAGGGGAGTTATTTTGGACAATAAGTAACCTCTTATATCAGAATAGGATAACTAAGAAAAATGACAGATGTTAGATCATTTGACCACCTTTATATACTAGATATACCCTTAGTCTAGATGATGTTAAAAATAACTTTATTAATACATAATCAATCTTATAGGTCTAAAAATCATCGACTTTAAATTGATTTATATGCATGCAACCTCTTATTCGAAGATAGGATACATTTCACAATGTTTTATGAGCGCTTAAAGAAGCATTTAACTAACCAAATAAGTATATAGATCTACCCTTGAAGTACATTTAATCCCTTAAAGCATCTTGTTCTCTATACCAACTACTTATGTTATCCTAGTATTCAGATTCCACATGCTCAAGAATTAAAACTTGAAATAAGAGTATTATTTAGATGACACCTACGAATGCAACATGATATGCCACACATTGTACTTAGGTGAATCCCCAGAGGACATGAAGTTTCCATTCGTGTTGGTTTACTTTTACTTATGAAACAATAATCTCTCCAACTTGTTTGGTTTATTCTCCTCGTACATATCATAACATGGTTGATTTTTTGTATTTTGTAATACATGGTTGGAAGGCCAAAGATGACCCGCAAGTCACGCACAAGAACCTGTGAGGAGATCAAGAAAGACGTGTTTGGTGTTTAGGATGATTTTCATGTGTAATTTAATATTACATTATGTGTAAAAAATTCAAGTATTATTTGTGTGCATGCTCCTGATTAGAGATTGTGTATATTAAAATATATTGATCTATTTAAGTTTGGATTTCTAAGTGATCATCTTACCAACCTGTTACTTGGGACTTCTTTTAACTGGGTAATGAAATTTTTTTGAATTTGATTGTTTTACCAATGTTTTTGGATTTTTTAAGGTTTTCTAAAGCTATGTACAAGAAAATGAATATGCAAAGTGCCCCCAGCAATAGATGGGAATATACAAGAGTGAATCTTGTGCATATATGACAGAAGAAGAAAATTTGGATTGAGGCACAGATGGATAGCTTCAATGTGATGATGAACCCAAACTAATGAAGTGCTAAGAAGGAGCGAGCATGCCCCCAGTGAAATTTGACCAAGAAAAATATGATATAAATTAAATAGAAGTTTGTTTTATTAAAAGGGGGATAAAGGTTCTCGTAAACATGGTAAAAAGACAATCTGATACACATAGATGTTCTAAACAAATCAGAAGAACAATGTGAATATTATGGAAAATGTAGCTAGAAGCCTTGCAATGAAAAGGTGATTAGCGAAAGACACAAATCGTGAGTCAAAATAAGGACTAAAGTAAACATTTTAAAAAGGTATAAAAAACACCTGGTAACATACTAATCATGTTTTCTCATAGAGACCCAGTGTGTTCATGTGGAAATTAATTACTTCTTGAAGGGAAGATTTGATAGACATAAAATGAATACACACTAGCCAATGTGTATTAATTATTTATTTTGATAGATAATTTATGAATGGAGGGTGGAATGAGATTTGTAAATTTCTCTTCTGCTAGCTAGAAATCCATATCCTTGAGGGATAAATGTATTTGATTATAGTCGCAGTATTGGTTCTACTATCAGCCAGGAATCCATAGCCTCGATAGAGATACTGGAAATATCGCAAGAGAGATTTATATTTTCTTTACTTTTGATTTTTTGACTGGTTTTTTTCTTTTTGAAAAATATTTCATCTCTCTCTATTTGTTTTCATAAGGGGTTAATAACCACAGATGGATTGATGGAAGGATGTGGAAGTGATTATGATGAGAAAATTCACTAGTATAAATAAATATGTCCAAAAGGTCTTCACAACATTTTTTAAAATGTATGATAGTGATAGGCTATCTAAGAGGTCAGTCATTCTTTAACTTACCAAGGTGATGAAAGACCAAGGTTAAATAGATACCATAGAGATAAATTCCGCACAATGAGTAAAAATAAACTAACCAAAAGATCACTGAAGGGATGAAAATGGTGGGTGACTTGTAGAGGAATGGTAAGAAAGGGAAGAAAGAACCTCCATGTGTTTGCAATACCTAATTACAAATATTTGATCCTTGTACCTTTTATTTTTTGGTAATGTTTTAATGTTTTATCATTTTTTATATTTTAAATTTATTCTAGTTTTTTAGATTTTGATGGTTTTGTGAAGGGAAAAACCATGAAGGGAGAAGATAATGAAGATGAATGATTGGGAAGTTGGGGACCAACAATTTCGCTGTGTGTGATAGGATCCAACAGTAATGTTTGTAATTTCTTTGATGAGGGAGACTAGGAGTTATTTCTTATCAAGAGTGATGTTATATCCAATCTCAGTGATCATTGTGAGGTCATAATCAATAAGAGACTGTGACTTATCTTTCAACATGGATTTTTTATGTGGGATCTTGAGTTCCCTATTCATAGGTTTCTACACTTTTTTCATACTTGGCATTTGAATCGGTGTGAATTCTTGAATCAAGTTTAATTTTTATATTTTTGAGTATTGTATTTTCTTAGATCTTTAGATATCTTTATATTTTTTTTATCTTATCTTGATAAAGAAAATGTTGTTGTTTCCTACAAGCTAATGTGTGATTTTGTTGATCCTGAGAAGTGGGAGAAGAAAGTGCATCTTTGGGATTGATGATAGGAATGTTAAGAATGATCGTGGGATTACCACCATTTTTTATAGAAGGATGATAAGATGGGTGAAGAAGATATGATCCAAAAATTGAAGAGGATGGGCTTCCAGGAGGTGAGCCACATATAGAAGATGAGGGGATACTAGGATATGTCCCCAAGATGGATGAAAATGGGCTACCAGGAAGTGATACTAGGAGGTGTCCCATAGATGGAAGATGATGGACTACCTAGAGGTGTCTCATAAATAGAAGATGGATGGATACTGTGATGTGGCCCAAGCATATAAGATGAGGGGATACTAAGACATGGCCTAAGAATAGATGATAATGGGATACTAGGACATGGCCTAAGTAGAGAAGATAATGGGCTACCAAGAGATGATCCACATATAGAAGATAATGGGATACTAATATGTGACAAAAGGGAAGATGAAGATAGGCTACCAGGAGGTGGCCCACATATAGAATATGATGAAGGGATACCATGAGGGAACCTAGGGAGAGATTATGACTGAGGAATTGTGATATGTAAGGAATGATTGGGTGATGAGAATATTGGCCAAGGATCAATGACACACCAAGACATTTCTCCATGTAATGGGGAATGTGAAAATGGAAGAATAAGAAGAGGATCAAGTTTGATGATCTCAGGATATTCCTCTATTTTTTGAAAAAAGGAATCAACTTCTTCCCCACAATACGTAATTGCATCGAGGTCGAAAGAGAATCCTTGATCATGGTCCTCTAGAGGAATACTATCTTACAACCCCATGAATCCTCTGATTCATTCTTCATTCTGAAATAAATCAATCAGTATGGGTTGTTGTTGGTTGATGATAGTGGTTTGATTGGAAGAAAGAGGTCCAACAAGTGTGAAACATTTAGAATATGTTTGATGATGTAGATGAGGGGAAGGTTTGACATTATTTCTCCAAAAAAGGTATTAGATGGCGCTTTGAAAATATATATTAGCACATTATTTCTTGCTAATTATTCAACATGGATGTAAACATTTATCTTTATAAAATTGATGAATATACAATAAGGTATGATAAAAATGACCTAGGGGCCGAAGAGGGATTGGATTTTAATTGATAGAAGAAATTATGATGCAGGATCATCATCTCCACTTTGTAAATAAGACATGAGGTCATTAAATTTTTAGATTGAAGGTGAATTTGTAGCTTAACAAGTGTTTGTGAGTGTCTTAGGTTTTTAGTTTGGGTCTTAGCCATTCAAATTTCTAAATTCTATGTTTCCCCTTCAAAAATTCAAATTAAAATTTGAAGGCAATTTTTGGATTGTGATATGTGTTTTAGGGGTCGTTATAGCTTATAAACTTTGTAAAAAGGATGAAATGGGTGTAAAATGGGTTATATTAGGTATTTCCATGAGTAAGGAGCCTAAATTCAATGATAGAGAGTTATGTCATGAGGTATACAACTAAAATCCCCCTTATATTAAGACTTAATCATGTAATTAATAAGGTAGAAGACCTCCATTTGGTGGAAAACTGAAAATAAAAGGTATAAATGCTAGTGTAATTGTTTCTTTCTCATTCCATCCATATGAGAATCAATTTCTAAGATTTCAAGAGGATAATTAAAGGAAAATTTGAGATTGTTGATGTTTTTCTTGTGATTTTGGGATTGTGTGTTTACATTATTTAAAGATTGTATCTTTGTATTTTATATTCTATGTTTCTAAAGTGGCCATGACTAACAAGACTTATAGGTGATTGACTAAGAAGATTAAAACTTGTTCTGATTGGAAAAGGAAATTTGTGGTTTTATTCAATATTGTATTTTTCTCCTAGTAACTGATCACAAGAAAAAATTTCAGGTTGACCAACTTGTGGATTTATTACCGACACTCTAGGAGTCTAAGTACCTTTACTTAACTGGTGAAACTGTTGTATATGCATGCACGAGTGAAATTGAGTTTTCTCCGGGTGGCCTTATGGCCGGGGATCCAACAGGGGCACTCCATTGACCCTATAACAAAGCTAGAAATATCTTGTTAGGGAAGAATTTTTTTGAAGAGTGGCAAAGGGGAGTGAGAAAAGAGGTAGGTGACCTAATGCTGTAGGTAGAAAATCATATTCATGCACACACTAGTTATAAACTTCAACACATTCATTCATGAGAAGAAACAACCCTAAAAATGACAACAAAACCAAATAGAATTTATTGATCACAAAGTATCAAGAAACCCCTTAGTCAAAGAAAGATAGAAACTACTTCTTCCTTGTATTGATTACTTGAAATAAAGTTGTACATAGTGTGGGAATGGAAGAATTTTGAGAGTGGAGGAAAGTAGAAGAAAATGGCTATCTTTTTTTCTTTCTCTAAAGTACAATATACACTTGAGTTTACAAGATCAATTGTCAACCCTTTGAGATGGGAATGACTTTACAATTTATAGAGTAGAAACGACTCATATTATTTATGACCCTCCATATGCCTTATTTCTATCTCTATACTATTCATATTCCTACAAAATATTTAAGTCCCTTTTATAAAATAAAGGTGACTTAATTTACATTATTTTTCTAAAGTGACTTTTAGGTGACTTAAAGGCATACCAAAAAGTGCAAACCCCAATGAAGAATTAGAACATTTGAAGAGAGAGAAAGTTGGGGAGAGAGAAGAGAGAGAAGAGGAGAAGATGTTACCCTTGATAAATTTTTATGATCCTCGAATGATGATGGAAAGCTATGATGTGATGAAACTCCCTCAATGTCTTGTTGTTCCAAACTTCCCCTTTGAGAACAACCTACTATTTTTAGTAAGTACACCTCAGGAAACTTACTATTTTTAGTACGTGTCATAGTTAGCTTTACCTAACCTCCACTAGCTAAAGTAGCTTGCATTATTTCTTCTTAATTTGTTCATCTCACCTTTGAGACCAACCAACTATTTATAGTAGGGGCTTGTAGAACCACTTACTATTTTTAGTAAGTTTCAATTTCGAGCCGAAATGACCCTTTTGATGACTTTTCCTGTGATACTCCCTCTGTGTTTACCACCTTCTTCATAGCCCCGTCAAATGGAGTCTTATCTAAATTAACTGACTCCTACATAGGAAGACATGTTACTATTATCCAAAATGAGCCCCTTGCTTATTTTGGCTAACTTGCCTTCAAGGGTTTCTAGAAATGGCTCCATCAGATAAGATTTTTCTTCCCCTTTCCAGAAAGGTAAAATTTTCCTTCAAAATCCTTGTAATTTTTAAGTTATGGCCTGATGGAGTTTTTTGGGGAAAATTTCCCTTGACATGCCCACATCCAATAAGAATGTGCCACGTGGCAGTGGGAGTCAGGGGGCAGTGGAGGTAAGTTGGAAAATTCACCAAGGAGTTGGTAGAGGTGCAAAGGAAAAAACTAGCCCGCAGGCCCATGGAGGAGGATGAAGGAAATTTGCGAAGGCCCATAGGGCTAACCGGAGGATGACACATGTAATGTCAGAAGAAGTATCAGGGAGCGTGGGGGAATTTTGGCAATTTTGCAGAATTGCCAAAATGTGCAAAGGGAAGAATTGGAGGCGCAACCCCGCCAAGCAACTAGGAGGCGACACGTGTCCAGTTGGCGGCGGGGGGTCAGAGGCATGGAAGGATTTAGTAACATTTTCCAAAGTGTTCAAAAGGAGCCATGGTGAAAAATAGAAGCGCACCCCCACCAAGAAACCAGGAGGCACCGCGTGGTAGCGGAGCGGCGGGGCGTGAGGTTTTTTGGGGAATTTTTCCCAATGTAAAAATAAAAGGAAAAAGACAGACCTCCAGCCCACGTTCCATCAGCGAATTGGGAAGCACCACATGGAAATGAATCAGCGGGGTACAGGTAAGTTTTGGGAAATTTTCCCAAAGTCAAAAAAGGGAAAAAAATTAAAATTTCATCCCGCAAATCCATTTTTTCCCTAATTTTGCCAGTTTTTCCCTAACTCTTCAGAGGGCCATATTTTTTGATCCAGAGCTTGGTTTTTCACATTCTTTATATCAATGGAAATATTGTGAAACCCTCTACATGATGGACTATTCAATTTTGTTTTTTGATGGAGTTTTGTGGGAGAAAAATGAGAAAACATCTCTGGCATGCAAAATATACAGAAATGACATTCAACCACCAAATTTAATGAAGTATGGGTCGTTTTTTGGATCTGTAGAGAAATGTACTTTGGTGTATGGGTTTGTCGTTAAATTCTATCACCTTGTAGGTGAAATTGAAGGGATTTTATTGGTAGTTGAACTCATAAATCATTTTCCTCGTGTTTTTTTGCTTTCTCTTCTTTTGCTTGGCCATTAAAAGCCATATTTGGCTCATTTTGTAATGTTGGATGTTCTTGCTTCTACAAGCTCTTATTTTCCCCTTAGCAGGTGGATTTGAAGGAGTTTCAGACCTCCCATGGAGATTGTAACATGTTTTTTTCCTCTTTTCTATTGCAATGTATTGTATCAAATATGGGCATAATAATGTATGTTTTGTGATCAATGTTCAATCCTCTCATGCAGTTATTATTGTCTTCTGATTCTTCATTTCATTCTAGTAATTCATGCATGTTTTTTTGCTTCAATCTTCATGATTTTCATCTATTTTTGCAAAGAAAGGATTTCAGAACTCCTTTTGTGTATCACCTCTCTAGTTTTTCTTAGTTTTGTTTCCATTTCCATGTTTCTCTCAACCCTGTCTCCTTAGTAGTTTTAGAGTAGGAATCTTGAACCAAAACCTATGTAAAATTGCTTGCGTACACCTAAATAGAGGAGTAAGAACCAGCTTCAATTTGGAGAGTTTTCTCACCTTGCAAGGGCCCACACCTTGGAGAAAACTCAATTTTGTGCATTCACACCAGATGAGTTTGCCTTAGAAAAGCATATCTATAACTCATTTGGGGGTGTTGTGAATTTGCACTAACAGTTTTAGAACACCAGGTGGGACCTTAGAGGTCTTCCACTTCATCTTTTGTAGGTTGATGTGTTCCTATGAAGATTTCAACCTTTGGAGGCAATTACAAACACATCTGGTGACTCCATCTGGTCAAAAACTCATTCTCTGAGTTACAGACTTGTTTTCCATTCATTTCAATTCATTCTTCTTTCCATCTCTTCCATCTTCTTTCATTCCATCTTCTGTAATCATGAATTCATTTCCATCATGGAATTCACATTTACAATAGCAGTGTCATTCAAATCCACCTCCAACATATTTCTCAAATCCTCCAGATCAGCATTTTGATCATATTCAAAACCAGTATGCATACCCATATGACCAATGCCAAAATTAGTTTGGATATAAATCATATCAAGCACAAGAGTATGCATATGATGGGGGAAGTCAAGAAGGAAATATAGATCTATTGGAGAAAATCCAAAAAATGGATATTGGGATGATGCAATACAGGGCTCAAGCACAAATGAAAGCATTTGGAATCAGTTTTGGAGCACCTTTTCCATGGGTGGGACCGCTTCCAAGACATTACATCCCTCAAGAGAAACTTGACTTCATGATTGCAATGCTTCCATTAATTGCAAAGTGGACTGAGGGAATAGAGGTGTATGAGAGGATTATTCAACAACCTTTTCAACAGGTAAGCACACCATCTCATACTCTTTCTTTTCCTCTTTCTCAATATGTATCATTTCAGTAGTGTCAAGCTTCAAGTTTCCCATATGCTGTCCCAAAATTTGATTCCATTTCTCCATCCCCTAGTCTTCCACCCCATCTCAATTCTTCTATCCTTTTTCCCTTCCAAACAACCATTCCCTCCAAAGAAACAAGAGTTTCTACCTCCTCCACCACCACAAAAAATTGTAAAATCAATTGAGTCATAACCCACCCCTCCTCTTGCATTCCCAAATCCATGTTGGGAAGATAAAAATCAGAATTCTAGTCAAGGAAAACAGCAGCAAGAAGAAGAGCTAAACAAGGATGAAAAGATCAAAAGTTTGTTGAAAGTGGCTCTCAAATTTGGGATTACAAAAATCCCCTTGATGGTGAAGCCAAAAAAGGAAGTTGGAGTTGAAACAAAAGTGGTGGTTGAGGCTGAGTTTGCAGTAGAAGAAGAACAAGAACAAGAGGAAAAGAATCAACAGTTTGTTGGTGATGAGTTGGGTGTCCATGTTGGCACTTTTCCCAAACAAAATGCTGATTCAATCTGCACTACAAAATCAGTCATTGTGGAGGAAGAAAAACCAGTTCAAAATCCCATTTTTGAGGAGAAAATGGATGAGATAAAGTTAGTTTTTGCAACAGTAGAAGAAGGAAGCATTATTGATACATTTTTTCTTTCATTTGAAGGGGTTGATTTGATTGATGAAGCCATTGTGAAGGTGAACAAAACAGGTCCAAATTGTGAGCAAAAGGCACAAGAAATTTCATGTTTCTCTCCCACTTCATCTCTTCAAAGATCTGATTTTTTGGACGAGTTTGAATTAACAAGTTTCATGTTTAAAAATGAAGCTACACATGGTGAAGAAGATGCAGATTTAGAGGTCACCATACAAGAGGGAAAAGCTTTGTTGCAACGGGATAGATAAGAGTTTGATTGTTTATCAGACTTAGAGGAATGTATTGAGGAGGAGCCAGGTTAAATTACAAAATTTTCTGCTCCACCATTCATTCTCCAACATCAAGAGCCTGCTGCCACAAAGGAGAACATTTAAAAATAGCAGCCTACAGTTTGTAACATGCCTCTTGAATCAAAGTTGGAAGAATTTTATCTTCCAAAAGCTACAATGGAGGAACTCCATAACTAACAATGTATTGCAGTAGGTTAAAATAATACAAAAGCAACTTCATTGGATGTTGCAATAAATAATGATGAGTTGCATATTATAGAAGAGTTCCATATTGCCATGAAGGAAGGAAAAGAGCAGGAGATCTCCACCATTTCTTCCACACCATCCATTCAAAAAGGTCTACAAGAAGCTTCCATTTTTGGAATGGAAAATCAGAGTTATGGGCATATCAAATGGATGAGACCTTGCCCAATCAGGTATTTGGCCTCATTGGAGCCAAAGGAGAAGCCACAACTAGTCATGTTTACCTCTAAGCATGAGGATGATATGCAAAGTTCCAAGGATTAGCTGCCATACCTCTTCAACCTAAATGTAGAGCAACTAAAAAAAGTATTGGATTTGTTTTTAGTTGACACCTTGCTAATTTGGGTAGAAGACCAGCTTCTTGTTGATTTTCCACTCATTTTAGCAGCCATACTTAACTCTAAATCATTAGCGTGGCTACCAATTTTGAAGAAAGGAAGCTATTTTACACAACCAGTTGCAGGTTTTTTATAGCTCACCTTTGCTTCCAGTTAAAGTAGAGTAGGTAGGTTTTCTTTTAGCAAAAGAAGTTCTTGTGCACACTTTGCATGTTCCATTTGGAGCATGTATGATTTTCATTTTTTACATAGTTTATTTGTGTTTTTGTGTTTCTCTTGCACAATCCATTTCAATGGGTTTTTGGTGAAGATTAGCTCAAGTTTCAGTGGGTTTCCAAGTGGCTCAGAGGTCAGATTTTCATATTTCAGATTAGATTTAGATTATCAAGCTTGACTCCATGCCTAATGGATGCTTCAAAGGCCACTGATCATTCATCTAATAGGTAGATGACCCCTGAGAGTTGCCAAATTGTTATCCAAAATGAGCCCCCTGCTTATTTTGGCTAACTTTTCTTCATTCTTCCCTTCCTTGTTATTCAAATTCAATTTTCACACATTTCAAGTACTCAAGGGTTTCTAGAAATGGCTCCATTAGATAGAATTTTTCTTCCCCTTTCTAGAAAGGTAAAATTTTCCTTCTAACTCCTTGTAATTTTCAAGTTATGACCTGACGGAGTTTTTTGGGGAAAATTTCCCTTGACAGGCTTGCATCCAATAAGAATGCACCATGTGGCAGCAGGAGTCGGGGAGCAGTGGAGGTAAGTTGGAAAATTTTCCAAGGAGTTGGTGGAGGCACAAAGGAAAAATCTAGCCCACAGGCTCGCAGAGGAGGATGAAGGAAATTTTTGAAGGCCTACAGGCCAACCAGAGGATGACACATGTCCTACCAGTAGCAGAATTGGGGAGCATGGGGGAATTTTGACAATTTTTTCCAAAATTTCAAAATGTGCAAAGGGAAGAATTGGAAGCACAACCCCACCAAGCAACCAAGAGGTAACACGTGTCCAGTTGGTGGCGGGGAGTTAGAGGCACAAAAGGATTTGGTGAAATTTTCCAAAGTGGTCAAAAGGTGCCAGGGAAAAAAATAGAAGCGCGCCCCCACAAAGCAACTAGAAGGTGCCACGTGGTAGTAGAGCGGTGGGGTGCAAGGTTTTTTGGGGAAATTTTCCCAATGCAAAAATCAAAGGAAAAAGACATACCTCTAGCCCACATTCCATCAGTGAATTGGGAAGCACGACGTGGTAGAAAAGTGGTGGGGAATTTTTGGGAAATTTTCCCAAAGTCAAAAAAGGGAAAAAATTTAAAATTTTGGCCCACAAATCCATTTTTGCCCTAATTTTGCCTGTTTTGCCCTAAATCTTCAGAGGGCCATATCTTTTGATCCAGAGCTCATTTTTTCATGTTCTTCATATCAATGAAAAGCTTGTGAAAACCTCTACATGATGGACTATTAAATTTTCTTTTGGTGGAGTTTGGTGGGAGAAAAATGAGAAAACATCTTTGGCACACAAAAAATATAGAAATGACATTCAACCACCAAATTTAATGAAGTATGGGTCATTTTTTGGATCTGCAGAGCAATGTACTTTTGCGTATGGGTTTGTCCTTGAAGCCCATCATCTTGTAGGTGAAATTGAAGGGATTTGATTGGTAGTTGAACTCATAAATCATTTTTTTCCCGTGTTATTTTCTTTCTCTTCTTTTGCTTGGCCATTAAAAGCCAAATTTGGCTCATTTTGTAATGTTGGATGTTCTTGCTTTTGCAATCTCTTCTTTTCCCCTTAGCAAGTGGATTTGAAGGAGTTTTAGACCTCCTATGGAGATTGTAACACATTTTTTACCTCTTTGCTATTGCAATTTATCGTATCAAATATGGGCATGATAATGTATGTTTTGTGATAAATTTTCAATCCTCTCATGTAGTTATTATTGTCTTCTAATCCTTCATTGCATTCTGGTAATTGGTGCATGTTTTTTTGCTACAATCTTCATGATTTGTGTATATTTTTGCAAAGCAAGGAGTTCAACACTCCTTTGGTGTATCACCTCTCTGTTTTTGCTTAGTTTTGTTGCCATTTCCATGTTTCTCTCAACCATGTCTCCTTAGTAGTTTTAGAGTAAGAATTTTGAACTATAACCTCTGTAAAATTGCATTCATACACCTAAACAGAGGAGTAAGAACCAACTTCAATCTGAAGAGTTTTCTCACCTTGCAAGGCCCCACACCTTGGAGAAAACTCAATGTTGTGAATTCACACCAGATGAGTTTGCATTAGAAAAGTAGATCTATAAATCATTTGTGGGTGCTATGAATTTTCACTAATATTTACTTTTAGTGAGTGCACCGTGGATGTCAGATTGTAACAAAACAAGTCTTTAATTTTTGGGTTTTATTTCGAGGTCCCATGCTTCGCATTTGAGTAACTCCTCGATCTGAAAAAGTGGGAAAATGATATTTTCATGGTGTGGGAAGAATACAGAAAAAAAAATAGCCCTCGAGATCCATAAAAAATAGGGGTTTCATGACACAAGAACTAGTTCACGTGAAACTAGATTTTTCAATGATCATTTCCACCAATTTTTGGGTGATTTTGACCACAAGAATCCTGACAAGTGGAGAGATAGCTCGCTGATTTTTTCCACTACTATGTCATTGCAGCAATTAAAGGAGCTCAAAAATGTAGGTTTCCCTTTATTCTCCATTTTTAATAAAAATTATATTTTTATGGGGTTTTTCTTTTGGTGCTTCATGTGAAATCTTACTTCAATCTGACAACCGGTTTGATAGAAAATCCCACTTCTTTCTTCATTGAGATGGAAAGGAGATTTATTCATTTTGAATGCTCCATTGCATGAGACGAGATTTTAAAAATATTATTTTTATGGTATTGGATATAGGAACAAATAGGAAAAAATGGTTCATTGATTCATGCACTGGTTTGTAAGATTTTTGTGAATCTCCATTTTTTGGCTATGGAGATTTTCTACTATTCTCTTCGTTGTTATTCATTTCTCCTTCGTCCTTTTCTCAAGATTCCTTCTGAGACATGTATGCTTTCATGTATTGAAGGAGAGTATTTCTATGATAGGTCTAGTTTGAGGTTCAGAAATGGTGGAGTGATGGCAAGGATATTGCAGAGGAAGAATGGAGAAATGTATGTGCATAGGAGTGGAAGCAGTTAGAAGCAGGTAAATATTTGAATTTTTAAAAACATGATGAGAGAGATCTAGGTGAATTTTACTGTCCCTGATTTCCTTCACCTCAAAGGGATATGAGGGACATCAATTTCCACAATACACAAGGAGCTGACATGTGTCCTTGATCCGATGGCAGGGAGTGAGTGCTCAAAAATTAGCTTTAAAGCACTTAGGGGCTGGAAGCGGGTCACGTGGGTGACCAAAACTCTATCCTAAAGGTTTGAGAAAAATTTTCAAGGTCTAATGTGCTTGACCTATGAGGGATATGAGGGACATCAAATTCCTTGACCTATGACCTATGAGGCAATGTTGATGGTCGTATGGGGTTCCAGAGGTCACATGGGGGCTGGGAGAATTTTCTCAAGGTTGATTTACCTAACCCTTAGGGAAATTAGGGACATAAAATTCCACTAGGCTCTTGGAGCCTACACTTGTCCTCCTAAAATTTGCCTAAGTCTTGAACTTACTCCAAGAGGACAACTTATGATGATGATAACTTGAGCTCCTGATGGACTTTTTCAGAAAATTTTTATATGATCCTAACTAGAAATGGAATTTTTAATCCAATGGTGAAGTTATCATGTCTTGATTCTTCCATTTTATCCCTGAAAAATCAGAATTTTGATTTGGTACTCCACCTGTGCCTGAGAAAAACTTTCTATCAACCTAATGCGCCAAAGTGTTGTGGAAAATATGATTTACCCATATTTTAGGGATTGGTATTATCTTTTTAGAAAAAAAAATATTCTCCTAACTCCATTTGGAGCTCCCAAAATCACCCTCTGAAGCTCCACAACTTATTTAGGCCTGTGCATTGTCTAGGCCTATAAATCCCCAACTTTGATGAAACTTCCACAGCTACTCCAAATCTTCCTTGAACCTTCCAAAATCACCTTTATGGTGTTCCTATTCTGTTAAATTACTTCCAAGTCAATTTTTTCTTTTCTTATATGTTCCATGGAGTTTCTCTAGTCCTCAGAAGGTGAGTGATATCCTTTCCCACAATTGCATGTAGCTTCCAACTTTTGATGAACTCCTAAAATCACCTAAGGGGTTGATTTGAATTTCCTAAATCACCTAGGGGAATGAATTAACATTGATTAGGAGGTTACTGGACTAAATGAGAAGACTTGGGGTGTCCTGAAATGATAGGACTTGAAAAAATTGGTACAATGGTATCGTTACCATGCTTGGAAATAGTCAATTTCCCTGTTGCACATTTGCATGAAAAAAATTGGCTCTAACTTGGGGACATGACATGGACTAAGCGCAATGAAGAGATGGAGTGAAGAATCCTATAATTTCAACTTTAAACCATATAATCCATTGACAAGTTCCTTATCCATTGTTCCTTGAGGATTCATGTACAACTTATGAAGAGAGAGAGAGAGAGAGAGAGAGAGAGAGAGATAGAAGAGAGAGAAGGAAACACACACAACACAAGGAAACACACAACACATGAAAGAAAAGGAAACATGCCACAGAAAGGGAAACACACCTAACAATCACCTATGGTATAGGTTTGGGGATAACCCACTTTCACTGAAGCATTTTCCATTTCTCAAAACTTACTTATGAGTGGGCAATATTGAGTGATGTTGTTTTGTGAAGCCATTGACTGGTTTAAGAAAGTAACATCCTTTCCTTAATTTTTTATGGAATCCATGTGCTTCCATGATTGTCCTTTTACTTTGTAGGAGTGAGTTCATGTGAGATTTTTGATGCTCAGGTCTTCATTTAGAAATTCCTCATCCGTCATGTTCTTTGGAATTAGTTTCATAGTGCTAGTTTCCTTCCATGTTTATGTATATAGTTGATTCTCCATCAAGCATCTCATCACTGCCCCAAAGCTTATCTTCATTCCAATTCCTTGAATATTCTGAGTTACTTTATTTCTCAGGTCTATGCTCATTGACATCTTCTCCATGAGAAACATTAGATTCATCCTTTATCTCTATTCCACTATGAGGCATTTGAGTATTGGCAAGAGAATAGGAGGTAAACTCATATTTTTATTGTATGTCTGAGGCACGAGTTAAGATATCAAGAATAAGCTCAGGATCTTCCAGAACTCCTACTACATCTAAGATTTATTACACAGAGTTATGCTTCGTTCTTTCTTACAACTCATCTTTGTACGCCTTTTAGTAATGCAGCTCAAGGAAACTATCCAAAGGGAATACCTCATCATTTTGGGAATCATTTCACTCTACCAATCCTTCATCAAAAATATCTTCATCTTCAGATTTCTTGAAACTCCTTGCTTCAATTTCTTCCTCATGGAAATAGTCTTCATCTTCAAATGGGAAATATAATATCTCCATTTCATTATTATATCCATAAACCATTTTCTCAAGAGAAGCATCATATTTTTCATCTTTCCTTATCTCAATATGGCCAACCTTCACATTAGTTAAGGATTCCAAATCATTTTCATGCTTTTCTTATAGATTTGTGGCTTGTATCAGGAGTTCAATACTAAGCTCAAAGTCCTCAGTTTCTTCTACATCTTTCTTTAGTTATTGTATAAACAATTCTTTCAGACCTTTCATAAGCTCATCACAAGCTCATTTTGTCTCTTCATAGATGGCCTGACTGAGATCATGTTCATCCCCAAATGGGAACGAGAATAACCCCTCTTCTTGGATAAGCATACAAGCTGATTTTTCTTCTTGAAAATCACCAAGAACAATCTCCTCTTCCTCATCATTTGCATCGTCTGATAGTTTGGGGTTTCCCTCTTGTAACTTGAATCTCCTCAATGCTTCCTCAAAATCCAAACCTCTTAGGGAATGCATGTATAGACCAATCAAGATGGGAATATATTAATCCTCCTTGGCTGTCACAAAGTGATTCATCTTCCTGTTATCTTGGTATAAAATGTTAGCTTCTAGGATTTCAAACTTTCATACCATGTACCTCATCTTCTTCTCGGGAAGCAATTTATCCATGTCTCCCTTCACTGGTATGGTTGTAGATGACCATTTCATCTAAATTTTCCCTCCCAAGTCTCAGAAGAAACTTATACTTAGCAACATTCTAAACGAGGCTGGGGTGTCTTCTACCAAAATCATCGCTGAAAATTTCTTGTCTGGAAATATGGCAAGAGCCACCTCTGCATGTTTAACCTTCCCTACTAGTGGGAACTCTTTAGACTCTAAAGAGTAACAAGGGCCACTAGGTGGAGTCATGGGGATTTTTAGGGATTTGGAAAACTTCATAGGAATGAAATTATCTGAGGCACTTGAATCTATTATACAACTTTTTAATACATATTCTCCAACAAGAAGGGAGACATATAAAGGTTCAACTTTATTAGTCTTTGATGCACTCAGAGAAAGCATGTTCTGTGAGGGAGGTGTAGGTGGGTTTGGTAGCATTCCTTTAGGATGAGGAGTTATATCATTAGGTGTTATACTACCATTCCTATTGTATTGAAAAAAACTCTCAAACTATTTAGGATGGGTCTACAAATATTCAGTTTCGGTAATATGTATTTTGGCTTTGTTTGCATATTCTATGAAGTAAAAGGGAGAAGATGTGGACAAGGGGGGTGAAGGGACTGATTTTGGAGTCTAGATAGGCTTGGGAGTAGGAGTATATTTTTGGGGAGTAGATGGGATCTTGGAGGGTACATTAAGAGTTTTCAAAGTACTAGATTTTACAGGGGTAGATTTGGATTTTTAATTGGAAGAGGCATCAGAGGATTTAGTTGGAATAGTGGGATTCTTCTTACTTGTTACAGGATCATGGTAAAAAAATGAAAACTCCATGGAATATGGAAGTGGTGATCCTCAAATGATTATTTTGTTGTGTAGAGTCGCCATAGGAGGATCATAAACCTTTGTTTTCTTTCCAGCAGTGGAGGAAGGTTCTCCTTTCTCAGACTGAGAGTGAGTGAATACCACACATGAATAATGGGTTGCATCTTCTTCGAATTCTTCATCACCTCCAGGATACTCAAAAAATCTGATTTGTGTATCATTCTCAAGTTCATCAATTTATAGGAAATTGCCACCTTCACTTCCTTGTTCAAGCTCTTCTTCCTTTTCATGAATCCTGGAATCTACGTTTATAGATGGGGCCTCTAGGGAAAGTCTTTGGGGTGCTCCTACAATCTAATTTCTATTTCATCTTTGAGAATATACTCATTAAAATAATTCCCTCTTTGAAGATGCCATCTCATTGTCCAAATTTTACAATGATGGATTAGTTCTCTCATCTCCATGATGTCAGGCCTTGCTCTTTGATGGATTCTTGATCTTTTAAGAGAGGATGATATTTTCATCAAGTTCAACAACCATCCTCTTTTCTTCTACAATGTTCCTTGGTTGAAATATTTGTAGGAGAAAGCATACCTCCAGTGATTGAGCATTTATGAAGAATCTCTTGATATTGTTCTAAGATGATGAATCTTCTTCTATTATCCTACAAAGAAATCATTCGAAATGAGCCACGAAGTCTCTCATAGTTTCGATTTCTCCTTTATTTATTTGAGAAAAATGCACCAAGAGGTCTTGATATTTTTTAGTTGATTAAATGTTTCCTCAAAGGCAGTCTTAATTTCATTCCAACTAGTGATGGATCAGGAAGGAAGGAGGTAGAAGCATTCTATTAATTTTTCTTGGAGGGACTCCATGAATAATCTTACATCAACATCTTCATGTTGGACACAAAGAATCCTACATGATGTGGTGAAGTCCAATATGTGCTCTTCAGGGAGTTGTGTTCCATCACCTTTGAACTTTGGAAAGTTATTATTGGAACTTGTTGGTAGATCATGAAGAGGTGGTTCAAGAGTGAACGGGCATGTATTTGTTCCCCATGAAACAATTGGTTGAGGTGTTTCTACTTTTCCCACCATTATTTCCACTTCGTATTTTACTTTAGAAAATTCTTCTTCAAGTTGTAACACTAAAAAAAAATTAATAGGAATATGAAAAGACACTTTGGAATATGAAAGTTCACTTGCAAGAAATTAGTAGTGTAGCCTTCAGCAATGGATTTTCATGAACTCTTTTTTGTTGATATTTAATTTTTTTAAAATTATATTGGGGACCTTGCTGTCATATTTTGGATGAAGATGCTACTAAATCTACCCCATGGTGGGTGTAAAAAATTGTTTGTGATCAAATTTGTTTGGTGGACAAACTTGTGGATTTATTGATAATGCTCTGGGAGTCTAATTCCCTCTACTTAACTAGCACAGCTTTTGTATATGCATGTGCAAGTGAAAGTGAGTTTTTCTCTGAGTAACATTATGATTGAGGATTCAAAAGGGGAACTCCACTGACCCTTTATCAAATCCATGAATATCTTTCCAGCGAAAACTTTGTCTAAATAGTGGGAAATGGGAGTGAGAAAAGAAATAGGAGAACTAATGCTGCAGATATAAAATCAGATTCCTACACACACTAGTTATAAACTTCAACACATGCATTCATGAGAAGAAATAACCTTGGAAATGGAAACAAAACCAAATATAAGTTATTCATAAAAAAATATCAGGAAACCCCTTAGTCAAAGAAAGATAGAAAATCTTCTTCTTGTATTAATTTCTTGAACAAAAGTTGTACATAGTGTGGGAATGGAATAATTTTAAAAGTGGAGGAAAGTAGAAGAAAATGGTTATCTCCTTTTCTTTCTCTAAGAAAAATGTACTCTTGAGTTTATAAGATAAATTACCAACCCTTTTAGATGGGAATGGATTTACAATTTATAGAGTAGAATTGAATCTTCATCTTCTTTACGACGCACCATATGCCTTATTTATAACTTTAGAATATTCATATTCCTATAAAATATTTAAGTCCCTTTTATAAAATTAAGGTGACTTAATTTCCATTATGTTTCTAAAGTCACTTTTAGGTGACTTAAAGGCATACCAAAAAATGCAAACCCTAACAAAGAATTAGAACATTTAAAGAGAGATAAAGTTGGGGAGAGAGAAGAGAGAGAAGAGATTGCCCCTAATAAATTTTGATGATCCTCAAATGATGATGGAAAGCTCTGATGTAATGAAACTCCCTTAATTTCATGTTGTAAAATTTCCCTTTGAGAACAACCTACTATTTTTAGTAAGTAAACCTAAAGAAACTTACTATTTTTAGTAAGTGTCGTAGTTAGATTTTCCCAACCTCTACTTGATATGGTAGCTTGAATTATTTCTTCTTAATTTTTTCATCTCAAATTTTGGACCAACCAACTATTTATAAGAGGTGCTTTCAGAACCACTTACTACTTTTAGTAAGTGTCAATTTTGAGACAAAATGACCTTTTTGATGACTTTGTCTGTGATACTCCCTATGTGTTTACCACCTTCTTTGTAGCACCTTCAAATGGAATATTTTATAAATTAAATAATCCCTTTGTAGGAAGACATGCTATTTTCAGTAAGTGCACCGCAGATGTTAGCTTGCAATGAAACAAGTCTTGAAATTCTAGGTTTTATTCTAGGGTCCCATGCTTTGCATTTGAGTAAATCCTCCATCTAAACAAGTGGGAAAATGATATTTTCATGGTGTGGGAAGAATACTGAAAAAAAAAACATCCCTCCATATCCATAAAAAATAGGGGCTTCATGGCTCAGAAACTAGTTCACGTAAAACTAGATTTTTCAATGATCCTTTCCTCTCATTTTTAGGTGATTTCACCCATGGTAACCCTGAGAAGTGGAGAGGTATCTCACTGATTTTTTCCATTACTGTGTCATAGAAGCCATTAATGGAGCTCAAAAATTGCATGTTTCATTTTCTTCTCCATTTGTAATAAAAATTCTATTTTTGTTATGGGTTTTCTCTTTTGGTGCTTCATGTGAAATCTTACTTGAATCTGACAATCGGTTTAACGGGAAATCCGATTTCTTTTTTTGTTGATCTGGAAAGAAGATTTATTCATTGTGAATGCTATATTGCATGAGTGGAGAGTTTAAAAAGTATTTTTTTTATGGTCTTAGAGAGAGGTAAAAATAGAAAAAAATGGTTCATTGATTTGTGCATTGGTTCAAAAGATTTTTGTGAATCTATGTTATTTGGCTATGGAAATTTTCTACTATTCTCTTTATTGTTCTTCGCTTATCCTTCTTCATTTTCTCAAGATTACTTATAAGACCTGTATTATTTCATCGAGTGAAGGAGAATATTGTTTTGATAGGTCTGGATTGAGGTTTAGAAATAGTCGAGTGATTGTAAGGAGGTTTTAGAGGAATAATGGAGAAATGTTTTTCCATGGGAGTGGAAGTAGTTAGAAGCATGGAAGCAGGTAAATATTTGAATTTTTAAAAACATGATGAGATAGGGTTGGGTGATTTTTATTTTATTAGATGTCCCTTAACTCAAAGGGACATGAGGGACATCAATTTCCATGGTAAGAAAGGATTTTACACGTGTCCTTGATCCGACGACGAGGAGTGAGTGCTCAAAAATTAGCTTTAAAGCACTAAGGGGCTGGAAGTGGGTCACGTGGGTGACAAAAACTATCTCATAGAGGGCTAGGAACATTTTAAAATTTTGGATGTCCATGACCTTTGAGGGACATGGGAGACATCAAATTCCATGGTGGTCCTAGAGCTGACATGTGGCGTTGATACGACGACGGGATATTTGAGCTCTAAATTACACTTGAGGGCTGAACTAACAATGTTGATGGTCATATGAGGCTCCAAAGGTCACATGGGGGATGGTAAATTTTTTCCAAGTTTTAGGTACCTGACCCTTAGGGTCTTCGGGGACATAAAATCCCATCAGGCTCTTGGAACTGACACTAGTGCTCCCAAAATTTGGCTAAGTCTTGAACTTGGTCCAAGAGGACAACTTATGACGATGATAACTTCAGCTCCTGATGGAATTTTTCATAAAAATTTTATATGATCCTAGTAGTAAATGGTATTTTTAATCCAATGGTGAAGGTATCATGTCTTGATTATTCCATTTTATCCCTGAAAATTGTTATTTTGTAATTGGTACTCCAGATGTGCATGAGGAAAACTTCCTGCATACCAGATGCGACAAAGTGTTGTGGAAAATATGATTTAACCATATTTTATGTCTTGGAATTATATTTTCAAAGATGTTTTGTATTTCTCATAACTCCATCCAAAGCTCCTGAAATCACCCTCTGAAGGTTCACAACTTATTTGGCTTGTGCATTGCCTAGGCCTGTGAATCCGCAACTTTGATAAAACTACCAAAATTGCTTCAAATCTGCCCTAAACCTTCCAAAATAACCTTAATGATGTTCCGATTACTTTCAATCACTTCCACATCCATTTTTTATTTTCTTCTATGCTCTATGGAGTTTCTCTAGTCCTCGAAAGGCCAGTGATAGCCCTTCCCACAGCTACCTGTAGCTTGCAACTTTTGATGAACTACTAAAATCACCTAGAGGGGTTGATTTGACTTTACTAAATCAAATAGGGGAATGAATTAACATTTATTAGGAGGTTACTAGACTAACTGGGCAGACATGGGGTGTCTTGTAATGATTGGACTTGAAAAAATTGGTACAAGGGTATCATTGTCATGCTTGGAAATTATCAGTTTCCCTGTTGCACATTTGCACAACAATAGTATCTTATTCAGGGTGTATGTGTTGAAGGATTTCAGAGATAAAAGAAGGATATTCTCATATAAAAAATGTTGAGGTTCTTCCTTTCCATAATTTGAGAGTATTTACAAAGTTTAGTTGTGACTCCTTAACGACATTTCTTGTTACATGTTAAGGAACATTGTTAAAACAAGGGTATTTGATTGTGATTGTATCTTGCATGGGATTAGTGGCATTGTGATAATTCTATAATTTATTATACCAAATTTTCTTCAAAGAGAATGTAAAAATGCATGAGAAAGGTTAATGTCTTTAAGAACAGTGCTCAAGAATCCACCTTTGTGTTTGAGGGTTTTGATCCCTTAACCTAGTAAAATGTACAATCTTCTTTAATGGTGAAATCAATGTTAATTGATTTTATATCCTTCTCTATTAACCCAGATATGATTTTCATTCACATGTGAACCCATAGACAATATTGTAAGTTTTCGAAGTAAATAAGTAGGAAGATATATAAGTTTGATTGAATTGTGGGGTTGACAACATTATATAGTTTAGTTAAGGAGGAATAAGGCTTGAATTAAGAAGGTAGAGCATTATTTGATTATACTATTAAAATGATAACGTGAAATAAGTAAATTTAGACTTTTGGGATAATATTAGTTCCTTTAATTGATCAAAAGTGAAACCTATTTCTAAAAATCATGTTCTCGGGCTTTCTATAGTTTCTACAGTAGGGTTTGCACAAAAAGAGTTATAAAAGATACAAACTTGTAATTTCAGTCCGCAAATATACAAGAAACAAAGTTGATAGGGTACCTAAGATTTTGAAAGAGTAGTATTTGAATTTTATTGGAGAAACCACGAGAAAATTATGACTATCCCTTGATGGGACAGTGAATCAATTACCAAGCCTAAATGGAGAGTGCATTTAACAAAGGACATATATGATGATCAAGGCATAGAAACTTGAAAATTTTTACAATGAATCATAAGAATAATGGGTACTTAAATCACCCTATACTTCCTTTTGAAATATATTCCCTTGAAATTTAAGCTTAACAGTCTTATCATCAAGACCTAATTAAGGGTTTAAGAGTTTAAATGAAAAAGGTAAGTTTAGGGAGTTATAAAGGGAATTGGCTCTCCAAATTTTGGGATCATATTTAATATTAAAAGAGAGATATTTTGAATTATATGAGAACCTAAGGTCACCCTTATAATTCTATATTCACATATGAGCCAAGTCCACATTATCTCAAGAAGGAAAAGAATAGTTTGTCTAAGAGAGAAACTAGTATTGAAATTTTAGGGTTTTGAATCATTACTAATAATCATGCTAATGATGTTCCAAGGTTAATAAAAAGGGAATATGTTTGTAATAATATTGAAATGATCAAATAAGTAAATGTTTCATAATTTGAACTAAGGTCTATGGAGTAAGGGAAGAGTAATTTGAATGCTAGAGCAAGAAGGTGAAATATTGTAATATTGATTATTTTCCATCAACTTTGTGGGTGATCCTAAGTTTTTTGAAGTGATTTTTATAGGGAATTAAAATAGAATATTTTGAAAGGTTAGAAGAAAAAAATATCTATCTTGGATGAAGATCTACTAGAGGAGAGTATATAAGAAGTTGGTTAAGATAAGTCTAGAGGGAAGGTTTTCTTAAATTTTGAATTCCATAGATGTTGAAAAGACTAAAAATGTAGGATATAAGGCAAAAATCATAGAGCATGGTAAGATCTGAAGCCAACTTAGGGGAAATAATCCAAAAAAAATCACTTAAGGCCAATTTGGGCATTATTAAATATCCTTATACTACAAGAAAAGTGTGTATTTGTTATTGTATATTTTGAGGTGAATGAGTGAATGAATAAATGTGTATTTTGGATCCATCAAGTTGACTCAAGAGATAAAGTTGATTTGGATTTAGATGTCTCACGAGTTGAAGAAGATGTGGATTTGAAATAACTTGGTATTAGTTTTCCTGTAAGATGACATTGTGTAGGTAGACAAAGAGGATCGTGTATCCAGTCAATGGATTGCGAGGTAGGAGTCGACTTGGATTATTGATTAGAGTAATTTTGAGTTGCATAGATATTTAATGGAGGAATATGTCGTTGAAGTGATGGATAAAGGGGTTCCTATGAAGAAAGGGATGAAAATGACTCAAGAGTCGAATTAGAAGTTTGATTGGAAGAACTTGGAGTCACATGGATCTTCAAATAAGGAAGACACCGTTGACGTTAATTATAAAGGGGGTCCTATAAAGAAATGGATGAGTGTGACTTAGGAGTTGAATTAGAAGAATGATGGGAAGAATTTGTAATATTTGAATATCTAGGAAATTTTTGGCTTTTTGAAATGTTTTGAAGCAATCTTGGAGCTTGTAAACCTTGAAAAGGATGGAGAGAAGTATGATATGAGTTTCTTAGGTCATTTTTAGGGTCTAGTAGTCATAATAAGAGTTATAAAGTAACAGGTTTGAGCTTATAACAAATATATTTGATTATTAAGCCCAAAAATACTCATGTGACCAAGATGTCTAGATGTCTCATTTAGTTAGAAGTTGAGGAAAAAACTATAAATTGTAAAAACAATTGTACTCCTCATTACATCTAGGTGAGAATCAATGCAAGAAATATTCTAAGAGATTTGGGAGTGAGAATTTACATATACACATGTGTGATAGTTCTTGTATTTGCATGATTAATATTCAATGTGATGTTGCATTGTGTATCCATTTTAGTTTTTGTGATATTACAGGAGTGTATGTGAATACTAATTTGAAATAACTAGTCTATAACTATATTTGAATAATGTAAGTTCCTTTAGGGGAGTCTCCTTATGTTGATGAATGTTGAAGTAATTGTGATAGGGAAGGGGTTCTATGATAAACCTTCGTGGTAATTTTTTATATGTTCCCATTTTTTTAGTAGCAATATATGTAAGAGAAGACTATAAAGCTTTGGGAAGAAAGCATTTCATGCCCCTGTCATGAGTTTATGAATAAAATGATTTTATTTTTTGAATAAATAACTTTGAGCATACTATGGTAGATTATTTTTGTAGAATCATGGATGAAAGGAAAATATTGAATTATAAGTCATTACATGGTTGAAAGGGTGAGTAAAAAAGTTTTATTCATGCATGAAATTATATAGAGAACTTACAAGTTTCAATCCCTATCCCATGATGATGTGAAGTAAACAACCTCTTCCATAAGTAGATTCCATGTCAAAGGAAATTGTAGTAGCCTCTGAAACTCTTCCATGAAGGAATGGGTGAATGTATCAACAAGAAGGGGAGAATTTGAAGGATGATTTTAGGTACCTAAAATTTTTCAATGTATTTCTAAGAAACCATAGTGAAAGATAGTATGAGGGTTTAGTGTTAGAAACATTGAAGACTAGGAAACCCTTGTTCATGCACAACAAGACAATGATAATCAAGAGGGATCATAGGATATGAAGAAATGTTAAGGCTTAGTAGTAAAATCATATGGAGAGGATTGATCTGAAAATGGCTAGGCACAATTTTTTTCCCTTGATTCAAGACCTTATTCAACTTATGGTGATTCTTTCTTGTTTCAAGTTTGGAGGAGTTTTCCCTAAGAGTTAGTTAGGGTTAGTAGATTGAGGACTCCATTCAAAGATTTAAATCCTGAAACTTAATAATAATGATGTTATAAGAATCCTTCAATATATTGTAGAGGAATTTAATTGTTTTATTGATGAAACCTTGAGTTACATCTGACAATATATGGTCACAGTGGTTATGCACAGTCAAGACATTATTAAGAAATCCCACTTACAAAGGGATGGGAGTTAGATAAGGAATGTAATATTCAAACTTATAATAGTGAAGAATGGTCTGAATGGGTGCATAAAAAGGTATTTTTTGAGTCTTTAAACCCTAAGCATATGAATCTATGCATAACATAGGGTAAGAGAAGGGATAGAATGGAGAAAATAGTTAGGAAGGTAAGGTAGGGTCTAAGAGACAAATACTTGGAGATAGCCTCTCAAATACTAAATGAATTTCATAAATGATAGAGGGCATTTGGCTATGTACACAATTCTTGTTGGATACCGTTAATCCCTACTAACCCTAAAGGTAACTAGATGTTTGTCTTAAGGACAAAAGTTAGCTAGTTTTAGTAAGATAGAGGAAAGAGGCTCCTTTGTAACTATAAACCCTAGTTTTTGGAGTAACTCCTCTCCTTCATCTCGCATTCATTATCCTTCATTCAAATTCCCTCTCACTTTTATTTTTCCTAAATTTGAGTAAATTTCATCTATTTATTCACACTTAATTAATTAATTAGTGGGCTCCATGTTAACCCATTTGATAATTAAAATTTGGCATTATCTCACATATCCCAAATTTAGTCAATTCATGGACAATATTACACACCTCTGACATCCCACTCCTAAATTCAAAAATGGGATGCATTATTGCACCTAACCATGTCAATCATGCTCCCCACTCCATATCATATCGTTATCTTTTTGACCTCATAATTCAAATTGTGAGCCGTTCTTAATCACATCATGTCTCTTAACCAAGATTACTTTACCCAACTTGTATTACCTAATAACCCAAAATCTAACCTCACCCCTAGGCTATAAATATGAGCCTTCCCCCCTCATTTAAACAAGTTAAATTTTTTGGGAAAATGTTGTTTCGAATTTTTAGCCGCTTGTTTATCATAGTATCCTCATAATGTCCTTGTAATGAAAATGGAATCGCCACAATACTCTGCTCCTAATTTGGTGGTTCACTTAGCTTGGTTCATGTTGCATGTTGTGTCTGGATCAGATCAGTAGCTCCATCTTCATTTTTCTTTTTTCATCATCTTACATGTTACCTGTTTATCTTGTGTTTTATCATTATTCTTTATCACATAGGGATTGATAGCCACCGAGAAAGTGAATTCTTCTCGGGTCCACTTTTTCGGTAATCCCCTGCATAAAATATCTAATAAATTTTTCCCTAATGTCTTTGAGTTGTAGGTTTGCTGAGATTGTAGAGAGGATCTCATCATTTACTTTGCACCTGTATCAGTCATCACCATCTCTAAGGTACTAAGCACTTGTATATTCGATGATTTCTATTTTTATTGATTTCTCATACACTAATATGAATAGGAAACAAGAAACTATGATCCACATTTGGCACACCCGGTGGGACTAGACCCAAGTTTTGGTGACTTTTCTTTTCACTCACCTTGTATAGGTGTTGTAAGTATAATATTTATTGTGTTTCATAGTTCATGTCAATCTAGATATATGTTACGAATATTTAGTTTGTAGACTCATCTACTTATAGGATTTTTAGTATTTTCTCCATCCATGTGTTGGGGTTCATACATTTAGTCATTTATGTCATCATTGGGGTAAGTGGATTTTTTTTTTGAAAGGGTGTGTTATTGACTTGTTTATAATGGGTGTCAAAGTTTATTATTATTGCTAAAAAAAATAATTCAAAAAAATAAAATAATAAGTAAATAAAAATAATAATTATTAATATTATCCCAAAATATCCCATCTCCTTTCCACTCCACTCGAGCTCACCATCCCTCACCCACACCAAATTATCTCCCTTCCTAACTGAGATCTACCATCACCTCAAACATCCCTGAGCTCTTACTCTAATCATCCCTGAGATCCTCCGTCTTTTACCTGAGCCACCCCTCACCTCATTGATCCACTTGGCTCACCCTACACCTCACTTCTCCCTTACCATCGACCCCATATGGCTTAGCTCTATCCAACACCCATTGCACTTACTCATCAACCGATATCTCTCCCGAAGTAACTCTATCCCACTTCACACCAATCTCCTCATCCCTTCACACAACTTGAATTAACTCCTAACTCCCCTCGACCAACTAAGCTATCATCCCCACATACCTAAACAACTCCAACTCCCCATCCCATGAGTTACTAACTCCTTACCCACTTACCACTTTGTCCCTTCCCCTATCCCAAGTCCAATCTAACTTCACCACCCACTCTCCATTAACCCCTCCAATGTTCTCAACTTCCCCTTAACTTGGCTCCTCAGACAAACCATCACCACTCCCTCTCCACACCCCATCTACTAATTTCTAACTCACTGACCAACGATCATGTTGGACACTCATCCATGTCCCCATGCTGATCTATTCCATGTTCATCAAGCTACCCCATGCACCTTTCCATTCTCTCAACCATAATTTACCAACTCCCCTCCTCGAACATCCATCCTACCTCCATTTCCTAACCAATTTCCCCTCATCACTCGGCTCACCTTAACACAACCCTCTTCAGCCTCAGCCACTCACACCTCACTTTGTTCTTAGTCCCAAGCTTCCATCAATCTCCCAATCCCATGCCTTCCTGGCCAAGTCCTCCACTTCTAGCACACATCGCTTCTCTGTTAGTATTCTACACCCTCCACGCTCGTCCTATGACCCATTTGATCCATCCTTATTCTACCTCACTTCTCAACCACCCAACCTTCCATTTGATCCCCTCTCTTATCCACTGGTCAAGCTACTACCCTGATAACCTATCCACCCACACCAAGCTATATCCTCTGCCCAAGCCATCCCTCTGAGATTACCCATGCCTAACAACTTCATCCTCTTCCTCGTCCCCACCTATGACCCTTCATAACCTCTGTGCATAGCTCCCACACCATCATAGAACTCCAAATGGTATCTCCCAACCGCCTCCCTCACCAAACTTCTCGATATTATCACTATGTCCCTTCCCCTATCCTGAGCCTATCACCCTTCATCCCACAACACATTTCATTTCAATCTCCACTTAACACGCACTGACCCATGTGAGCTCAACATAGCTCCTACTTCATCACTTATTATACCCACTTCATCAAATATGAATACCTTATTAGAAATCATTCCACCTTTACCCATCACCCCATCCTTAGCATCACTTCCATTCCCTCTTTTTGAACTTTTACCTACACCTACTACATTTACTATTGTAAACACATCTATCTCACCTTACTCTTCCAGGGCCATATCCAAAATCATTCCACCTTTATCCATTATCTCATCCTTAGCATCACTTCTAGTCCTTCTTTCTAAACTTTTACCAACACCTACTATATCTTCTAATGTAAACTCATCTACCTCTGCTTCCTCTTCCACATCCATGTCATTACTTAATGACTTTTTGCAAGATTTTAAAATTTCCTTGACTTCAATTTATTGTCCCATATTCTCTATACAATCAAACAGCAACACATCCAATTAATCAACACTCATATCTAAGATAGTATCATCTTCAATTCCTTCTGTATAAATTCTTGGAATTCCTCCCAAAGATCCCTATTCATAGACAATATGTTGAGCCCCATTTCCCAAACATCCTCCTTCACATCCTCACGAAAAAGTGGACCTCATAGTCCCCAATACTGATCCCCCTGAAGCCACGCCATATTCTTCTATTTTAGGACCACACCCTTTGTCATCCTCTTCCATTTTGGGAGCATCCCCTTCATCAATAACATCCACTAATAATAGAGCAACATAAAAACCCTTTTACAAACAGTATCTCAAAACTAATTCTAAGGCATATGTATCCTCCATCAATATCCCACACAAACGCATTCATATCCCCTTTTCAAATATAAGACAACATCAAAGTTTGTTACTACACCACCACATGTCTAGGCATTATCCCAAAATCCTCCATCAATGAATCCAAGGTATTACACCACCATGTTTCATTAGTTAATCCAATCCTTAGCAATCACCTTACCACAAATTAAATCTTTTGACCCAAGTGCACTAAGGCCATCAAGGTTTGATTCTAATCTTGTTTGCATATTTCACTATGCCCTTGGACATGACATTGAACAATGTAAGGCTCTCCAAGCCATTGTACACAATTTTTAAATGAAAATATTAATGAAAAAAAACCAACTCTTTCACCAATCCAACCAGCCCCCTCATCCCAACATGCATATGTTAAAACATCTAGACCACCCCTTTAATTAAGGACCTTGGTCATTACTCCTCCACCAAAAGAAGATGCAACCAATGACACAACAAATGTACCATCAAAGGAGGATGATCCCAAGGATGGTCCTCCCCTTTTGATCAATGTTGTTCCGATAACCACCCATTTGAGACCATATAATTATGACTCCACCTTACAACCCACTCCAAATACTTTTGTCACTATCCCTCCTCCTAAGGAACTTGCTCCCTCCACACCTCTGTCACTACCAAAGGTTGTCATTGCTTCTCCTACCACTCATCCCACATCAGCATCTTCATATTCCTCTAAGGCCAAGGTATATGTTCTGGCTACTCCAAATTTTTCTTCCATCAAACAAATCATTAATAAACAACTTCAACAGGACCCGGTCATAATATTTCTTTATGAGCTCATTCAAAGCTCACCACACCACAAACATCATCTTATGGAAATTATCAAACATATCTCAGTATCATGTGATGAGTCCCAAGCTTTCATAGCTTTATCTCACACCTTCATAGTGTCTACCACCATGTCTTTTGACAGTTCATAAATCCCTAAGATACCATAGGAAGAGCATGATTTACCTCTATTCATCACAATCCACATCAATGATACATGTATCCAAAGAACCATGATTGACAATTGTGCCAGTATCAATATCATTTCTTCTCATACCTTCAATCATCTCAAATTTCCTAACACCATTTTTTCTAACTCCCCTACCATCCTACGTGGATTTAAGGATAATGTAACTCCCCCATTAGCAAAAGCTTTCCTTCCTATCTGTGTTGGCTATAAACTCCTTCATGAACTCTTCTACATCATCAAAGGAGAATTCCAGTACAATATTTTACTTGGACGTCATTGGATTCACACCATACATTGTGTCCCATCTACTCTCCATCAATGTATCAAATATGAACGTGAAGGGACCATTTATGCTCTTCCTACTGAGGCCCCTCCTTCCAAGACATTTCGTATGATCTATAGACCTAAGGATGTCCTTTTCCTTAAAAATACTTTTTATTTTGTTACATCCACCAGTTCTTTCATATCTCCATTCACATTACCCCATAATAGATCCTCTGATATTGTAATGCAAAATATTGCTTTAGGAGAATATCAACTCCTCGCTCTTAATAATCTTACTTCTCCCAACCACCTCAGCCACCTTGATAAGACCCCTATGTATCAATAAAATTTTGGTAAAATCATTTCATTTGTCCTTTCTTATCTCAAAACAAAATTAGTATATGGTGACCTTGATCAACATTATTCTCATACTCAAGATCGCCTTCACACCAAACAATATATAGGTGATTTTGGATTTCTTGGTAAACCATCCTTTGCTCAAAAATACCTTTATTTTTGTGCATGGAAGGGGTTTTTCTTGGGATGTTATGAACAAGGCCCTCACGAAAATATCTTCACCCAATCCCGTAAATCATGTCAAAAATTTGGCTTGGGATATAAAGATCCCTCCATCCCTCCTTCTAGTACATATGCATCTTCACCCATCCACCTTGATTCATCCACTTCTCCTCCATCCAAATACCTTATTGATTCAAATGATGCTTCTTCTCCATCTATTTATCCTACTAATTCAAATAATATCTCATCTACATCTGACTATCCTTCTAATTCACATGATACCTTCTATCCATCCAACTATCTTACAGATCTAGATCTAGATGACACTGTCCCTATTCCCCCTAAGTTTTTTTTTGTTTCCACCATTTCTCTCAGACCGATTACTTATCAAGTTGAAAATGAAACCTGATCTTTTCCCCTTAAGAATCTAGAGATGGTAGAGGAGGATTCCTCTATCATTGGCATTCTGCAATGTGATGATGATAATTCCATTCTTTCTTACATGGGGGCTAAAGATTTTCATATCCAAATATCCCTTCCCCTGACATGTCCGTTCTCCTAAATGAATCCACTATCAGCATTAATATTATAAATCCTCAAGAGCCTTGTATATTTAAGGTAGACCAGTATTTGAAACATCAAGAACTCGAAGCCTTCACCTCATTCTTATCCAAACATAGCTAGGCATTTGCATGGTCATACTTGGACATGCTAGGTCTTGATCCCTCCATATTTTTTCATAACATTATTATCATCCCTAATGTTAAACCAATTAAGTGGGAAACTCTGATCAAAAGCTACATTTGTATTAGTATAATGCTTATCATAACAGTGTTTTGAGATTTGAAATAGGATGCAAGTGTAAACTAGTGACTGCATGGGCTATAAAGAAAAAAGAAGCTTGATTTGAAGGTAAGACCAAGAGGATTAGTGAGAAAGAATAAACAAGACAAGAGTTGAAGGGAACATCTAACCAGGAGGCCAAATAGAGGATTAATTTTCAATTATGCAAGGTATATACAGATAAGAGGATAGGGAATTAAAGGTGATTAAGCTAATCGAAGGAGATAATAGAGAAAACTTTGCATAATGAACTTTTTAGACTAATATGAGTGATACTCCCTACATATTTTATTGAATTAATTTCATGGTTTGTTTTCTACTTGAGTGTAATGTGTGTGAATTTATTTTCATCATTTTAATTACTGTGAATCAATCATCCTGTGAAAATCATGAGATCACGAGAAGGTGTAACTATACAACACATTTTCCCCATGTTTTCACTAAGGGGAGAATGCCAGGAAATCTATGGTTAGTGCTCCATTGATATGTATGAGTGAATAGTAATTACATGTTTAATTATTATCTTGGTGAATGTAAGTTAGTACATTAGTAAAAAATAATTACTGAGGTAATTATTATTTAACTTAGTATATATTTTTATATGGTTATTATATCAAATAACATATAATAACTATTTGTGAGTGAGTGTTAACCAATCACTTATATGGTGTGTGGGAGAGATTTATGGAAGAAGAACTTAAGGCTACCTCCTAAAATATAAGAATTATATGTCCTATATATATATGTAAATGTGCCATGCATGGAATAATGAACAAATATTTTTTGTGTACATATTCTTATACTATTTCATGTTCATATCTATGATTCTACTACTCAAACATATATTGACACCATCACCTTACCTTTATGAGTTGGGCCCAAAACCCTTCCCACTTTTTTCTATATCATTAATACAACATTTCAGCTTAATTTTTTTATTGGTTGACCATCAATCCACGCTATGAAAATTGTTCCTTCTATGGTTCATCGATGCATTAAATTTTAGATGATGGATATGAGCATACCATTTCTTTCAACCCCAACAAGTTCAAATTATATTGAATATACCTAGTCAATTCCATGCCTATATCCCCACTTAATCCAATTCCATACCATAATATCGATACATATGATGTTGGTGAATTTAGCATTCACATTACTTATTTTTCTACCTCCACATTCACCCCTTCCATCCCTACATATACCATTGACCTTATTTCTCCTATAATACCTCCATCTATCACTACCACTATTCCACCTTTCACTTATCCTCGTTTCCCTACATCCACCACTCCTCATGTTAACATAATTGATAATGTTATCCAACACAATAATATCAACACTGATGATTACGATGATGAGATCAAATTCATAGAACTTACTGATGATAAGTTGTGAAACCTTGACTTTACTCCTATTGAGATGGAAAATCCTATTTTAAAGACAACTTTATTGATATTTTCCCAAGTAAGTATTAATTCAAGAAATTCTCCCTCTACTACATCCATGGTTCCTTTCTAGGAAATCGTATTTATACTAGACCTCATTCCAGTTCCGCCATCTCCTTAGGCTACCCCTACTTCGTAGCTTGATCCATTCACACACACCTTACTCATATATGACTCTTATTGGCACTATATCCCATTTGATCGCACTTTTTCTCACATTTTTTTCACATATGATGTCTTAGCACAATCAGGATTCACACTTGCTAGTATCCTCCCCTCCCCTCACTCTCCCCACCTATGTCATGGACATGTACTCATTACTGTTGCTTATGGCCTCCGTGTCTTCCATCTATCGGTATTATTTTTACATACACCCCATTCCTATCCACTCACCATTGCACATTCTTGGCTCAACTATATTTGTGGTGCTCTCAACCCCAATCATAATGATATTATGTTTCTAATGCATTTTTCCCACATATCTATTTTCAATGATTCCTTCCTTCGATATACCCAAATCCTAACTTGTTAGTAAACACATAACTATCCATAACCACATTTTACTGATGAATAATATGATGGGCATGTATAATTTATGTTGCACATTCTCTTTCCATGATCACCCTCACATTATTTCCTACTATGTCTTTAATCCCAATCCCATCAGTTATGAACAAGACATTGATGAAATCCTTAATAATTTTACTTGATTCATGACTTTATCACTTGGGTGGGAATCAAACTCTCCCCCCATCACCATTTTATATCTTTATTGTCTACTCTTAGTTCAGTTGCTACACTTCATGCTTTGTGCTTCATGTTAAATACTTTCTTACATCTACTTTCCAAACACATAATTTCTATTCATTATTTGATGATGCACTCTTGTTCTATGGTTCATGTTTTACTATTGAGTGTGTAATTCATCCATGAACCTCAACTTTTGCATCTTGAATAATCATGCTCTTTGATTCATGTTTATCTTTCTGATTGTAACTACCCATTTATTACTTAACCAAATTAAAGTGAAGAAATTTAAGAAAAGAGGTCATATATATTTTCATTTGAAAACATAACCATAAGTATATGAGCCACTTCACATCAACATCCATATCCAAATTCCTTACTTAACCACTAAATAACTTCACCATTCATTAATAATAAGGAGGAAGGTAAGATTGTTTCCATTTATTTTCCATTTCGTAAAATTAAAGTTGGTGTTTCCAAATGCCATACACTAATCAAAAAAATTCTTTCTAACATTTGTATTATGTATGAAATCCATTCTTAACAAATTGATAATGATCATTTCATATAAACTCAATATACTACATATAGTGAGCTTTGTTTGGTGCTAGCCTTTAACAGAAAGTTTTATTTTGCATTTTGGTCTATCATCTTATTCATCAAAGTTAGATTTTTTTTAGTGTGAAAGTTGACAGGTTTATCTTGCTCTCTATTTTTGTCTTCATGTTGGTTCTAGACTAGTTTTTTCTCTATTCTGTCCCCGGTTTTTTTTTGTTCTGGAATGTTTTTTCTCTTTTTTTCCTGGTTTTGATAGTTGAAATATTTATGGCTATATTTAGATTGTATATCCTTGAAACCATACTCGGGGTATGGAGAGTACCATTGGGAGGTTTTTACACTAACCACAGACTTGGGAGTATCCCACACACCTTCTTTAGTGAGTGGCCCTTCCCTTAGATGAATCACATAGACCATGGATTATGTAGAAAGAGGATGTATCATATGAATTGAGGTTGTCATATACCTTTAGGAATGTACCTTGGGCATCTCATGATACCTAGTGAGCTAGGAATGGAATAATTTATACTCCTATGTCTAATTAAGTATACCATAATTTAACATTTTTTTGGCCACAATACTATAGGGAAGAAGGGAACCCACCAAGTCTCCCAACTCCTCAGCTAGATTTAGTTATAACTTTAATATTAAATTAGCTTCTTGAGGAGTTAATGTGAATGACGCCATCTAGTGTGTCACATCCTAGTCTAAAAAATTCCAAGGGTTTACAGCCTTTCTAAGGGTTACAAAGATTTTATCTTCTCATTCTATAAGTGCAAACGTTAAGTGAGGGAATTTCAATGTCATGCTTAATTAAGTTATTAAAATTTAAGTCTGAAAATCCCATTCATTTATTACTTAAATTTTATTATAATACAAGGGTATAGAAACTAGACTGTTGTTTTATAATTTTTTATCGAGAGATCACGTAACGAAATAATTTTATATTTATTATTATCTCTTTACTATGTATTGGATAATTTTTTTTGGATTTTGCATTTGATTTGAAGGATTATTATTTACTTATTTATTTTGATTAGCTAGGATCAAGAAAATAGATTAGCACATAAAATACAGTAATGGAATTGCCAACAATATTCAACTAAGGTTGATCAGATTTAGTGGGAAAGAAAAAGTTCCAGTATTACTAAGAGGTGAGTAAATTTGATTAGCTCTTAATCACCAAAGATAACTATATGCAAGATCGTATGAGGATTTTGTCAAATGTATTTTGTAAAAAGGAAAAAAACTAAAAAATTTAATTTGTAGTAGACATCTCCAAACCTCAAGCTAGGGGAAAAAACAACAAGCCATAAAAAAAATAACTGGAGTCAACTACATAATTTATTTTATTTGTCAAAAATTTGAGATAAGGATTTCTTATAACATAGATCTGGAATAGTTGGTTGTGCATCTCTTCCTAAAACTAACCTTCTCTACCTAATGTTGTGAGATTTTAATTAAGATCAAAAGGGGATTGCATTGGAATTAGTTTAACATGGTTTTAATTGAAAAGATTAAAAATGCATTGTTATGAAATCTAATTCTACTAAAATTATAAGGAATCCTCCCTTTTTGTCATTGATGCTCCTACGAATCCTTTCTTAATGATAGAAAATTAAAATATTGTATAAGCGGATGAATTTGATTGAAAATCCAATAGAGGGGGGATGGAATACAGTTTAGATTATTAGATGGGATTTTTTATTTATCCCAAATACACATATTAAATTATCTCATATTAAAACATGCATAACTCATCTGAAAACATCTATTAACTACATTCATCGATAATTAAATAAAATTCCATAATATTTTGGTTATGACATCCCTCCCTACAAGGAAAATACATCATCCCAATGTTAATCAAATAAAAAAACATCACATGTTTGATCAAATGAAATGATAAGTGTTTATAACATAGCATGTCTAATCAATAAATGTATCAAGTGTCTATCAAATGAACACAATGTTTAATCTAATAAAACTATCAAGTGTCTATCAAATGTCCATAATGTCTAATAAAATAAAATTATCAAGTGTCTATAAAATGACCATAAGATCAAATCAAATAAAAGTATCAAGTGTCTATCAAATTACCATAATGTATAATAAAAAATATGTTGGAAGTTCCAAAGAACTTCATCCATGTCCTCTCATGTAGAATTATTTTTAGAGTATTGATCCCATTGGACCTTACACTTATAAATATCTTTGTTCCACAGATGAAGTTTACGACTATTAAAAATTTTTAAGGGTTCTACCAAAACCACTCCTAGATCATCCACCTATAAAGCTTTCCAATTAATAAAATGAGATACATTTGGGTGATATTTCTTAAGTAAATAGACATGAAAAACATCATGGAGTCAAGCTAGAGTAGGTGGAAGAGAAATATTATATACCACTTGATTGATCACTTCCAAAAATTTGAAAGATCCCATGTATCAAGGAAAATTTTTGGAAGCCTTCCCAAACTTGATTGAACTTTTTTTGGTTTAACTCTAAGGAAAACCTTCTTGAAAATTCCATGGAGTTATTTTTCTATTTACAAAACTCTTCTACCTATCTTTTTCTTCAACACATATTTTCTTAATTTGTACATACTTTCTCTTCCATCTCCTAAAGTAATTCATGTCCTATCATAATCCTATCTTCCTTCTTATCCTAGCTAATGTGAGTGTGACACTTTCGACCATACAAAGGATCAAAAGGATCTATTCCCAAAGTATATTGAATGGATTTATTATATGTAAACTCAACTAAGGGTAGATACTCATCCCATCCATATTGTTGGTCCATGTAGTGTATTGTTGTTGTGCAAATGTGTAATAGGGAAATTGATAACTTCCAAGCACGACAATTATACCACTATGTTAATTTTTTCAATTCTTATCATTCCAAGACACCTTGGGTCTATCCAGTTAGTCCAAGTGACCTCAAAATTAATGTTCTATTATCCCCTTAGGTGATTTAGGAAATTCCATTCATTCCTCCTAGGTGATTTTAGGAGTTCATTTGCAAGTTATAGGTAGTTGTGCGAAGGACTATCACTAGCCTTCCTAGAGCTTGAGAAACCTCACGGAGAGGAGAAAAATATCCTAAGTGGATTTGGAGGTGATCCAAAGGTCTTAGGACATCATGGAGATGATTTAGGAATATTTTGAAAGGGCTTAGAAAATTTGGGGTAGTTTTGCCAGAATTAGGGTTCACAAGCCTAGACACTACACGGGCCTAAAAATAGTTGTTAAGCTTCAGAAGAAGATTCTGGGAGTTCTGGATGGAGTTAGGAGTAGAAAAAAAATCACCAGAAATAGGATTCCAAGCCCTACATGATGATGAAATCATATTTTTCACAACACTTTGATACATCAAATCTGCTGGAAGTTTTTCCCAGGCATAAGTGGAGTATCAAATCACAATTTTGTTTTTTCATGGATCAAATGGATGAATCAAGACATGATACCCACACCATTGGATTTAAAAGGAAATTTCTAGACAGGACATACAAACATTTTCTAAAAATGTCCATCGGGAGCTCAAAATATCATCATAACAAATCACCCTCTTGGAGCATGTTCAAGACTTAGGCAAATTTTGAGAGGACATGTGTCAGCTCTAAGAGCCTGGCGTGATTTTATGTCCCCAAAGTCCCCGAGATCAAGTAAATAAACCTTGGAAAAAATTTCTCAACTCCCATGTGACCTCTGGGACCCTCATGTGACCTTCAAACTTGAAAGTTCAGCCCCCAGTTACATTTTTAGAGCTCAAATTCCTTTTCATCGGATCAAAGACACATGTCAGCTCCAGGACCACCATTGAATTTGATGTCCATAATGTCCCTAAGGTTAGGGATAAAACAATTGGAAATAGGTGCCCAGCCCCTATGTGAAGTCCTTTGGTCATCCACATGAGAGAATTTTAGCCTTAAGTGCTTCTACTATTTTTTAAAACAAATCCCCTGCCATCGGTTCGAGGAAACCCCTGAGGTTAGGGACATTAGACATGAAAAAAATTTCCCCACCCTTACACGAGAATTATTTGAATATTCAAACCTGGAACTTACCTCTTTCTTACCCCTCATTTCTCCTTCACAACTTCTCACCATGTCATGGCCTTGTTCTTGTTTGTATAGATACCCGGTCTGTTATTACTAATCCAAACCAGCTCCGTCATTATCACCAAACTCTCCACACCATGAAAAAAAAGCAATATCAAAGAAAAAGTGTTGAAGAAATGGCAGAAAATGAAGGTTTGTTCCTAGATAATTGTGAAGACACCCGATCAAGAAGTCTTCATATCTCATAAGATACAAGTCAGATCGAGGTTTCACCTTCTGTAGGATTCCACATTTTTCAAGATGATTATGATGCAACAAATGGGAGGTAAACAGATGTTGTGAATTTCTTGTTCCAAAAAAGTCCTCACTTCATGCACCAACTCACATTCATTAGATTTCCCATCATTATGGCAATGGAAACGAGCTAAAAAATTGCACACGAGATCCAAATGAAAAAACTATCACAACAGAGTTATTTTCATTACATATGAAGACAAAAACTAGACCTATAAATTTTGAACTCAATTAATGACCATCATGGTAGCTGCGTGCTCGAAGCCACTGCTAGGTGAAAATTTTAAATTTTATTTCCTGACATTATAGTAGGAAATGTTATGTGAAATTCGAAGGATGTGACTGCGACGATGAGATGAATCCAAAAAAATAGACTCCATCACAAATATAGCACCGAAAATCCACTTTTTAAAAATAGTAAGATTTCCTACACATGCTTGCTATTTTTGGTAAGTCTTCGTCAAAAGCATATATGGAAAATGCAGTGTGAACTGAAGACCTTCAAGAATCCAGAATGATTATCCAGAGCAAAAAATAGTGAAAATGATCACTTAGTAAAAATAATAAGTCCCTTATATAGCTGATTACTAAAAATAGTAAGTCACCCCAAGAAGTGGTCAAAGAAAAGGCAGTGTGCACAACATCGAATGAGGAATTTCATCACATCATAATGGTCGAGAAGGGGACAAAATCACCTCTCACTAAAATAGTAAGCCTTCCATTTGGACACTTACTATTAATAACAGGTTGTTCTCAAAGGGAAATTTTAGCACAATAACACATAAAGGGGTGATCATCTTAGGGAACTGGACTATTTTTTGACACTCCCTACATATTTTGGGTCACAAGTATATCATATTAAGGCTAGGAGTTGTGATCATCAGCTGAACAGTTCATGAGCTAATTTGAAGGAGTTTCACAGTGTGCAAGGAGTTCAAAGATTTAGATTTTCATAGAATTTGGATCTTTCCATCAATGAAGACTAATGTAATTCATTGGGAATGACATCTCCTCTTCTTCTTCTCTCTCTCTTTCTCTCTCCTCTTACTCCTAATTTTCCCTCACTTTCCAATATTCTAATTTCACGTTGGGGTTTAAATTTTTCATATGTCCTAATGTTTGTAATGTAATAAGTCACCTTTATGCTATATAAATGCACTTAAAATTCTCAAAGGAAGTTGAAAATTTTTCAGTTGCACAAGGACATATGAAAATCCATTGGGGGTAGATTATAAGTAACCTATTATTCTACAAATTATAATGCCATTCTCATTTCAAAGGGTTGCTCATTAATTGTGTAAGCTCAAGAGTGCATTCTACCTTGAGAGAATAAAGGAGATGGCCAAATTTTTCCTCTTCCCCCTTCTCAATTTCCTCCATTTCTCCATTATGCACAAATTTTGTTTGAGAAATTAATTCAAGAAGGAGTTTCGAGCTTTCTTTGACTAAGGGTTTTCTTAACACTTTGTGTTCATCAAATTTCATTTAATCTTAATGATGCTTACAAATTTATTTCTTCTCATCAATTCATGTAATGATACTTATAACTAGTGTGTGCAGGAATCTAATTTTCTACTTGCAACATTAGTCCTCCTACCTCTTTTATCACTCCCATTTCCCGCTCTTCAGAAAAATTCTTCCCTAGAAATATATTTTTAGCTTTTTTGTAGGGTCAGTGGAGTGCCCCTATTGGATCCTAGGTTAAAAGGCCACCAGAGAAATCCACATTTATTCATGCATGCATTTACGGAAGCTACACCTGTTAAGTAGAGGGACTTAGATTCCCAGAGCATTAGCAAGAAATGCACAAGTGTTTTCACCCAAAAAAAATTCTCACCAATAGATTTTGGTGTGTATCGCGGGGCAAATTTAGCAACATCTACACCCAAAATATGACTGCAAGGTCCCAAAATACAAAAAAAAAATATTGAAAAAAAGAGATTCTATGAAAATCCATTACTTAAAGATACACTATCAGTTCCCACACGTGACCTTTCATATTTCATAGTGTCTTTTCATATTCCCACTTCAATAATTTCCAAAATTTGGCTGAAGGAAGATACACCAGGTTGGACATCTCAAGAGGTGGTGTTGATTCCAATGTCAAGGCTTTACAAAATCAATAACAACGAATTAGAGAAAATACATACTTCTACTCTTAATCCTCCTCTCCATTTGGCACTTTGATCACTTCACCCGGAAATACTATCAAAACTCCTCATAATACTCCCCCTTCAAATTTTCCCATTTTTCCATCACCATTAAGCATTGAGTTCCCATAACAAGAATAATTTGAATAAGAATTTGTATAAGCAAGGGCTGAAGTAGAAGAAGAAAAAGTGATGGCTGATGAAGAAGAAATACCTCAAACCATTATTCCATAGAGAAGGTAACCACGCCTACTTTCTTTTGAACCACCTCTCCATGATCTATCAACAAGTTCCCACAAGAACTTGCCAAAGATGAAAGGTGAAAAAAAATAACATCCTAAAGAACACATTGCTGCCTTCATGAAATCATGTGGAATTCTTGGTGTTTAACATAAAGATGTTGTTGTAAGATTGTTCACGGAGTCTCTCCAAGAAAAATCAGTGGAATGGTTCTACCTCATGCCTATTTGATCCATAATTGGCTAGAATGACATCAAAACTACCTTCAAGGAAATATTTAAATAAACTAAAGACTATCAGGATCTCTTAGTGCAATTGGCTCAAATAAAGAAAGGATAAAGTGAAACCGTGATATTTTTTTGGCTCACTTCAAATGGTTGCTTCACAGGATACTAGAAGAATATTCTCCATCTAAAAATAGATCAAGAGATTTTTCATCAATGCTCAATCATCATAAGTATGTTTTTTTCTATGAAGATCCCAACCAAGGAACATTGTAGAAGCACAAAGGATGTCTATTGAAATTGATGAAGATCTCATTCTTTTTGGAAAGATCAAGAATCCATCAAAGGGGAAGGCCCAACATCCTGGAGATGAGAGAACCAATCCATCATTGCAAAAATTAGAAAATGAAATGGCGTCATTGAGGAGGGAGATATTTGAATGAGTTTCTTCCCAAAGAAGGAACTAAAATAAGATTCTAGGAGCACCCTAAAGGCTTGCCGGAGAGGCCTCACCCATGAACATAAATTTCAGATTTCAAGAAAGTGAAGATGAGATTGAACAAGAAAGTGAAGGTGGAAACATCCTAGAGATCGATGAACTTGAGAATGATAGAAAAATCAGATTTTGTGAGTATTTTAGAGGTGATGAAGAAGGTGAAGATGATGTGCCTAGTTTCTCATGTGCACTATTCACTCATTCTCAATCCAAGAAAAGAGCATCTCCCTCCACTACTGCAATAGAAAATAAGGTTGATGATCCTCCAATGGCGACTCTACAAAACAAAATAATCATTCAAAGATCCCACTTCTATCTTCCATGAAGTCTGTATTATTGGGGCCTGATCTCATAGCAAGTAAGAAGGCTCCCATAATCCCAAGTAATTTTTCTAATGTATCTTCTAATTCTAAATCTAAATATACCCCTGTAAAATCTAGTACTTTGAAATCTCCTAGTGTAGATTTCAAAGTACCCTCCATCCCCCAAAAATATACTCTTGCTTCTAAACCTGTGCTAAATACAAAATTAGTCCCTTCATCACCCTTGCTCGCATATGATCCTTTTGAATTCATAGAATATGAAAACAAAGCCAAAGTCCAAATTATTGAAACTAAATATTTGTGGACTCATCCTGTATAATTTGAGAGGTTTGTATAATATATCAAGAGTGGTAGTCTAACACCCAATGTTATAACTTCTAGTTCTAAAGGCATGTTTCCAAACCCACCTACATCTCCCTCATGGAACATGATATTTTTTTAGTGCATTAAATACTGATAAGGTTGAACCTATTTATGTCTCTCTTCTTGTTGGAGAATATGTATTAAACAACTGTATAATAGATTTGGGTGCCCTGGATAATGTCATTTCCGTGAAGGTTTCCAAATATCTCAAACTCATCATGACTGCACTTGGTGGCTCTTTTTACTCTTCAGAGTAAATATAGGTCCCACTTGTAGGGTAGGTCAAATATGAATAGGTGGCTCTCCCCAGATTTACAAACAAGAAAGTTTTAGTGATGATTTTTGTAGCAGAGGTCCCAACCTCGTTTATAATGTTGTTGAGTAGAATTTTATACCGAGACTTGGCATAGAAAAATTCAGATGAATTGGACATCTACAACCATACCAGTAAAGGGATCCATGGAGAAATTTCTCCCTGAGAAGAAGATGAGGTACATGGTACAAAATTCCAGAAACCCGAAAGCTAACATCTTGTATCAAGGTAGCAATTAGATGAATAAATTTGTGGCAACCAAGGAGGAAGAGGATATCCCCATCTTGATAGGTCCAAACATGCCTTCCAAGAGAGATTCAGATTTTGAAGAAGAATTAAGGAGATTCAAAATACAAGAGGGTATCCCCAAATCACTAGATGATGCAAACCATGAAGAAGAGGAAATGGTCCTTGATGATTTACAAAAAGAAAAATCAGGTTATGTTCTTATCCGTGATGAAGAAACTTTCTCATTCCTATTTGAAGATGATGACTCCCTTTATCATGTCACCTAGGAAGAGACCAAACCAATCTATAATGATCACTCGAGCAATGGGAAATAACTATTTATATGAGGACTGCTAAGAGTCATAGAAGAAAAAAAACCCTAAGATCAGTCTTGAAATTTTAATGAAAAATCTGGAAGACAAGCGTGAAGCTTACTTGGAAACCTCAACTAGTAGGAAGATGGGATATGTTAAAATAAATCTAGATGAAAAATATGATGCAGCTCTTGAGCTAATGGTTGATGGATGCAATGATGAAATGGAGATATTTTCTTTCCCATTTGTAGAATAAAATTACCATGATGAAGAAATATAAGAAAGAAGTTTCAAGGCCTACGAAGATGAAGTTGTTTTTGATGAAGGATCGTTAGAGTGTAGAAACTGCCAAGATGATTAGGTAATCCCTCTAGATAATTTCTTTGAGCTGCATTATTCAAAGGCATATAAATATGATCTGCAAGAAACGATGAGGCATAACCCTATGCAATAAATATTTGATGTAGTAGAAGTTTTGGAAGATCCTGAGTTGATTCTTGTTCTCTTCACTTGTGCCATGGACATACAAGAAAAGTATGAGTTTTCATATGATCCCACCGTCAGTACTCAAATTTCTCATAATGGAATTGAGATAAAGGTTGAATATAATTTTTCTCATTGAGAAGATGTCAATAAGCATATACCCAAGAAAGAAACTCAGAATATTCAAATAATTGGAATGAAAATCAGCTGTAGGGAAGTGATGAGATGCTTGATGGAGAATCATCTATATCGATAAACATGGAAGGAAATTGGAACTATGAAACTAATTTCAAAGAATATGTAGTGGGATTTCCAAGAAAGGACCTGAGCATCAAGAAGCTCACATTGACTCACTCCTACCAAGTATGCAAAAAATTGTGAAATCACCTAGATTTCATAAGCATCTGAGGAAGGGAGGATACCTTCCAAAACATGTCAATGGCTTCATAGAACATCATCATTCGGTGTTGCCTCTTCATAGTTATCTTTTGAGAAATGAAAAGTACTTCAGTGAAAGTGGGTTGTCCCCGGCCTTATACCATAGGTGATTGATATGTGTGTTTCCCTTTCTACTGGCATGTTTCCATTTTTTTGTGTTTCATGTGTTTCCTTTCCATTTGTGTGTGTGTGTGTGTTTTCCTTCTTCATGCTCTCTCTCTCTCTCTCTCTCTCTCTCTCTCTTGTTGTAAGTTGTACATGACTCCACAGAGCCCAATGGATAAGGCATTGGCCAATGGATTATATGGTCTAAAATTGAGATAATGGGATTCTTCATGGCATGTCTTCACTGTAATTAGTCCATGCCATGTCCACAAGCTAGAGCCAGTTATTTTCATGTAAATGTTCAACAGGGAAATTGATAATTTCCAAACATGACAACTATACCCATGTGTTAATTTTTTCAAGTCTTATCATGCCAAGACACCTAGGTTAGTCCAGTCAGTCTAAGTGACCTCCCAATTAATGTTTTATTATCCCCCTAGGTGATTTAGGAAAGTACATTCATTCCTCATAGGATATTTTAGGAGTTCATTTGCAAGTTACATGTAGTTTTGGGAAGGGATATCACTAGTCTTCCTAGAGCTGATCAACCTCATGGAGAGGATAAGAGGATCCTAAGTGGATGTGTAGGTGATATAAAGGTCTTGGGACATCATGGAGATGATGGAGGAATATTTTGGAAGGGCTCAGAAAATTTGGGGTAGTTTCACCAGAATTAGGGTTCAAAAGCCTAGGTAGTACACATGCCTAAAAATAGTTGTTGAGTGTTAGAAGAAGATTCTGGGAGCTCTAGATGGAGTTACGAGTAAAACAAAAAATAGGATTCCAATCCCTACATGATGGAGAAATCATACTTTTAGAAACTCTTTGGTACATGAAATCTGCAGGAAGTTTTTCCTATGCACAAGTGGAGTATCAAATCATAATTCTGATTTTTCAAGGATCAAATGGATGAGTCAAGACATGATATCCCCACCATTGGAATCAAAATTAAATTTACCATCAGGTTTATATAAATGTTTTCCAAAAAAATTCATTGGGAGCTCAATATATTATCATCACAAATCGATCTCTTGGAGCGTGTTCGGGACTTAGCCAAATTTTTAGAGGACACATGTTATCTCTAGGAGCCTAGGAGGATTTTATGTCCCTAAAGTCCTTGAGGTTAGTCATAAACCTTTTAAAAATGTACCTAGCCCCCATGTGACATCTGGGACCCTCATACCTGATAGTTCAACCCCGACGTGCATTTTTGGAGCTCAAATTTTCTACCGTTAGATCAAAGACACGTGTCATCTCTAGTACCACCATGGAATTTGATGTTCCTCAAATACATAAGGTCAGGGATAGAAGATATCAAAAAATTCACCCAACCCCTATGGGGAGTCCTTTGGTCATCCACGGGACTTGCTTTCAACCCCGAGTGCTTCAAGTGTTTTCTTAAGAAAATCCCCTGCCATTAGATCGAGGACACGTGTCATCCTCTTGGTTACCGTGGAATTTGATGTCCCTCACATTCTTAAGGTTAGGGACATCAAACATGAAAAAATTCACCCCACCTTTTCATGATCATAATTTAAACATTCAAATCCAGCGCTTAGTCATTTCTTCCCCCTCATTTCTCTTTCACGAATTCTCACCATGCCATAGCCTTGTTCTTGCTTGTCTAAACACCCAATTTCCCATTATTGATCTGAACTAGTTCCATCATGGTCACCAAACTCTCCACACCATGAAAACACAACAATATTAGAGAAAAGTGCTAAAGAAACGAAGAAGGGGAAGAAAATAAAGGTTTTATGCCAGATAACCATGAAGACACCCGATCGAGAAATCTTCATATCTCACAAGATACAAGTTGGATCAAGGTATCATCTTCTGCAGACTTCCACATTTTTTAAGATGATGAAGATGCAAAAAATGTGAGGTAAAATGGTGCTCTAAACTATTTTTTCCAACAAAATCCTCACTTCGTGCATCGAATCACATTCGTTGGATTTCCCATCATTCTGGCAATGGAAACAAGATAAAAACTTGCACATGAGCTCCAAATGAAAAAAATATCACAATGGAGTTGTTTTCATTGAAAAAAGAGACAAAAACCACACCTGTTAATTTTAAGCTCCATTAATGGCCGTCATGGCAGCTGCGTGCTCGAAGCCACTGCCAAGTGAAAATTTTAAAATTTATTTCTTGGCATTTTGATGGGAAAAATTATGTGAAATTCGGAGGAAATGACTGCGATGAAGATCCAAATCCAAACAAATAGACTCCATCACAAACCAGGAACCAGAAATCCACTATCTAAAAATAGTAAGCTTTTCTACACATGCTTGCTATTTTTTTGTAAGTCTTCATTAAAAGAAGCTATGGAAAAGGCAGTGTGCACTGAAGACCTCTAAGAATCTAGAATGATTATTTGGAGAAGAAAATATTTAAAACGATCACTTACTAAAAATATTGAGTCCCTTATATATAGGTGCTTACAAAAAATAGTAAAACACCCCAAGAAGTGGTCAAAGGAAAGGCAATGTGCACAAGATCTAATGAGGGAGTTCATCACATCAGGATGGTTGAGAAGAGGAAAAAATCACCTCTCACTAAAGATACTAAGCATTAAATTTGGAAAATTACTATTAATATCAGGTTGTTCTCAAATGGAAAGTTTGGCATAATGAGACATAGAGGGGTGATCATCTAAGGGAACTAGACAATGTTTTTCGACACTCACTACATAGTTCGGGTCACAGGCATATCATATATAGGATAGGAGTTGAGGTCATCAGCGGAACAGTTCACTCATTTTGGTGAGTGTTCATGAGCTAATTTGAAGGATATTCATAGTGTGTAAGGAGTTTGAAGATTTAGAGTTTTAATGCATTTGGAGCTTTCTATCAATATGGACCAACAGACTTCATCGGGAACGACATCTCCTCTTCTTCTTATCTCTCTTTCTCTCTCCTTTTCCCCCCCAAATTTATCTCACTTTTCAATATTCTAATTTTTCATTGGGGTTGCAATTTTTCATATGTCTTAATGTTCCTAAAGTAATAAGTCACATTTATGTTATATAAAGGGACTTAATATTCTCCTAGGAAGTAAAAAAGTTTTAAGTTGCACAAGGACATATGAAAAGCCATTAGGGGGTAGACGATAAGTGACCTCTCATTCTATAAATTTTAACACCATTCCCATTTCAAAGGGTTCATCATTAATTTTTTAAGCTCAATAGTGTATTCTACCTTGATAGAATAAAGCAGATATCCAAATTCTTCCTTTCCCCCCTTTCCAATTTCCTCCATTTCTCCACTACGTACAACTTTTGTTTGAAAAATTAATACAAGGAGTTTCTAGATTTCTTTGACTAAGGGATTTCTTGATACTTTTTTTTCATCAAATTTCATTTTGTCTTAATGATGCTTATAAAAAAAAATTATTCTCATAAATGCATGTGATGATACTTCTAACTAGTGTGTGTAGGAATCTAATTTTCTACCTACAATGTTAGTCCTCATACCTCTTTTATCACTCCCCTTTCCCTCTCTTCAGAAAAATTCTTCCCTAACAAGAGATTACTAGCATTTCTATCGGTTCAATGGAGTGCCCCTGTTGGATCCTTGGTCGAAAGGCCACCACAGAAATTCACATTTTCTCATGCATGCATATACAACAGCTGCATCGATTAAGTAGAGGGAATTAGATTCCCAGAGTGTTGTCAAGAAATCCACAATTTTTTTCACCCAAAAATTTTCTCACCAACATATATACAAAGCATGTCTACCAAAAATTTATTTACTCTCTCTATTTTTCCATTCCTCTTAGGATGGTATGCGATGCTAAAATTGAGCTTTATACCAAGGGAGCAAGCAAGGTTTTCCAAAACCTAGAAGTCATCGTAGTATCACAATATGAAATTTTCTTCTATGGAAAATAATGAAGTCTAAATATCTCTCGCACAAATCTATGTGATAGAGTGGGTGAATCATCTGTCAATTTTCATGCAATGAAATGTGACAATTTGGTGATTTTTTTAATCACCGCTAAAAAAATATCATGTCTTTTCTTAAACATTGGGATTCCTTGGACAAAATCCATATTGATAACTTGACATTTCCATTTTGACACACTATGTGGGTACAACAACTCTGTAGGATGCAAATGCTTAGCATTGACATGTTGACATTCTAAACATTCAACGATTTTTTTTTAAACATATAACTCTTTAACATATGCTACCATCTTAGTCACCCCATGATGATATGAATAAGGAAAACCATGTGCTTCCTCCAAAACTATGGTTCGCAAATGACCATGATCTAGAACATATATTTGCAGGTTTAATTGTTACATAGTTGTAACAATTATTCATGTTTGTATTCTATTTTATTTTGCTTCCAGATGTATTGTTGCATGTGTGAAACTTGATTATTTGTTTGTATCTAGATGTCTAATATCTATAAATATTGCATTGTGCACTATTGTAAATGATTTCATGAAAATTAATAAAATAAGTAAGGCTTGCACCCAAAATTTCTAAAATACATTTGGTATCAGAGCGAGGTTTTAGATTTGGTGGAATATTTAGTAGAATCAGTATAAATAAAAAAATAACTACTGAACTTCCTAGTTATCGACAAACCCCAAACCAAAGTTATCGAGAAAAAATCCTAATTAGGGGGGGGGGGGGAATCCTCCTAATCTACATATTTTTGCATTCTGTATAACATTTTCCAAAGGAGGGGACATTAAAAACTACATTTTGAGCTATTTTTGTGGTTTTTCACACAGAAAGTCATATTGATCTCTGGAGGCCACCAGGGCCTCGAAAAACAAAAAAAATAATTCCCACCATTCAATTTTTTCAATGTTTTGGATGTAATTATATATTTCAGTGTATTGTACTAGTTTACAGGTTTCCATATTCAATCAAAAAACTTTGTAATTTCTAAAATCTAGCAGATAATTTTAATATAAATAAATAAAATTTGCTTCTAAAAACACTCATGAAATCTTCAATCTCTTTTGCAGCGTTCAGTATAAATATTGCCTCTAGAAAGTGCTTGCGGGTAAATTCATCACAATTATGACTTCACTCAACACCTAATATATCTATAACAACTTCATCTAGGCATTGACCCTTTAAATTGAAGGGAGTAATAAGGACATAATGCACACACTTTGAGTCCTCCCATCCTTTTGTGAAGGATTGCATGGTGTAAATCTAAACATTTAAATTATCTGAGTATATAGGAAAGTTACACGTACGTATGAGGATATTTCTTTGATTTGGTGTCAATAATCACATAGACCCCTTTTGGTACTATCTTAGTACCATGTATCAGATTCTTTCATGTACATTAACATATCTTTCATGTATTTTCAAGTATATAGAAAGGTCAAACTTCTTCCATGTACCGACAGGTATATCAGAAAGACACGTATATAGAAAGTTTTAGTATATCAGACTAACAATATATAGATTGGGAGACCATATACTTAGAGAGGTAATAGCCTTACCCTTTATCAGTTTATTTTTTAAAATGGGCACCAATGCCCTGAAGTTATTTCTTCTAGATTCTCAACTTCTAAAAGGAAATAACTACGTAGCATGGAAGACAAAAATAATTACACAACTTGAGTTTGAAGAGATTTGGAATATTGTGGATGGTTCTGTTACAAGATCAACAACTGATACAACCTAACAATGATAGTTTGATAGATCTTATCAGAAGGCCAAGATAATAATCTCGTTTATAGTTTCTAATGATGGTGCAACCCCACATTTCAAATGCCAAATCAACAAAAGAAGCATGGGATAAGTTTAGCAAATTGTACAAGGCTAAGAACAAGAATGTAATACTAAATTTGTAGATTCAGTTATACACACTGAAGTTCAAAAAAATGAGAAAATAAAAGCTTTCTTGCAAAGAGTTATAGAGTTAAGCGCATCACTTCTAGCCCTAGGAGAGGAGGTTACTGATGGCACTCTCATTCCCATTGTTCTGAGAGAACTCCATCATTCATACCACATTTGTGTGACAACACTCAACTTGTCAGATCAAACAGTTAGCTTTGAAAAGCTTGTGAATCTACTGCAACAAGAAGAAGCTATGTATAAAAAATATGAAGAAGAGGAGAAGACACTTTCTTCTCATGAGAAATGGAAAGGAAAAGGATAAGTAAAATATCATCAAAAGTCCCAAAATCAGAATCAACAAGGGAGCAAGATACAAAATAAGAAATATCCCATCTGTAAAAGAGGACACGAGTTAAAATATTGTTAGTTTAATACCTATAAGAAAGGTTCATCATGAAACTCTGGACCTAAAAATCAACAATCTAATAATGGGACATTCTAACTACAATCTAGGCGTAGAATAAGGGTAACTGATAAAGAAAACCCCATTAGGATGGAAATATATATCAACAAGAAGAACATTCAGATGATGAATAATTCTTGTAAAACTTCCTCATCAAGTGAACCCTCCACATCATCTAGTGATGTCTTGTATGTTGATTCGGGAGCCAATCAACACATGACTAGCCATAAAGACTAGTTTACCACAATGAGGGACACACCTTCAAAAAATCATGTTTCATTAGGTGATGATTCTTCATATACAGTATAGGGGGATTGGGAAAATTTCTCTTCCTTTTGGCTCACACAATTGTAGATTATCAGAAGTACTATATATCCCTAGGTTGAAAAATAATCTTCTATCATTCAGTCAACTCCTAGATCATAGTTTGAAAATTTAATTTGATAGTCATTTTGCAAAGAAAATGTGTTTAATTCAAGACAAATCACTAGGCTTGAAAATTGTTTCAAAATCCTCTAATGTGGGACGCATGTTCCATCTTAATTTTGTTGACATAGATGATTAGGAACTTGTGATTAAGAATTCTACCTCCACATAGTTGTGGCATTAGAGACTTGGTCACATCATTTTCAAGTATCTCGAAACACTTCACTGGTAAAACATGGTAAAAGGATTTCCATCTCTCCATAAGGATACAAATAAGTTTCTTCACTACCTAGCAAGTAAACAACACACAGCTTCATTCCAATGGGGTACTTATCGAGCTCACGGTAAGATTGATCTAGTTCATACTGATATTTTAGGTTTTTTGCAACTAATTCATTATGGATTCAATACTTCATGCTTTGTGTTGATGATTATTTAAGAAAAATGTGGAGATATTGTCTTTGTAAGAAAAGTGAAGCTTTTAAAAACTTTAAGAAGTTCAAAGTGGATGTAGAGAATGAAACTGGTCATCACATCATAACTCTTTGCTTAGATCGAGGGGGGTATTTCACTAGTGATCAGTTCAAATCCTACCTACAGGCTCATAGAATTAATCAACAAATTCCTCCTCCACACACACCTTATAAAAATGGTGTTGTTGAGAGAAGAAATTGTACTATCAGGGAAATTGTGCATTGAATGATCGATGACTCTGGACTAAAAAGGGAATTTTTGGTAGAAGCAACAAAGAAAATTATTTATATGTTGAACAAAGTGCCCATAGTTTCTATTGATGAAGTAACTCCATATGAAGTATGGTCAAGGCGCAAACCATCTGTTGCACCACCTTAGAGTATTTGGGTGCAAAGAAAGCATGCACATACCCAAGAAGAACAAAAATAAGTTGGATATGAAATAAAAAAAACTCATCTTCATTGGCTACAGTGAAGAGACTCTTGGGTATATATTGATGGATCCAAAGACCAATAAATTATACACCAGCAAAGATGTTGAGTTTTTTTAGAAGAAGGAAGTAGAGACTCCTCCTCCAGACTCACTTGATGTAGATTTTTCACCTATTGTAAAAATAGAACTCGATGTTCCCAATGATGATAGTGATGATGGGGATGATTGTGATGATTATATAGAACCAAAACACATGGGGAGTAGTACAACATATGTCCAATTGGTATACAAATATGATACGAGATGCAAAATTGGATGCTTCACCAGATACATCCACCACTGGACCAAGGACTCATAGTAAAGCATGATAAGAAGTAAAATTTTATTTGATGAGTATAATCATTGAATCTAATGATCCCTCTATAGTCTAGGAATCCCTACATTAAAAATCTTGGAAAGATTCTATGGATGTTGAATATAAGGTCATTAATGAAAAACAACACTTTGCATCTTGTCGATCTTCCACCATGGAAAAAACCCATTATTTATAGATGGATATTCAAGACAAAGTACAAATCATATGGGACCATAGACAAGTATAAATCAAGACTAGTAACAAAGGGGAAAAAAAAAGGCATAGACTATGATGAGACATTTTCTCCCACAACTAAGATAAAAATGATCAGGATGATCTTTTCTCTAGCTACACAATTTGCATGTAAATTCCATCAGATGGACATGAAAAGTTCCTTCCCAAATGAATATCTACAAGAAGAATTATACATGAATCAAACTGAGGTATATGTCATACCTCATCAAGAAAAAAAGGTATCTAGACTTAGGAAATATATGTATGGCCTTAAACAGGCACCCCGGGCTTGGGTACATCAAAATTGATGAGCACCTCGTATAACAAGGATTTGTCAAAAATCCATATGATCCCAATCTCTACCTCAAAAAGAAAGGGGGGAGATTGTGATTGTTTTCATTCATGTGGATGATCTAGTCATCACTAACAGTTCAATGAAGATTTTAAATGAAATGAAGAAAGATCTTAACCGATTGTTTGACATGATAGATCTTGAGATGATGCACTGCTATCTGGGATTGGAAGTATGAAAAAAAGAAAATCACATATTGATTTATAAGTTGAATTATACCAAGAAAATACTTGAGAAATTTAGGATGATGGATTTCACACCTATTACTACACCTATAGAGAACATATTACAATTATCTCATTCAGATCCATCTCCTGTGGTAAATGCAACTCTCTATCAATAATTGATTATAAGTCTCATTTACCTGACCTAGACTAGATCATATATAATATTTGGAGTGATCTATTCATCCATGATCATGCATTAACTCAAATTTTTATCATTGGAAGGAAAAAAAGGAGGGATCTTGAGATATCTCAAGGGAACATTGGATCTTGGTCTAGAATACAAGAAGAATGATCAATTCTTCTTGACTAGATATTCAGATTCAGATCATACAAAAAATATTGATGAAGAAAATCCACTTCAGGAATTGTATTCTTTTAGGGATCTAGACCAATATCATGGGGAAGAAATAAACAACACTTTTTTTGCACTCTTATATAGAAGCTGAGTATCATTCTATAGGTGAAGTTGTCTACAAAGATATGGCTACGTAGCATACTTGAAGGACTTGGAGTACCATGGGATAAATCTACCACCATGTATGAAAATGATCAAGGTGGTCTCAAACATGTTTGCAATTCATTTTTTCATGAGAGAATAAATAACATCAAGGTACAAGTTCATTTCATATGTGATCATGTCTTGAAACAAAACATATAGCTTTAGTTTTTTCCCAACAACCAAACAACGAGAAGATATCTTCAAAAATTCACTTGCACATGACAAGTTTGAGTTGTTTAGAGAATTACTCTCAGCATCACTTGAGACAATGAAAAATTAAGGGGGGGAATGTTAGGGTAAATAATAGTTTACTATAGTTAATTTTGTCATTTACTATGGTAATTAGGTAACTATGTAGTTTATTTATTTGTTATATGGTTTTTATAAAAATTAAATAAACCATGTAGCTACCTAATTACCATAGTAAATGCCAAAATTAACTATAGTAAATTATAATTTACCCTAAAAAATTTCATGGAATGAAATGTGCCAATTTGGTGAATTTTTCAATCACCACTAAAACCATCATGTTTGTTCTTAGACATTGGGTGTCCTTGGACAAATTCCATGTCGATAACTTTTAATTTCCATTCTGACACACTATGCATGTATAACAACCTTGCAGGATGCAAAATTTTAGCATTGATATGTTGACATTCTAAAAATTTGACAATTTTTTTTGAAACATATAACTATTTAACATATGCTACCATCTTAGTCACCCTAAGAAGATATGAATAAGGAGCACCATATGCTTCCTCCAAAACTATGGTTCACAAACCACCATGATCTAGAAAATATATTCTTCCATTAAACCTCATGAGTCCATCTCTCTCTACATTTTATCCCTCATACCTATGATCTCGACTATCAACCTGAAGACCTAGCCTTAACCTTCTTGTAATATTTATCAAATGGTAGCTTCTCTAGGATCTATTGTGTAAGATTAGTCTTAACTTTGGCCATGGTGGTTATGTTTCTTCTCTAACTTAGTGCATCTATGACCCTATTTTCAATTCCTTTAATGTAATCAATATCAAATTGATACCCACTTATAAACTCTAACCAATGGCTCTAACAGTATTTTACATTAGGTTAAGTAAGACTAAAATATATATTTGAGACCCAAATGATCAGTCTTGAGTTTAAATGGTTTTGCTGAAAGGAATTTCCTCTAAGTTTTCAAGGCATGAACAAAATGTGCTAACTCTAAATCATGTGGAGCATAATTTAGTTCTCCTTGCCTAATTTTCCTTGACTCGTATCCATGTCCTCTCATGTAGCACTATTTTCAAAGTATTGATCCCATTGGACCTTAGACTAAGAAATCTCTTTGTTCCACAGGTGAAGTTTACGAGTATCAACAATTCGTAGGGGTTTTACTATTTTCACTCCCAGATCATCCACCTATAAATCTTTCCAATTAATAACATTAGATACATTTAGGTGATATTTCTTAAGTAAAGAGACATGAAAAACATCATGGAGTTGAGAAAAAGTAGGTGTTAGTGAAAATTCACAACATCCCCAAGATGATCTATGGATTTTCTTTTCTAAGGAAATGTCATTTGGTGTGAATGCACAACATTGAGATTTCCCAAAGTGTGGGACCCTTGCAAATGAGGAAAGCTCTCTAGAGAAGGTTGGTTCCTCTTACTAAACTACCTGCCACAAGTTATTCTAGAGTAGTAAAACTAAATCTAATCCTAATCTAACTTCCAAGGAGACAAGGAGAGAAAGAAAACTAGCAAAACCAAAGCCTATGATAAAATGGTGATACACTAGAGAAGGAAAATGTTGAACATCTATCAAAACTTCCATGGAAACAAAGAGAGGTGAGCAATGGAAGGGATGGACAAGTGCATCACAACACCAAGGATGGATTTCACACAAAAAATGTTCCAAAACTCCATGAACATAGATCCAAAACCTACAATGAACATCCAAACATGCACAAATGCCTGAAATGAAGAGAGGCAAGAAGAAAACAACCAAAAACGACCAAGGATGGACAAATGCATCACAAAACATGTTTTATTGCTCCAGAAATTTGCACAAAATCATCATTTCATGGGTAAGAGGTAGAAAATGCCATTACAGAGCAGAGGAGGATATTCAAACTCCATTTTTTGACCTTAGGGAAGAAAATGAGGGAGAGGTAGAGAAGAATGATGAACAACCCTTACAAAATTGAGCCAAATCTAGCTTTTATCGATCAAACAGAAATAAAGAAATGAAAAAACACAAGAAAATTTGATTTAGAACTCTAACCACTGACATATCTATTTAATTGGCCAGAAAAATGATGGGTTTCTATGGAAAGTCCCATACTTCATTGTACATTGCTTTACAGAGCAAAACAGAGGTGCATACTTCATTAATTTTGTTGGTTGGGAACCATTTCTACTTTTTTTACATGCTAGAGGCGTTTTCCCATTTTTCTCCTACAAATATCCATAAAAAATCAAAATTTAACAATCCATCATGTAGAGGAATTCAAAAAAATTCCATTGATATAAAGATCGTGAAAATCTGAGCTTGGGATCAAAAGTTATGCCCTTCTGAAGATTTAGGACAAAACGGGGAAAAAATCGGGTCGGCAAGCCAAAACTTTAAATTTTTCCATTTTTTTTCAAATTGGGAAAAAATTCCAAAAACCTCCACTGGTCCACCACTCCTCTACCATGTTGTATCTTCTGGTTGCTTGGGGGAATGCACTTCCATTTCTACCCTTTACGCCTTTTAAATTTTTCACTGGGTAAATTTCCAAATTTACCTCCACGGGCCCGACCACTTCGCTACTCCGCCTTGATGTGGACACGTGTCAGCTTAAAAATTATCCATAGGCCTTGTTCTCCATTATCTCCTTGGCGGGCCTGTAGGCTAAAATTCGACTTTGAGGATTTTGGCTAAAAGGGAAAATTTTCCCAAATCTCTCCGCGCCTTTGCTGTTCCTTCACCTTTACGGGCCTGCGGGCCAAAATTTTCCATTACGCCCTTTGACCGAAGCACCAAAAACTCCAAAAATTCTCTCGACACCCACCACTCCACCTTGCCATGTGGCATCTTTTCACTGGCTGTGGGCCTGTTTAGGGAAAATTTCCCCTCCAAACCCTACCAAGCCATAACTCAAAATTTACAAGGAGTTGGGAGGAAAATTTTACCTTTCTGGAAAGGTAAGAAAATTCCCCTATCTGATTGAATCATACCTAAAAAAATTTTAGTCCCTGAAGCATGTGAAAAATTCATTTTAAGTACCAGCAAAGGAAAGAATGAAGGCAAGCTAGCCAAAATAAGCAGGGGGCTCATTTTGGATAACACTAGGTGGTAGAGAAATATTATATGCCACTGGATTGATCACTTCAAAAACTTTGAAAGGTCCTATGTATTGTGGAGAAAGTTGGAAATACTTCCCAAACTTGATTGAATGTTTTTTTGGTTTAACTCTAAAAAAAAGCCTTTCTGAAAAATTCCATGGAGATATTTTTCTATTTGCATAACTCTTCTACCTATCTTTTTCTTTAACCAATATTTTCTTAATTTGTAAATAATTTCTCTTCCATCACCTAAAGCATTTCATGTCCTATTAGGATTCTATCTTTCTTCTTATCCTAGCTAATGGGAGTGCAACACTTTTGACCATACAAAGGCTCAAAAGGATCTATTCCCAAAGTAGATTGTATGGAGTTATTATATGTAAAATTAACTAAGGGTAGATACCCCTCCCATCAATATTGTTGGTCCATGTAGTATATTATTTTTGTACAAATGTGTAATAGGGAAATCGACAATTTCCAAGAACAAAAACTATACTCTTGTGTTAATTTTTTTAAGTCTTATCATTCCAAGACACCCTAGGTCTATCTAGTCAGTCAAAGTGACCTCCTAGTTATTATTCTATCATCCCCTAGGTGATTTAGGGAAGTCCATTCATTCATCCTAGGTGATTTTAGGAGTTCATTTGTAAGTTATAGGAAGTTGTGGGAAGGGATATCACTAGACTTCCTAGAGCTCGAGAAACCTCACAGAGTAGAGAAAAAGAGCCTAAGTGGATGTTGAGGTGATAAAAAATTATTTGGACATCATGGAGATGATTCGGGAAGATTTTGGAAGGGTTTGGAAATTTTGGGGTAGTTTTTCTAGAATTAGGGTTCACAAACCTAGGCAATACACAAGCCTAAAAATAGTTGTTGAGCTTTAGAGAAAGATTCTAGGAGCTCCAGATGGAGTTAGGAGTAAAAACAAAATATCACCAGAAATAGGATACCAAGCCCTACATGGTGATGAAATCATATTTTAAAACAACACTTTGGCACATAAAATCTGTAGGAAAGTTTTCCTAGGCATACGTGGAGTACCAAATCACAATTTTATTTTTTCAGGGATCAAATCGATGAATTAAGACATGATACCCAAACCATTGCATTCAAAAGGAAATTTCCAGCTAGGACATATAAAACGTTTTCTAAAAATGTCCATCGGAAGCTCAAGATATCATCATCACAAGTTTCCCTCTTGGAGCATGTTTGAGACTTAGCCAAATTTTGAGAGGACACATGTCAGCTCTAGTATTTTGGTGGGATTTTACGTCCCCCAAAGTCCCTGAGGTCAAGTACATAAATAATGGAAAAATGTTCCTCAGCTCCCATTGTAGACACCAAATTTGTGTCTGACGACCCCCCGTGCCTCGCATCTCATTCCGCAACCTAACCTCATCACCTAAACCTTACACAATTATTTATTAATTACCTTATAATTAATAAATCCACATTGCCATACCTGCCACCTCATTTCACCACCTCATCATGACCTAGTATTAACCCTAAACTAACCTAATTAAGACCTATAGCTTGGTCTACATCCACACCCATGACTAATGACTCCTCACCCGCACCTAAAACCAACCTCATAATGACTTGACCAAGCCCGCAACTAATCCCTCAGGAGAAAAGGAGGGAAGGCTGGCTATTTTACTAAAAATAGCCCACCTTGACCTGACTGATACCGGTTCCTACTCGACCGCCGTTCGGTTACGTAACCGCCATCGGTTCCCTGTAAATGACCACTCCCAACCAAAAACAAAGGGTTGGATTTTCGTGGATCCGGATCAGAAGTCATTGGAAGGATCCAAAATTTACTTGGCTGAACAGAGACAAGTGAAGGAAAGAGAGGAGTTGGCAGAGAAGGACATCAAGCCCAAGACTGCAACTAAATAACCAGAGCCCAGTGACACTCATCCAAGCATCAGGAGAGGAGATAGCTCATCTTGGATTGTTAGATCATCCCACTTGAGCTCTGTCTTCACCATCGCAGTCCCAAAACCTACATTTTCATCAGGAATTAGTAAGTCTTATATGTTCTTTCAGTAATATTTCTTGGATTTCTGAATCACAGTAATTACAAGTCTACCCCCAGATCCACTACCCGGTAACACTCTCCACCTAACTTACATTCCTTTACCCCTATTTTTTCTCCAAGAACAGCCCCCATACCCTCTGAGTCTTCTCCATCACCTCATTACCTATCCACAGTTATTCTACCAGCCTTATAAACACCATAACTATCATATAGCCATCTTATAGCCAACCTTCACCCAACCCCTTAAATCACTACCCCTACCGATATCGGTTATCATCAACCGGTACCAGTGACACTGACTGGTGTCGCTCATCGTGATTCTAAACCAAGACCAACCCTTTCTCTATTGTTCTAACAAGGTAAACAAATTGTAATTGGACAATAGCTTATTTGTTAGAATTTGTGTTAACTCATATTAGCAGGGGAACTGACAACCTTCGAAAGGAAGTTTTATATTTCATGGGCCCAAGGCAGTTCCCTCATTTCTTATCTAATTAAAATGTGGTGGTCTTGTATTCTTACTTGCAGGTAGTCCCTTCTAAGACAAAAAGGATTTCTTCGCAGTCAATCTGATCTCTCTCTCTCTACGGTACGTGCACACCCTCTCGACATTCAACAGGTATTCCTCCTAGCCCTAACCCTTATCTGTTTCTCAAAGGAATGAAAGGATAGAAGCAACTCTATTCCCAAAAGCTGAAACATTCTGTGTGAAACATTTTGGCATGCCCGGTGGGACCCATTTCGGGTTTCTTTCTTTCTTGCTTGCTTTCATATAGGGAGCCTACTTATTGTTTTCTTCTTCTTAAGATATTCATAAGGTATTTTGTTATTTTGGTAAAAGAACTTTCTTTGCTTTTACATCTTTGCATTAGTGAAAGTCATCTTCTTTGCTTCATCGAATATCATTTTTGATTTGGGTTTAAAACACGTGCATTACATTCTTGCTTGCTGTTTTCAATTCTAGTGAACGTAGATTAAGTAACAGGTCATACACATGGGGGTGATTTCCACAGTATTGATAAGAAATTAATCTTACTTTCACTGCACAACACATACCGAATCACGACATAATCAACACAACAGCTCAAACATCCCCCCTTTTTCTGCGGTATTCCTCCGCCCCATTGAGGTAACCTTATACGCCAAAACAAACTTGACATTTCTCCTGAGTCTTTTGTTTAGGATTGACATCATTCTGCGTCTAAAGGCATAAGCCCAAATTGATTAAAATTAACCCTAGGGTTAGTCTGTTAATTTGTTTGTGCATTCTTTCTTGTTCTCGGTTCTGTTTCTCTATCATACACTGTTTTCTATGATCCCTTCAGAATAGTTTGATAGATGTACTAAGTATTGTTAAAAACTCAAATCAGCAGCTTCTTATAGTTTGTTATACTAGTCCTATTACACTGACATCGGTTATTTGACTGACGTCGGTTACAGCCTAACCGACATTGGTTAGAAGACCAATATCAGTTATTGTCTTCTACAGTCCCTGATAAACCAACAACCTACCAATTTCAACATTCTGGGGTTGTTTCTGTTCCTAATAAATTGAAACCTTACTGTGTACTCTTGCTCATGGTTGTTATCACTCGGAAGCAAGCCGCCGCCATGGTTTCACATGCCTGCTCTGTGCCTTTGCCTGAATCACCCCCTTCACATTCTATGGGGAACCCTACGGACACCAGTGAGGTTCCCAAAATCCCTGTAGGAGATAAAGAATTTTTGAAATTTTTGGACGCTAATCCTAGCACTGTACAATACTATTTGTCTCATGCCCCTTACCGTACGCCCAATGGTCAACTCCTTGTTGGCATGCCTATTAGTATAGCTGCTCATTTAGCTCCTTCTCCGCCTGATAACTCCGCTTTGCCTTCTACATCCTTGGCCCCGTCTCTCAATCCAGCGGCTTCAGGGGTTCATACGACACAGATTGGCTTTCCTTTGGTTAATCTTGGGCCCCACATATCATTACCGCCGACTGCTCCTACCTCATCTCTCTTACAGACTGCTCCGTTCATGACTTGCTCTCTACCACCTATCCACACAAGCTTTCCTTCTCAAGCTCCGCCCACCTTTTCATTTCCACACACGTATCCAGTGACCTCAACATCTTATATAGGACATCCCTATTCGGTCACCTCAACATATTCGTCCTCCATACCTTGTCAACATTTAACCCCACCATTGTCTAGTGGAGGCCCTTGGCGCAATTTGCCTCCGTTTACCACAACCACACCATCATCTCATCCAACCACGGATTTCATCAAACAAATGATGGACAAAATGCAAAATCTGGAGGCTTCTGTTTCGGGAAGTCATAGCACCTTGACATACGAGCAAGTTTGTCAGGAGCCTATCCACCCTTTTTTCCCCCTTCATTCATATCCTCCTCAATGGGAACTACCGAAATTTACTCTTTTTAATAGTAAAGAGGATCCTCAACAACACTTGCGATCATTTAGACATGCTTGTTATTTGATTTCTCATGATGATGCCTTACTACTCCGCACCTTTCCCATGTCCTTATCAGGACCCACCTTGGAGTGGTACAGTGCTTTAACACAGCACTCAATCTTCTCTTTTAACCAACTAGCCCAATCTTTCTTGGATCATTTCTCCATTAACATTGCCAAGAAAGTATCTATCACCGACCTTTATGCCATCCGAATTTTGAAGACGAATCTATCACAGATTTCATTGGACGATGGCGGGGCCTTATCAACCAACTTACGTATGCCTTGCCTCAGGCCGAACTTATCGAAATTTTTACACGGGCCTATGCTAAGCACATCTCTCCTACCCTCCAAATTCAAACTTTCCACACATTTGACGAGGCCTTTACTATGGATCGAAAACTAGAGATTCGAGCCTTAGAGGAAGAGAAATTGTGGTTGCGCAACAAAAACCCCAATTTTTGAACTCAAGACTCCACTAATAAACCTAACACCACCACTCCTCACACATCCACTTCTTCGAAATCAAAAGGAGCTATGCACGCGGCGATGGTTAAATCTCAAGCACCGTCTAATACCCCACCAAAAGCTACCTATAAGTATAAAGCTAGGCCCATCAATTACACACCCTTGGGAGAAACTTATGGTGTCATCTTGGAAAAATTGCTCAAAGCCGGAGCTATCACCCTGCCTCATGTTAAACCTCACTCCAGGTTTGACTCCACCCATGCTATACCTTCTTGGTACAAATAAAATGACTTCTGTAAATTTCACCGCGTAAAGAGACACAGTCACGAAAACTGCAAGATGTTTAAAAACATAGTGCAGGAAATGGTTGATGCAGGGGATATAACCCTCAATAATCCTAATGCCCCTGCTAACCGAAATTTGAAAATCTTCAACAAACCATTCCCGAATCACTCTTCTAACAGTAACATAAACCAAGATATCTTAGCCGAGGAGAGTGTTCATGAGATCTATGCAGTCTTTGACTCCTAGCCAAAAGCCTCTATCGAAAAAATTCTGAATCAAACTTCTTCACTAACGCAGGAACCCGAACCCCCTTCCTCACCATCAAGACAAGACAAAATCCTTGCCGTTCCTTTACCCATCAAGGAATTAACCACCTAGAGTTCTCTTCTTACAGATGAAACTTCTTACACCACATCCTTGCAAGACTGTGAGCGGATGTTATCTAACTTATCTATTTCCCAAACGTCTCCTTCTACCATTCTTGCTATACAAGAGGAAGGCTCGCAACTTATTTTATCATCCTTAGATGAGAGACCTCTTGCACCGACATCACCACATTCTTTAAACATGAAGGATCCTCTCAAACACGCCCTCCTACCTATTAGTTCTTCATCGCCTAAATATTTTTAGCAACCGGTTGACCTCTTAACGCCCATTGATACAGTGCCTCATTTACCCCCTGTATCACACCCACAGTGGACCGGAATCACAACACACCTCTCTTCCATATCAAAATTTCAATTCACACGCGAGGATTGTCATCCCTCAGGAGATAGACGAGTCCTATGGGAATGTTTGAGTACGCCATATTCTACTCAAATGCAGATGACCAATCCAGACGCCTCTACCATATACCCGAAGTGTTTATAGAAGCTTAAAATGCCTATGTCCTCATCTTCACCCCCCTCATCTCTACCAAATACCTCATCCACCTCTATTAGCCTAACCAAATCTTCCCCTATACTTGGGACCTCACCAATACCCAGTCTAACACACCCACCTAAGCGGCTTGATTTATCTAAAAATAAAGCCGTCCATCCACTTAGGAGACAGACTCAATCTCCTCAACCTATGTCTCTTTCACAACTGAAACCATCATCATCACACCTACCTTCCATATTGGGACCTCATCCCTCCACCTTGCATCAATATATCATACCTCCTGCATTTTCTTTAAAACAACCTACGCCTTCTGCACTCATACAGAGATCCAAGGATATGTCAACACCGTCACCCCGTGTATCTTGTCCACCTATCAACTCTAAACAAATTCCATCATCAAAAGATTTGTTTTCTTTCACTCCTATTTCTCCGTGGTTGTTTTCTGATACCACATCATTTATGGCCTCATCATCTAACCAGCTAAACATAGCTTCTGCACCAAAGAAGCCGTGTTTAGTTAAAACCCATTATCAAAACCCCTTAGCTAAACCACCACCCATACAAATCAACCATACCCCATCATTACCAGAATATACCCAGTCAATAGCCTCATCTTCTACTGACTTTGACTCACTCAAAGGGTCTTACGCCAAAATCCTTGCTATGTTGGTGAAGAATGCGACCATTTCCCTACCCCCACTTAGACCTTATGACCCATTTAAACCTCGACCAATAGGTTATGATGAGTCTAAAATCTACACTTACCACCGCACACCAGGACATGATGTAGAGGGATGCAAAGCGTTGAAAGCCATACTTCATCAGTCACCTCATTCAAATAGAAAAGTTAAGAAAGACAACTTACGAAGGGAGAGACCTTTAGCTTCAATTCCCTCTCCTATACTACCTGTCCCCGCCTCACCAAAATCTATCATTATTACAACTCCACCTCTCGAAGACTAGGATTTATTCATACCATCTTCCTCCTCTCGTATTCATGAGATCAATATGATTAGTGTTGCTACTCGAGGGCAGAAAAATAATGGGAAAGTGAAAGAAAGCACACCTGTTGCCTCCCTTTCTCCGTCCACCATCCCGATCGCACCACCACCTAAAGTGGTTATTCATGGACCCGCCTACCTCATCTCTAATGGAGTTGCCCACCAAACCATGATCAAACAGCTTCACCAATCACTTATAAAAATGACACTGTATGATCTCATTCAGACTTCTGAATCTCATCGACAAGCTCTCGTTGAAATCCTTCAAGGGATAGAGGTCTTACCTAATGAAACCTTTCCTGTTACCTCCATTCTCACACCCAATCATGTTGCTTCGCTCACCAAACAACCCATCTCCCCAACCACTTATGTCTCTGTACAGCAAGCCGCTGCTGTCAGTTTCTCCGAAGATGAAATTATTGACTTTGGTGCTGAAGATCCTAACCCTACTCTTTTCATCTCAGCTTATGTCTGGGACATTCGAGTACGTCGTGTTATGATTGACAGGGGTGCTAGCCTAAACATCATCTCTTCAAAAGCCTTCCAACAAATGAATATCCCTTCTAGCTGTATGTGTGCCAACCCCATCATGTTGTGGTCATTCAATGATGCTATTACTTCTACCTTAGGCACCGTGATCCTTAACATTCCCTCCACCTTACATAGATGCATAAAATTTGAGTACGAGGGGAAGTCCTACACCGTAAAAGTTGATACTCCCCCCTTCAAAACCTACAATATGTTATATCACCCTAATGATGTGCTTGTACTAGTCAAGACACCCATTCATCTAACCCAACCATCCACTCCAACTACACCTCTATCATCCACTTCAACCGCACCTACACCTTCAACCAATTAAACTACCGTCGCAAATACCACTTCCTTTCCTGCAACTAACATCCCAACCTCAGACCCCTTAGTAGATGTTTTTCAACACCTTACACTGGGGGAGTATCGCCTATATAACGTTAGTTCTTTCCATACCCCACAGGAGTACAGACAGTTACATGCGCATCCTACCTATGACCGTCGCATGGGGGAAGTAATCCCCTACGGACCACCTCATTGCCGCACCAACCTAATGTATGGGGGTATCGACGCTTCCTCTGTTACCCCTGAACCTCCTCTTGGTGTGGTTCCTTTCCAATCCAATTTTCAATACCTGACAAATCATCGTTTCACCCTCACCTTCTTGACTCGCTATGCTTGGAAAGGCTTTGGTTTTGGTCTTTATGAACAAGGTCGACATACAATCATTCCTGTAACTACACGCAAGCACAATGATCGTAGTGGTCTCGGTTTTCCTGAAACACTTACACCGGAGGAACCTCGTGTCAGTTTTCTCCTAGAAGATGATGACGTCACCCCTACTGAACCATCATCACCCATTTTTCCATCGTCACCCACAGAGTCGATAGATCCTGAATCTATCCCTCTTAACTTTTTTTCTTTCATAAATGCTATCTTCCTAGGTCCTCTCACTTATCAACACGATAATGAGGACCCGTCTTCTCTTCCCTTTCTGTATCCAGACATGATCGAAGAGGATTCACCTTCAATAAATGTTGTTGAGTGCCAAGATGACGACTCCATCCTCACTTACCTTGGTGCAGACGACTCCTATATTCAACGCGCATTACCGTCTGAAACTCAAACCATGTTGAATGAGTCTACTATAGAAATTAACATCCACATAGAGGAGGATCCTCACATTGTGAAGATTAGACAATCCCTTAATGCATCAGAACAAGTCACCTTTACTACCTTTCTCTGTACCCACAACCAAGCTTTCGCTTGGTCCTACAGTGACATGCCAGGAATTGATCCTGACATTGCTGTCCATAACATCACCCTAAAACCTGATTCCAAACCAGTCAAACAGAGACTGAGAAAAATGCATCCACGCATTTCCCTCTTGGTCAAAGAAGAGCTTCAACGACTTCTTTCTGTTTCCTTCATCTTGCCTATTGACTATCCTCAATGGATTTCTAACATCGTACCTGTCACTAAAGCGACATGGGGACTTCGGATATGCACGGATTTCTGAGACCTTAACCTCACTTGCCCCAAGGATGACTTCCCCCTCCCAAGTATTGATCAACTTGTTGATCTCACTGCGGGCCATGAGATGCTTTCTCTCATGGATGGATTTTCGGGATACAATCAAATTTTGGTAGCCCCGACCGATCAACATAAAACTGCCTTCATCACTCCTTGGGGAACCTTTTGTTATCGTGTCATGCCATTTGGCCTTAAAAATGCTGGTGCGACCTATCAGCGGGCTATGACTTACATTTTTCATGACATTATGCACACTATTCTTGAAGATTATGTCGATGATCTTCTTGGCAAATCTAAACATCGTAGTTAACATATCGATGTTTTAACCATTATTTTCGATCGCCTGTTACAATATTTTGTCTGTCTTCAACCAAAGAAATGTGTCTTTGGTGTCCTTTCAGGAAAATTTCTTGGTTTTATCGTCTCTTTGCATGGCATTGAGGTTGATCCATCTAAAGTCAAAGCTATCCTAGAAATGCCCCCACCTACTAACCTCAAACAATTACGTAGTTTACAAGGTAAACTCCAATCTATCTGGTGTTTCATCTCCCAACTCTCGGATTGATGTCAACCTTTCCATCACCTCCTTAAAAAGGATATTTCCTTTCAATGGAGCAAAGAATGCCACTAAGCCTTTGAGGCTCTCAAATCTTATCTCTTGCAGCCACCCGTGCTTATCCCACCTCAGGACGATCGCCCTTTCTACCTTTACCTTTCTGCCACTGACCACGCTGTAGGGGCCATGCTCGCACATCGTGACTCTGAGTATCGAGAACAAGCCATTTATTATATCAGTCATACTTTGGTAGATTATGAGACTAGGTATACACATGTAGAAAATTTGTGCCTAGCCCTATCATTTGTGGCCACCAAACTCTGACACTACCTCCTGAATCACAAAACTTTCATCATCACCAACACGGACCCCATCCATTATATGTATGCCAAACCTCATCTAAACCAACGCATCGCCTGATGGCTTATGCTCCTTGCTGACCTTGACCTTGAATTTATACACCAGAAGTCAATCAAAGGACAAACCATTGCTGACCAACTCACGGAAGCCCCTTTACCTGGGGCGCAATTTACCAATTTTAATTTCCCCGACGAACTCATCGCCACTCTTTCACTCAGGGAGGAGTCGTATCCAATGACCCTCTTCTTCGATGGATCTAAATGCCAGTGCGGCGGAGGAGCCGGTGTTGTTATCATTCCTCTTGACACTGAGCCTATGACTCTTTCATTCCAGCTTGATTTCCCCTGCACTAATAATACAGCGGAATACGAGGCCCTAGTTTTGGGTCTCCAGGTTGCATTATACTTAGGTGTCAAATCTATCAATATTTTCGGTGACTCTCAATTAGTAGTCAATCAATTCATGGGCATCTACCAATGTAAAAATGAGGAACTTCAAAAGTACAAACACTACGTGGATTTAATTCTAACCTTATTTACTCATTACTCTATCCAAACCATTCACTGCTCCACTAACAAATTTGCAGATACTATGGCTTGCTTAGCCTCGTAAATTCCTGCTTCATCAACTGACTCTGACATTTTCGTCTTGGTCGAACAACTCTTTGCCCCATCTTACTCAGCCCCAATTGTTTGTATGATAAATAATGTGTCTGCTAATTCGCAGGATACCTAGTATCACCAATTTCACAACTACCTTACAACCTCCGTTCTCCCACCTGACCTTACTAGTACCGGAAAACGTGCTTTTCTTAAACGTGTGTCTCGTTATGTCGTCATGGGGGGACTCCTTTATAAACGTGGCTTTGATGGCATCCTCCTTCGATGTCTAACCGACATGGAGGTCACCTATACCATCCAGCAGGTCCATGATGCTATTTGTGGTGGACATTTTAGTGGCCTTGTCGTGGCTAAACGGATCCTTCACCTAGGCTATTATTGGCCTACTCTTAATAACGACTGCTATGAATATGTTAAGCGTTGTGTTATGTGTCAGCAACATGCCAACCTTCAACATACTCCTAGCCATCCGCTACAAGTCGCACGAGATATTTGGCCTTTCTCATAATGGGGTTTAGACCTTATTGGTGAGATTCATCTGCCCTCTTCGCAACATCACCGATGGATAATCACAGCAACCGAATATTACACAAAATGGGTGGAGGCTATTCCACTCATCTCAACCAAAAAAGAAAAAATTGTAGAGTTCATTAACCACCACATTATCTGTCGTTTTGGTGTTCCCCATCGCCTGATAACAGATAATGGAAAATATTTCAAAAATAAGTTGTTACAAGACCTTTGTAACAACTTCGGTATCAAACTTAGCTTCTCGTCACCGTACTATCCACAGGCCAATGGTCAGGTTGAATCTTCTAATAAAACCCTAACCAACTTCCTCATGAAAGTTGTTAATGAGTCTGGAAGAAATTGGCATGATCACATCCCCTTTGCCCTTTGGGCTTATCGTACTAGCATTCGTAGCTCCACTAATGCCACACCTTTTTCTTTGGTATATGGTACCGAGGCTATCTTACCTCTCGAAATACAAATACCCTCCCTCAGAATATCTCTTCAGGATATTCTCACCAATGATGATTTCCGACAAGAGCGGTTAGCCCAATTAGAGCTTCTTGACGAGCGTCGTCTTATAGCTCTTGACCACCTTCAAATCTATCAAAAACACATCAATCATGCTTATGATAAGTGACTTCATGAGTGTACGTTTAAGGTTGGTGATCTTGTCCTCAAAGAGAATCAACATGTAACCAAACTAGAAAAGAGAAAATGTGGAAAATTTTCTCCCAATTGGATTGGGCCTTACATAATCACTCACACTTATGGATTAGGCACTTATCGTTTAGCTTCTCTTAATGGTAAACCTGAGCCTGAACCCCTTAATTCCTTGCATCTTCGACCATTCTATTGTTGAATTTAGTGTTACAACACTTCTTACCTACCTTGCGCTCATCCCTTGAGCTCATTTACCACCGCATACACTTTGTTTCCTACATCTCAAAATCAAATCAAGCTCACATGGTTTGATTATCACCTCCCCTTAAAGATGCCTTCCCCTTTTTAGTCTAGTCCATGACTTCCAAGTATTCAAATGACACATTCTTAATTAAACACTTATGGGATTTTCTTGAGTCAAACTTCCTACAAAACTAGATGCTTTATGCCAAACGGACATCTAGATCTCTAAATTATACATAGAATGCTCCCTCGAAGGATAGCTATATGCCAAACTATTGCTGCTATTATATATAGACTGCTCCCCCGAAGGACAACTATACATAAATGCCGCATCTGCTACTATAAATAGACTGATCCCTTGAAGGACAGCTATACACAGTCATCCTTTATCAGAAGCTTCTCACATTGATCAGCTTCGTGAAGACCTCAAGAGTAATAAGATACATATCCCTTGTAGACTTCCCACATCGATCAGTCTATATCCAGAAAAATAAAAGAAATATTCAAAAGAACTTTTGAGTCATGGACTTGTCTATTTAGGTTAGGTTCTCTTTCGTCAGAATACTCACTTTATAACAAGTTCTCGGTGCCTCAGCTACACCATCCACCTCACCTCACCATTTGTTTACACAACAAAACTCAAGGGACGTGACGTATACCCGATATATTGTGATTATACAACTCTTTTCACCTATCGACTTCTTGTTTATGCATGGTACCTAGGGGTTCAAGCTCATTCTATGTTATTATGTGGTTTTTCTAGCTCTTTTCACTTACGGAGCACTTTTTCCTCTTTGACTCGAATCTAGGATAATGTTTTGATCTTAATCAAGACATGGTTCCCTACCACTTGGGTAGGCTAACTTTCGCTTCACCTATACCTATACCAACATCGCCAATTCCTTACCAACACCAAAAACATTACCCTACCAATATCAATATTTTTACCAACCAACAAATTGCCTAACCATACCTAAATTGCCTAAATTCACCTCTCCCTGGTCCTAAGGGAGAACTACATCGGTCTGAGGCCCCTCCTTGCTTTGTGTAATGGGCTATGTAGGTAGCACTTAGGAGACATGGTGTCTCCCAAGGTTAGCTCGACCATCCCCTACCATACCCTATCATGTGTTGTAAATATAAATATTTTTGTGTATTTCTATTTTTACAACATTCATCTTTATCCTTTTTCAAAACAAACAAAAACAACATCCAAAACACAACCATTCTTAGTACTATCATCACTCAAAACAACATACATATTTAGTTTTTAGATGTTAAACAAATACATCTTCTCTATCATCGACTCACAGGTCGGCATCCTTATTTATTCTTATACTCCTATGAAATTCACTTAGATCCTTGCGCCTCCTCCCGAATCAGGTGGTGATCGTGATCGTCGACACCACCAACCATTTGGCCTGACCCACGGCCCTCACTAATCAATCGGCCTGACCCAAGGCCGCACCAAATAAATACCTCACCCCAAACCAAAATATTACAATTTTACCCACTCATCCTGTCGCTTTTTGTCCAATCGAGCTCACCTGAATGTGTTTTAGCATGATTAGGGTACTCGACTTGATCAGTCGACCAACTTTGCCTAGACCTAGACTGTGACGTTTATCTCAACCAAACCCACCATTAGGTACTGCCAAACATTCCTAAACGTTCCTGTACTTTACCCATTATATCCCCTAGAGCTACTTCCGATGCCTTGGATACCAGGATTATATCACCCTTGTTTGGATAAACTATCGACCTTTGCCTATGAATTGCTTGTTTTCTCTTCAAATCATGTACCCTGGTCACACTACTGCATGTCAACGTGTGTCTACTTCTTTGGACCTACCCCACCATCTCACCATCATCTCAACACCGTTTACTCTTTATCAACCCTATCCCTGATTTCACGCTATCTCAATCTGTGACAGATTTGAGGGGGATTACCTATACCCTTAACAGGGGTAACCACTTCTTATTATTGTCTGTGCAGCTTTACAAGATAAGCTACACGACAACAAGGGGCTAATGTAGACACCAAATTTGTGTCTGATGACCCCCCGTGCCCCGCATCTCATTTCGCAACCTAACCTCATCACCTAAACCTTACAAAATTATTTATTAATTACCTTATAATTAATAAATCCACATCACCATACCTGCCACCTCATTTCACCACCTCATCATGACCTAGTCTTAACCCTAAACTAACCTAATTAAGACCTATAACTTGGTCTACATCCACACCCATGACTAATGACTCCTCACCCGCACCTAAAACCAACCTCATAATGACTTGACCAAGCTCGCAACTAATCCCTCAGGAGAAAAGGAGGGAAGGCTAGCTATTTTACTAAAAATAGCCCACCTTGACCTGACCAATACCGGTTCCTACTCGACCGCCGTCAGTTACGTAACCACCATCGGTTCCCTGTAAATGACCACTCCCAACCAAAAACAAAGGGTTGGATTTTCATGGATCTGGATCAGAAGTCATTGGAAGGATCCAGAATTTACTTGGCTGAACAGAGATAAGTGAAGGAAAGAGAGGAGTTGGTAGAGAAGGACATCAAGCCCAAGACTACAACTGAATAACCAGATCCCAGTGACACTCATCCAAGCATCAGGAGAGGAGATAGCTCATCTTGGATTGTCAGATCATCCCACTTGAGCTCTGTCTTTGCCATCACAGTCCTAGAACCTGCATTTTCATCAGGAATTAGTAAGTCTTATATGTTCTTTTAGTAATATTTCTTAGATTACTGAATCACAGTAATTACAAGTCTACCCCTAGATCCACTACCCGGTAACACTCTCCACCTAACTTACATTCCTTTACCCCTATTTTTCTCCAAGAACAACCCCCATACCCTCTGAGTCTTCTCCATCACCTCATTACCTATCCCCAGTTATTCTACCAGCCTTATAAACACCATAACTATCATATAGCCATCTTATAGCCAACCTTTACCCAACCCCTTAAATCACTACCCCTACTGATATCGGTTATCATCAACCGGTACCGGTGACACTGACCGGCGTCGGTCACCATGATTCTAAACCAAGACCAGCCCTTTCTCTATTGTTCTAACAAGGTAAAAAAATTGTAATTGGACAATAGCTTATTTGTTAGAATTTGTGTTAATTCATATTAGCAGGGGAACTGACCACCTTCAAAAGGAAGTTTTATATTTCCTGGGCCTAAGGAAGTTCCCTCATTTCTTGTCTAATTAAAATCTGGTGGTCTTGTATTCTTACTTGCAGGTAGTCCTTCCAAGACAAAAAGGAGTTCTTCGCAGTCGATCTGATCTCTCTCTCTACGGTACGTGCACACCCTCTCGACATTCAATAGGTATTCCTCCTAGCCCTAACCCTTATCTGTTTCTCAAAGGAATGAAAGGATAGAAGCAACTCTATTCCCAAAAGCTGAAAAATTCCGTGTGAAACACCCATGTGACCTTTAGAATTGACAGTTCAGCCCCTAGGTGCATTTTTGGAGCTCAAATTCCCTACCATTGGATCGAAGACATGTGTTAGCTATAGGACCACCATGGAATTTGATGTACGTAATTTACCTAAGGTCAAGGAGAAAAGACATGGAAAATGTGCCCATCCCTTATGGGGAGTCCTTTGGTCATCCATGTGAGTAGCTTTCAACCTCCAATGCTTCTACTACTTTTTAAAAAAATCCCTTACAGTCAGATCGAGGACACCCCTAAGGTTAGGGACATCAGATATGAAAAAATGTGCCCCACCCTTGCCTGATAATTGTTTGAATATTCAAATTTGGCACATACCTATTTCTTTCCCCTCATTTCTCCTTCATAACTTCTCACCATGCCATGGCCTTGTTCTAGTTTGTCTAGACACCCGATCCACCATTATTGATCCAAACTAGCTTTTTCATGGTCACCAAACTCTCCATATCATGAAAACACAACAATAGAAGAGAAAAAGTGCTAAAGAAATGAAGACCAGGAAGAAAATAAAGGTTTTTCGCTAGATAACTATGAAGACAACCAATCGAGAAATCTTCATATCTCACAAGATACAAGTCAGATCAAGGTGTCATCTTCTCTAGACTTCCACATTTTTTAAGATGATGACAATGCAAAAAATGGGAGGTAAAATGGTGCTCTGAACTATTTTTTCCAACAAAATCCTCAATTCATGCACCGTGTCACATTTTTTGGATTTCCCATCATTCTGGCAATGGAAACGAGCTATAAACTTTCACACAAGCTCTAAATGAAAAACATATCACAATGGATTTGTTTTCATTGCAACTAGAGACAAAAACCGAACCTACAAATTTTGAGCTCCATTAATGGCCGTCATGGTAGCTGTATGCTTGAAGCCACTACCAGGTGAAAATTTTAAATTTTATTTCCTGACATTCTAGAGGGAAAAGTTATGTGAAATTTGGAGGATGTGAATGCAATGAGGAGCTAAATCCAATTAATAGAATCCATTGTGTTGGTGCTCAAATTAGTCTCGCCCCATTTTTCATTAAACTTCCCCATTTTGTGGGCTCTACCATTTCCTCTATTTCCCATATTGATGCATAAAACCTCATTCCTCCACTTGGTTGCCATGATCAGTCCCTTCCTTGGTCGAGGATCACTTAAAAGTCTAGAATTTGTTTTTCATTCCTCTATCTGTAACTTGGGCGTAAATCTCAGGTTTTTCCTTTTCTTTTATTTTCCACAGTCACGTTTTGTTGTCCATGTCCTTTTTGTCCCAAATACATGTGGAAATGTGATTGGATGTATCTCAGAGGATCACATTTGAGCCTTATAACATTTTTGAATTCTATGTCCATGAAGAAAGATTCATTTCCAGGCTCAAATGGTAATTTTCCTGCATTATATGGTTTGACTGTATGTTTCCTGGTCAAATTTACTTCTTAGCATCAGTGGAAATGTGGCCCTTTTTGGTAGAATGTGGCTCGGCGGGGTACTTTAAAAACTCTAAAGTTTTCTTAACCCAAAAAGTTTCCACATGGAGGAATGGTGTTGTTTTGAAAATTCACCTTTTTGTTTGGCCTTGGAGTTACGCTCAAGGGGACACTGGAGATTTCCACTGCTTTGCCAAGACTTAGAAAAAAATTTCATTCAGCTGGTAACAGTTTTAGCAGACCATGGACACATGGAGGGCTAGAGTTCATTTGAGGATATGTCTTAGGGTCCCACCTTAACAATTGCAACAAGGAAACACGTGGAGGATTCTTGCTGGGTCCTCCCATACTTAAACTTTTCAAAGAAATTTTCTAAGTCTAGGGAGACATGGTGAACCCATACTTGTTTAGGGTCTCTACTCTTGGGCACCATCTCGAAGCATGCCATGAAGACACATGGAGGATTCTTCTCACATCTTGATCCTCTTCTTAGACTTTTCAACAACCAAAGAAAAATGTCTCGCACCCTAGACATGGCGCCTTCCACTGAACCTTCAATTTTTTTTAAAAACTCTGTCAGATTGAGACGAGTTGTTGAGCATAATTTTGGGGAACATCTCAAAATGTTCTATTGAGACACATGGAGGCTTCCACTAGCTCATTTTTACATTGAGGCTTTTCAAAGGCCAAAAGGTGTTTTTCTTGGGCTGGGGGCATGTGGAAGGTTGTTCTTGTTTGGTACTTGCCTCTGTGCTTCTCCTTTACAGTTGCACCAAGGAAACAAATGGATGGCTATGATATAAAGTGGAAAAGGGGCAAAATAAACAATTACTGTGTATTACATCTATTTTTTTGCCATTTTGCTCCAATATTCCTGGAGATGTGAATACGTATTGTTTTTCATCGTTCTTTGATGAATTTCCTTGTGATCTCTATTTGTAAAGTGCCATTTAATGGATTCGAGAACTTAATTTGTGAGTCTAAGGATTGTTAAGGTCAATATTTTGAAGTTGGAATTGATCAAATCTTGTAAAAATGGGAATTACTAGAGAAGATGGATTTAGAGCATAATTACAAAGGAAAGAAAGGGAAAAAGGATTAAATGATGAAAGTGCAGGTGCAAAAGATGAAAAAGGTGTTGCCTCGAGAGCAAAATGGATTACCTATCATATCCAACTATGTAGAGTCTCTGGAAAATGATTAAAAGGGGGATTTCTCACATAAATAATCAAAATGATTAGAAGGATTGCCAAAAATTTGGCATGGCATCCTAGTCATTAGTTGAGGTCCCAAGAAATGTGATTAGTTCACAATTGGTCCACTTGGCAGCTTTTGGATCTGAATTTATTAAATGTCACTTTCTGAAGCAAATTGTTAACAAGTAAAGTTCCCTCGAATATTATTTCTTTTTGGGGGGAAATCGAGTGAGTAAAATGTATATATGTAATGAGAATACTCTTGCAAATGGTCAGAGTGTGAATTCCTATGAGAAAATTTGAGAAAATCATATTCTGAGAAACTCATTTGAGATAACCTGTTCATTTCCTTTGTGTTATATTTTCTATCATGTCAAGTTGGTTACAGATGTATAGCCATTGATGAGCACTAAGATTTCTCTAGAACTTTCCCCTAATGCAATTTAAATAATTTTGAAATTAATTTGTGTCTAATCTTTTGCAATTTTTGTCTTCTTTGTTTCAGAATGTCTGCAAATAGTTTATTTCATTCTTATTACAATATTACATTGAAATATTTGTGAAATCACACATGGATCTCATCCTAGTGACAATTTAATGGTATTTGTAATTTCATTTCAAGAAAATCCTTCATCTTGGATGAGATAAACAAATTTAAAATCAATTCACTATCATTTGTCGATAAATATTGTCTTTAACTATTCAGGTGTACCTTAGGCATGATTGATCAGAGACTTTGGTGTTTGATTGAGTCTTTCAATTCAAGCATTCATGTTAGAGTCTCAAATATTATGTGAAAACACTGTTGTTCTAGGCCTCCATTGAAGCACACCTTCTAGTTGAAGGAACATCTTAAATTAGTTCTGAAGTTTTCTGTTGTTGAGTTGTTCATTGTTGTGAAGTCCCTTTAGAAGATTTGGTATAATCAACTTTATCCTGCTTCATCTCACACCAAAATAATTCAAAAACCATTGATCCATCCTTAACTACCCCTGTTTCGCCCTAATATATCAACAAAGGAAAAAAATCTACTTACTTAAATATGCAGAACACTCAAGATTTCTTAATGTCTTCAGTAACCTTAGCCTTGTGTTGAAAGTATCTCCATCGTTTGGAAGTGACAACTCTTAAGAGTTAAATTATGGACAATATTGACCATATTTTCCCAAGGTTTTCTTCATAAAATTTGTCAAATGAAGGATATCTCCATCTCCTTCATCAAACAGAGGTTACACTAAGGGTCCTCTCACCTTGGTCGAAGAGATGACAGCCTAAAGTAGTAAGGATGGGTCAAATCCTCTTAAAGGTGCTATTCATCTCTCCACAAATTTGAGTAACAAATGGCTAGTTAGATCTCATCCCTGGCTACAAAATGACACATACTATGATCTATCTTCCTCTAAGCTCCACGTCCAATCTAAAACTCCCTCACTCTTTTGAAAGGGAGAACAAATTTGACATACCAACACTCGTGGCGTCGTTGCTAGGGAATCTTTGAAGTATTTGCACAAAGGTGTGCATTATACAGACCCTAGTAATGCTTTTTACTAGATTTTAAAGTGCAAATACATTGCTGAAACATCATTATCTATTCAGATCTATAATAATTTTTCAAAAGTGAGTCTGAGTGCAATATTTCCATCTTATATAGTTATTACACTAATATTTTGTATCATCATTGATAAATTTGGGTAGAAGAAGAGAAGATCTTGTAAGCTTTACATGAATTTGGTATTGAAAGACATTTGATTGGTCTTTCATAGTGCATTTTCACAAAATAAGGTGAAAATCCTTAGTGGAACTATTATCCAAAATGTACCCCTTTCTCATTTTGTGGAAAACTCCTTTCATTCTTCCCTCTCTTGTGCCTCAATCATAATTTTTTTTTCTTTTCAGGTACTCAAAACCTTTTGGAAATGGCACCATTGGATAGAAGATCTTTTTCAAGCTTTCCAGAAAGGTAAAGTTTTCCTCCTAACTCCATGTATTTTTGAAGTTATGACTCGGCGGACATTTTGTGGAAATTTTCTTGTGGAAGGCCCGCAGCCAATGAAATGGTGCCATGTGTCTAAGGAAGTGGCGGAGGGCAGAGGAAGACCTGGATTTTTCACCAAGTGTTTGGCAAGGTTTTCAAAAGGAAATTTTTCCCCGCAGGCCCACCGGCGAATCAGATTATGCCACGTGTCCAAGGGGAAAAAATTGGAAAAATTGTCTAAGTGTTAATGCACATGGAAAATTTCAGAAGGAAGGCCTGCACTCAATCATGTTATGCCATGTGTCCCTAGGATAAGGAGTGGTGGAGTGCAGAGGTGAACTTAGAATTTTGGCGAAATGTTTGGGGAGGGCGCAAAGCCATTTTAAAAGGTCCGTAACCAATGGCCTTGATATGTGTCTCAAGACCCGTGGACCGTGGGGGAATTTTTGATATTTTGGAAAAGTTTTTTTGCAAAATTCAAGAGGAAAGTTTTGGCCTGCCCCCCCGCCAACTAGTGACATTACGCCACATGTCCCCGAGGATGGGAGCTGCAGCACGGGAGGAGATTGGGATTTTTTCCCAAAGGGATTGCGCAAAAGGAAAAATGTTTTCCCAAAGGGCCCGCAGCGTAATGAGATGATGCCACGTGTCTAGATTGGCACAAGGCAAGGAGAATTCAGGAAATTTTCCCAAAGGAAAAACAAAGGAAATTTCAAAAGGAAAAATCGCCCCTCGAACGCGAACTAATCACATCTTGCCACGTGTTCGGTGGCGGCAAAAGGTACAAGACAAGACCGCATGGAAAATTCGAAGGGAAAGGCCCACAATGAAATGAGGTTTTTCCACGTGTCCGAGTCAAGAAATAGGATCAAACAGTGATGGAAAATTTAGGAGGAAATGCTCGCGGTGAATCATGCTGCCATGTGTCCTCAACTCATTGGCCCAGCGGGGACTTTTTGGAAAATTTTCCAATGGCGAAAACAAAGGAAAACAAAGTTAGAGGGCCCAAGTGCCCAATCAAAACATGCCATGTGGCACCCAGAACGGTGGAGCATAGGGATTTTTTGGGAAATTTTCCCAAATGCAAAAAAGTGGAAAATTTAAAAATTTTCACTCGCCAATCCGATTTGGCCGTATTTTGCCCTAAAATTTCAAACGGCCATATCTTTCGATCCAGACCTCAGCTTTTCACGTTCTTTATATCAATGGAAAGATGATGAAATTTCCATACAAGATTAGGTGTCATTTTTGTTTTTTGATGGATTTTGGAGAGAGAAAAACTGAAAAACGCCTCTGGCATGGTCATGAGTAGAAATGACGTTTCAACCACCATTTTTAATGAAGAATGGCTCGCATTCTCTTCCAGCATGGCGAAAAATGTTAGGGGATGGGACATGTAAGAATGCCCATGCTGTTTTACTTTGTTTTTGGGTGGTGGTTGAATTCTCCCATGTTTTCCCACATTTCTCTCTCCTGGGGTCGTGGCTTGCACTGTAAAAGCCATAATGGGTTCATTTTTTAAGGAAAAGGAGACACTTTTTCAGCTCTGCAACTTCCCTTTTTCTTCCTTTTGGAAAAATTTGTGGAAATTTTAACCTTTCCATGCAATACAACACCCCTTTTTGCCTCTTGATCACTGTAATGCATTGTATTGGATCTGGAATGTTAATATATGCTTTGTGATTAAAATCCCTCAATCCTTTCATATATCTACCATTGTTTTCCTAATATTTCATTGCATCTTGAGCAATTTGTGCATGCTTTGTGCTATGTTTTCTTGTGGATTGTGTATGAATTGCATTATCAGGTGTCTGCTAACTCCTTTGGTGCATTACCTCATTGGCATTAGCTTCATTTTTCTTGCATTCCCTATCTTTGTCCCCTTGGAATTTAGGGTAGGAACTAGGAATTCAAACCTCTGCAACTTGTAAGTGATATATATGGTCAGAGGAGTTGAGGAACTAGCCTCTAATCTGGAGATTCCTCTCCCATTTTTACAAGTCCCACACTTGGGGAGAGGATTCAATGTTGTGCAATCACACTGGATGTCCAAGATGTCAAACTATAAGTCATGATCAACATCCAGGGGTGCTGCTGATTGGCAACAATAGAAACTCCAAGTTGTTTAAATTCTTTATAAATACCAGCAAACTTAACATATATCAAGTATGATTTGTCACTGGTATCTACAAATATGGAATGAAGAAGATCTATCTTCGCCAGGGACCCTAGTAGAAGGTTGTTTCAAGAGTTGGGAAAGTATAATTAAGAAGGAAGAAGAATTTGGAAGGTTGTTGGAGATCAATCATCAAGAAAAGAGATCTCCATTGGTGAAACTGATCAACCTGTGATTGAAGATTGCAATACTTCCTCAAGTGCTTTTGAATAAGGTAGTCTCTTTGTAAATTCAAATTCTCCAACTGGAGAGGTTCCTTCTTTTGTATTTGAAATATTTACATCTCATTATGTGCCTATATTCTCCAAAGTCTGATAGGATTTTCCAAGAGATAGAGCCTTTAGAGGGTCGTCATTCTAAAAATTGTATCCCTGTACCACATAGACCCCTCACTCCTCATCATTTTGTTTCTCTGTAAGATCACCTCCTCAAAATAATATGGCTCAGCCTCCACCCAAACCTCCATTTGTTGTTAATAATTTTGGTCCCATCAGTTTTATAGGTATGGTTGGCTATCCAAATGTTGTGCCACATGATGTAAGAAATAGATTGCCTAAGTTTTCAAGGAAATAATGCAATAACTGGTGATCAAAACTTGAAACTCTTTGTCAATATGATGGAGGACTTCGAAATAGAGTTTGAGGATGTATACATTAAATTATTTATCCATACTCTAGAAGAAGATGCAAGGGACTGGTATAAATATTGTGCCAGATAATTCCATTGACTCCTAGAAAGAGATGAAGAATGCTTTTAGAATGCAATATGGTGATAAAACAAACCCTAGGTTTCTTTTATCAGAGTTTGAAAATATAAAAAAGAATCCTAATGAATCAGTGCATGATTTCAACACTAGATTTAACAAAACATTGAGAAGGCTACCTGTTAATTTGAGGCCATGTGATGAATCATGTCTGATAAAGTATTCAGATGCATTTGATAAGAAAGTTTGCTTACTATTTGAGGGATAAGAACCCTGGGACTTTGAGGCAGGCCTTTACCATGGCTCTACAAATTGAGAACAACATTAAAGTAGTTGGAAAACCTCCTAAGAGGGAGGGTGTTAAACTAATCAACCCTGAGAAGCCTCAATCAAGTAAGGTTGTGGATCTTGAGGAAGTTGTAAGGAATTTGGACAGGGGCTGTCAAATAAATCTCTTACAAGCTAGCCAGGAGTAGAAAAAGGAATTGGATAAGGTTCTCAGGGTCAACATAGGCAACAAGGACAAGACAAACTTACAAATCATCCTAGAAATGATCAGAGGTCTGATGACAGAGGTAAAGGACCCATGGGAGCTAGACAACCCCAAGCTAGGGAAAATAGAGTAGTGCCTGATCCTCTAAATGCTAGAGTTGTTGTTGTTGAAGAGACAAATCAAATGGATTGGTGTGACAAATGCTTCTTACCCCACCTGCCATGTGAAATAGATCAGCAAGTTGAAGAAGCTGATGATGATGACAACACTGATGATGATGCATGCATGGTGGACTTCTCTACAAGCTCACAACAAGGAGAAACTTCAACTGAGGTAATAAGTGCAAGAACTACTGCAAGTTTTTGGGACTGCATTCAATACAGGTACCTCTTCTTCCTCCCTCTCATGCTTTAGAAATAGATATGGTACAAGCATTTGAACTTCCTAATAATGATTTTGAGTACCTAAGAGCTCTAATGATTAAGAAGTATGATGGAGGAATCCCATCAGAAGAGGATAGACAACTGCTAATGAATGTTGTTGTGGCCCAAGAAAAAGAGTATAACACAAGAAGTAAAGTTGTCAAAGGGGTAGGGCCTCAAGCCAAACCAAAGACCCCAGTTCTCACCAATGTCCCAAAAGAGACTCCAAAGAAAGATGCATATGGCAAAGGCCATGTTGTCTCAAGTAGAACTGGTGTTCCCACCCATGCCCAAAATGTTAAAAACCTTGTGCCATCTGATGAGTTTGTCAACCTTTCTTCTAAATGTTGCTTTGCCCAAATACATTCCCTATGACATTGCCCAAGTCTTGAGTCAGATCAAGATTTTTGTCCCAATTGTTGAACTACTTAGGATTCCTGAGCACAAGAAGAGGGCCTTTGAGTATTTGGGGTTGGAAGGAAGATAGGAGTGCCCAAGGCAGAAATATAAATAATGTAAATACTCCTCCTTCTAACCATTGCAAACCTAGAAAAACCACCAACATTATAGGAGATAGGTGAACCACCTGAAGTCTACTTGGGGACATCTTTAGTTGAGTCTCAATTAAATGTTGATCCATTTTTTACAACACTGATTATTAAAGATAGAGCTGCTACACAATTATATGTTTGAATCCAGAGCATCATGCAATGTTATGCCTCTGGAAGTCATGAATGAATTGAACATTAAAGTGATAGTCAACTTATGGAAAGTGTACTGCAATGGATTCTAGAGAGGTCCCAGTTGTAGGGTGTGTGAAAGGTTTGGTGGTACAACTTGCAGCTTATCCGGGTAAGAACCTGAAACTTGATGTTGTCATTGTTGATTTCCCTATCCAAATGGGGCATGCTGTTATCAAGAAAGTGGGCTGCAAGTATTGGTGGAAGTGTTCAGATGGATATGTATTTTTCCACCATTCCAATTGAAGGAAACCTTGTAAAGTTGTATGGAGAGAAGAAAATGTTGCACCTCATTGAAGATCAAAATAATGCTTCTTATGAAGTGTTATATGCTGATGTAGATGTTGATAACTTTGTTGGGTTTGCTGATGGAAAAGAGCATAAGATTGATCAATGTAAATGTCTTGAACAAGTGGGTTTACCTTGGACCTTGTTATTTGATGGAGTCTGTTCCAAGTTTTGAAATGGTGCTGGCATTGTTTTGATTTCTATAGGCCAAGAAGAGTTTGTATTTTCTTTCAAACTTAACTTTGAATGCACTAAAAACATTGCTGAATATTAAGCATTATTATTAGGCTTGAGAATTTCATGGAAATATGGTATAAAGGATATCATTGTCAAAGGGGATTTAGAATTGATTGTCAAGAAAATTAGAAAACTGTATGCTACTAAAAATTCAGAGAATGAAACAATACAAGCATGTAGTCTGGGATTTGATTGAAATGTTTGACATCTTTTAATATTGTGCACCATGATAGAAAGTTTAATGTTGTTGCAGACAAGTTAGCATAGTGCTAGGATCCAAATTTGGGAATTATACAGTGTCTCCATTTTGTGAGTATGATGTTGAAATACTAACAAGGCCATCTGTCCCTGATAACGTTAAAAATTTCCAAGTTTTTTATGATGATGCCTAGGTGAAACATTTTTTGCAGAACCAAGGTGAGTTTTCTGACCAAAATATAGATTAGGAACCAATGGTGTGTGTTGCTGAAGGAAAGGAAAAATTATTTGGAAAATACATCATCCAACTGAAGACAAAAAATGATTCCCATAGGTTTGGTGGATCTTGAGTCAAACTTTGATAATGTTGATTGCATTATTAAAAGGAGTATGTCAGTTTCAAGAGATGTGGAAGAGCATGACCTGGGTATAAAGGAAAATCCACATAAAATATGGTTAGGAAGAAATCTTATAATGGAAGAGAAGTGGTCCTATATTCAATTGCTGAGGAAATATCAAGACTTCCTAGCTTGGTCTTACTTTGAGTTGAAGGCATACAGGGAAGATTTGTTCCAACATGAGATTCCTCTTGAATCTAATGACAAGCCTTTCAGGACAAAAACATAGGCCCATCAATCTGCTCCTTTATTTAAATATGCAAGAAGAACTGAAGAAGTTGAGGGATGGAGGGATCATTCATCCCACAAGGTACTCATCTTGGGTTGTAAACCTAGTGCTTGTCAGAAAAAATAATGGTGATATAAGGTTGTGTGAAGACTTCAGGAACTTGAACAAAGCATCATTGAAAGATAATTACCCTCTTCCAAACATGGAGAATATGCTACAATTGGTAACTGGTTCTGAACTGTTATCCACTCTAGATGGTTTCTCTGTCTATAATCAAGTTGTTGTGAAGGAGTTAGAAAGAATAAAGACTACCTTTACCACTCCTTAGGGAACTTATGTCTATGTCAGGATGCCTTTTGGCTTAATGAATGCTGGAGTAAACTTTCTAAAGAGCAATGGATGTAGCATTTTCTAGTTATATCAATGACTTCATTGTTGTTTATCAAGATGATGTAACTGTGTTTTCTGGGAAAAGAAATGATCACTTACAACACTTGGAGAGAATGATGATAAGGTGTAGAGAGTATGGCATATCATTGAATCCCAAGAAGTGCCACTTTGGAGTGTAAAAGGAAAAGCTTCTTGGTCACATTGTATCAAAATAAGGGGTCATGATTGATCTAGAGAGAGTGGAGGCCATCAGAAAGGTTCCAATTCCAAGAACTAAGAAGGGAATTCAATCCTTCTTTGGACAAATAAACTTTATCAGAAGATTTGTGTCTAACTTTGCTGAGCTGACCATCCCTATTACTAGTATGCTGAAGAAGGACCAGGTTATCAAATGGGAAGAAGTTTCCATTCAAGATTTTAATGGGATCAAAGAAGTTGCTAAAGCATGCCCCTGTTTTGGCAGCCCCAAATTACAAGAAGCATTTTCAAGTGTTTTCTTTTACTTCAGAAAACACAATTACATCTGTTTTGTTACAGAAGGATGATGAAGGGGCCGATAGACCAATTTCCTTTTTCAATAAGGCATTACAAGGAGCTAAGTTGAAGTACACAATCATGTAAAAGAAAGCATTTGCCTTGGTGAAAGCCAAAAAAGGTTTTCAGACCTTACATCTTGAGCTCTAAATTTCTTGCTTAAGTTCCCCACACCATGGTGAAAGACATCTTATCAGAGATGGAGGTCTCAAGAAAAATATGCATATGGGTGAACAAGTTGTAGGAGTATGACATGGATATCCAAACCATGAAATTGGTAAGATGTTTGGGCCTAGCTAAGCTTATGGATGAGAGCAACTTGAAAACTATAGAGGTGAATGAAGTAGAAGGAGAAAGGATGGATGTCCTTGAAAACTTGGTAAGTTTTGAATGGTACAAAGATATAATATTTTATCTCAGACATCTATGCTGCCTTGAATATTTGAGTAAAAATTAGAAAATATCTCTTAAGTTAGCCTCTCAAAAGTATGTCATTATTGATTTTGTGTTATATTGGAAGAACCCTGAGGGAGTGATCTTGATATGCATTACTGAAGATGAGGCCCCCAAAATAATTGTTGATCTCCATGGAGGAGTTTGAGGGGGACATTTTACTGGAAGAGTTACAACACATAAAATCTTGACCGGTTGGTTATTGGTGGCCAACTCTCTTCAATTATAAAACTCTATTGGTTAGGAAATGTGAACGTTTCTAGCATTTTTCTGGAAGAATGAAAGCTCCAGGATCCCTTCCTTTGCAACTTGTGTCAGTTGAATCCCCATTCATACAATGAGGAATGTATTTCATTGGGGAAATTTCTGATCCATCCAGTGTTGGTCATAAATGGATTCTTGTAGCCACTGATTATTTCACTAAGTGGGTGAAAGCAATCCCCACCAAGAAGGCAACACACCAAGTTATTATGGAATTCATGTTAAATAAAATCATATGCAGATTTGGAGTGCTAGCTAAAATTATTGTTGATAATTCCATGAGTTTCAGAGCCAAACCCTTTGGTGGAAATGTGCAAAGAGTATGGAATCTATATGACATATGATTCTAACTACAATCCCCAAGGAAATGGAAAAGCTGAGTCCAAGTAATAATTTTTTTTTTAATATAATTAGAAGGACCTTGGAGATGAAAAAAAGGAAGTAGGGTGAGCACCTGAAGTTTGTTTTTTGGACTGAAAAAATCACTGTCAAAATATCTACTGGTAAAATTCCATTTGAATTGGTATATGGAACTAAATCTTTGTTGCCCCTCCATTTGCAATTGTCTTCATTTCAATTTGTTCAAAAAATTGAATACCATGAAGTTAGTCCATATGATGCTCGAATAAATTAGATTATTGAGTTGGATGAAGAAAAAAGGGCATCCCATCAGCGGCATGTGAAGTTCAAAGAAAATTTGAAGAAGTTATTTGAAAAAAATGTCACTCCCAGAGCTTTCAGCATTGGGGATCTTGTTATTTTATGGGATAGCAGGCATGAAGATAAGGGAAATCATGGTAAATTTATGTATTATGGATGGGACCTTATTTCATTGATATTCAAATTGGTGAAAATACCTTCTTCTTAAAAGACTTAGATGGGGAACTACTTAAATTACTTGTTAATGACAGGCATTTGAAACATTTCCCTGATTGATTTCTTAGAATCAAGGTATACTCCATTTGTACAGTGTATAGTTCTTTGTTCTCATCTACTTTTGTGTTTTTGTTCATTCTGGTCCTTGGTAACCTAGTTTTTTTGGTTTCTCGGTTAGTTTTTTGGAGGATGGTTATGGTTGTTCTACTCTGTAAGCTTATTCTTTGACTCCATTTCCCAAGGGTCTATTTTTGACACTTGGCCTGCTATTTGTTCTTGTAGAACTCACAAGGAGTGCCCATCCCCAAGTCTGAGCCGATGTTGGCACTCAAATTAGTCTCACCTCATCTGTCATTGAAGTTCTCTAGTTTGCGAGCTATGTCGTTCTCTCTATCTCACGTATTGATGCATAAAAACTTTTTCTTCCATTTGGTTTCCATGATTAGTCCCTTCCTTGGTTGAGGATCACTTAAAATTCTAGAATTTGTTTTTAGTTTCTCTGTCCATGTGAAAGAGTCTATAACTTGGGTGTAAAACTCAGGATTTTCCTTTCCTTCCATTTTCCACAATCACGTTTTGTTGTCCCTATCATTTTTGTCCCAAATACCTATGGAAACGTGATTAGATGTAGATTGGAGGATCATATTTGAGCCTTATAACATTTTTAAATTCTCTTTCTGTGAAGAAAGATTCATTTCTGGGCTCAAATGGTGATTTTCTTGCATTTTATGGTTTGACAAGTGTATATTTGCTGATCAAATTTACTTCTTAGCGTAAGTGGAAACATGGCCCTTTTTGGTTAGATGTGTCTTGGTAGGGCACTTTAAAAATTCTAAGGCTTTCTTTAACCCAAAACTTTTTAGCATGGAGGAACGACGCTCATTTAAAAATTCACCAATTGGTTTGGCCTTGGAGTTTGTGTCGAGGGGGACACATGGAGGTTTATGCTGCTTTACCCAGACTTAGACAAATTTTTCATGTAGTTGGTAAAGTTTTGGTAGAACATGGACATGTGGAGGGCTAGTGCTCATTTGACAATCCATCTCAGGGTCCCACCTTAACAATTACGAAAAGGAGACACATGGAGGCTTCTTTTGGGTCTTTCCATACTTATACTTTTCAAAGCAATTTTCTAAGTCCTGGGACATGTGGTGAGCCCATGCTTTTTTAGGGTCTCCACTCTTGGGTACCATTTTAAAGTTTTCTAAAGTGCCATGAAGACATGTGGAGGCTTCTATTCACTCTATCCTTTGCTTCAACTTTTCAATGGCAAAAGAAAAATGTCTCAGACCCTAGACACATGGCGCCTTCTATTGAACCTTCAAATTTTTTAACAAACTCTACCATACTGAGACACATGGTGAGCTCATGCTTGTTTGGGGTCTCTACTTTTGAGGACCATCTCAAATGCGCCATTGAGACACGTGGAGGCTTCCGCTAGCTCCTTTTTACACTGAGGCTTTTCAAAGGCCAAAAGGCATTTTTATTGGGCCCAGGGCATGTGGAAGTCCTGTGCTTGTTTAGGACATGCCCTCTGTGCTTATCCTTTGCAGTTGTGCTAAGGAAACACATGGATGAATCTGATATAAAAAGTGGGAAATGGGTAGAATCAATAGTTTTTGTGTATTGCAATCTGTTTTTCCACCATTTTTGCTCCAAGATTCCTGGAGACACGAATACACACTATTTTTCATTGTTATTTGATTAAATTCCTTGTTATCTCTGTCTATAAAGTGTCATTTGATGGATTTAGAAATTAAATTTTGAGTCCAAGGATTTTTAAGCTCAATATTTTGAAGTTGGAATTGCTTAGGAACTTGCAAAAATGGGAATTACCAGAGGATATGGATGTAGGGAAGAATTACAGAGGAAAGAAAGGGAAAAATGATGAAATGATGAAAGTGCAGGTGTAAAAGATGAAAAAGGTGTTGCCTTAAGAGCGAAAAGGATTACCTGCCATATCCAGCTATGCAGAGTCTCTGGAAAATGATTAAAAGGGGGATTTCTAACATAACAGAATCAGAATGATTAGAAGGATTTCCAAAAAATTGTGGCATTGCATCCTAGTCATTAGTCAAGGGCCTAAGAAATGTGATTAGTTTACAATTGGTCCACCTGACAGCTTTCGGATCTGAATTTATTAAAATGTCACTTTATGAAGCAAATTGTTAACAACCAAAGGTCCCTTGAATATTTTTTCTTTTTGGGGGGAAATTGAGTGCATAAAATGTATAAATGCAATGATAATACTCTTGCAAATGGTCAGAGTTTGAATTCCGAAGAGAAAATTTGAGAAATCCGTATTCAAAGAAACTCATCTGAGATACCTTGTTAATTTCCTTTGTGTTAGATTTTCTATCATATCAAGTTAGTTAGAGATGTATAGCCATGGACGAGCACTAAGATTGCTCTAGAATCTTTCCCCTGCCTATGAATTTAAGCAATTTTGAAATTAATTTGTGTCCAATATCTAGCAATTTTTGTCTGCTTTGTTTCAAAATGTTTTCAAATAGTTTCTTTCATACCTATTGCAATCTTACATTGAAATCTTTATGAAATCACACATGGATCTCATCCCTATGATATTTTAATGGTATTTGCAATTTCATTTCAAGAAGATCCTGCTAGTGTAAATTCACAGCACCCCCAAAATGACCTTCAGATATGTTGTTGGGAAATGGTCAATTTGGTGTGAATGCACAACATGGAGTTTTCCCTAAGTCTACGACCTTACAAATTGGGAAAACTCTCTAGATTGAGGCTGGTTCCTACTCCTCTATTTAGGTGTATGCATGAAATTTCCAGAGGTTTGATTCAAAATCCTACTCTAAAACTACCTAGGAGATAGGGTTGAGAGAAAACATGGAAATGGAAACAAAACTAACCAAAAAATACAACGGTGATACACCAAAGGAGTGCTAGACTTCTTCCTTTGAAAATAGAAATAGATCATAAGAATGCAACACTAGAACATGCAAACATTTCCAAAATTTATTGAAGAATTAGAAGATAACAATAAATGTAAGAAAGGATTGAAAATTCATTCACAAAGCATGCTTTATCATTCCTAGTTTTTTATACGATGCATTACAATGCAAAGGAGGAAAAAAATTTATTGCAATTCCAATGGCAGGCCTCAAAATCCATGAATTCATGCGCCAAGGGCAAGAGAAGAGCTTGCAAGAGAAAGAATGTCCAACCCTTACAAAATGAGCCAAAACTAGCTTTTAACGATGAAGCAGAATGAAGAAAGGTGAAAAATGTGGGAAAATTGATTTGACATTTCCAACCACTAACAAGATTCATTAAAACAACAAGGGCACCATCACAAATCCATTTTTCAATTCATTCTTCCATGCTAGAGAAGAAACGAGTGCCATACTTTATCAATTTTTGTGGTTGGGGGTCGGTTTAGTATTTTTTCCCGTGCTAGAGACATTTCTTCAATTTGCTCCCTCCAAATTTTCCCAAAAATAAAAATTGAAGCTTCCATGGTGTAGAGGGTGTTGATAGATTTTGAATGGTACAAAATTTGATGAATTTCAACCACTGGATCAAAAGATATGACCTTTTGAAATTCTGTGGCCAAATTAGGGCAAAAATGGAGAAAAACAGGTTCGCGGGGCAAAATCTTGATTTTTTCCCTCTTTTTTCAAATTGGGAAAATTTCCCAAAAACTCTCTACACCACACTCCTCTAATGACATGTGGCACATTCTGGTTGATTCTTGGCTTCAAAACAACATTTTTCCCCTTTTCACAAAAATGGAAAATTTTACCAAAATTCTCCGTGAGCCCGCCGGTCCGAGGACATGTGGCATCATTTCATTGGATTTGGACCTTAAGAAACTTAATTTCCTTTCTCTTTTTCAGATCCATGGGCTGATTTTTGACTCTCACCTTTCCACCCCAAAAGCTAAGTGCCAAAATTTTCTCCCTGGCCCCGCGAGTGTGCTTCATTCCTTCTTTGGACCTGCGGGCCAAAATTTTCCTTTGTGCCTTTTTCCCCAAAAGGGATAAGTGCCAAATTTATCTCCATGTATTCACCAACCCACCAATTTCCTTGGAAAATTTTCCAACTCCACTCCACCAGCCCAAGACTCTCTAGAAAATTTTCCTCCTTACCTCCGCGGGCCCACCCAGGGAAAATTTTCCCTCCAAACTCTGCCAAGCCATAACTCAAAAAATACAAGGAGTTAGGAGGACTTCTTTACCTTTCTGGAAAGGTCAAAAAAACATCTATCTGTTGAAAACATACCGAGAAAATTTTGAGTCCCTAAAGCATGTAAAAAAATCATTTTAAGTACCAGCAAAGCAAAAGGAGGAGTTGGCCAAAAATAAGCATGGGCTTATTTTGGATAACACTTTTGGCGACTTGGAGGGGTTATCTGCCTGCTAGATGAAAATACCATCTGCCTTGAAGCATCCATTGAGCATGGATTCATGATAGATAGCCTGTAAACTGATCCTCTACATGAAAACTTCCTTTTTAAGCCTCTTAGAAACCACTGAAACTGAATCCAATTGTGACCAAAAGCCAAAACAATGCACTATGCAAGAGCAAAACTAGCACCACAAAAACTATATACAAACATGAAAGTCATACATACCCTAAGTGGGATATGAAGAGTGTTCACAAGCACTTCTTCTTCTGAAACAAAACCTACCTACTCTACTCAAACCAAGAGCAAAGGTAAGCTAAACAAACCCTCCAACTGGTTGGGAGAAGTAGCTTTCCTTTTTCAAGAGAGGCAGCCATGTAAATGATTTGATACTAAATATAGCTTTCTGTGTGAGTGAAAAACTGACTCTAAGTCTATCTTCCACCCAAATCATCAAGGTATCAACATTAATGGGAAGTACCTCCTCAAGTTGACTGGCATTGGACTCCTAGAGGTGTCGATGATGACCCTCGGTACTTTGATGCTCATCCTCATGCCCTAGAGTAGGCATGACTAGTTTTGGCTTCTCCATCAGCTCTATTAAAGCTAAGTATTTGATTGGGCATGGTATGATCCTATGGATGTGCCCATTTCTTTAAAATTCAACTCCAAAAATGGAGTCTTCTTGTGGACCTTCTTGAGTGGATGGCATGGAAGAAATGATGAAACTCTTCTACTCTTTCCCTTCTTCCTCCAATGAATAACATTGAAAATTTAAATCTCCCAAACTTGATTCCAAAGAGCTACTATAAGATGTAGGTTGTTGTAAATGAATTCTCTCTTCCATGACAGTAGGATCATGTGCTTGGAAGGTGGATGATGAAGGAGAAAACAATCTGATTTCAACTAGTTCCTCTCCATCAAAACAATCCTCCAAATCTGACAAATAAACTGCCTCCTTATTGTTTTACTGCAAATTCTCAACCTCTTCCATGGTGTTCTTTTGATCTATAACTTGATCACCATGGTTATCTTCATTCTCAAAGATGAAGTTTGAAAGATCAAACTCTTCTTCAACATTGGAGCTTGAAGAGTATGAAGTAGAAGGAAGAACTGAAGGTTCTTCTATAGCCTGTTTTGAGTTCAAAGCTCTTGGACCTGCATTTTTCTCCTCCACAGCTGGAATGTGCTCCTCTTCTTTTAGATTCGGAGAAGTTTCTCCTTTCTCTACTACTTGAAGACCATATTTCTCTTGATTTAACTCTTCCTCTAACATGAATTTTGTCAAATCAAAATCTCCAATCTGTTGTTCTAGAGGACAAGTTGGGGCTGTAAGATCTCTTTTAGAGATTTCCTCCATCATGGATTTATTGACCAAATCAAGCCCTTCAAATGAAAGAAAGAAAACATCAATGATGCCAATGGGACTTTGAGTTGATTGCTTCTCTCCTTTCATGGCTGATTGTGTAACTTTAATTGGATCAGCATTATTTTCAAACAAAGTGCCAACATAGACACTACATTATGAGAAAACTGATTGCTGATTTGCTTCTTATTTTTGCTCTTCTTTTGCTGCAAAAAAATCATTCCTAACCACCATTGAATCTTCATCTTTGGCCTCATCTATAGGATTCACCAGAAAAAGAATTTTCTCAATCCCATATCTAAGAGCCAAGCTTACTAAGCTCTTAATCATTCCTTCTTTTCTTCGTTCTTCCTCTTGCTTTCCTTCATGACTGATTTTTGCAATTTCTTCTTCCCGATGTGGAATTGGGAAGGAAAGAGGAGAAACAGATTGGGATTCAATAATTTGTGCATTTTTTAGTGGTGGTGGGAGGGATGGAACTTCTTGTTTCTTTACAGGGGAAGGTGTTTCATTTAGCTCTTGTGGAGGGGATTTGGATTTGGAATAGAAGAGGGAATAAGAAGTAAAATGGGATGGAGAAATGGAACCAACATTTGGAGTAGCATTCAATGGGAAGCTTTGAAATTGAAGCCCAAATTGAGATGGTGCTGCTTGAGGAATGGAAAGAGAAAAACTAGATGATGGTGTAGAATTTACCCATTGACAAGGTTTCTCAACACCAAACTCATAGGCCCCTATCTCTACTATCCATTTCACAAGTTTGGGGTAGCATCTCCACCATGAAGTCCAACTATTCTTGAGGGCTGTAGTGTTTTGGAAAAGGGCCATGAACAAGTTTCCTTGCACCTAATTATGAAAGCCTCCATTTGAGCTACAGCTCTTAACAGCACCATGTTTTCCTCCATTTTTTGAATCTTCTCCAATAGAAAAACATCTTTCATTTGATTGTATTCATTTTATGGCATACCCCTACTCTTGGAAATATCCATAGCCAAAATGATTTTGGCACTACTAATCATAGGGGTAAACATGTTGATCTTGAATATTCTCAAAATGCTGATTTGAAGGAGTTGTAAAGCACATTGGAGGTGGAATGTATTGTTGGCTTCTGTGAATGTGAATTCCATGAGGAAAATGAAGTCATTATTTCAAAACTTCATGGGAGGAAAGAAGAATGAATGAAAAAGGAATGAAAATGAATGAAAAGAAGGTCTGCAACTTCAGAGATGGGTTGTTGATCAGATGGAGTCACTAGATGTCTTTGTAAGTACCTCCAAAGGCTAAAATTATAAATAGGAACACATCAACCTAAAAAAATGAAGTGTAATACCTCTTGGTCCCACCAGGCATTCCAAAAAATTTAGCGGCACATGGTGGGTGTAAGATATGTTGTTTTTGGCATGAGACACTAAGAGAAGAATGAAATATCTAAACCTGATGTCACCATCGGGCATGCCAAAACTATTAGTCGCGCACGATGGTGTTGTATTTGTTTTTTGCATGAGACACTAAGAGAATATGAAATATCTAACCCCAGGGTCACACCGGGGGTGTGCCAAAATTATTCGTGTAAATTCACAGCACCCCCAAAATGACCTTTAGATTTGTTATTGGGAAATGGTCAATTTGGTGTGCATGCACAACATGGATTTTTTCCTAAGTGTGGGACCTTGAAAATTGGGAAAACTCTCTAGATTGAGGCTGGGCTTCCTACTCCTCTGTTTAGGTGTATAAATGAAATTTGTAGAGGTTTGATTCAAAATCCTACTCTAAAACTACCAAGGAGACAGGATTGAGAGAAAACATGGAAATGGAAACAAAACTAAGCAAAAAATAGAATGGTGATACACTAAAGCGAGTGCTGGACATCTTGATTTGAAAATAGACACAGATCATAAGAATTCAACACTATAACATGCACAAATTACCAAAATGTAATGAAGGATCTAAAGGAAACAACAAACGTAAGAAAGGATTGAAAATTCATTCACAGAGCATGCTTTATCATTCCTAATTTTTGATATGATGCATTATAATGGAAAGGAGGAAAACATGTATTGTAGTTCCAATGGGAGGCATGAAACTCCACAAATTCATGTGATAAGGGGAATATAAGAGCTTGCAAGAGCAAGAATGTCCAACCCTTACAAAATGAGCCAAAACTGGCTTTTAACAATGAAGCAGAATGAAGAAAGGTGAAAAATCACAGGAAAATTGATTTGACATCTCCAACCACCAACAAGATTAATTAAAATAGTAAGGGAACGCTCAAAAATCCATTTTTTCAATACATTCAGACCATGATAGAGAAGAAACAACTACCATACTTCATCAATTGTTGGTGGTTGGGGGTTAGTTTTGCATTTTTTCCCATGCTAGGCGACATTTATTCAATTTTCTCCCTCCAAATTTGACCAAAACTCAAAATTGAAGCTTCTATGGTGTAGAGGGTGTTGATAAATTTCCAATGGTACCAAATTTGATGAATTTTGACCACTAGATCGAAAGATATGACCTTTTGAAATTCTGACGGCCAAATTAGGGCAAAAATGGAGAAAAATGGGTTCACAGGGCAAAACCTGATTTTTTCAATCTTTTTTCAAATTGGGAAAATTTCACAAAAAATCTCTATGCCCTACTCCTCTGATGACATGTGGCACCTTCTAGTTGATCCATGGCTTCAAAACAACATTTCGCCCCTTTTCGTAAAATTGGAAAATTTTACCAAAATTCTCCGTGAGCCCGCCAGTCTGAGGACACGTGGAATCATTTCATTGGTTGTGGGCCTTAAGAAATTTATTTTCCTTTCCCTTTGTCAGATCTATGGGATGATTTTTGAATTTAACCTTTTCACCCCAAAAGCTAAGTGCCAAAATTTTCTCCCTGGCCCCGCGAGTGCACTTCATTCCTTCTTCAGGCCTGCGCGCCAAAATTTTCCTTTGTGCATTTTTTACACAAAAGGGGCTAAGTGCGAAATTTATCTCCATGTCTCCATTGACCTGCCAATTTCCTTGGTAAAATTTTCAACTCTGCTTTGCTACCCTGAGACTCCATGGCAAATTTTCTTCCTTACCTCTGTGGGCGCCGCTCAGGGCAAATTTTCCCTCCAAACTCTACCGAGCCATAACTCAAAAAATACAAGGAGTTAGGAGGACTTCTTTACCTTTCTGGAAAGGTGAGAAAATCCTCTATCTAATGAAAACATACCTAGAAAATTTTAAGTCCCTAAAGTATGCAAGAAATTCATTTTTAGTACCAGAAAAGGAAAAGGAGGAGGAGTTAGCCAAAAATAAGCATGGGCTCATTTTGGAGAACAAAGCCTTCATCTTGGATGAGATAAACAAATTTAAAATCAATTCATTCTCATTTGTTGATAATGATTTTCTATAATTCTTTGGGTGTACCTTAGGCATGATTGATCAGAGAATTTGGTGTTTAATTGAGTCTTTCAATTCGAGCCTTTGTGTTAGAGTCTCAAAGATTATGTGAAAACTTGTGGATCTGGGCCTCCATTGAAGCACACCGTCTAGTTGAAGGAACATCTTAATTATTCTGAAGTATTTTTTTGTTGAGTTGTTCATTTTTCTGAAGTCCCTTTGAAGATCTAGTATAATCAACTTTATCCTGCTTCATCTCCCACCAAAATCATTCAAAAACCATTGATCCATCCTGAACTACCCTTGTTTTTCCCTGTTTATTAACAAAGGAACAAAATCTACTTAATAAAATATGCAGAACACTTAGGATTTCTTAATGTATTCAATAACCTTAGCCTTGTGTTGTCTTGAAAACACACCAGATTTACACAGGAAATTAACACAAAATATTATTTTCTTCTTTTTCTATATCTCCTTCAAGATTGTTTACACATATATAGGAAATATACTTCCTAAATAATAGGAAGTAGTTTATAATAACTCACAACTTACGTGAGTTGTTTCTAACATACTAACTAAATATAATTGTTATTGTTGTTTTATATAACAACTAATAACAATTTATTAACACATACTTATAACATAATAATTACTTCACGTAATTATTATTTACTAATGGAGCACTAATTAAATATTTCCTAACATTAATGGTATTTTCCAACAATTCAAAAACCTATGGCTCTAAGTAGTAACATTAGAGTTAACCTTTAGCAACTATTTTGAGATTCAAATTGAATGAGATGAGGAAAGAATAACTAATAACCAATTTGGGGTACGTACTAGTGGAAGGAAAACCCCAAAAGGAACTTCATATCTTGTCACCATGTAGATGGAGGTTGAACTCCACTTTTGTGGATATGTTCATAGGTGTTTATTTGTTGGATCTTAGTGATATAATATTAATCACTAGTGTTGATTCAAAACTAATTAGAATTAAGGGACAACTAAGAATATAATCTCTATTTCATTTGTAAAACAATGTCAGAGATCACCTAAATTCCCTTTTTAAACAACATGAGAATTTTAACCCAAAAAACTATAAAAAATGGTGTCACACCTAACACAATGCGAGTTCAAAAACACATTAAAAAATAACCAAATTTACCGACTGAAGATGGAAAAAGTAATAAAACTGGTGGTAATTTTTTTAAAAAAGGTAAATAATTAGATGACTATTAAGATTGCTCATTACGAAGGTAATGTGACTAAGTCACAAAATATGGTGAAGCGGAACTAATCTGCAATCGCAAACAACTTGGAGGATTATAAAAAAAATTGCGCCATTAAAAAAAATCACAATAACGACATGAGGGACAAGAATTTGACTTAACATTGCATCTGCAAGTTAAATTATTTATAGTTATTATTATTATTATTATTATTATTAAACGTCAACGATAATAAATTGTGATGATGATAAGGTTAATAATCGTTCTGATAACGATATATATATATATATATATATATATATATATATATATATATATATATATATATATACACACAATCATATTTATTTTTGAATGACGCAAAATCATGATTGAATTAAGAGGATCATGGGTCCCATTTTGTCTGCGAAAAGGACTCATTCCTTTGAAGTTATTTAAAATTAAAAAATATAGATTTAAAAGAAATGTGCATTACTTATTAAATTTTTATCCACTTAATCATGGGTTTTCTCCCCAAAATAAAACATATAAGTAAACCCCCTTTAATAATCTGCCACTAAATTATCTAAGCCACACATCAAGCATAGCGGTTGTAATTAATTTAATTTACCACACATCAAGATAGGTTAATTAATTTAATTTATTTGAAGTGCACCTTTATGACTTAACTCATTGTTCACATCCATTCTGGGCCCTAGTATATAAGATATCTCTAACATTAGATCATCATAACCCTAAAATCTAAAGATGAGGATATATTTTCAAAAACCTAAGTGTTAGGAAATTATATTGTTAGTGCTCCATTGGTAATTAATAATTATGATAGTAATTATTATCATGTAATTTTGAGCTAGTAATTTGTTATATACTTGTCATATAAAACATCTTATAACAAATACGGGGGGTGTGAGTTTTAACAACTCACGTAGATAGGGTGGAGAGGTTATTTCTACCTCCTATATTTTAGGAAAGCTATTTCCTATATGAATGGTTGTATGTAATTTGAAATATTGAAGGAGATTATTGAATATCATTCAGATTTTTCTTTGATCACTTTGCAAATTTGCTATATTGTTTTCATTTGGTATCAGAACGTGCAAGTCCAAAAAAAATAATTCTTCTCTTGTTTTATCGCTTCTGATTTTCTATCTTCATTTGTTTATGTGCTCCTATCTCTTTTGAAGAAAGGATTATCTTCATTTGTTTATGTGCCCATCCTTATGAAGAAAGGACATGTGACTACATTTAGTTCTACATGCCTTCCTTGAAAATATGTAGTCATTTATAAATTAGTTCAAGCCTAGTACACATGTCTATACATTGCATCGATTCCATTGCATGGGTAGTTGTGGTGCTTCTAGCATGGTTTAAACACAAACACCTTAAAATCAAATTGAAGCATGCGGTTCAAGACTCAATCAACATCTTGCAACCTGCGCATCTTAGATGTGAAGCTGTTGGATCAGAGATTAAACTATAGTGTTGGGCATTGATATCTATGTTTTAGTAGTTCGTATTGTAGCCTAGGTTGGACTTGACAACCTTCACATTATTTATCAGATCCATATGAATGTAATTCTTAGCCAAATTTGATCCTGGGTTTTTCTGTCTCCTCCAATCACCGTGATACACTCCTAAAATCACTTGAATGTGCAAAACGGTCAAAACAAAAACCTACACATGAAGTAGACCGAGAATACATGGGAAATGATTACATTTCAAAATGTAATGTGACTTATTACATGTCATGTGTACCTCTTGCAAAATACCATAAAAAGGATGTGGTTAATGTTTGATAATCTTCAGTTTAGAGGATTATATATGGTGTCCACTTCACGGCTTACTGGAACAATGCACGTTCCACCATACCATCAACCACCTGCAAAGTTATTCTCTCGGTCAAAGATCATTTTCTTAATAGATTTTGATCAATGCCAATTAATCAAAATCGACTTGAGTATATATTCAACTTTAGTTTCTCCATATACCTTCATGCATTTTCCTTCATTCATCTTACAAGTCTGATAATTCTAGTTGTGGTAAGTTGGTTTAGTTATAATGTGAAGTGTTTAAATTATAAAGAATTCGTCTCTATAGTTATTATAAGATTCCACTTATTTGTCTGAAAGTCTCTATGGTTAGAGTAAGTGACATATGAGTTAGCAAAATGTCATTTTTATTTTCAAAATTTTATTGCGAGACATTGTTATAAAGTTTTTCAAAAGTAATCCATTGTCGTATTTGTTTGCAATACAATTATCATTTTTGTATTATTATCAACATACATTAAACATTATTTTTAGTTATTGTTTTATGTGTTTTCATGTCATAGTCGGTCATTGTAGTGTCAAGTGTCTTTGTGATTCAAGTCATAAGTGTTTTCTAGTAAAATTTGTGTCACTGTTTTCTTCATTAAAGGTATCATTATCAAGTGTCTCATCAAAATTTCACAATGGTTCAGTGTCAAAAGTCCAAAAACAATTACTCCACTTTTCAATAATTGGACGCATTTTCACTTGTACTCAATGTCCAAATTGTGGAGGTTATTTTTTGATCTTCATGATCATATCCAGCTAAGTTAGCAACTTTTCACTAGAGGATGGAGAATTTAGATATTGGAGGTCAATCACCAATTATGAGGCCACATTAAAGGTTTGGTGACATTTTTTTCAGTGTGATTTCAGTTGCATGTGGCGTGCTTCAGATTTTAGTGTTCCTAATTTATCGATTTGTAGAATAAGTGGAAATTTCCATTGAGGGGGGAACATTATCCAATTTTCCATTTCCAGTTTTTAGTTTGTGTGTATGAGCATCAAAATTCAATATCTTTTCCTATACTATTCCCTGAAGTGAGATAGTGATGAGAGTTGATGATACTACTTGTGTGCATGTGTACTTTGCTTAATGCTAAATCAAATGGAGAAAGAACTGCCACCTAATATAGTTCTACAATCTAGCTAAAACAAAGCATAAGCACCATCAAGATAAAGAGCTAAACAAGATCTAAACTAACATTATAAGTTTGAAAACATAATATTAAAAGTAGCATGCTATTTAAAAATCTCTACTCTCCTAGATTACCAACAAAATGCATGGACCTCTTTAGTTCCAAAGGCAATAAAAAATTGCTTGTTTGATCCTTAAAGAATACAAGAATAGGAAGCTTAGCTCTTAACAATGGTGACCTTTCAAGAAGACAAAATGCAAGCTCTTAGTCTCTTTGCTATATGCTTTGCATTTTCTCTCTTAAGAAATTTAGGTGTAGGTATAAAGGTAGAAGGAGGGCTCCTTATATAGCCTAATGGATAAAGGAAATACTTCATCCCTTTGCATGTGGGATAAAGGTAAAAAATGATTAGGAATGGATAAGGTTGCTTTATAAAATGTAACCTTACTTTAGAAGGGTTTAATTTATGCTTAGCAAGTCATGGGAGTTGGGAGGTGTTTTAATTAATCAAAGGTGATTAACTAATAGTAGATGTAAGCTTATAGAAGCTAGTTAGAGGAATATTAGTATGATTTAGGCTATTAGGAGGGGATTAAATCAATTAAATATTGATTTAGTAGTTAAATGAATTGAAAGGATAATTAATTAATAATAATTAATTATTCTAGATAGAAGGGGTAAATAATTAACAAGGTTGTTAATTAGGTTGTTAGCTGGATAGGCGACTTAATCAATTAGCGTATTGTAATTAATTAACGATAACAAGAGGGAATATGAGTGCTTTTGAAGAAATGTCATTGATTTGCGAGAAAGAGGATAATTAGCACAATTTAAGTATTTAAATTGCTTGGGTGTAATTATGGGTGTCTACATTTGCCCCTCTTTGGGGTGGTGTAAGTGATGCTACTTCAAAGGTAGTAGATGGAAGAAAATTTTGAAGGGACAAAAGAAAAATTACTAGGAGGGAGAGATGCCCCCTCGAGTGTCGATGGAGTGATGAAAGAAGATGATCGATGATCGAAAAAGGTGAGAAATAGATAGAAGAATGGGAAGAGGCAAGATGCCCCGGTGAGACAGAAGAAAGGGATATAGAAGAAATATGGATGAGGGAGAGAAGAGATTAGCCTCTAGCCACCGTGTATTGGAATAATTTTGATGTCATCATATTACCATAAGAGCTACGTCATCGGTCCTTATGAAAAATATAAGCATACGACAAAGGTAGAATGACATGAAAATCCATACTACGAACAATTGTCCATTGCTGAAAATACCAACTCCACAAAACATACAAAAATGTAATGTAATACGAGAAGGAAACACGCTCATCTAACAGGGAAAACAAGTACGAACACACATACCCAACCCAACAACGGTCAGACAGTTGTATAAATGTTTTGTTATCAGTGCTGAAGAGATCCACAAGTTCATGATTGACAACAAGGGTTAAAAATGATGCCTCGAGCAACGATACATGCAAGGGGAAATGATAATGGACATGAGGTACAAGAAAAAGTGTTGTGCACAACGAAACAATACTAGGCAACAAACATGCCCCAAAGTATAGACGAAGCAAGCAACTAGCTTTGTGAATAGTTGTGAATCCAGTGATCCACGAGTCATATTAATTGGGGAAGATGTGAGACAAACCAGTAGGATATGGAGAAAATACCATATGCAAGACATAAGTTTCAGCCGTAATAAGCAAGTTACCATTTTTGTAGGTTTTTTACTTTTTAGGATTTTTTGAAAAAATTTGCCTTGTTTTTAGATTTTTGACATATATATTGTTTTTTATTTTTTTTTTGTCCAAATTGTGGTGAAAAGTAGAAGAAAATAGAAGAAAGAGAATGAAGGGCCTAGGCGCAATAGAAAGTGCCCTAGAAGGAAGAAAGAAGAAACAAGTGACAAATAATGTCGTTGTTTAGTGGAAAAAATTAATAAAAATAATAATTATTATTATTTTTTAAAAAATAATTATTTACGAGAGTGTGGATAAGAAGAAAAATCACCTAGGAGCAATAAAATTGTCCGAGGGAGAAGAAAGGGGTATCAGAAAACAAAAAATGCCCCAATATGGTGAAAAAAAAGAGACAAATAATTATTTAATAAAAAAAATTATTCCACGGTGAACAGAGGAGAAAACAGTGATCGAAACGGGCCTCCAGGCCCTCCCGGCGGTGAATGATGGGTTAATATACCCCACCTGGGGGGGTAACAACATTGCGACCAATTCATTTTAACTGAGTAGTTGAGAAAATTTTACTGTGAGGCTTTGACACCTAGGAGAACCAAGGTGATCACACGAGACCGTTTAAGGCGCATGGATGTAGTTCGGGGGTACCAGTGGCATGTGGACGATGACCCCTTCATGAGTATCCCAACCCTACTCGTAATTTTTTGTCCTTAATGCCTTAAATTATGTCTTTTAGGCATATAATACATGTAGGAACACCTACGCGTAGGTGCAGGCATGGGATAGGGTGTGTAGGTACCATTTTGGGCGCACAGGCATCTTTTTAAGTGTGCAGGTGTTAAGTCAATGCACATTTGCACAGACACAAATCACACACACACATGCACATGCACACACATGAGAACATGTGCGCACACACACACGTTGGAAATGGGGTACACACACAAAATATCATGGAGAGGTGGGCGTACCCACAAAGGAGTGCACGTGCCCAAGCACAGGCACTAAATTGGTGGTGCACATGCTAAAAAGGGTGTGAAGGCATCTGAAAGAGGGTGCATGTACCAGGAAACACTCGTGCACAAGTGTAGGTGCCAGAAACATGGCGATACGCCCAAAAGGGCACACGTGTGCCCTAGATAGGCATAAAAAGTTAAGAAAATGTCTAAAAACATGACACTGAGAAGAATTTTTAGGATATTTGGGTTAACCCTAAAAGATGAGATAGATTTTTAGAAGAAATGTTAGGAACTGATGATCTGAGCATCATTTTGCAGAGACAACTACTAGTTTTATAGATGCAGGAGTGTCATTCCCAAATTGTTGAGTTAGAGGGCAGTATGTGCCGACGTGACTGCTAAGCTATGGTGGTATTATTGGAGGCATTGGGACTAGGGCCCATGGCTCAGATGCCATCTATTGTACTAGATCATGACCTTTTGACTATGCTAGCCGAGTGATGGCATAATGAGATTTAGTGTTTTAGGTTGCCCACAGGAGAGATGACAGTGACCATTAAGGATGTTTGGTTTATTTTGTGCGTGCCCATGATGGGTACATTGATTGAGTACAGCTTAGATGCAGGGTTGATTGGAGCAGCTTGGAGTGCCCTATTTGGTATCAATGACATCCTGCATGACGAGATGACTATAGCCTTACATGAGTGCATATCTGACCTAACATTGCATCAGGGACTTCTCTATATCATGGTGCTTATCAGTGGGTTCTTATTCACTGATAAGATAGGGTGTTATTCCCGAGAGGATTACTTCCATTGGTTCATGGTATTTACAGTGGTGAGAGATATTATTGGGGGCAGTGTATACTAGCCCATTTATACTGGGATTTACATCTAATTGCATACCATGGTCAGAAGACCGTGGGGCCAGCTTCGTTATTACAGATATGGTCATGGGATCATATTTCTATCGAGTGCCCTGTGGGCCCTTTCTGAGTCTGAGATCTCGAGGAGCCATCATACATGGCTTGGGTAGCAGTTGGTGGAGATGTAGGTGTCCATCTTAGCAACCTATTCAGATATAGGTAGGAGTTTGATGAGCTAGCAGCGATAGACATCATTTGGTGTCCATACAGGCACTTCTAGTGGCTAGAGGATGCCACAGATCTCAGCGTGTGCTTGGTGGAACACTTTCTTATTGGAAGCCGCAACTATATCATGGAGTTGTATCGTGTGGATAGGTGCTAGCAGTAACTTGGTAGAGTACAGGGGGTCCCCCAGCCAGATATCTTGCATGCTTGTAGGGATTCTAAGAGGCAGACCATGGGGCCTTGTATACCAATGGCCCAAGCCAAGGCTAGTTTCACACATGTGGTCCCTCAGGCATGGGACCCATCACAATAGGTGAGAGACTCAGGGACCACATCTGATTATGTAGCATGGTACGTGATAGTATTACCTTGGCATCTCACTATTCCAGAGGCAACTTGGGTAGTAGGCATTCACCTTCCCATAGAGGTATGGCATGGGACAGAGCACAAGGCCAGAGTAGTGGCACTAGGGCTAGACCTAGAGGATACCTTTGATGTTATCCCTCATGATGGATAGGGTGCCCCATAGGCAGAAGGACCGAGGCTTTAGGGCCCAGTATAGGTAGTTATGCAGCCACCCAGAGGTAGGTTTTTTGAGCAGGTATAGTCTTCTAGAGCACCTCAGGGACTAGCTCCTGAGGCACAGACAGCCACACTATAGGTACAGGTACAAAAATTCATAGCTGAGAGAGATGTGGCCAGAGCGGAGAGAGACGAGGCTCGAGGCTGGTGCGTGACGACTGTATCAGCGTGTGATGAGACCCAAGCTCACATAGTTACTTTACTATCAAAGCGGGATCAAGCTCGGGCCCCGGCTGGGCCAGGAGATGATGGAGAAGCACGGTAGAGCTAGATCTGAGAGGCAGCTACACATGGGGCACAAATATTGAGCCTCCTGCATCAGTCACAGTCACAGGTGTGCATGGTCATAGCATAGAGAGATCATGTGTATGCACGATCACAGGTCTTATGAGCATAGAGGGACCAGGCCTGCGTCGGGCTATAAGTGATGACCACAGAGAGAGATCGAGAGGTTGCCACCTCTAGATAGGCCAAGGTAGACCTGGGATGACTTACAGGAGAGTGAGATACTGCCCTTTAGGTAGTGCTTGCCTCAGGAGATGTGGACCTGATACTTGACACCCCTAGGCTTGGTGGTGCGGCCCTCTTAGACAGGGTTGTATATTACAGAGTGGTTCCACCAGAGTAGTGAGTGGCACTACCACAACTATCAGGGTCGAGTGCATTAGGCTCTTGATCATGGAGATCTGGCCATTCAACCAGATCAGTTAGATAGCCTGTACTAGAGCATCCAGCGAGATCAGTTCCCTTCTAGCCTGTAGTGTTTTATCATCCAGAGGACAGATCTAGGAGCCCCAGTGAGGGAAAGAGCTATGGTTGAGAGCCACATATTTATTATATAGATTCTTTGATATGTTTTCCTCTTATGAAGGCTGATTTTGATGTACAGTTATGTTATACATGTATTTTTTATGATGCCTCATGATGAAGGCTTGATTCTTTCAGATACATGCCCCTTTTTTATGGCATTGTGTATCGGTGATGTATTGTATTGAGTACTTATCTGTACACTATATGTATATACATAGACATTGTTGATGTCTCACCTTTGTATGCCTTAGCCGAATGCATTTTTAATATAGAGCACATATTTGTATCCATTTTTGATATAGATGTATATTTGACACACATGTATATATATGAGGATTACCTTGCTTTGGCTCAGATACACATGGTTATGAGATGATGTACTTTATTGTTTTTGATACATGCATATTGATGGTTTTAGATTTGTCTTTAAACTCATGGGGAACTAATTAACGATAGGACATGAATCGTATTTAGTATCTTGAGCGGGCATGCTACCTGCATTGGATTCAATGCATGTTATATTATTATTATTATTATTATTATTTTGATTTAGCACTTATGGATGGTGTTATGATGTTATCATATTATGCATTTTGCATGTACGGTATCCTGATGTTTGATGTATATACATGTGCTTGTTTAGAATGTTAGATGATAGATCTATAGATGATATCAAATGTATTATTCATGTGATGTTTTTTTGATTCCCAATAGATGGGATGATATGATGATATTGGTGTGGGGGGGATAGATTTTTGATTATGCGCAACTCCTCTTGCCCCCGTTGATGATACAATATGTGATGATTAGCTTAGCATACATGCATGATGTAAAACTTAGCATTTTTGTTTATAGATGATGTATAAATGATGTTAGATGTGATGATAATGATGGTAATGTGATGTGAATGATAACAAAACAAATCACATGTAAGAAACACAACCAAATGCTAACAAAGAACACTAGGAATTAATTCAATTTACCATGATTCACCATGATTTATTAACATGTAACAAACACAATCAAATTCCAAGAAAGAACATAATGAATTAACACATGACATCATGATATCCTAAGATGAACCAACATGTAAAAACTTACTGCAATATGCACAAGAAAGAATAAATCTAATCTAAGCAAGAAAATATGAATCCTAACAAAGGATGCCTAAGCAACAAACAATCCAAAAAGCAAGGATGCAAAACACTATACAAGCAATAAGAAAAGAAAGGAAACAAGACAATGCCAGTGAATGTTTTTGTAAGATATGTTTTTATGGACTATTTTTCTATTGTTTAGGTTTTTGTGAAACAATGTTCTATTGTTTTTGTGTTTTTGTTTGGTTTTCCAAAGCTATGTGCAGGTAACCAAGAAAGTGTCGATGCCCCTAGCGTTAGATGGGGAATATACAAGGGTAGAAGCCACACATTTATGAACAAGAAGGTGAAGTCGTTGGGTTGACCCCAGCATAAGATGGGAGATAGTGAAAGACCATATCCCTCACAAATGAATAGAAGAAGGCAAAGTTGGATCAAGGCTGGATAGGATGGTGTGCACAAGGAATCTTAAAGGAAGAACCAAGTCTAGGCCAAAGACAACTACCCTCCTAACATAGAATTCTTGTGAACAAAAAATCCTCCTGAGGCACCAGAAACTGGTTTTCACCCAAGAACTTGTCCAAAGTGCCATAATTGCATGGTTTTCACTAGTGGATGACCTATTTTCTCTTTTCTTTTTCTGACTTTTTTTTAATTTTTTTTGTATTTTTTATTTTTGCAACCTCTTTGTGCCATGTTCAAGCATATAACTGCTTAAGATGCTTGGTTTTCATGGGCTCCTAGAGCTCATCACCATTGGGGTGAGCCAGTTTGTATGCCCCTGTGCCATACTTGGCAACTATGACATAGGGTCCTAACCAATGTGGTTCAAACTTCCCTTTCTTTTCTCGCTCTACTTTAATGCTGAAATGGTTCTCCTTCATGACTAAATCACCAACTCAAAATGATGAGGGATGATTCTTTTGTTGTAGTTTCTGAAGATTTTGTGTTGATATACTTTCAAGTGATTAAGAGCATGAATGCTCCTCTCATCGAGGAGCTCTAACTCAGCCAGTCTTACCACTCGATAATCTTCATCCTTATCCAGATAGTCTTGAAGAGAGATTCTCAGGGATAGAAGTTTGATCTCTAAAGGGATGATAGATTATGTCCCAAACACTATGGAATATGGTGTCACACCCGTAGGAGTGAAAATGGATGTTTGGTAAGCCCAAAGGGTTGGATGGATTTGTAGGTGCCAGTTTCCACCTATTTTGCTAACCATCTTCTCCATTATCCTTACCAGAGTCTTGTTTGTTGCCGCAGCTTGCCCATTACCCTGAGGGTAATATGGCGTGGACCATTTTAATCTGATTTGGAACCGTTAGTAGATGCCTTTCATATTTTTATTCTTAAATGACTTCCCATTATCTGTAATAATGGCTGGGGGAATACCATATCGGAAAATAATGTGATTCATGATGAATTTAGAAATCTATGCTCCTATGACATAGGTTAAAGGGACAACCTCCACTCACTTTGTAAAATATTCTATAGCTTTGATGATATGTGTATGACCATAAGATGAAGTAGGAGTAATTTTCCCTATTAAATCAAGTCTCGACTTGGAGAATGGCCATGGAGTAGTGATTGGTTGAAATGGCTGTGATGAAACATGGATGAAATTTCCATCTTTTTAGCAAAGAACACATTTTCTAACATAATTGCAACAATCAGTTTCCATGGTAGGCCAATAGTAACCTTCTCTCAATAGTTTTTAGCCAAGACCATTCCATTTGTATGTGCTCCACATATCCCTTTGTGCACTTCTTTGATTACCTGGATTGACTCCATCACATCCAGACAACGTAATAGATTCCCATCATAGCCATGACGATAAAGTGTACCTTTTAAAAGGGTGTAATGGGCTATCTAGCAAATCAGGATTTACTTTTTAGAACGGGAGATATCAGGAGGGAATGTGTTGTCCTTAAGATAGGTGAAAATTGGTTCGTACTATGGGGAATGGGGACCAACAACCTCACAAGCTAGGCAAGATTCTGGCATGTCATACGCGGGTTGGCATATATTTTCTATGAAAAAATGGCATATCAATATTCCCCAGCAGAATACGAAGCATAGACCCCACCATTTCCATGGCATCCATTGATCTGTACTGTGCTCTTGGGATTTATTCAAAATTAATTCACACAAAATACTCCTTTAGAGTTTCCACTAAATTTTCGTAAGGTATGAGCTTATCATCTGTAACCTTATATTCATCATTAACCTATTTGATGATTAACTAGAAATCACCTATGACCTTAACATGATGAAAATTCCACTTGATGGCTAGTTTCATCCATGTAATGAGTGCCTCATATTCTGCAATGTTGTTGTGCAAGGGAAGGCCAGGTGGAAAGCCTATGGTATAGGATCACCAGAAGGAGTAATAAGGACTACTCCTGCACCTAAACCATGAAACATAAATGATCCATCAAAATGTATCTGCCACATGATAGATTATTCAATGTAGAGAAATGAGGCATCTGGCAGGTCTAGACTCAAAGGTTCCGTGCTTTGCAAGGGTGCTTCCGCTAGCTGGTCTGCAAGTACTTGTCCTTTAACTAATTTTTGATGGAAAAATTCTATGTCAAACTCACTAAGTAGAATGATCTAATTATCCATTCTACCTATGAGGGTGGGTTCAAACAACAAATACTTGAGTGGGTTGATCTTGGATATGAGCTTGGTCTTAGTATTCAGCAGGTAATGGTGAAGGTTTTGAAAGGTAAAAACAACGGCCAAGTAAGCCTTTTTAATCTAAGGATAATTAAGTTCATAGGCGATGAGGGTGTGACTCATATAGTATACCACTTTCTCCTTATGAATAAGGTCGTATTGGCTGAGTAGTGCACCAATATCAAATTATGTAGCAGAAATATAGAGCAAAAGTGATTCTCCCAGAGTGGGAGGCATGAGGATGGGTGGATTAGCTAGGTAATGTTTAAGCAAAGAAAAGGCTTGTTGTTGTTCGGGTCCCCAGAGGAAAGTGACATCCTTTTTAAGAAAATGGGTGAATGAGTGACATTTATCTACAAGCTAGGAGATGAAGCGGTGAATGGCTCAATTTTTCCCTTGCAACCTACGTAGTTACTTGATATTCTCAGGTGGAGGCATTTCAGTGATAGCAGGCACTTTAGGAGGGTCTACCTCAATACCTTGTCTTGACACAATGAAGCCCAGTATTTTCGCAGATATTACATCAAAGACATAATTCTTTGGATTCAACCTGACTTTGTATTCATGCAGGCATTCAAAGATACGCCACAAAATGATAGGATGATCCTCTCTTGTTTTGGACTTTCCTAGGATGTCATCCACATAGTATTCCATGATATCATGAATCATGTAATGAAAAATCACTATCGTGGCCCACTGATAGGTTTCTCCTACATTCTTAAGGCCAAATGGCATCACCTGATAGCAGAAGGTACCCCAAGGAGTCGTAAAAGTTGTTTTGTGTTGGTCTTCTTCAGTGATCTTAATTTGATTATAACCTGAAAATCCATCCATGAGTGATAGAATTTCATACCCTGTTGTTGAGTCAACAATCATATCAATGTTGGGCACTGGAAAATCATCTTTAGGCCAAGCTTTATTAATGTCCCTAAAATCCATGTAGATTCAGATACCGATAGGTTTCTTCTTGACAAGAACAATGTTCGATATCCATTCAGAATAATCAATTAGTCTGATGAATCCTACTGTAAGCAACCTTTCCAACTCTTCTTTAACCAACAGGGCCAGTCTTGGGTGCATATTTTGGAGCTTTTTTTTATAGGCTTAGCATCTGCATGCACAACTAGGTTGTGCATGACCAAAGTTGGATCTAATTCGGGCATGTCTTTGTAAGACCATGTGAACACATCAATAAAATCTCACAGCAGCATAGTGAATGTCTTTTACTCTCTAGCAAAGAGTGATGCTCCCAATTTTACTATTTTTGGATCCTCTTCGGTACCAATATTGACATCAATGGTTTCTTTGACTAACAATTTTCATAAATCCTCCATACACGTAGGATTAAGAGGTAGGTTAAGATCTTCATCCAAGGATGTCTCCATGATATTTTCATCCTTGGCATGGTCACTTTTTTTGTCCTTTGATTTTCTTATTTGTTTATCAACTAGTGCCTCAAAGAGGTTTTCACTGTGTGACTTGGAATTTGATTTTTTTTAGGCTTTTATTTAGACCTTTTGCCCTCACTTTTCTTTAAATTTTGTTGACCATGAATTTCAGCCTCCTCACTGAAGTAGGCACAGGTGTCAAGTCTATAAAGAAACCTTTCTTGTGATATCCAATGGGGATTGTATCCCTTATGCCCATGAACTCTGTAATAGCCTCATCATTATCAAATAAATCTAGTGGCACATGATGTTGTTGGTCCCATTCAACAAGGGAAGGGTATACAAGGTCAAGGGTTGGGTCTATGGGGGTTAAGGTTAGGAAAACATTTTTCATGAAAAGGTTCATGGAGACCAAATCCTCATATTGGCTATAATTGGAATCTGTATCGCTATCTAGATAGTCAGAACTATCCTCACACTTTGAAAAAGTCACATCTTGATCATTGGGGTGTGCTCCATAAGGGAGAATCCCAATGCTATATCTTTTTGTTTTGAAATGTGGAAGAGGGATTGGTTCTCTTTGTCCTTGTTCATTCCTCCCACATCCTAGGCCTTTATAACCCATGGAGTACATCATTCTACTAGATTTTTCATATTCCAGGGTTTGATAATAGGATGGCTGAGTATCCTCAGGGACCCAAGTTGTAGGTGGATCGAGAAAATTTTCCTCAGTTAACAAGCCTCCAGGTGGGAACAACCCAATAGTGTGTTCCTCTCTAGGTCTTCTGAAGTGGTAGTTGGGTCGACCTCTAGTCTTGGGAGACAAAGAGAGACATGACACTAAGAGTGCTTGTTGTACATTATACACCCCGCAGCCATATTCTAGAATTTTCATCTCCCATGAATAAAATAGAGATGTTGAAGTAGATACCCCATGAGTGTAAGAACTAAGAGAATCTAAATCTACCCGGGACTCCATGGCCTCATATTGAAGAGGGAAAACTATATCTGTGGAGGGACATGTGTATGTACCCTTTCGTGTAAAGCTATTGAGAGCTCTATAATGAGCAAAGGGCTCTAAATCTCCTGGTATTATAACCGTATGTCCCTCATGCTTCAACTTAATGCATTGATGAAACATTGATGGCATAGCCTGCATGGCATGAATCCATGGTCGGCCTAGAAGCATGTTATATGGAAGGTCCAAGTCTAGGATGTGAAACTTTTTCTGATGACAAGTGGGACCCACCTCCATAGGTAGTGTGATGGTCCCTACTGATTCCCTTTCTGTATTTTCATATGCGGTGATAGTGATAATATGGGACTCAAGATCTTCCTCTGTATGTCCCAATTGTTTGACCAACTTAAGTGTGCAGATGTTCAACCTAGATCTATTATCCACAAGCACCCATTTGATTTTCCAACGGGTGAAAACTACCTCAATGTATAATGGAAGATTATGTGTAGGATTCTCAGTAGGGATCTCCTTATGGTTGAAAGTGAGATGCTCACTTGGTGCAATGTTTTCCACTGCAGCTTGAAGGTGTGCAGGATCAACTTCTAAAGGCACTCCCGACCCCTGAAGAGTTTTATATAGAATGTCCTTATGCACATTGGATATCTTAAGAAGATCTAAGATCGAAATCTTAGTAGACATATTCTCAATTTGTTCTAAAAGGTTATATTTACCAGTTTGTAGGGTCAATAGAGAGGGTTCTAGAATCATGAGGTAGGAACACCTTGTTATCACAGCGCAGTCCTTTCCCTTGATCCGGATGGTATTGACAAGGTCAGCAGGAGAGTGAATACATCCGATAAGAAAATCGTAATGATTGTTATCTCTTTTGGTATACAAGTAATTTGTGGCTTTATAGGTTTGGGATGGCTCTCCCTGATCCAGATTTTTCTTTTCTGACTTATCATGCTTGGGGAATGGTTCTTTATAAATCCCCATTTTCTTGTTAGGTGTTTGTGTTTTTCCAGGGTTATCCACCTCTATCTTCCCATTTTCAATGAGTTCTTGAATATAATGGTGAAGCCGTAGACATTTTTCTATCTTATGTCCTTTAACATGATGCATTTTACAATATTCATGCTCCTTATACCATGAAGGTTTAGGAGTGTTGTCATAAAATGGTTGCGTTATAGGATAGGTCATCATGTGGGCTACATCCAACTATTTTAGTATGACTGAGAATGCTTCATTGAGAGAGGTGAATGTTCTTCACTTTGGTGGTGGTTGAATTAGGCCCTTTGTTAGTTTAAAAGGTTGACCAGTTCGGACCATTTGAACACGTTTGGAATCAGTGATACCGTCTCCAACCACATTTTTGTTTCTGTTAAAGATCTTCAGCTTTTCTGTGGTTTAACACTTTGGTTGTCTTTAGATTGGTTTTTGAGGGTACCTTTGGTAATGAGAGCCTTTTCTATCTGAATCCCTTTCTCGATAACCTCCTCAAAAGTAAAAACACAATGCATTTGGAGGTGGAAAGCTATATTCGGGTTGAGATCAGGAACGAAAATACTAACCAACTACTTTTCAGGGAAAGCGCAAGGGAAGAAACTAGCTATCCCTCTCCACCATTAGAGGAAGATGACGAAGGTCTCATTTGGGCATTGCTTGGCACCACACAAGTCTGCCATGGTAAAATCACTCTCTATGTATATGAGAAGTGATGCATGAATCTTTCTGCCAATTCAGGCCAGGCAAAAATTGATCCTCGTGGTAAGTGTGTAAACCATTCCAATGCCTGACCTCTAAGACTCCTGGGAAAAAGTATGATGAGGTAATTATCACTATAAGATAACTCTTGACATGCCATGTAGAAATCTTTAACATGATCCCTTGGGTCTCCCTTCCCTTTGTATTTGTCAAATTTTGGCATATCAAATTTCTTTGGAAAGGGTTGAAGGGTCATTGTTTTGTCAAAAGGATAGCGACATAATTATTCGTATGGATATTTCCTGATGCTCCATATATTTCTCTCTTGTAAGCTTTCAAGTGTCGCTTTCATAGACTGCACTTCTTGTGTGAGCAATTGTTCTTTAGTGGGAGAAGCAAGGATGTAAACATGATGGTACCTTGTGTCCTCTTCCCCTTGGTTTTCCCAATGGAGTTTGTTGATCTTAATCTTAGGCCTCAACTTTTGAACGTTCTTGTTTGTATATTTTTGTACATGAGAAGTAAGCAAAGCTAGTTTTTGGATTAGGTTACTGATTTGTTATTTGATGGTGAATTGGTTTATAGCTTCTTCTTCTAAAGGTTCTTCCTCCCCGTATTGTGGAGGCTCTTCACCCGTCTCATGTTCTATCTTGTTTCTTCGTGGCACTTTGATAAAGGGTATTCTATACCCTACAACTTTATCATTTTCTACGTAAGAGATAGAAGCTTGTCTGTGTGTTAAAATATCTTCCATATTGATAAGGGGATGTTCTTCCTGAGTAGCATTATTCACAGGTAGTATTGTTTCATTCTCAATGGGAAATTTGGCCCCTAATTCCATGACCTGTGCCAACACTTTATCTTTGTTTTTGAGAAGAAACTTGTCTAGTAGAGTGGGGTCAAAATCAAAGTCTGCGTGTGGTGATTCTAATTCGTTTCCACTAAGATCGACCATCTCTTCTATTTCCTTTTCTGTAGAAAAAAGTGGTCCTAGCTCATGTCCAATGAAGGGGTTTGACACTTGTCTGTTAGAGGTTTCCCAATCTTGCACTTGTTGTTCCTCATATGTCTATTTATTTAACCCTAGACGTGTTTTAGAAGCCATGTTTTTGTGATATTTTCACTAGGGTAAGTTGTAAATGTGCTCAAATCTTAGTGATCACCCCTAAGTGAAATGCAAGATGTGTTTGTTAGGAGTATGAATAAGTCAACAATGTGAGAATACCAATGTGATAGAGTGAAAAATCCCCCATGATACAAGCGTTTCGTATCAAAACCTGTTTAAATGAAGTACCTCCTAGACTATGTTTCAAAAAGTAGTTTCACGTCGCAAGATGATTAACAAGATGTCTTCATTTATGCCAAGTTCAAGGGAATGAAAAAAATGTAAGTAAACACAAGAATTCAATGCGACCTCCCAATCAAGATATATGATGAACGAGCTCAAACTTGATTAAGAACTATATCTCAAAAAGTGCCAATTATAATTTGTGAATGACACAACAATATCACCAAGATATGTTAACCCACTTTGCAAGAAAGTGAAGTATTGATATCAAGGTGTTATTGATATAACACACAAAAATAGTAACACCTAACACTCTTTGAAATTGAGGTAATAATAGAACCAAACTAAAAAAGCTCAAAGTATATCTAGGAATAGTTAAAAATGTGTGCATCGTAACCTTACAATATAGGTATTTATGTTGAGTTTACAAGAAATAAGACGTAAATATTGAAAATGTAGTGATACAATACAAACAAGATAACTCTTCCAACGAAGTCCGTGGTGATGAACCACGCCAAACTACAATGACGATCTTAACATGGGTATCAATATCACAATGGCTACCAATGACGTGAATACGCCTCCGCACACTTTAGACGTTTAACTAACCCAGCCGCAAACATGGATGGGCGTAAACAAACAAAAAAGTGACATAAATAGTTAATTGGTAACACAAAGGTAGTCACCCTTATTTTGATCAACAAAGTGTTAAAAGAATGTGAAGGAAGCAAATCAAAAAAGGATGAAAAATTTTGGTTTCACTTTGGTAGAGTTTCTCCTTTCCCTAAGGCAAGTGAAATCTAGGTGAAAGTAACGCGTCACATGTTTCTCAATGAAAATATGGTTCACAACTCAAAACTGTTTTTAGAATGGTCAAAGTGGGCTCCTGGCAAAAGTATATCTTCCTAGGTGGTTCTCTCATCCTAGGTGCTACAAAGATTATCCACGAGTGGGACGATTTACCCAAAAAGTCATACTGACTAGTTTGGGAGTATCTCAACTTTGCCCCCTTTAAGCATAGTGGGCAATAAATGTGTCCAAATGTGTACTTAAAAGTGTCGCATAGGGACAACTTGTAACTCAATCTCATAAAGGATTTACTAGTCAGATAGGTAGTGTGGAGCACTTCCCATTTTTTCCACAAGGTTCCCTCTTGCGTGGACTACTTTGGGGTTCCTGGAACCACCCCCATTGTTGTAGCTTAAGGCATTATGCCAAAGGGGTTATGTTCCAGTTGAGAGGAGAGGGATGTACCCTTTTCCAAAACCTGCAATACAGTGTTTTGAATATGTTTCTCTTTTTATCTTTTTTAATTAGATGTGGTTTGCTTGAACACCGTTTGACAACCTATATAACAACTATATTAGTAGTTTTCTGACTTTTTTTTCAATTCCTCTGTTCTTTGACAAGCATTTTGGTCATGTATGATGACGTTTAGTAGTTTTCCATTAAAAGAGAAGGCATCATTTCTGATTCTCCAGATCATCCAAGGACATAAGAGAAGAGCATACGTGATGTCTTCACAAATCCCAAAAGATAACCAAATGGAACAACACTTTAATTCAACTATGTTAATTTAACCAATTCCAAATCAGATACTCTTAACAATCTCAAAGCATCAAAAGAATTTAAGAATTGTTTATGATTCCCAAGATCGCCCCAAGGGACATGAGGGAAGAGCATACGCGATCTTAATCCTATAAGCAAATAATGCAAAATATTACCTAATCAAATACAAACATGTAAAAAAACCCTATAAAGACAAATATATGATTAGATAAACCTGCAAGAATGTTAGCACATTAATGCGTTAATTTAAAAAAATGCAAAAGGATGCTTACGTCCCTTTTTCAGCGCCTACGCGCGGGTTAGGGGGTATGCGCCACCAAAGGTTATTTTTAGCACACAATGTACCTGCACCACCCGAGAGATTTGTGCTCTACAAAAACAGTGCTTGCGTGCCTAAAATAGTACTTGCGCCACTCTATGGAATTTTTAGATCTATTAAACACATTTTCCACCAGAGAGGTGTGTCCATCACAAAAATAGCATATGCACTACTCTGAGAAAAATAGATTAAAAAATAGACAGAATAACCGCATTACCAAAAAAATATACCTGCGCCAGTAAAATCACATGTGCACCCTGGTTAGGGTGTGTGCACTAATCTGATAGGTTTCAGTATGCAGTGAAGGTACAATACAAGATGACATGTGTGCCTGAGTTAGTGCACCTGCGCGCTGGTTAGGGTATGTGCGCCATGATTAGTGCGCATGCACTGGGGTTGGTAGACAAAATGAAAACTTTTAATAGTACACCTGTACCACCAAAGAGATGTGTGTGCCCTGAAAACTGTGCCTTCACCACAAAAATCACACTTGTGCCCCTAAAATCATGCCTACGCCAAACCTACAACAAAAATATGATGGCAAACACAAGAAAACTCACAATATCTCAAATTTTGACAAGTTAGCTTAAGAGTGGAAATAACCCATTACAATTAAGGCTATGAACATGAAGTTACACATATAAAATGAGAAAAAATTCCAAAAAAATGGACATTAAATACTACATGTGCATATCAAAATGTTAGCCAAAACAATGAAATTTAAACTAAAATACCATGGGACTAAGGGTTCTACTAGGTGTGCCAAATGTGTGCAAGTGTTTCTACAAATTTAACCAAACTTAAAGCAAGAAAGCTACCACCTAAAAATAGCTTCCTAACCTAGTTAAAAATGGGAAATGTGCACCATCATGATGGAGAAGTGAGCAATTCCTACCCTTTAAACATTAATAACTTTGAATCTAATCAAAACACAATGTAAATGCATGAACTCTATTCCCTTAATTGCCTAATTAAACATTTAAAATGGACCTAAATAGCCCAAATGGCAATCAAAACCATATTTGCTTAATTTTATTCTTCAATGGATGCTTGGGTGCGAGGATTAGCTCTTCAAGAATGGAGAATGGAGGGCTCAAGAATGACAAAAGGCTATTGGTATGAAACTATGTGCTTACTTTTGTCTCTTGAGAGATTTAGGTGTAGGTATAACGGTAGGGGGAGGGCTCTTTATATAGCCCAAAGGAAAAAGGATTCAACACATCCTCATGAATGTGGGATAATTGGAAATGTAGAGTTAGTTATGGATAAGGGGGGGATTTAGATGGGGTTGAGTTAGCTTTAGGAGGGTTTAGTTTGTCCTCAAGTGGCTCATGTGGATAAAGGGGGTGCATTAATTAATAAAGATGATTCATAAATACATGTGCAAGCTTTTATAAGCTTTTAGATGTATTTTAGTGTGATTTAGACCATCAAGAAGGGATTATACCAATTAAATAGAGATTTATTGATTTAATGAGAATGGAGGCTAATTAATTAATAATAATTAATTAGACTAGATAGAAGGTGTTAATTAATGAAGGGTACTTAATTAGGGTATGTGTTGGATAGGTGAATTAATTAATTAGCATAATGTAATCAATTAGCGACAATGGAAGATAAGATGAGCGTTATTGACAATATGTTGTCAATTTGCGGGAAAGGAGATAATTAGCACAATTTAAGTTTTTAAATTTCTTAGGCGTAATTATAGGTGTCTACACCCATAATCCCAAGTAAGTCTTCTGATGTCTCTTCTAAGTCTAAATCTAAATATACCCCTATAAAATATAGTACTTGGAAATCTCCTTGTGTACCTTTAAAATTACCCTTCATTCCCCAAAAATCTACTCTTGCTTCCAAACCTATCCTAAATCCAAAATCAGTACCTTCATCACCCTCGCTCACATATAATCCTTTTGACTTCATAGAATACACAAAAAAATCCAAAGTTGACTTCATAGAATACGCAAACAAATCCAAAGTCCAATTACTGAGACTGAATATTTGCATACTCATCCTGAACAATTTAAAAGGTCCGTCTGATATATCAAGAGTGGTAGTCTAACACCAAATGTTGTAACTTCTAGTTCCAAAGGCATGTTTCCAAAAACACCTACACCTCCCTCACATAACATTCTCTCTTTGAGTGCATCAAATAATGATAAGGTAGAACCTTTTTTGTCTCCCTTCTTATTAGAGAATATTTATGAAACAACTACAAAATAGATTCGATTGCCTTGGATAATGTCATTTCCGTGACGGTTTCCAAATCTCTCAAACTCACCATGACTCCACCCAGTGGCTCTAGTTACTCTTTGGAGTCAAAATAGGTCCCACTTGTAGGGAAGGTCAAATATGCATAGGTGGGTCTCACCAGATTTCAAGATAAGAAATTTTTAGCGACAATTTTGGTAGTAGACATCCCAGCCTCATTTGGAATGTTGTTGAGTGGAAGTTTCTACCAAGACTTGGAAGGAAAAATTAAGATGAATTGGTCATCCAAAACCATACCAGTAAAGGGATACATGGATAAATTTCTCCTCAAGAAGAAGATGAGGTACATAGTACGATAGTCCATAATCCCAGAAGCTAACATCTTGTATCAAGGTAGCAAGGTCCCACTTGTAGGGAAGGTCAAATATGTATAGGTGGGTCTCACTAGATTTCAAGACAAGAAATTTTTAGCGACAATTTTGGTAGTAGACATCCCAACCTCGTTTCGAATGTTGTTGAGTAGAAGTTTCTACCAAGACTTGGGAGGAAAAATTAAGATGAATTGGTCATCCACAACCATACCCGTAAAGGGATACATGGATAAATTACTCCTTGAGAATAATATGAGGTACATAATATGATAGTCCAAAATCCCAGAAGCTAACATCTTGTATCAAGGTAGTAGGAAGATGAATCACTTTGTGGCAACTGAGGAGGAAGAGGATATCCCCATCTTGATAGGTCTAGACATGCCTTCCTAGAGAGATTTGGATTTTGAAGAAGCATTGAGGAGATTTAAGTTACAAGAGGGCAGCCTCGAATTACAAGATGATGAAAACCATGAAGAATAGGAAATGGTTCTTTATGATTTACAAAAATAAAACTTAGCTTATGTGCTTATCTGTGATGAAGAGATTTTCTCATTCCCATTTGAAGATGAGGACTCCCTTGATCATGTCACCTAGGAAGAGACCAAGCCAGTCTACAATGAGCCCTCAAGAAATGGGAAATAACTATATGTACAAGGACTAGTAAGAGCTGTGGAATAATCAAAATACCCTAAAATCAATCTTGAAATTTTAATGAAATCCATGAATCTGGAAGACAAGCATGAAGCTGACTTGGAAACCTCAACCAGTGTGAAGATGGGCTATGTTAAAATAAATCTAGATGAAAAATATCATGCGGCTCTTGAGCTAATGGTTGATGGATATAATGATGAAATGGAGATATTTTGTTTCCCATTTGTAGAAGAATATTTCCATAATGAATAAATAGAAGAAATAATTTTCAAGGCCTCTGAACATGAAGCTATTTTTGATGAAAGATTGCTAGAGTGCAGAAACTCCCAATATGATGAGTAGATCCCTCTAGATAGTGTCCTTGAGCTGTATTCTTCAAAGGTGTACAAATAATATCTGTAGGAAATGATGAATCATAAATCCATATAACAAATATTAGATGTAGTAGAATTTTTAGACGATCCCGAGCTTATTATTGATCTCTTCACTCATGCCATAGACACATAAGACAAGTATGAGTTTTTCTCTGATCCCACCATCAATACTCAAATTCCTTATAGTGGAATTGAGGTAAAGGATGAATCTAATGTTTCTCATGGAGAAGATGTCAATAAGCATCGAATCGAGAAATAATTTAACTTAGATTATTCAAAGAATTGGAACGAAAAATCAGCTTTGGGGGCAGCGATGAGATGCTCAATGGAGAGTCAACTATATGGATAAACATGGAAGGAAATTGGCACTATGAAACCAATTTCAAATAACATGTAGGCAATGTAATTTCCAAGAAAGGACCTGAGCATCAAGAAGCTCACATGGACTCACTCCTACCAAGTACACACACAATTACGAAAGCACCTAGCTTTCATAAACAATTGAGGGGAGGCTAATTTCTGGAACCCATCAACGGCTTTGTAGAACATCATAATTTGGATTTTCCTCTTCAAGGGTAACTTTTGAGAAATGAAAATTGCTTGAATATAAGTGGGTCATCCCTCACCTTATACCATAGGTGATTGATATGTGTGCTTCCCTTTCAAATGGTGTGTTTCCCTTTCTGTTTTGTTTCATGTGTTTCCTTTTCATTGTTTTTTGTGTGTGTGTTTTTATTCTTCTCTCTCTCTCTCTCTCTCTCTCTCTCTCTCTCTCTCTCTCTCTCTCTCTTGTTGTAAGTTTTAGATGAATCCGTAGGGCCCAATGGATAAGGCACTGGTCAATGGATTATATGGTCTAAAATTGATATTATGGTATTCTTCATGCTATGTATTCACTGTACTTGGTCTATGTCATGTCCCTAAACAAGAGCCATATTTTTTTGTGATAATGTGCAACATGGAAATTGACAATTTCCAAGCACAAAGACTATACCCTTGTGTTAATTTTTTCAAGTCTTATCATTCCAAGACACCCTAGGTCAGTACATTCAATCCAAGTGACCTCCTAGTTAATGTTCTATCATCCTCTTAGGTGATTTAGGAAAGTATATTCATTCCTCCTAGGTGATTTTAGGAGTTCATTTGCATGTTACATGTAATTTTGGGAAGGGATATCACTAGCCTTATTAGAGATAGATCAACCTCATGGAGTGGAGAAGAAGAGCCTAAGTGGATGTGGAGGTGATCTAAATGTCTTGGTACATAATGGAGATGATTCAAGAATATTTTGGAAGGGATCATAAAAGTTGGGGCAGTTTTGCCAGAATTAGTGTTCAGAAGCCTAGGCAATACACAGGCCTAAAAACAATTTTTGAGCTTCAGAAGAATATTTTGGGAGCTCTGAATTGAGTTAGGAGTAAAAAAACACATCAAAATAAAGAGTAATTATAATCCATACATGATGGAGAAATCATATTTTTAACAACACTTTGGTACATTAGATCTGTAGGAAGTTTTTCCCAGACACAGGTGGACTACCAAATTACAATTCCATTTTTTTAGGGATCAAATGGATGATTCAATACATGATACCTCCACCATTGGATTCAAAAGGCCATTTACCATCAGGATTATATAAACCTTTTCCAAAAATGTCCATCGGGAGCTCAATATATCATCATCACAAGTCACCCTCTTAGAGCGTGTTCAAGACTTAGCCAAATTTTGAGAAGACACATGTCAACTCCAGGAGCCTAGTGGGATTTTTTGTCCCTAAAGTACCTGAGGTCAGGAACATCAACCTTGGAAAAATGTACCTAGTCCCCATGTGACCTCTGGGACCCTCATGTGACCTTCAAACTTGACAATTAAACCCCTAGGTACATTTTCAGAGCTCAAATTCCCTGTCATCGGATCAAAGACATGTGTCAGCTATAGGACCACCATGGAATTGGATGTCCCTGATGTCAGGGAAAAAATATATGGAAAAATTCACCCCAGCCCCTATGGGGAGTCCTTTGGTCATCCACGTGGCTAGATTTTATCCCCTAGTACTTCTAGTGTTTTTTCAAGCAAATCCCCTGCCATTGGATTGAGGACACGTGTTGTCTTCTTTCTCAACATGGAATTTTATGTCCCTCAAATTCCTGAGGTTAGGGACATCAGACATGAAAAAAATTTCCCCACCCCTTGGATGAGCATTTTTTGAATATTCAAATCTGCCACATAGCCATTTCTTCCCCCTCATTTCTCCTTCATGGCTTCTCACCATGTCATTGCCTTGTTCTTACTTGTCTAGACACTCAGTTGGCCAATATAGCTCCATCACGGTCAAAAACTCTCCAAAAAATGAAAACATATAAATATCATAGAAAAAGTGCTAAATAAATGAATAACAGGAAGGAAATGAAGGTTTTATGCTAGATTACTGTGATGTCACCCGATTGAGAAATCTTCATAGCTCACAAGATACAAGTCGGATCGAGGTGTTGTCTTCTATAGAATTCCAAATTTTTCAAGATGATCATGATGCAACAAATGGTGCTCTAAATTAATTGTTCCAACAAAATCCTCACTTTGTGCACTGACTCACATTCATCAGATTTCCCATCATTCTGGCAATGGAAACAAGCTAAAAACTTACACATAAGCTCCAAATGAAAAATCTATCACAATGGATTTGTTTTCATTGAATACAAAGAAAAAACCAGACCTATAAATTTCAAGCTCCATTAATGGCCATCATGGAAGTTCCATGGTCGAAGCCATTACCAGGTGAAAAATTTAAATTTTATTTCTCGACATTATCATTGGCAAAATTATGTGAAATTCAGAGGAAGTGACCGAGACGATGAGCCGAATCCAAAAGAATAGACTCCATTGCAAACTGAGCATTGGAAATCCACTTTCTAAAAATAGTAAGCTTTCCTACACATGCTTGCTATTTTTTGTAAGTCTTCGTTAAAAGTGGCTATGGAAAAGGGAGTGTGCAGTGAAGACCTCTAAGAAGTTACTATGATTATTTGGAGCAAAAAATAGTTAAAATGATCACTTACTAAAAATATTAAGTCCCTTATATAGGTGCTTACTAAGAATAGTAAATCACCCCAAGAAGTGATCAAAGGAAAGGTAATGTGCACAAGATTGAATGAGGGAGTTCATCACATCATGATGGTCGAGAAGAGGCTAAAATCACCTCTCACTAGAGATAGTAAGCCTTCCATCTGGAAAGTTGCTATTAATAGTAGGTTGTTCTCAAAGGGAAAGTTTGGCACAATAAGACATAGAGGGGGTGATCATCTCAGGGAACTGGACAATGTTTTTTGACACTCAGTACATAGTTTGGGTCACATGTATATCATACGTAGGCTAGGAGTTGCGGTCATCAACATAACAATTCACTCAATTTGGCAAGTGTTTTTGAGCTAGTTTGAAGGATTTTCATAGTATGCAAGGAATTTGAAGATTCAAAGTTTCAATGCATTTGGAGCTTTCCATAAATGAGGACAAATAGACTTCATCAGGAACAACATATTCTCTTCTTCTTCTCTCTCTTTCTCTCTCCTTTTCCCCCCCAACTTTCTCTCACTTTCCAATTTCTAATTTTGTGTTGGGGTTACAATTTTTCATATGTCCTAATGTTCCTTATGTAATAAGTCATCTTTATGTTATAAAAAGGGACTTAATATTCTCCTAGGAAGTCAAAAAATTTTAAATTGCACAAGGACATATGAAAAGCCATTGTGGGGTAGACAATAAGTCACCTCTCATTCTATAAATTGTAACACCATTCCCATTTCAAATGGTTGTTCATTAATTTTGTAATATCAAGAGTTCATTCTACCTTGATAGAAAAAAAGAGATAGCAAAACTCTTTCTTTCCCCCCCTTCTCAATTTCCTCCATTTCTCCACTATGTATAACTTTTGTTTGAGAAATTAATACAAGGATTTTCTAGATTTCTTTGACTAAGGGATTTCTTGGTACTTTTTTTTCATCAAATTTCATTCGGTCTTAATGATGCTTACAAATTTGTATCTTCTCATAAATTATTGTGATGATAATTCTAACTAGTGTGTGTAAGAATTTAATTTTCTACCTACAATATTAGTCCTCCTACCTCTTTTATCTCTTCCCTTTTTGTACTCTTCAGACAAAGTATTCCCTAGCAAGAGATTGCTATATTTTCCGTAGGGGTAGTGGAGCGCCCCCATTGGATCCTCGGTCAACAGCCCACCATTGAAATCCATAGTTTCTTGTGCATGCATATATGAAATCTTTATCGATCAAGTAGAGGGAGTTAGATTCCCAAATTGCAAGAAATGCAAAAGTTTTTCCACCCAAAAAATTTTCTCATATACAAAGCATATCTACTAAAAATATATTTACTCTCTCTATTTTTCAATTCATCTTAGGATGGTATGCGATGCTAAAATTGAGCTTTGTATTAAGGGATGCAAGCAAGGTTTTCCAAAACATAGAAGTAATCCTAGTATCACAATATGAAATTATCTTCTAAAGAAAATAATGAAGTCTAAATATCACTTGCAAAAATCTGTGTGCTAGAGTGGGTGAATCGTCCATCAATTTTCATGGAATGAAATGTGTCAATTTGGTGAATTTTTTAATCACCAATAAAAAATATAATATTTTCTCTTAGACATTGGGATTCCTTTGACAAAATCCATGTTGATAATTTTCCATTTCAATTATGATGCACTATGTTGGTACAAAAACCCTTCAGGATGTAAATGCTTAGCATTGACATGCTGACATTCTAAAAATTTGACAGCAAAATTTGAAATATATAACTAGTTAACATATGCTACCATCTTAGTCACCTGAGGATGATATGAATAAGGAGAACCATGTGATTCCTCCAAAACTATGGTTTGCAAACCACGATGATCTAGAGCATATATTTGTAGGTTTAATTGTTACGTAGTTTGCAACAATTATTTATGGTTGTATTATATTTTATTCTACTTCCTAGATGTATTGTTGCACCTATGTAACTTAATTATTTGTTTGTATCTAGATGTCTAATATCTATAAATATTGAATCATATACGATTGTAAATGATTTCATGAAAATTAATAAAATAAGTTAGGTTTTCGCCCCTATTTGCTAAAATACATTTGGTATCAAAGCGAGGTTTTACATTTGGTGGAATATTTAGTAGAATCACTATAAATATCAATTTTTTTTTTTGCTAAACTATCTAGTTATCGTGAAACCCCCAACCAAAGTTAGCGAGAAAAACCCTAATTAGGGCCAAAATAAATCCTCTTAATATGTGTATTTTTGCATTCTGGATAACATTTTCTAAAGGAGGGGACACTAAAAATTGCATTTTGAGCTTATTTTTGTGGTTTTTCACACAGAAATTTGAATTGAGCTTCGGAGGCCACTAGGGCCCCCAAAAACAAAAAATAATTCCTATCATTCAATTTTTTCATAATTTTGGATGTAATTATATATTTCAGTGTATTATCCTGATTTTCAGGTTTCCATATTCAATCACAAAACTTTGTAATTGCTAAAAATTGGCAGAGAATTATAATCAAAATCAATAAAATTTACTTCTAAAACAATCACAAGATCTTTGATCTCTTTTACAGTGTTTGGTATAAATAGTGCCTCTAGGAAGCACTTGTGGGTAAAGTCATCGTGACTACTACTGTACTTAATGCCTAATATAGTTGTAACAACTTCATCTAGGCATTTACCATTTAAATTGATGGGGAGTAATAAGGACAAAATGCACACACTTTGATTCCTCTCATCCTTCTATGAACAATTGCACAACATAAATTTGGACACTAAAATTATCTGAGTATATAGCAAAGATATGTGCACGTATGAGGATATTTCTTTAATCCAGTGTCAATAATCACATAGACCCCTTTTAGTACTATCATAGTACTACATATCAGATTCTTTCACATATGTTAACATATCTTTCATGTATTTTAAATTATATAGAAAGGGCAAGCTTCTTCCATATACTGACAGGTATATAGAAAAGGCACGTATATCGAAAGCTTCAGTATATTAGACTGATGATATATAAATTGGGATATCATATACCTAGAGTGGTAATATCCCTACCCTCTATCAGTTCCTTTTGGAAAATGGGCATCAATAGCCCCAAGTTATTTCTTCAAGATTCTCAACTTCTAAAAGGAAATAACTATGCAGTATGGAAGACAAAAATCAAGACACAACTTGATTTTGTAGAGATTTGAAATTTTGTGGATGGTTATGTTACAAGATTAGCAAATGATACAACCCAACAATGACATTTTTATAGATTTGATCAAAAGGCCAAGAAGATAATATTGTTTACAATTTCTAACGATGTGTAACCCCACATTTCAAAATCCAAATCAACAAAAAAATCATGGGATAAGTTGAGTAAAGTGTATGAGGCTAAGAATAAGAATGCAATACTCAATTTGTCAATTCAGTTACACACACTGAAGTTCAAACAAAAAGATAAAATAGAATCTTTCTTGCAAAGAGTTATAGAGTTAAGGGCATCACTTCTATTCCTAGGAGAGGAGGTAACTGATGACACTCTCATTCCCATTGTTCTGAGAGAACTCCTGCCTTCATACCACATTTTTGTGACAACACTCAAATTTTTGGATCAAATAGTTAGCTTTGACAATCTAGTGAATCTACTACAACAAGAGGAAGCTATGTACAATAAAGATGAAGAAGAGGAGTAGACACTTTCTTCTCATGAGAAATGGAAAGGAAAAGGAAAAGTAAAATCTAATCAAAAGTCCCAAAATTAGCATCGGCAAGGGAACAAGAAACAAAATAAGAAATTTCCTATTTGTAAAAGGGGACATGAGTTAAAAGATTGTTGGTTAAATAACTATAAGAAATCTTAATCAAGTAACTCTGGACATCAAAATAACCAATCTAGTAATGGACATTCTAACTGCAATCAAGGGTAGAAGAAGGAGAAGTGGAAAAGAAAACCCCATCAACAAGGAAATATATATGAGAAAGAAGAACATTAAGATAATGAATAATTCTTGTACACTGCTCGATCAAGTGAACCCTCCACGTTATCTAGTGATGTCTAGTATGTTGATTTGGGAACCACTGGACACATGACCAGCCACAGAGACTAGTTTACCATAATGAGGTATGCTCCTTCAAAAAATCATGTTTCGTTAGGTGATGATTCTTCATATACATTTCAGGGGATTGGGAAAATTTCTCTTCCTTTTCGTTCACACAATTATGATTATCAAATGTACTATATTTCCTTGGGTTGAAAAATAATATGCTATCATTAAATCAATTCCTAGATCATAATTTCAAAATTGACTTTGATAGTAATTATAGGAAGAAAATGTGTTTAATTTGAGAAAAATCACGAGGCTTGAAAATTGTTGTAAAATCCTCCAATGTGGGATGCATGTTCTAGCTTGATTTTTTCCATAGAGATGATCATGCACTTGTGGCTAATAATTCTACCTCCACACATTTGTTGCGTCAGATACTTGGTCACATCAATTTTAAGTATCTCGAAACACTTCACTGGTACAACATGGTAAAAGGATTGCCATCTCTCCAAAAGGATATAGATAAGTGTCTTCACTACCTAACAGGTAAACAACATAGAGATTCATTCCAATGGGGTACTTATTGAGCTCATGGTAAGATTTATCTAGTTCATACCAATATTTTTGGTCTGATGTAGCCAATTCATTTTAGATTACAATACTTCATACTTTGTGTTGATGATTATTTGAGAAAAATGTGGATATGTTTTCTTTGTAAGAAAAGTGAAGATTTTGAAAAATTTAAGAAGTTCAAAGAGGATGTAGAGAATGAAACTGGTCATCACATCATAACTCTCAGCTCATATCAAGGGGGGGAATTCACTAGTGATGAGTTCAAAGCCTACCTAAAAGTTCATGGAATTCGTCAACAAATTCCTCCTCCACACACACCTCAGAAAAAGGGTGTTACTAAGAGAAGAAATCATATTATCATGGAAATGGTGCATTGAATGATTGATGACTCTGGACTAATGAGGAAAGTTTTGGTAGAAGAAACAAATATAGTTATGTATATGTTGAACATAGTGCCCACAGTTGCTCTTGATGAAGTAACACCATATGAAGCATGGTCAAGGCGCAAACCATCTATTGCACACCTCATAGTATTTGGGTGCAAAGTAAGCATGCACATACCCAAACAAAAAATAAGAAGTTGGCTATGAAATAAAAAAAACTCATCTTCATTGGCTACAATGAAGAGACTCTTAGGTATATATTGATGGATCCAAAGACCAAGAAAGTCTACACAAGCATATATGTTGATTTTTTTAGAAGAAGGAAGCAAAGCCTCCTCCTCCAGACTCACCTAATGTAGATTTTTCACCTATTGTAAAAATAGAACCTGATGTTCCCAATGATAACCCTGATGATGGGGATGATGATGATGATTAGATAGAACCACAAACCATGGGAGTAGTACAATGTATGTCCAAGTGGTATACAAATATGATACGAGATGCAAAATTGGATGCTCCACCGGATACATCCACCATTGCACCAAGGACTCACAGTAAAACAAGAGAAGAAGTAAAATTTTCTTTGTTGAGTAGAGTCATTGAATCTAATGAGCCCTCTACAGTCTAGGAATCCATATAGTCAAAAGCTTGAAAAGATGTCATGGATGTTGAATATAAGTCATTAATGAAAAACAACAATTGGCAGTTTGTCGATCTTCCACTAGGGAAGAAACCCATTAGTTATAGATGGATATTCAAGATAAAGTAAAAATCATATGGGACCATAGAAAAGTATAAAGAAAGATTTCTAGAAAAGGGGTACACACAAAAAGAATGCATATACTATGAGGATACATTTTTTCCCACAACTAAGATAAAAATGATCAGGATGATATTTTCTCTAGCTACACAATTTGGTTAGAAAGTCCATTAGATGGACATGAAAAGTTCCTTCCTAAATGAATATCTAAAATAATAATTCTACATGACTAAAATTGAGGGATATGTCATACATTGTCAAGAAATAAAGGTATGTAAACTCAAGAAATATCTGTATGGCCTTAAACAGGAACCATGGGCTTGGTACATCAAAATTGATGAGCATCTTGTATAATAGGGATTTGTTAAAAATCCAAATGATCCCAATCTCTACCTCAAAAATAAAGGGGGGAGATTATGATCGTTGTTGTTCATGTTGATGATCTAGTCATCACTAACAGTTCAATGAAGATTTTCAATGAAATGAAGAAAGATCTTAACCGTTCGTTTGACATGATAGATCTCGGGATGATGCACTGTTGTGTTGGATTTGAAGTATGACAGAAAGAAAATCAAATATTCATTTCTTAGTTGAATTATATCAAAAAAACAATTGAGAAATTTAGGATGATGGATTTCACACCTATTACTATACCTATGGAGAATAGATTATAGTTATCTCATTCAGATCCATCTCCTGTGGTAAATGTAACTCTCTATTGAATGTTGATTGGGATTCTTACTTACCTGACCTACACTAGACCAGATACCAGTTTTGGAGTGAGCTATCTATCCATGTTCATGCATAAACCCAAATTTTTTCATTATAAGTAAAAAAGGTGGATCTTGAGATATCTCAAGGGAACATTGGATCTTGGTCTAGAATACAAGAAGAATGATCAATTCTTCTTGACTAGATATTTGGATTCAGATCATACAAAAAATATTGATGATATAAAATTCACTTCAGGATTTGTATTCTTTTAGGGATCTAAACAGATATCATGGGGAAGAAATAAAAAAAACTTTGTTTCTCACTCTTCTACAGAAGCTGAGTATTGTTCTGTAAGTGAAGTTGTCTGTGAAGCGATATGGCTATGTCACATACTTGAAGGAGTTATAATACCATGGTACAAACCTACCACCATGTATGTAGACAATAAAGGTGTTCTCAAACTTGTTCGCAATCCATTTTTTCATGAGAGAATAAAGAACATCAAGGTACAAGTTCATTTCATATGTGAGCATGTCTTGAAACACAACATACAGCTTCAGTTTTTCCCAACAATCGAACAACAAGAAGATATCTTCAAAAGTCACTTGCATGTGACAAGTTCGAGTTGTTCAAAGAATTCCTCTCAGCATCACTTGAGACAATGAAAAATTAAGGGGGGGAATGTTAGGGTAAATCATAGTTTACTATAGTTAATTTATTAATTTATTATGGTAATTAGGTAACTATGTAGTTTATTTAATTATTAAATGGTTTTATAACAATTAAATAAACTACATAGTTACCTAGTTACCATAGTAAATGTGAAAATTAACTATAGTAAACTATGATTTACCCTAACATTTTTCAATCACCACTAAAAAAACATGTATGTTCTTAGACATTGGGTGTCCATGGACAATACCATGTTAATAACTTGCCATTTCCATTTTGACACACTATGTGGGTATAGCAACCTTGCAAGATGCAAATTCCTAGCATTGACACGCTAACATTCTAAACATTTGACAATTTTTTTTGAAACATATAATTGTTTAACATATGATACCATCTTAGTCACCAAAAGATGATATGAATAAGGATCAGTAGCCTTAACCATCATACCTATGATCTCAACTATTAACCTTAAGAGCAGCCTTAACCTTCTTGTAAAATTTATCAGATGGTAGCTTCTCTAGGATCTGTTGTGTAAAATTAGTCTTAACTTTGGCCATGGTGGCTATGTTTCTTCTCTGACTTAGTACATCTCTGACCCTATTTTACTTTCCTTTAATGTAGTCAATATCAAATTCATACTCACTTAGAAACTCTAACCAACGTCTCTGGCGGTATTTTACGTTAGGTTAAGTTTGACTAAAAAAAATATTTGAGATCCAAGTGACCAGTCTTGAGTTCAAATGGTTTCCCTGAAAGGAGGTGCCTCTAATTTTCCAAGGCATGAACAATATGTGCTAACTCCAAATCATATGGAGCATAATTTAGTTATCCTTGCCTAATTTTCCTTGACTCGTATGCAAAAATGTGGTTATCCTACAGAAAAACTCCCCCAAAACCGTCTCCTGATGCATCTATGACCATTTCTAATTCCTCATTAGGATCAATAACCATCAAGATAAGAGATGTCGTCAACTTTAATTTCAATATCTTGAAGGCATTCTCACAATTTTCAGTATAAATGAACCTTTTCTGTTTCTTTTGTAGTGAATTAATTGGACTCGAAACCTTATAAAATCCTTCCACAAACCACCTATAATACCCATCTAATCCCATAAATCTTCACACTTCATGCACATTCTTAACTGTAGGCCAATACGTAACTTCTTGCATCTTAAATGGATCAACTATTATGCCTTTTTTTGATATAATGTGACCAAAATATTGTGCTTGAGGTTGGAAAAAGATGCATTTAGATAGCTTTCCTTACAATTTTTGTTTTCTCAAACTTTCCAAAACTAACCTTAGGTGTTCATGATGTTCTTCTTCCATCCTAGAGTATATTAAAATATCATCTAGGAAGATCAAAACAAATTTTTCCAAAAAATATCTGAAGACATTGTTCATCAATTTCATAAAATTTGTGGGGCCATTTGTAAGTCCAAAAGGTAGTACATTGAACTCATAATGACCATAACAAGTTTAGAAAGCTATTTTTGAATGTCCTCATTTCTTATTCTCAATTTATGGTATGTAGACCTTAATTCGATCTTGGAATATATTGTATCTCCTCACATTTGATAAAAAATATCATCAATGCAGGGTAAGGGGTACATGTTCTTTATAATTGTTTTATTAAACATATTGTAGTCAATGCAAAGCCTTAAAGTTCCATCCTTCTTTTTCACAAATATCATAGGAGAAACCCAAGTAGAAACACATAGTACAATCAAACCCTTAGCCAAAAATTCTTATAGTTGAGCTTTTATTCGAGAAATTCAGTTGTATTCATACGATATGGGGTTTTGGATTGGGGTTCGGTTCCAAACATGAGATCTATTGATAATTCAAACTCTCTTCGAGGTGGAAGTCCTCGAAGTTCCTCAGGAAAGACATCCTTATAATCATATAAGAAATGCTAGTCTTCAATGGTTGGTTGATTTTCACTCTCCATGTCATGGATGTGTAATGCATACATGAAACACCGTTTTCTCTTTTTGTTCTTTAATTGCATTGTAGAAGTTTTCCTAAGAATAATCTCTCTCTTAGTTCCATGGATGCTCACCTCTCTACCATTATCATCTAAAGAAACTACATTTTTAGCCAAAAAATAAAACTTAGCCCAATGTTTCCACAACTAATTCTGTCCTATGATCCTAATGGCACAACATACAAATTTATTGAGGTTACTAGTTCAAGAAGTTGTAAATCAGCCTCAAATAAGCATTTCTCTCATTTTTTCTCGACTTGGTTTCCATATTGAACTACCTAAGTATTTTCCTCCTCATTTTTTCATCTTCTTCTTATACTTATTCTTCAACCCTCTCTTCTAGAAGGTGTACCTTATCCCTTGTTTTAGTTAACATTGCCATAATTTTGTCTAATTTGTCTTGTTTCTCTTCACCCTCAACATTAATTTTCCCACTGATGGATCCAATTCTGGTTTGGGCCATTTTTTACTTAAACACTTTGAAATAAAACAATATTTAAGGTTTTGAATGAGCTTCATTAGGCAAAGTGTTGAACCTATCACTCTAATACCAAGATATAACAACCCATTTACTATTTAACTAAATGAAAGTGGAGAAAGTTAAGAAAAGAAGCCATATTTTTATTCATTTGAAAACATAACCAAAAGTATATGAGCCACTTAACATCAACATCCATATTAAAATTCCTTACTTAACCACTAAATAATTTGACCATTCATTAACAATAAAGAGGAAGGTAATATTGTTCCCTTTCATTTTCCATTTTGTAAAATTAAATTTGATGCTTCCAAATTCCATACACTAATCATAAAAATGATTTCTAACATTTGCATTTTGTACGAATGTCATTCTTATAAAATTGATAATGATCATATCATATAAACTCAATATACTACATATAGTGAGCTTTGTTTGGTGCAAGCCTTTGACAGAAAGTTTTATTTTTCATTCTAGTATCTCATCTTCTTCGTCAGAGTTAGATTTTTTTAGTGTGAAAGCTGACAAATTTCTCATGCTCTATGTTTTTGTCTTCATGTTGGTTATGGACTCATTTTTTCTCTATTTTGTTCCTAGATTTGAGTTGGTTCTGGAATGGTTTTTTCTTTGTTTTGTTCCTATTTTTGAATCTTGAAATATTTATGGCTACATTTGGATTGTATATCCTCACAACCATACTCGGGAGAGGAAGAGTATAATTGGGACATTTTTCCACCAACCATAGACCTAGTAGTCTCCCACACGCCTCCTTTACGGAGTGACCATTCCCTTCAAAAAAGAACATAGATCATGGATTATGTGGAAAGAGGATGTATTATATGAACTAAAGTTTTCGTCTACCTTTAGGAACCTACCTTGGGAATATCATGACACCAATTGAGATAGGATTGGAATAATTTATACTACTATGTCTAATTAAGTATACCATAATTTGACATGTTTGTGGCCACAAGACTATAGGGAATACGAGAACCTCCAAAGTCTTCGAACTCCTTAAATATATTTAGATATACCTTGAATATTAAATTAAGTTCTCGAGAACTTAATGTGACTGACACCACCTAGTGCGTCACATCCTAGTCTCACTAATTCCAAAGGGTCTACAACCTTTCCAAGGGTTAAAAATAGGTTATCTACTCATTCCATAAGCACAAAAATTAAGTGAGGTAATGTCAATTTCATGCTTAATAAAAGCATTAAATTTAAGTCAGAAAAGTCCATTCATTTATTACTGAAATTTTATATCAATATAAGCATGTCGAAACTAGAGTGTTGTTCTATATTGTTTCATCGAGAGATCACACAAAGAAATAATTTAATATTTATTATTATCTTATTAATTTGTATTGGATTAGTTTTCCCATAGTTTATGTTTGATTTGATGGACTCTTATTTATTTTGATTGGTTAGGGGCAAGATAATAGATCAACACATAAAAGATAGTAATGGAATTAACAACAACATTCAACTAAGACCGATTGGATTCAATGGGAAGAGAAAATTTATAGGATTACTAAGAAGTGAGTAAATTTTATCATCTTCTGATCACCAAAGATAACTAGACACCAAATTATATGAGGATTTTGAAAAATACATTTGGTAAAAAGGAAAAAAACTAAAAAAATTAATAGGGAAGAGACGTCTCCAAACCTGAAGCTAGGGGAAAAAACAACAAGCCATAAAAATAAATAGTTGGAGTCAACTGCATAAGTTGTTTTATTTTTCATACATTTGAGATAAGGATTTCTTGGAGACACAAGTCTGCAATTGTTGGTTGTGCATCAATTCCTATAACTGACATTCTCTACATAATGTTGCGAGATTCAAATTGATATCAACAAGGGATTGCATTGGCACTGGTTTAGCATGGTTGTAATTGAAACGATAAAAAATGAATTTTTATGAAATCTAATTCTACCAAAATGATAAGGAATCCTCCTTTTTTTTCATTGATGTTGCTACGAATCCTTTATTAATGACAGAAAATACAATGGAGGGAGGATGGAATGCAATTTAGATTATCAAATGGGAGATTTTGTTTATCCCAAAACCAAAACTTAGAATAGATATAATTAATTCATGGTATTTTCAATAGGATAAACACCATACCTTTCACTGATGCTAAATCGCTTCCGAACTCCTTATGCATTTTAAAGTTGATGTTTCCAGATGCCATACAGTAATCATCAAAATTATTTCTTACATTTACATTTTGTATGAATGCCATTATTTACAAATTGATGATGATCATATCATATAAACTCAATGTACTAGATATAGTGATATTTTTTGGTGCGATCCTTTGATGAAAATTTTTATTTTACATTCTGGTCTCTCATCTTTTTCATCGAATTTAGGTTTATTTTTTAGTGTTAAATTTGATAGGTTTATGTTGCTCTCTATTTTTATGTTGATGCTGATTCTGGACTGGTTTTTACTCTATTCTGTTTCTTGTTTTGTGTTGGTTATGGAATGGTTTTTACTTTATTCTATCCTTATTTTTGACTCTTGAAATATTTATGGCTATATTTGGATTATATATCCTTGCAACCATAATAGGGAGAGGTAGAGTATCATTGGGAATTTTTTTCTCCAACCATAGACCTGGAAGTCTCCCGCACACCTCCTTTACGGAGTGGCCCTTCCGTTAGATGAAACACATAGATAATTAATTATGTAGAAAGAGGATGTATCATATGAAATGAGGTTGTCATCTACCTTCGGGAACCTACCTTGGGCATCTCACAACACCAAGTGATCTAGGATTGGAAAAAAATATACTCTTATGTATAATTAAGTATACCATAATTTGACATGGTTGTGGCCACAAGACTATAGGGAGGACGGGCACCCACCAAGTCTCCCAACTCATCAGCTAGATTTAGTTATAACTTGAATATTAAATTAAGTTCTTAAGGAGTTAATGTGAACGACACTCAAAAAATCCAAATGGTCTACAACGTTTCCAAGGGTTAAAAATACATTATCTTCTCATTTTAGAAGTGCAAAAATTAAGTGAGGGAATGTCAATGTCATGCTTAATAAAGGCATTAAAATTTAAGTCAAAAAAATCCATTCATTTATTACTTAAATTTTATACTAATATAAGGGTGTAGAAACTAGACTGTTGTTCAATATTGTTTTATCAAGATATCACACATCAAAATAATTTAATATTTATTATGATCTCATTAATTTGTATTGGATCATTTTTCCCAAATTTTTCATCTGGCTTGATGGATTATTTATTTATTTATTTTGATTGGCTAGGAGAAGGATAACGAATCAACACATAAAAGACGGTATTGGAATTGACAACAACATTCAATTAAGACTGATTAGATTCAGTGGGAAGGAAATATTTCCAGGATTACTAAGAGGTGAGTAAATTTCATTATCTTCTTATCACAAAAGATAACTAGAGGCTAGTTCATATGAGGAGGTTGACAAATGCATTTGGTAAAAAGGAAAAAACCACAAAAATTAATCTTTAGAGACATCTCCAAACATGAAGATAGGGGAAAAAACAACAAGCCTTAAAAATAAACAACTAGATTCAAATACGTAAGTTATTTTATTTGTCAGACATTTGAGATAAGTATTTTTTGGAAACACAGGTCCGCAATAGTTGATTATGCATCACTTCCTACAATCGACCTTCTCTACCTAATGTTGTAAAATTGTAATTAAGATCAATAGGGGATTACATTGGCATTGGTTTAGCATGGTTTTAATTGAAAAGATTAAAAAAATGCATTGTTATGAAATTTAATTCTACCAAAATGATAATGAATCCTACCTTTTCATCATTAATGTTGTTATCAATCCTTTCTTATGAAAGAAAATTAAAATATTGTATAAGCAACTGAATTTGATTAAAAATCTAATGTAGGGGGGATGGAATATAGTTTAGATTATCATATGGGAGTTTCTATTCATCCCAAAAATTAAAAATCAGAACAAATATAATTAATTCATGGTATTTCAAGCACCATAAACCTCATACCTTTCACTGATGCTAAATAACTTCCGGACTCCTTATGAATTTTCCTCCTCTTCCTAATATGTCCCCTTTGTTTTTTTCTCCTGAATGAATGATTTTTAATCTCCTTTTCTTTTCTTTGTATTTCTTCTTTTTTTTACTACTTCTATTCTCCCATTTTTAATCAAATTCCCCTCCTCCACGTGAATGTGGAGAATTTGTAGTTAATAGAGTGACTCCTTCTTAAAATGTGGGTAATCTTCCAAAAATAGGAAATTTTAATAAATTTATAAACTACTTCTTCCAACTGGTGCTTCTAGAGTTGAAAATTTCACCTTGGATTCTTTAAATGTAATTAAAAAATTACCATCCTTCCTCAAATTTTGGGCAAACCTTTTAGTATTTATCTTGTACATAGTGTTACACATTATTTGTTTTATTTAAAACCATTAATTATTTTATTATTAACTACTATATATTAATACTTGTCTCTTAGTATTATTTATTAATTTATTTAAAAAATAAATTATTACTATCCCTCATGTGATTTATTTATTTAATAATTTTAATAAATTTTTCCTTCAATAACATTTCAGTGTTATTGATATATATGCATAAACCATATCCATATATATATACTATGTATGTAGACTGATAATTGTTGGCATGTAGGCTTAATAGGTGTTTTCATTGATGAAAAACCATATTAATGAAAAAGTGGATGTTTTAGAATGATTCCATGATGATGTATGAGGTGCTAACGTACTTGTTTAGATATGGTTGTGTTGATACAGGGAGATTCAGTGTGGTATTCTTGCTTTAACAAGCCCATATAGGTGCCTAGAAGATGTTGCTTGGTAGTATGAGGCTGTGAGCTTCTTGGTTTATTATAAATCATTTTTTCATGATGGATGACATGATTTTAGGTTTCTTGAGAACTCACAATAGTGGCATAGTGTAGGTATAGGTGTTTCACTTGGCTACATGTGCTAATTGAGAGCAGGTATGTTTTCTTAGAGGTGTGATACAGTGTATTAGAGCTATATGATCTCATGGAAGCATGAAATCAGGTATATCATTTCATGTGAGGTATGTTTGGGTCATTTTCAGAGGTTATATGATCATTTCTTGCATTGTTTTAGTTCGTCCTAGTTGTTACTATGAGGATCTAACATGCATGCGTAGGTAAGTCTCGATGAGTGGAGATTTTGGGCTATGAAATTGATAATATGATGATTTTATATGTTAGAGGGATGAGGGATTATGGTCTTAGAACAATTTTAGATCCCCATGATGTGTATTTTTCCAGTTATGACTGATTTGGTGAGATAGGGTGAAAAATAATGTGAAATCCATCTCAAAGTGTAACTTTAGGTGCTCATTGTGGACAGTATGCTTTGCATGGGACCTTGATAATTTCAAGGTATCTCCTAAGGTGAATGAATAATGTTTCATAATAATAATTAGGTCATTTTATTGTTAGTTTTTTATGAACGAATGTTAATAAGGTAAGAAGGTCTAAAACCCTAGTTAAACCCTACCTAGGAGAAGTTTGCAAAAGGTGAAGTATTATGAGTTTGTTTTGACTGAAAAATCAAATTTGATGATTTTATGTTGTATTATACTCCTATTTATTTCCAAAAATGTATATTTGAGGTCTTCACCATATGTGGGCCCCACTTAAAAACAAATTTTTATGAATATTTTCAGTTTAGGAAAATTTTGTCCTAAGAGTTGATATGTTAAATTGATGTTGTATGATGCATGTGAGTTTTTATACATTTACATGGAGGTTTATGATAATTTTCATGTAGTTTCATGAGGTTTTGAGGTCCAAACAAGTTGACTGGTTAAAGGGCAATTTTGGGATCACAAATAGAAGGGTTCAATGTTTTGGCCATATCTTAAATTACAGGTTGAGTCATTAGATGATTCAAAATGTGTTGGAAATAGGATTCAAATATATTTATAGAGATATATTTATTTTATCATGATGAGGTCATATGACCAGGCTTCAAGGGCATTCTTTAAGTAAGAAGATATTTGGAAGTTCAAGAAAGGATATGCTTTTGTAAAATTTTAATATTGTTTGAAGCATCAGATGGAATTTTTTATGTTTCCTATCACTTGTAATGTGAATAGGGATGAATTTTGAATCCAATGAATCCAATTTTAAGTCTTTACTACATCTATATTTCATTTTATGAGCTAACCTTCAGAAACATATGTTTTCGTAGGTTGATTTGGTGAACGAAAATCTTACCGTGGTTTGAATAGAAAGATGTTTCATGACTTATAAAATACTTATAAGTTTTCTAAAGGTTCTATTATTTATTTTGATTAGTTAAATGGAATGTTTTAATTCATTATTAGTTATTTGGTGATCAGATGAAGTTTCTAGGACACTTAAGGGTGAAGGAAACAATTGTTTTGAGAATTACAAAGGGAACTGGGCACAGTAAATGAAATAATTTGATTTGTTGATATCAATTATGAATATGCATGATTTTTTTATGATATTTTAATCATATGTAATGGTTCATGGGTCATGAAAAATAATGGCACTCATGTTAGGGCATTTTTAAGAATGTTCCCATGGGGTTTTCAACAATTTTTGGCACATGTAATGAGGTTTTGGCTAGGCTGACTTAGTTGGGTCATAAGTAGCTATTTTATTTCAAAATTTAAATTTTTAATTGATGTACTGGTGGAACCAAATGTAGGAAAAATTTTGGGCCTATTTTTTAAAGATGTAAATCATATAAAAAACATGTTTTGGGTTCTTTATGAACTAGTTGAGTGTGTGCAAGGTGGAGCCACCTCGATGGATGTTGTTTGCAGGTGTTGAATCATTAATGAAGGTTGTTTAAAGTGTATTTCAGGTGAATAAAAATAAGAGAAGATGAGGGAAAGGTTTTTATGATTTTCTAGAGTGATTAAAGAGCTTATTTTGTGAAAACTTGTCATCTAGGGTTTGAGTGAAGAAGTGCAAGATGAAAAAGAGGTCTCCATCAATTGTGGTAGAAAAAAATTATATATCTTCACATCATAATGTGGTTAAGTGGGTTCTTGATCATCTTGGGGGGTTGTAGCCTCCTTGTGGAGTTAGTTCTTCACAAAACTAGGGGTTCATGTTCTTTATAAGGTTGGTGCTCTATTAAACTAGAGGTTGGTGCTCCTTGTGGGGTTGGTGCCTCACTAAATTGTAAAAAAAATCAATTTAAGATTATGTTTCGGTGAGTTTTATTCCCCTCGATGGTTTCCCCCTTATATTTTTTGTCTTTTTTTGATGATCTTGCTTATGGTTCTTGCACATGTGATTGTTTTATGTATGCACACATTAATGGATTGTTGAATATTTATTATTATTTGTATATGAAATTTTGAAATCTGAATTTAAAGTTTTATAAGGACTATACACCCCCCCCCCATTCTTATTCCATTGTGCTTCTAACAATTGTTATTAGAGCATACCCTTTTATAGAAGCTTGACGGCTTGGGGGAGATCTTTTGAAGTACAAAATGGGTGGTTAGAAGAAGATTTCTTAGAAAGGAAATAACTCTAAAGATGATTGTTGTTATATTTCAAGTGAAGGTAATAATTATTTAGAAAATATGCATAAATTTTTTTCTCCTCTGGGAGTTGGAACTTGTGAATTCGGAGAAGGTTTTAGTGATTTGGATTCAGATGGAAAAGAGTCATCTTGGGAAATAGTGAAAAGGAAACTTAATCTAGCAAGAGATGAGAATGAAAATAAATGATGAAGATAAAATTAAGTTCCTTGAAGCCAAGTTGAAGAATGAGAGTAAAGAACATGATGAGATCACAAGGAATCTTGTGGAAAAATTAGAGAGGGTTGTATCTAACCTTGAATCCAAGGAAGATGCTCATGAACATGGTCATAATATTCATATTCTGGAGTCAAAAACGGAGGAATTGTGTAAAACTCTAAAGTTCAAAGATGAAGAATGTACTCAACTAAAATCATAAGTTTCCTTACTCAATGATAAACTCAAGTCAAAGGAAGATGAGTGCATCAAGTATGAATATGGTATGTAATCCCTACATTCAAGACTTGATCTAGTTTCAAGAAAACTAAAAATGTTTGAGAAAAGTGCAAGTGACCTAGATACTCTTCTTAGAAAAAAAAATATCAATAGTTGATAGGGATGGTTTGGGATTAAATGAGGATCTAAAGGAAAAGGAATTGAAGCAAGAAGACAAGGTTGCTAGAAAGGAATATGTGTTGGGATTTAACCATATAACAGTGTTGCACAAATCTAAAATTAGATAAAACATACCAGCAATGAATGCGGAAATAAACGAGAAGATAAAATAAACAAGAGAAAGATAACTCTAAATTTAACGTGGTTCACCTAGTATGGGCTAGGTCCACCAAGAAATGGAAAAAATTATTATTTAGTGCTTTACAGAGGAAATACAATGAAGATATGCTACATTCCAACAACTCACAAGATGTTCAATATTTTTCTCACCAAGAAAACTAACATGCAAAAAAATGTTATTTTCTTCTCTCATACCCTCATACAATGCATACATGCATATATATCTATTCTGGGCAACTAACTAAGTTTTTAGAATCAGTAAATTATCTTTAAAGAAAAATATTTATTCTAATTCTTGTCCAAAAAATAGAGCACCATCATACAGGTTGACCGATGATGGTTACTTCCTAACCAATGTCAGTCACTTCCTGACTGATGTTGGCCACTTCCTGACCCATGTTAGTTGATAACTGACTGATACCAGTCACTACCTAACCGATTCCAGTCACTTTCTGATTGATGTTGGTCACTGTCAAATCTAGCAACATGTACAAACAAGCTTTCTGTGAAGCAATTAATCTCTGCACTCAATAATCTCCCACTTGGAGATCAATTGCTGCATTGTAGTGTACATCACCATCCTTGGATCCTTTTCCTTGGACTATTTCTGCCTCTTCAAGTCTCAAACTTGAATACCAATAGTAGTGGAGTGAAACTCAAACTTATCCTTTACCAATGGCTTTGTTAGCATATCCGCAGGGTTTTCATCCCTATGTATTTTCTCTAACTTCAGTTTCCCATCCTCCAACACCTTCCATATGAAGTGATACCTCTACTAAATGTGTTTTGTTCTTGAATGAAATGTTGAGTTCTTTGCTAGTTGGATCACACTTTGACTATCACTGTATAATCTACAATCCTCTTTCTCCTTACCTAACTCTTCCCTGAACCTATTCATCCATATCATATCCTTTCTAGCTTCTGTAGTTGCAACGTACTCTACCTTTGTAGTAGACAGCAAAAAACTTATGTAATCTTGAAATCCATCTAACTTTCATTCCACCTACTATGAAAACATATCCAGTTGTGCTCATCCTACCATCCAAATCTCCAACCATATTTGAATCAACATAGCTATGTAAATAAGTATCTAATCCTCCATATCATAGCTCCATGTTGGATGTCCTTCTTAAATACCTGAGAATCCATTGGACTTCTTTCCAATGTTATTTACGTGGATTATCCATAAACCTACTCAAAACTCCCACTGCATGTGCAATGTCTGGTCTAGTACAAACCATGGCATACATAATACTTCCTACTACTGAAGCATAGGGAACACATGACATGTACTCAACCTCCTCATGTGATGAAGGAAACTGATATTTGCTCAATTTTAATTGTCCAACCATAGGTGTACTAATTGGTTTTGAATTCTACATGTTAAACCTTTCCAACACCTTATTGATATAATCCTCCTGAGACAAATACAACTTCTTCATTTTCCTATCTCAGTGAATTTGTGTGCCAAGGATTTTCTTTGTAGCTCCAAAATCCTTCATTGCAAATGTGTGAGCTAATCTTTCTTTAAGTTTACCAATATCTTGCATATTAGATCCTACAATTAGCATATCATCCACATACAGTAATAAAATAACATAGCTCCCATTTTCAAGCTTATTAAAATAAACACAATGGTGAGATTCACATCTCATATAACCATGCTCATGCATAAAACTATTAAATGTCAAATACCATTTCCTTGGAGCTTGCTTGAGCCCATATAGGTTATTTTTCAATCTACACACAAATTTCTCCTTACCTTTTACTTCATAACCAAGTGGCTGCTGCATATAAATCTCTTCCTCCAAATAACCATGAAGAAATTTTTTCTTAAAATCAAGTTGTTATAAATGAAGATATTCTATTGCAACAAAACTTAGAACAATACAAATAGAATTCATATTAACTACACAAGAAAAAAATATCATCAAATTCAATACCTATTTTTTGTGTAAATCCGTTTACCACAAGCCTCACATTGTATCTTTTCATTCCACCCTCTTCTTCCTTGATCCTATAAACCCATTTGTTCTGTAGTGATTTCTTACCTACTAGAAAATTGACCAAATCCCATGTCTGATTTTGTTCCAAGGAGTCCATCTCCTCATCCATACCATACTCCCATTACATGTGAGTATCTACCTGTATTGCTTCTTCAAATCTTTCTGGTTCACCATTATCACTCACTAATAAATAAGAAAAGGAAGGTGAAAATATCTCTAGAGGTCTACTTACTCTTTGTGACCTTCTCACTGAGATCTTGGGTGTATGGGGCTCATTTTTTGTTTGTTGCACGTTCATGTCAATCTTTTTCAGTGACCGATTCTGGTCTCTTGATACTGCCCGTGGTTGTGTAACCGATCATGGTTCCTATGTCTGTTGGCCGACTGCGGTTGCCTCACCGCCACTAGTTTGAGGAGTACCGACACTGGTTCAAGTAGTTGTTTATTTTGAACCTGATCATGTCTGTCAATACTAATTATCCTGACTGACACTGAATTATTTAGAACTGATGCCGGTGCCTGTGGATGTCTTTTTTAGATCCAAACATTGATTTTCCTTAAAAATATCATCAACTTTTTCATGTTTAGGAACCAAAATCTAATCCCTGTAGATTATTTTTTGATTCCAATCAACGTCGCGAATCCTAACAATATTAGAATCTTCTAAATCCCCAAAATGATAACTGAAATCACTAGAGCCATAACCAATGAAAGTACATCTCTTATATTTAGCATCCAACTTCTTCTTATTTTCCCTATCAACATGCACAAAATATTCTGAGCCAAAAAATATAAGAAAATAAAAATCTACCTCTTTTCCATACCAATCTTCTTCTAGTATTCCACCATCTAGTGTTGTTGAAGGCTCACGGTTGATCAAGTACATTGTTATATCTACTGCTTCTTCCCAAAACTTCAAAGGCTAACTGATATGTATCCTCATGCTTCTGACACGTTCCATGATTGTTATGTTCATTCTTTCTACAACTATATTCTCTTATGGAGTTCTAGGATCCATTCTTTCTCTTTGCATTCCATTCACTAAATAATAATCATTGAAAGCCTTGCTGCAATACTCACCACCATTGTCAAATCTAAGGAACTTTAATTTTAATTTTGTTTCATTTTCCACAATGTATTACCACCTTTCAAAAGTCTCAAAAACATCATATTTATGCTTAATACAATAAATCCATACCTTCCTTATGACATCATTAATGAAAGTCACATAATATTGGGATCATCCAATAGAAGCTACCTAAGCTGGTCCCCACACATCTAAGTGTACAAGATCCAATTTATGAGCCTTATTTGTTGACCCAACCTTGAGAATTCTCACTCTCTTCTGCTTTCCAAATACGCAATGCTCAAAAAATTTAAGATATAATTTTTCAAATCTGATAACTTACCCTTATCCTTTAGGATCTACATTCCTTTTTCACTCATATGGCCTAGCCGATTATGCCACATGGTTACATCTAAATCTATAGTAGATAACACAGAAAAAGAATTAGTAACATAGGTAGGCATATATCAAGTTCCTACCTTCTTACCTCTTGGCATAACAAGAGATCCCCTGGTAACCTTCCAAGAATTGGCTACGAATGTAACCACGCATCTAAATTCACCTAGTTTCCTTGTAGATATTAGATTTCTTTTGAGGCTTGGAACAAGCCTCACGTCTTTCAATACACATGGATTTCCATTCTGTAGCTTTAGATGAACATCACCTTTACCAGTAATATTACATGACTCATCATCTCCTAAAATTTTTTTCTGAAATCACCCTGAACATAATTTCATAAATAACCCTTATTAGGGGTAGCATGGAAAGAAGCTCCAAAATCTAAAACCCAAGATTCTAATTTATTATCCAAGGAGAGAATAAGTTCATCTTACTTTACCTCAATTTCAACATTTTCCTCTTTACCTTTGTCTGATGTATTCTCTTTGTTTCCTTGGACCAACAATCCTTCTTTACATGTCCTCTCTTTCCACCATTCCAGCAAAGTAAATCTCTTTACTTGGATCTAGATCTGCCATTTCTTGACTTTGATATCCCATTCTTCTTACTCTTTTATGATCTCTCCTTACATCTTCTCGTGCTTTCTACATTTAAAGCATTTCCTAATGATGCTTCTCTAAATATTTTCCTACGTATTTCCTCATTAAGGATTACACTAACCACATCATCAAATTTAAAACTATTTAGAAGTATATGTTGTCTTACTAACAACCATTACCAAGTTATCCCAACTATCTGGAAAAGAGAATAAGAATAAAAGTGCTTTCACTTCATCATCAAATAGAATTTATACCATTTTTAATTTATTTACAATAGACCAAAAATCATTCAAATGATTAGATACAGATCCACCTTCTTTCATCCTAGAATTAAACAATGTTTTCATTAAATAAACCTTATTAAAAGCATTGAGAGTTTCATAAAAATTTACTAAATATTTCACTAACCCTACCATAGTTTTTGCATCTATAAAATTCAAAGCCATCAATGCTATCAGGCTCAATCTTATAGATCTCAGAGCCTTTCTTTCAAGAACCTTCCATTCTTCATCAGTCACCGTGATCAGTTGTGCATGCTCATCTAATGGTAAGCATAGATCTTTCTGATACAAATAATCCTCCATCTGCATCTTCCATAGTTGATAATTATGACCGCCAAATTTCTCTACTCAGTATTTACTATCTTCTGCCATTGTTACACTCCCACTGAATTAGAAAACTCTTTGTGAGTAAATCCTATTAACACAAAAAACCTCCAAACAAATATATGATACAAGTTCTTGCAATTTAACCATATAATAGTGTTCCACAGATCTAAAATTGGATAAAACATACAATCAATGAATGCGGAAATAAACCAGAAGATAAAATAAACAAGAGAAAGATAACACTAGATTTAACAAAGTTCACCCAACGTGGGCTACGTCCACTAAGAAATTACCAAAATTATTATTCAGTACTTTACATAGGAAATGCAATGAAGATCTACTACCTTCCAACACCTCACAGGATGTTCAATATTTTTCCCTCATTCAGCTACTCTTTCTTACTCACCAAGAAAAATAACATGTAAACAATTGTTATTTTCTTATCGCATAACCTCACACAATGCATACATGCATATATATCTATTTTGGGAAACTAAATATGCTTTTACAATCAAGAAATCATCTTTAAAGAAAAATATTTATTCTAATTCTCAGCCAAAAAACAAAGCATCGTCGCACAGGTTGATTGATTTTGATTATTTCTTGAATGGTGTCGGTCACTTCCTGGCCCATGCTAGTTGATAATTGACTGATTCCAGTCACTTTCTAACCAATTTCAGTCACTTTCAAATCCAAAAACATGTAAAAGAAAGATTTTTATGAAGTAATTAAGCTCCACACTCAACAATCTCCCACTTGGAGATAAATTGTTGCAATATACTATACATCACCATCCTTGGATCCTTTTCCTTGGCATGTTTCTTCCTCTTCAAGTCTAAAACTTGAAGAATTGATATAGTTTCAAGAAAACTGATTTTTTTTTAGAAAAGTGCAAGTGACATAGATACTCTTCTAATCCAACAAAGATTAACAGGTGATAGGGCTGGTTTGGGATTAAATAAGGATCTCAAGGAAAAGGAATTGACGCAATAATACAAGGTTTCTAGAAAGGAATATAGTGAGCCAAGTACCAAGGATGAAATGAAGGTGACTCACACTATGGACCATAAGAAGACCAAACCTATTAGGAAACTTAATGCATCGAGGTATGAAATATCATTCAATGGCTATTATTTCTCTTGTCATGTTTTTGGTCATAGAGCTAAAGAATGCAAGTCAAAGTCTCCTAGAAATGGTATAGTATCCTTTCATGGTGAATGTCATTCATGTTATGAGTATGGTCACAAAGCCAAAGACTATGGATGGAATCTAGGAGTGTTTGAGCCAAGAAAAATTAAGAGAATTTTCATCAAGAGATCTGATCCTAGAAATACTTAACCACGGAAAGAAAATAAAAGTAGGTTTTCTAAGAATGTGGTATGCTAAAAGTGTAATGAGGAAGGACATATTACTAAAATTTTCCTATCTGACTCATTTAAGTATAGTGAGGGTTTCAAGAGGAAGAATGTTGTGGTGTGTTATAGTTGTAATGAATTTGGTCATGTGGCATAGAACTATAACCTTGGTTTCTCAAGGAAAAAAATGAATTTTCAAGTTCCTAGAGTGTAGGCCTATTGAGTTCATAGACTTAGAATGCAAGATAATGGTCTTAGAAAGACATGGGAGCCTAGAGGAAACCTTGGTGTCTCATCAAGAGTAGAAGTCTATAGAAGGAGTGATTCTCAGTGTTCAGAGAATAAAGGAGAAGAAAATTGATTTGGTCAAGCACCTAAGGGGGTTTGGAACCTCATCAATACCTTCTTTTAGGTCTTCAAGGAACATACATGCCTTCACTATGCTTCTTGAAGGTATACCATTATAAATGAAGCATCTAGGTAAGGGGGAGATGTTTGTGTCATATGTGTCATCTCTAAAAACTCAAGGCATCTACAACAAGATGAAGTATCTTAATAAGATGATAAAGGATCATATTGATTAGTCTTTAGAGAGAAAGTTGTTCAATGTGGCCCAAGATCCTAAAAATATGGGTATTTCCAAACATACGAAGAAGGCCATTGGTATGTGTTTTTTCAATGTTTCAAGTTCCATTCTTAAGATAGAAGGCATTCATGGTGTTATAAGATTTTGTTACAAGGTGTTTAAGATAATTTGAAGATGAAATGAGGTAAAATCAAGAAAAATTTTACTTCACTATCCTTGACTGAGTATGCACAATCCTCCTTGGCGGTATGCATGGAAACTCATATTTTAATGGTCATATGATGGAGTTTTTATCTAAAACTTTGTACTAATCATGAAGAAACATGAGGATAAAGGATGGAAGTGGTTTAAAGTCTCAAGTATGTGTATTTTATTAGATATTATTTACAGTATAAGAGTGATATTATATGATGCACAATAAGGAGGGTTTGGTTAGGAAAACCCTAACAGTTAGAGTTATCAAAGCTTGTCAAGTCATGCAACGTGTAGTGTCATTATAAATGAGATCTCAAGGAGAAAAAAGAAGTGCTCTTCATGATAAGTTACAGTAGAGTCAATTTTTTTGTGTTCTTCACTATAGTGTTGTGCCAAACTACATGTTACAGTATGTAGGTCATTGTGATGGTATCTCAAGTCTGAAATATATTTTCCCACAATCATTATATGCTTCTTAAAGTGCCTACACAGTTAAAATACTTTCATAATGCTTGAAAATCATAAGTTAAAGAACTTATTTGATGTATGTTGACTTGATACTAATGATGCTTCTTGATAGAAAGATGATGACCTACATGCCTAGAGGGAAGTGTTAAGTTGTGACAAAGCTATGATAGTTATCTTCAAGGTTATATTTCATTTTGAAAGGTTTATGAGTACTCCAAATTTACTACATTGCATGTGGAAGTGGTTGGAAGACTAACATATGCTTGCAATAGGTATCTTCTTACTTCATGAAAGAAAAATGATAACCTACAGGATTTAAGTAGTCAAAAGGGAAAAGATGACCAAGACTAACCAATTGAAGTGTGTTGGGTTAGAGAGTAGATACAGAAAATAGATTTTTTAAAGGTATCAAATGATTGAAATCTCAGTGAAGAAGATCTGAGACAAAAATATCATAGTATTCTCAATATATCTTGGAGAATTGAGTACATTTTAAGAAGTCTACAAGGAAAACTTATATCTATGTGTTCTTGATGAAAGTTGATGCTAAGAATGCAAAATCTGGATTTGAGACTAATGAGGGGTTTGTGAAAGTTTTCAAGTGAGGTCATGCAATATTGTGTACCAAGTGTGATGAGAAAAATTTATTTAAAGGTCATGAAGAATCATGTATGAAGACTGTATGTGCATGAAAAAAGAGTAAAATGTCAGTCTACATAAGGGTTTCATACTCTTGAGGGTTTCTAAAGTGGTATGGGCCATTAAAAGCTTGTATAGAGGAATGAATAGAAATCTAGGGGAAGAGAAACATGCCATGGGTCTTTATGTTTATCTACATACATTAGTGGATCCCTCAAAGAATAAGAGAAGATAGTTGCAGCCTCTCATAGAGATTCAAAGATAAAAAAGGTCTTCTAGTTGACTCAAGGTAGGATACAATCTTTCTCATGAGTATACAATCTTTTAAGTGATGAGGAATCTATGTTTCCCAAGATCTGACAAGTAATTTTGTGTAAGTATGCTCATGAATAAGGAACTAAGCTAAGATTTTATGGTATGAGGATTAAGATTTGGTTGTTTAAGGACTAAATAATACAACACATGTTGTGAATCAGTTTTACTAGTGATCTCAGTTGGATCTCCAAATGAAATGAAGTTCCCTATCTTAGAAGCATTGTATACTCTGTATATTTAACATCATGGTTCGGTATTGTAGCAAGATAATTATTTCTCATGGTGTTTTTAGACTCTCTAAGACCTGGGGAGTGACTAAGTATAATACAAGGAAGTGAAATGATTCCCTCAAGACAATTCAAGGTGATAATTTGATGTATATCACTTGATCATGCTAGAATAGGTAAATATGACCTAACTCGGCTTAAAGTGATAGTAAAATACTGAAAAAGTTGTTTAGGGACTTGAGAAAATTGTTTAATCCATTTCAAGGCATGTAAGAAAGTCTAGTAGCTCAAATTTATGTTTGGGAGCTAGAAGTAGAGGCCTTAAACCCAGGGGGAGTGATTTTGGCATGAATCTAATCAAGATTGACCTATAGGAGGATGTTGAAATTGGTCATTTTTACGTTGAGAAGTCTGTTATGGTCCTACAATATTGTTGGTATAAAAAAGTGTGTTCAAGCCTTGATATGGATGTTTTTGGCCTAGAAAGTGTGAATACTTTCCTAAAATCCTTGAGAAATGATGAAGCATGACTCTTATGACATTGTTGGCATGTTACATGTGTTGTTGCCTATTTTCTAAGACTACTATAATAGTTCCAAGAAGACAAAAACATGGTTAAAGGTGAAAATTGTTGTTATTACATTCCTAAAAGGTTGAAGATGATGGTTTATCCCCTTACAAGGTAAGAAGATACTTTTTCATGCTTGACTAATGATGTTTAGATGTTTTAGATGCTTTTCCCAAAGGGAAGCTTGGCATTTGCATGCTTGAAATGAGGCCTAGAATCACAAATTTTGGAGAAAATAGGCTTGTTTGAGACCTTTGGTGGATGTTTCCAACCAAATCATGAAGGTATGAAGTTGACGAAGGTGAAAGAGGTAAGCTACAGGTAAGCCTTTGTCATTAATGTAAAAAGGGGGAGAAGTTCAGGGTGTTTTCCATCAATGACAAAGGGGGAGATTGTTGGAATGTAGGCCTAATAGGTTTTGTCATTGATGAAAAACCATATTAATTAAAATTTTGATGTTGTTTGATGATTTCATGATGATGTATGAGGTGCTAACATATTGGTTCAGATATGGTTGAGCTGTTACAGAGAGATTCATTGAGGTCTGCTTGCCTTAGACAACCCATATAGGTGCCTAGAAGATGTTGCTTGGAAGTGTGGGATTCTTGGTTTCTTGTAAATCATGTTGGCATGATGGAAGGAATGATTTGATGGTGCTTGAGAACTCACAATAGTTTCATACTGTAGGTACAGGTGTTTCACTTGGCTACAGGTGCTCATTTGGAGCAAGTATGTTTGCTTAGAGGTGTGACAGAGTGTATTAGAGCTATATGAGCTCATGGAAGTATAAAATCAGTTATATCATGTCATATGAGGTATGTTTTGGTCATTTTTAGAGGTTACGTGATCATTTCCTTCATTTGGTCCTAGTTGTTACTATGAGGATCTAGCATGCATGCATGCATAAGTGTCAGTGACTAGAGATTTTGGGCAATGAAATTGATCTTTTTATTATTGGATATGTTATAGGGATGAGTGATGATTCTATAAAAAAACATTCAGGTCTCCATGATGTGTATTTTTCCAGTTATGACTCATTTGGTGAGATAGGGTGAAAAACAATGCAAAATCTAGCTTGAAGTGCAACTTCAGGTTCTCATTGTGGATAATATGATTTACATGAGACATTGATCCTTTCATGGTATCTCCTAAGTTGAATGAAGAAGTTTTCATAATAATAATGAGGTCATTTTATAGTCATGTTGTTATGAACAAACGTTAAGAATGTAAGAAGGTCTAAAACCCTAGGTAAACCCTAGCCAGGAGTAGTTTGCAAAAGGTGAAGTATTATGAGTCTATTTTGATTTCAAGATCAAATGTTATTATTTTATGTTGTATTATAATCCTATGGATTTCCAAAAATTCATAGTTGAGGTCTTGACCATATGTGTGCCCCACCTGAAAAACAACAATTTATGAAGGGTTTCAGTTTAGGACAAGTTGGTTTAAGGAAGTGATATGATAAATTGATTTTGTATGATGTATGTGAGTTATTATATATTTCCATGTAGTTTTAAAATAAATTTCATGCAGGTTCATGAGGTTTTGAGGTCCAAATAGGTTGATTGGCCAAAGGGCAGTTTTGGGATCTCAAATAGAAGGGTTAAGTGTTTTGGCCATATCTTTAATTACAGGTTGATTCCTCAAATGATTAAAGATGTGTCGTAAATATGATTTAAATATATTTCAATTATATATATGAATTTTCTCATGATGAGGTAATATGACAGGACCTCTAGGGAATTTGTTGAGCAAGAATATTTTTGGTGTTTAAGAAAGGATCTATTTTTATGTAAGTTTGACATTTTTTAAAGCATGAGATGGATTGTTTGGTGCTTCCTATAACCTATAATGTGAATAGGGATGCATTTTTAATCCAATTAATCCAATTTTAAGTCTTTATTGCATGTATATTTGATTTTATGAGCTAACCTTTGGAAATAACATTTTTGGTAGGTTGATTTGGTGAAGGCAAATCTTACTGTTGTTTGAATAGAAAGACGTTTCATGACTTATAACATGATTAGAAGTATTCTAAAGGTTATGTATTTTCATTTTTTACATGGAATTTTTTCATTTTATATGAGTGATTTGGTGATCATATGAAGTTTCTAGGGTGCTTAAGGATGAAGGAAACAATTTTTTTGAGAATTGCGAAGGGAACTCGGCCTAGTAAATGAAATAATTTGATTGCTTGATATTAATTATGACCATTTATGAATGTTTTATGATATTTTAATCATATGTAAGGGTTCATGGGTCATGGAAAAGTATGGCACTCATGTTAGTACATTTTTAAAAATGTGCTCATGGGGTTTTGAACCATTTTTAGCACATGTAATGAGGTTTTGGCTAGGCCGACCTAATTGGGTCATATGTAGTTGTTGTATTTCAAATTTGAAATATTTTTTTGATTTATTGGTCGAACCAAATGGAGGGAAAAGTTTGGGCCTATGTTTTAAATATGTAAAGCATATAAAAAACATGTTTTGGGTGCTTTTATGAACTAGTTGAGTGTGTGCAAGGTGGACCGACCTAGGTGGATGTTGTTTATAGGTGTTGAATAATTAATTTAGATTGTTTAAAGTGTGTTTTGGGTGAATAAAAATAATAGAATATGAGGGAAATCATTTTATGATTTTCTATAGTGATTGAAGAGCTTATTTTGTGAAGATTTGTTACCTAGGGTTTGAGTGAAGAAGTTTGAGCTGAAAAAGAAGTCTCCATCAGTTATGACAGAAACAAATTAGAGATATACACATCATAAGGTGGTTTCATGGTTTCATGATCATCTTGGGTGGTTTTAGTCTCCTGGTGGAGTTTTTACTTCACAAAATTCAGGGTTGGTGCTCCTTGTAGGGTTGGTGCTCCTTATGGGGTTGGTGCTCCTTGTGGGGTTGGTGCCTCAATAAATTTTGAAACATATCAATATAAGATTGTGTTTTAGTAGGTTTTCTTCCCCTTCAGGGTTTCTCACTTATATCTTGTGTCTTGTGTTGATGATCTTGCTTATGGTTCTTGCACACATGATTGTTTGATGTATGCACACATTAATGGATCGTTGAATATTTTATGAGTATTTTTATATGAAAGTTTGAAATATGAATTTAAAGTTTTATAAGGAAATATTCAACCCCCCTCTTATTCCATTTTGCTTTTAACAATAACTACATCATAGACCTATTTTCCATTAAGACTTAAAAAGGGTTCTTACCTATTCTTGCAGTTATGCGAGTTTGGGAAAAGTTGATTTATACTTCCCTAAAGTGGACACTACCTAGTCACATGGTTTACATCCCTTTGCCACATTTTTTCCATCATCTATCTGAATCTTCACGATGATTACCTTCCTACTTTTGATGGTAATTTTTCATGCACACCCCACCACTCAACATAACATTCACACATTTTTTGGCATTAGGAAATAAAAGTTAAGAAAGAAATTATATTATAAAATCATAATAATAATTAATAATTTTATGAGGTATAAATAAGGAAACTTTTATCATTCCCTATATAACCATGGTCATGTAATTTTTTTATTGATCAACATGCATAACTCATCTCAAAATATCTAACAACTACATTCATCAATATATAAATTAAATGCCATAATATTTAGGTTGTGACATTGAGCATTACCACATTGTTGGTAATCATACTATACCATCATTACTTGATGACACACTCTTGTTCCATAATTCATACTTGACTATTGAAGGAGCATTCAAAAATGAACAACATCTAACACATGTCCTCTACGGGGAAACACTCCTCCTTCTATCTACATATCTTGCACATCGTAGCACACCATAAATTTCAAAAATCCTTTTCACATCTTGGTTGTCTTTACTCTTTTTATTTCATACTACTTACATGTTACACTTTGTTTCCTATGTTAGTTGGATACTTATTATGTCATTATATTTTTCTATACAAACATACACATCAACATGGTATCTTGAGGTGAATGTTTGACTTTCACATATTCTTACACGATGCATGATACTTGAAATTTCTCTTTTCTAGTGCCATTAAGGATCCTGGGGGCATCTACATTTCTACTCATATACTTCACACATCACACGTCCTATTGTTCAAACATTTCCTATTTTTCGTAACTATCACTTAAATTTTGGCTAATCTATACTTTATTTGACATAATTTTTATCTTTCTAACATGTTAATAGGTGCTTCATGTGTAGCATTTACCTTTAAAGATGATATAAAACCATTATTAATTGATAATTCATTTTTACCATTGTTTTTTGATTGTTTGCGGGTTATGCCCTATGTCTTATTTAATCATTGTTTTCTTATGGCCACTTCATCCCTAATTGTTCTATGACATTATGAGTGATGTTACATGTATGAAACCCACTTTGTGCGGTCCCTCTTGTCTTCATAGTTACTTTCTACATTATTTTATATTTTCATCATAGATATTTTACACTAACAGTTGCTTACTAGTCCATCTTATTTGTATGTTCCTTGGTTTCTGCCATACACATCCCTTAGGCCGTGTAAGTATCCAATCTCATATATGCATATTAGAATCATGTCCTCCCATTTGGGTTGTATCCTCCTACATTCATCGCATTCACCTCAAACAAGGGGTCGTATATTGGGTGAACAAATTACTGTTTTGGAATCAAAAATTTATAGAATAGGTCAACATAATACAAAATTGGAAAAATAACAAATTCATAGATTAGTGTAGAATCTGACATGGACCAAAAACAAAAAATAGAAACTAGCACCCAATAGTAGATAGGAATGGTGGGTGCTTGTTTTCCAGGGTAAAAATAAATAGTTTCTCAGTACAACACAATTTTTAATAGCTTACAATATAGTTCTACAGTATTAGGCACTTTCCTTCATTTAAAAAATTCACCCATTAAGTTACATTCAGTTACAAATGATTACAAATTGGGGCATGTCATCTACAATGGTACTTGGGGAAGTTTCGTTAAAGGAGAGAAAACTAAATGTATCTCCTTAACACTCTTCTAATTTTGTGATATCTCCCAAAAAACTCACTCTTGGTGTGATATCTCCCAAAAAAATCATCCTTCACATGAGATTGCCCAAAAAAATAACTCTTGGCATGAGATCGCCCAAAAACCTCACTCTTCGGAAACAAGACACTCAAATTCAAAAACATTTTCAAAGTAAAAGATGAAAATTTTCTATCTTTTACTCTCTCATACTTCAGGTACACGATTTCCTTAACTACTATGTTTACACACTTTTTACATACTTATACATACGTTACTATGATTTTTCACATACATGACTTTGACTAATATTTTTCTCTTCTTTTGAAGGTCTGTCCTTATACAGAACAAGAATCATCTCACATCAACAAACACAAGCTACAACAACATGCTAGTATACATAAACTTCACCCCTAGGGTCTACCTACCTTTCCTAGTTGCCACACTTCACATTATGGTCACTTCACACTTCACTTGTCCACTTGGCACGCTATTGGCTACACTTCTATTTGGATCACAAGGTACAAATTTTCTATTTAAATTATGCTATCGAGTATTCACTAAAAATCATAAAGTGGGAGAAAATGTAGACACAAAATCTATGCACTTTGGTATATTTCTAGGTCCTAAAGCATACTAATGTATACATGATTCCTAATTAAGAAAACTAGTGGTTGACAACTTATTTTGGTATTTTTTCTTTATCTCTTGCACTTTTATTAGCCTTAAATATCTTGCAGTTTTTCCATAACTTTACTGATTTATCTTTTATGCCCCTCTAACACTAGTGCCTATTTAGGACAGAAGTGCCCAAGCGCTCCTGTCCATCTTGGGTGCTCCTGACCTTATTATATTCTTCTTAATATTTTGGGTCTCTTTTACTTCTTGGTCACCTTTTAAAACATTAGGTTGTCCTTTCAGTTTTCAATTAAAAAATTCAAACAAGGGAATCATATATACTTAGTTATTTCTCTCAAATAAGGGGAAAATAATCATAATAATTATCTATCATCACCTAAGATTGCATCAGAGGAACAAGAGTATTAGAAAGCATACATCAAGCACATCCATAGAAGGGATAAGGGATGCATCAATGTGCATAAAAAACATAGGATGTGAGTTCATTCTATTCCATCACACACATTCTATAAAGTTGGTACATTCTAGATCTAGTTCACTATCATCATGCAACTTGCACAAGGGAAACCTAGGGAATCAATACACACACAAGGACAGAGAAATGCATGGAGTCTGAAATGTAGTGCATCGCTCTATCATAAGTTCAATCTTCGGGTGACTGCCAGGGTCACTCTGACTCCCCATTCTACATATTTATTTGTTAGGTTTGATGTGGTTTATGGGTAGGTGTAGCTAAATATCTATTTTTTAGGTTACATATATGAATGATGACATCACAATGAAACTAGAGTGATAAAGAGAGATCAATAGAAAAGCTCCTCTAGCCTAGAAAATACAAAAACCTAAGCATCTGAGTAGACACTAGCACCCATGCACTCTTGTCCTACTAAGGTCACTTTTTTCCAACATAATTCTGAGTCCCAAAACCCTGAGTGATCCATGACAACATTGTTTCTAGTTTGTTCTAGTAGTTACTCACTGCAGACCACTCCCATACTACTTGTAATCAACTAAGTCATCTTCCCTAGTTCATTTTCTTAGGGTTTTATATCTTTGAATGGTTGTTTCTTTTCCATTAATGTATATTATCTATGTATAATTTGTTACAGTACATTACTATGGAATAAAGGTTGAATTTAATTTAGATTAAATTAGCCAACATAATCACCCATGGGTGAATGTATTATTGGTGTTATATTTTCCCATGGTCAACACCATCACCTGTGGGATATGACGTCCTATATATACCTCCACAACATTTTACATTCATAATAAAAGGAAGATAAGACATCTGAACTTCCATTTTCTCTATTTTGTGCCCCATATTTACATCTTTTCAGTCTACTTTTGGTTCATCTTAAATTTTTCTTGGATTGGATTGGACACCCCTCTTCTTGGAGGATTACCTACACTATTAGGTCATAATATAGCGATTCTCTCTCTGCGTGTTTCTTCTCACGAGATATAGATGCATCAATGACCATCCTATGGCTACAAGTGAGTGCTCTAACCATTTTTTGTCACTTTCAAAATATTAGTTCATTTCCTTCTTCATTTTTCTTTGTTAGTTTAGTAATACGCATGCTTGATGCTAGCTAGCTTAGTAATTTTATCAAATATAGGCTCCTTAGTTAATTTCATTTCAGTTATTACATGATTCTTTCTATTATTTTTTAATCCATAATTCTCCACACCCAACCACTGATATCTCAGTAGGGTTCCTTCCTCTACCTCAATCGTGGAACTTGGAAACCCTATGTGTACCTAGTGTAAGGTTTACTTCCCTATAAATATGTGACCCTATTGCTCCTTGTAGACAGTTTAAGTTTATCCCCTTGTATTCTAATACATGTGTGTCTCCTACTCATTGCCTTGAATACCCTACTTGAATGGATGAGTGACAGTGCATTTTGTTGAGAAACATTTTGGCCCGCATTCATAGAGTCTCAATTTTTTGAAATTGTGTTCCTTAAATAATTGGGTTGTAGTTGGATGTTATTAAATAACATATTTGTAGGAATTAAAATATTTCTGCACATAGTTATAAGGTGTAACTAGATAATACTAAATTTGAAGAGATATAAGTATACCATGTCCTCTACTCAATAAAGATGCCATATATCAAGTTATGCCAATTTTTTATATAATTATGTAGGAAGAATCAAATCTTGGAGTGTTTATTCCTCCAAATAGTTGTGTTTGGTAGTTTGATTTTAGAGAAAGTATACAACTGATGTAGAAGAAATCCAACTCAATGAAATGAGTTAAAGTATGTGAAGTGATCTTGACTATAACAAAATAACCACTATAGACATTGCTACATATGATGAATATGTAATATTCAACCACTCCAAATGCATAGAAAATAAACTTAAATCACATATTTTCTTAAATCCACTCTAGAAATAACTCCATGGTTTTTCAAAAATACCTTGTATGGTTAAAAAATTCAGAATTCAACTTATCAGAAACACCTATATAGATATATCCTAAAACTTTCAAGAAAAAAGCACAATATTAATCCCACTCACATGTTATTGAGTTTCATAGATGAGAAGTAAAGAACAATGTAGTTTCCCCCTAAATATTATGGATCCCATAGTTGCTCTGATACCAAATGAAATGTTTGGATCATTTTAACACAAGTTAAACACACAATAATGATCCTTTTTATTCATGAATGACTATAATACATTAGAGAGATTACGTGTATGTTTTTAGTATCTCCTTAATGAAATGACTCAAACTTCATCCCCAAAAAAACAATCTATCCCCAATTATCTCCTCTAATATGTCCCAATCTTAATCTTTGTGAGTTTTTTTCATAGACCACATTACAAATATATCTAATGATTTTTTTAATATAAATGAACATAATAATCACAGCTAAAGATAATATTATAATAATTTATTTACCAAAACCTAATTATTTACACACATGTAATAATAAAACACCGATATATATAATGTGAGCACTAATAATAAATATTCCTAACAAGTAAATACTTGGCCATTTCATGATTTGGATTTAAGATGATATTTAATTGGATTGGTATAATCCTATCCTAGTTTTATTTAAATTTGAATATAGGCTACTCGTAATGTATTCTCTTGGCAAAGGGAAGTTTAGGGAAACTTTACACGAGAATTGATAGATATTTTCTAGAGGATATCTTAAGAATTCCAAGTACACAAATGATTTGACTATATTTTCTTTTATACAACTCCACAAGTTGTAATTTCATGTAAATGATGACTAAGAAGTGGAAATAAGACAATCATAATAACATATTGCCATTTTAGTTCTAGAAAAAATCTCTATGCACTTCTACCCATATTGTAATAGTTTTGTCTAGGAGGGTATACTATCACAAGTGAAGATATGGAGAAGTATGACAAGAGATAAAGGATATATATGTATGCATGTATGTATATATGTATGTATGTATGTATATACATACATACATACATACATACATACATACATACATATATACATATAATTTGGTCATGTAGGTGTTTGAGAAGAGTTGAATGAGAGAATATTAAGTATTAACAAGCCTTGATAGTAAGTAAGATAATGTGTTTAAGCTTTGTTTATGGCGTAAGTCATAATTAATTGATGCAATACAAATGATTATTATCAAGAACCTAATTAGTAAATTTATGTGTCAAAAGATACAAAAGTGTGATCTAAAAATCTCAATCATAGATAATAGATCTAGAAAAAAGTAACACCAACATTTAAAGTTAAGTTACAGGTCACATTAATAGAGGAAAAAATCACTAGATGATTCTATCAAGATATCATTATCACATCCCTATAATTAACAAGCTTATTTTTGACACTCTACACAATTCATTCACACATTTTCATGCTAGTTTCATGTTTCAAGACCTCACATGGTGCAATATTTCTAAATCTAACCCTAGTATCTCTATTTCTACTTTTAGAAGTTGTGTTGATCTTATATTTATCCCCACATGATATATGATTTGTATTTACTATAATTGTAATTATTGTTCTATATCCTTTAGTGATATTTTAATTAGGAAAACATATTTTTTATTAAAAAAAGGATATAATGCTCAATAAAAACAATGTTATATTCAGATCTCAGAAAAAAATGATGGCTAGATAGTTAATGATCCAAGTTAGACTCTTATTGGCCAACATTTTTTTGTTGTTTACCTTTGTTTTGTTCCATTTATCTTTTATACGACTCTCAACAATTTTAACCTTGTATTGTTACTTTTGACATTTTTTTCTTTAGTTGGTCTTGTTGCACCCTTGTCACATGTAATTTGATGAAATGTATAATCCAGCAAGACATGTGTATTGACATAGACTTAATATTTTTACTATATATTGTTTAAAACTCTTTCTTAGATTAGTATGCATAATATACAATCATGTAAAGCATATATAGTTGCAAGTTCGTTTATAAATATATATTAAGAATGTGGAATCATATAAAAGACTTAACAATTATTTGACAAAATACAACCCCGTATCAAAACAATTATTGTATCAATTTATTATTAGATTGACTAATCTTTTTACGAATCCATATAGATTTACCTATAAAAGGATGCTTTAGAATAATCTTCCATGTACTTTTTGACCCGAAGCACTTATTCAAAAAATATCTCACTAAAACGCCAAATTCATTTCTAAATAGTATTAATTATTATGAATACATCTTTTCTTTAAAATAATCAGCTACAACTTTCACTATTATTAACAATAATTGTTTGGTTTAACAAATTTCAGATACTTTTCATACTATTCTTCTTATTTCTTAAATTTCTTATCACAATTATGATGTGGATGCAATCTCATGAACACATATGACTATATTGAAGGCTTTCACTACACAATGCATAAACTAGAGCGAAATAATGAACAAATCATTGATTTTGACGTATAAATGAGGGATATTGAATCAAAACTTTAAAAATATTATAGATGATCAAGACAGATGTTAATTTTACTTCAATAACTAGAAACAACAAGAAAAGTAGAAAAAATCAAACAATTAGTCTCGCCAAACCTCAATGAAGTTTATGTCTTATACATTCTTCCCAATGTGAAAATATTCAATCATCTCCATCGCAACACATAAAACAAAATAATATCAAATACATTACACACCACTTATAAGATTAAAATGAATTTCTACAATAACTTCATATTGACATTCCTTTTCACATACTTTGAAACTCATTTAATAAATTTAAGACATGTCATTCAATAATTTGTTGTAAATATAAAGCTCATGAACCCAACTCATTAAAGATATCAATATATTAATCTACCAATTCTTTATGCAACCAAAATAAAAAGATGGAGAAAGAGACATCTCGACAAATTCCACTTAAATTTTGAAGGAAAGAAAGACTCTCATTCATAGACACATAGATGCCACACATTTCGTAACCTACACAATCTATACACTTGTTGAAATGAATATTATTGTTCTTATATTCAATATTATTTTGACAAATAGATAGGAGAGGGTATGTAGAAAGGAAAATGTCAAAATGATATTAAAGATGAATAACATATGATACAACTTTATGACTTGGCAAAATGATGTTGAGTCAACGACCTTTATTAATATTATTATGGAAAGGTGAAAAACAAACTTGAAATACTTTATCTTTTTGCCTTCCCTTATCAATGTTAATGTGCACTTCAATGCCAAATAACGTTCGTTGACTTGTGGGTGTAGTAATAAGAATAAAGATTTGGTAGGGAAGCAAAACAAAAAAGAATTTGATTAAGTGGGTTGGTGCTTTATGATCGGCTAATGACAATAAAATTTAGTGGAGGTTGTTATGTAATGGAGGGAGAATATATATCATGCAAAAGGTTGTCATGAAGCACTCGTATAACCGTTCTAAAGATTAATCATCATTATTGTTGGATACCAACACCGTATAAATCAATTAAAAAATATATAATTAACATTTACTTTGTATAAAGCATTACAGAGGGTTCCACCGTTGGGATGTGAAGGGCTAATTAATAACTATTTCTAGTGCTTTTGTTGTGGGTCAATATAGCACCTTTTAAGCAACATGATAATCTATTTGTAAATCTCGACTAGAATTAAATAATTTATTGATTTACTCGGAGGTTTTGTATTTCTAATGCAGGTCGGTTGATTTTTTTCTCAAGGATTTTATAATGTTGGTCAATTGATTTATTTGAAAGTATTGTATTTTATAATGAAGTCAATTGATTTAAGTGCAAGTTTTGATTTTATAATGTACAGCATATGTTATCAAGCTAAAATTTAAATGTAGAAAAATAATTTAAAATATGAAGGAAGAATTTTTCAATTATTAAATTTTTGTTTGAAATTTTTTAATTGTTTAAGTCTGTTTTTTGTACATGAGTAAATAATTGTTACGGTGTTAGTGTTTATGTCTTTCTTGATCATTGGTCTAAGTTTTTATTGATGTGTTCTCTTTATATTTTTTGATTGGTGATTTGTTGTCTTGGGTTTTCCATATCTTTGATCTCAATTCTCTCTCGTCGATTCCTCAGTCTTCCTCATGTAGGACTCATCTCATTCTTTTTCTATGTATTGGTCTACTTTTAAGGGTTTTTCTCTCCTCCACCTCTTTTATTATTTTGTATGTTTAACCATTTTCATATGATATGAAACCGGTAATGCCAATTTCATGACCACTACATTGCTAGTATTCTTACTTTGGGCTCTTTTCACCAATGAATTTGGTGCCTTAATTTTTAGGCTTTTGATTGTCATAATTTTTTACTCTATTTTAATCTTGATCTGAAGACGTTTGGGACACAACACTCTAGATAAGGAACTAAACGGTTTATATACATCTAGGCGGAAGTAAAATTGAATAATATGTAGACTCTAGAAAGTAATAGTATTGGAACATACAGTTATATGTGCATTTTACACATGGCATACTCCTGAGAAAGATGTATAATTGTCTACCCTACTACTATTTGGATCTATCTTCTGTTACAAATACATACATACATACATGTATATGTATATGGATATGTATGTATGTATATATATACATATGTATGTGTATATATGTATATATTTATACATATACATATACATATATACATATATGTATGTATACATATACAGATACATATATATATATATGTATGTATACATATATATATATATATATATGTATGTATGTATACATATATATATATATACACATATATATATGTATATATGTATGTATACATATACATATATATATACACATATATATATATGTATATATGTATATATATATGTATACATATACATATATATATACATATATACATATATATATGTGTATATATATATGTATATGTATACATACATATATATATATGTGTGTGTGTGTGTGTGTATATATATATATATATGTATCTACATATATGTAGATACATATATGTATATATATGTGTGTATATATATATATACATATATATATATATATACACACATATATATACATATGTATGTATATATATATATATATATATATATATATATATATATATATATATATATATATATATATATATGTATGTATGTATGTATGTATGTATACATATATATATATGTATATATATATGTATACATACATACATACATACATACATATATATATATATATATATATATATATACATACATATATGTATACATACATACATACATATATATATATACATATATATATATATACATACATACATATATATATGTATGTATGTATGTATGTATGTATATTATCCATGAAGACATAAATAAGTGTTATGGAAGTTCAATATATTTAGGATTGCATGTGTGAATCCTCACCTTCTTGTAGTTACACAACTTGATTTCCAACCATGCAGTATACTAATAAAATCCCTAGCATGACATAATCTAGAAGTGCCTCTTGGCATGGCATAGAGTTCAACATAATTTATGTGGAACTTGGAGGTTTTACAGATGGCTAAGACTATATACTATGTCTGAAGGTGTTTTATACATGGTTTAGGCTACATATTGCTTGTGTTCATGGAGAAATATGGCAAAATGTACTGAAGCTTAGGTAGAACATGTTAATACATTGTAATGAAAACCATGGAATTTCTCCACAATCATGCCCTCCACTAAGCCATTAAAAATTATACAATTTGCACCTATCGAGTAGAGTACATGTTGTAGAATTATTCTTTGTGTAGTATGTGTCATGAAATTATGTGGGATGTGTATGATGTCAGGAGATTTTTACCAGTGAGTGAAGTGTGGAGATGTTGTTGCATGTTATTTACCATTCAGATGATGTAATGAGTTGTCTATTGTGGTACAAGTGACTAAGGAAATCAAGGTTGGAGTATGAAGTGGTAAAGCTCTAACAGATCAAGTTGTGTGCACAAAAAGATCCCTAATATAAAAATTAAAGAATTATGAAAATATAAAGGTACATCAATATTTTTAGGGTATGCCTTAGCTCATAATTTATTCTTACTAAAGTTATATTTTAAACATATACAAGTGTATAGACTATATAATAGTTACTTATACAAATAAAAAAGATAAGGGTTGAAAAAAATTCACTACACATGGTTTCTCTATAAATGTATTATACTTGTAGGTTTTTTAACAAAGGTCTCTATAATCACTTATCAGGACTTACAACATGTTGTAGTCTAGGAGAGATTTAGATTATTCCATTTAAATAATGTGTAAATGATAAAATAGAGCATAACGATAAATGAAAAATAGCCATAAAAATTATTTGTGTAAGATATAACTAAGATACATGACTATACAAGAATAAATTGGAATTGTATTATTGATTCAAGAACTTAAACATGAAACCAGAGTGGAATTCAATATCAATATCAAATATTCAAGATCATACTTTTACACAATGCACTTACATGATTTTATACAATGTTAGGCGACTGTTGATTTACAAGTCCCTTCTTCTTTCATTCCTTGCCAGTAGAGGATCTTAAAATTCTTTACTTATGCTTAGAGATAATTACATATTATATAATTATCTTTTCTACATTAGGCACATACATTAGGAATTGTGGAATATAAAATAATATATAAAATACATTCCATTCAGATTTGCAATCCTTATACACTTTCCCATACTTAAATAGTTGTCTCGTCCCGAGAAAAAATATACTTTAATGATATTAGAGGTACTCCACTATGTTTTCCTATCCTTTTATTGATGTTGACTGTACTACATAGTGAGATAGTCTTCTTGTAGTAGGCATAGAGAGCATTATTTACTAGTTTTAATCATATTTGCACTATGTAACCTCCCTCATGGGTTTTCAATTAAGTAATTTTTTTAATAAACTACCCTTTCTTGTTTTCCATATATGCAAAAACTCCCTTATAGACAACCCTTTTAGGATTTCAATATATGAGGTCATGTTTACAGATATCTAATCAAAATTTATGCAATGTATACTTCAAAAACTTACCTACCACAAATTGCAATACACCCTAGTAAATTTATGCTTCTCAGACTAAGAAGTTGACGTTGGTTGAAGTTGAAATACTGGAGTGGTTTATGGAGGCGGTAATGATTTCATTGTTTTAATAATTTATAGAATGAGGTGAGGAATGATTTATTTTTAGTTATTCTTCATAGTCTTTACATTTGGTAGGAATATTTCCAAGTCTGTGTCATCTTTATTTACTCTGCCAAAGTATATTTACAACTATGATAATTTTTCATGACTTCAAAGAGAGCATCATAGTTTACATTTACTGCAATTGGATCATGTAATGTTATAAAATTTTGTATATTATAAATCAACCCTTCTAGAAAATTCCTCATGTGTTGTTCTTGTATTCTAACACAAGTGTCGCATGACATATTATGCTCCCATTCTTGCAGTCTATCACTAACCTTTTATCAAGCCTTCTAATGATGTTTACATTTATTTATACACCTCTTGATGATATAATTCCATTAAAATTTGTTCTTACATCATTTTCTCATTATTGGTATCATCCTTGTTCTCTCTCACAGTAATATGTAGTTGTGCGTTTCAATCCATGAGCTCAATTGTGATATGTTTTTCCTAAACTTTATCTTGCTGGAGAATCTTGACATATATTCACACTATGAAAAATACATCCTTCACTCTATTATTTTATTTCTTGACTTGAACCTTTACCTTGTTTGGATTTCCCTTGTCCTACCAATTTTCCACAAGTTTATAAACCAAAGTTGTCAGTTACATGTTTTCACTCATGGTTTATTTACCTTTTGATTCTATGATAAGTGGTGGATAATTATTTTTTATTTTTTATTTTAGGTTGCACAAAGTCTTCAACAATGTCGTTTTCTACTAGACCAATTGGATTTTGATGCTATTAATGTTTACTTGAAGTGTAGAAACTCATTCAATATATGTTTATAGTGGAAACTTCCCAAGATCTATTTATACCATTCTGACTATGGCTTGTGATGTTGTAGTTTCTGCAATCATTTAGGTGATATGTGGAACTACTATGCATTCATGAGAGGAGGGAGGAATGATCTTGTGCTTTCTTTCTTTTCCATTGATTTTGATGCCCACCAAAAATTTTGTGTGTATCATCCTATGCATTCTTAGGTAGAGTTCAACCTGGAACTGGAGGCTCTAGTGTCCCTAGTGTTATCTTTTTGTTGTTGGTGAGTGTGTACACTAGAAATTTTTTCCTAACAAATGAATTTTGGTTACAAAGTATATTTTTGTTTCTCCACTTGTGCTTCATTTTTATTTTATTCCTCCTTAGTATTTGGTTGCACAAGGTCCCACTATTTCACAATTTGATCTTATTCTTCTTCTTTTGCAATGGCTTTAGTAGTGAATTTTTCTTCTTCATCCTTATTTTTATATCTCTTATCTTCTATTTATTTTTTATTGTCATTTTCATCTATCTTGGCCTTTTCATTTTTTTGTTCTTTTCCTAATCTTATTTACATTATTTTTTAGTTATGGTTCTCTCTGCTTCATCTTTTGTAATTATGTTATGTTTCTTCTCTACTTAGTATTTCTTGCACTTATGTTCCTCCTTATATTATTTCACTTTTGTTTCCACCTCTTCTTTCTTCTTACCTTATTTATATTCTTAAAATATTGCACAATATTTTAGTTGTCTCGTCCTTCATAATGCACTCTTTTTATGTTTCTTTATGGATATATTCCTTGGTGGATTCCTCCTATTTTATTTTTTCCTATTGCTTCTTATATTCTTTTGCCTCTAATGATTACACAGGTAATGATGTTTTCACTAGGTTGTCTACATACGAGAAATTATGGCCTTTGTTTCTAGTTTCTTTGGATCCATAGTTAGTTCTTCTTCCATGCCATATGATGAAGTAACTTTTAGTTTAGAGAATGGATGAGGATAAGGTGTAGCTAACATTTGTTTTATAGTGTTATTTGGGAATAATTTTTTGAATTTATCGTGAGTCTTAACTTTATCCCTCTTTTATGCACAAACTTCTCTTTCTTGAACAACTTTATTCTCTTATTTTTGCACCTCTATGTTTTGAGATATTTCTTCTACTATGCACTGAAACCCACCATGATTGTTTGAAATCCTCTCTTAGGTACACTTTTCACACTAACTTGTAGGGGATTTTCTATTTTCTTTTCCTATTATATGGTGTTATTGGTATTTATTCTTCAATTCTAGCTAGTTTGACATATTGGAGAATAAATATTCTTTGATGTTGACTCATGATTACTTGAGTCCCTTTATAATTTTAATTATTAATGGGTGATGTGTTATATCATGAGGGAGTGTGGAATTAATGGAACTAAAATCTAGTCTTCATCCATGATATTATGGGTTCAAACATGTGAGATATTCTTATGGATTTCTAAGTGTACTATTCCCTCTCTTATAGAAAATACATATTTGTACCCATTTATTATAGTGTAATAGTGTGCAATTTATTTGTGTTAACCTTAAACTTATTAAATTTCAAATTTATGAATCAACTAGGAAGTCTGGGATGTTTTTCCAATTTTTTTGAGATTTCTCCAACTACAAATTTGTATATTGTTCTACCTTCTTTTCCTTGTTTTTCCTTCTACTTGTATTTTTGGTTGTGATTTAGCAAGTGGTAGTATAATGGATGTGGATTTTATGCCTCCTATGACTAGTTGAGCTATGTGTTTAGTGTACAATGGTTATATGTGTATTACAATCATGTCATGGTACCTTCTTAATTCCATGCTAGATACATCCATATTATTGAACATGGGACTTTCTTGGGTTGTTTGGTGTTATCACCTTTAGATTAGAGTATGAACCCATCATGTAACAAAGTAATATTTCCATATCGTGTTGTGTATGTGAGTAATTATATTAGTATGTAGGGGTTTGCACTAAGTGTATTCCTAATTTTTTCACCTATGGTTCCATATTTTAATTTCCTTTATAAGTATTTATGGCTTTATAAGGATATATTGTGCAAACCACTCATGCAGGTGGTAAACATCATATATTTCTATTATTTCTTTTGAGGATCTCTAATGTGTAAAAAAAACACGATTAACCATTGATTCATACATATTTTTTAAACACCTTCACTAACCTTTTGCACATTGTTGTCAAGTTCTTGTGAAAATAATTTAGGCCATTTGAATTCTTTGTATTTCTCCCAAATTTTGAGGACTATATCCATTGTGTTGGGTGATGATTATTTTCTTATAAAAGTAACTTATCCATATCTTTTTACCACTATTTTAGCCAAAACTTGAACTAGATGATTCATAATATTTCCTAAAGGAATCCCCCTTCCTTTGAGTAGATGGACATATGTGGTTGCAATTGTTTACTTAACTGAAGGTATGGAGATTATATATGATATTATGTATATACCCATGTTATGCAATCCACTGGCTCAAACTATTATGAAAGCATTGATTGGAACCACGTCTTGTGTGTTAAACCTATCATACCATTATTATAGTGACTCATAATATTTTACATCATTTATAGATGATATCCCAATGATGGAAACTTTGTGAGCCTCTCCATGTTGGTTCCTTGTATTGGTTATTTGACTACTAGTTTCCCACTTGTTACTTCATCATGCCCTAAAACCCTTTCTACACCCTAATATTTTTCAGCCCTCTCAAATACCTTGTGGTGTGGTAGATTGTTCCATATGGTCTACCATACCATTACACTAATACCATTATCCTCCTCTAAATAATTTAGTTATATAATTTTGATCCCTTGTTCCTCCATCATGCTTTAGAATTTTGGAATAATTGGCCAAGTAAAGGGGTCTATCATTTTTTCTTTTCTCCTCTATCTTGATCTAATTTTCAAATTTTTTTGAACTTAGAAATACTCATTTTTTGGTTTATTTGGTTTCTTATTTTGCACAATTTTTTTATATTTACTATATGATTCCTCTTTATATCCTTCACCATTATGATTTGGTCAATTTCCATCCATTTGTAACTTGAACTACCCACTTAATTTTACTTATCCATTGGGGATTTGATTTTTTAATCTATTGACATACCACTTCATTCAACTTTCTGTAAAATATTATTTATTGGATTTTTCATCCATATAAGACCTTTAGAAAATTAATTTTCATCTTTTTAAATTATTCTATTAATTTTTTCCTTATCATATTTTCTTGTCCTTTACTCAATTTTCCCAAACTTGTTCAATTTTTTAGTATGTTTATGTTTCTCTTACATTCATGAACTTATCCATTTAAAATTTGATTGCTTGATTTTCTTACTTCTATAAAAACTTATCCAAAAACTAATAAAATGTAAAAAAATCCTTACTATGATACTTTATTGAATTTGAAATATTTTTACTAACTTATGTGCCAAATGCACTTATTTTTGTTCATGTTATAACACAATAGGCCTCACTCCTACATCTATTTATTCTTCATGGATACACATTTCCCTAAAAACCTTGCTATAGTATTGAACCTTGTTTTTTATATATTATGAATGAAATAACAACATTTCAATTGGATGCACATTTTACATCGATGTACTATAAATATACTTTCATATACTAGTAAGAATTGTTCTATTTGGAATTCCTTATTACGGAGGTTTCTATTATGCCAAGATTATTAATTTTTCTTATGTGCTTCTTGACTCCATTGTGTAGCCATCTTATTTTTCTTCCATTTTTGTCTTTTCTAGTAGCTTTTTCTCTATATATTCCTTATCCCATTGTAATGTTATTATATAAATGCATAGACTTGGTATAATGTATTTGTTTTCATGAGACCTGAAGTATTTTACTCCTCTTGGTTGCATTTTACTTTTGTGTTTGTTGATATTTATTGCACAGGTGTTAGAAATCAAACTTGAAACTTTTATTTCTCGGTTTGCAAAGATTTGGGAATGACGTACAAGTTATAAATGGAAGAACGGAAGATTTTTAGAGTTTATATGATCTTGGCATTCAATGCTTTTCATTATAAATCATGAACCCTATTGGTGCTCATTTTGAGCCCCTAAACTGAGTTAGCCTTTTTCATACACTTTCATTTAAATCTAACCATTATGTGTGCTCTAACTTATTCCCTGTGATTCAAAGTTTATTCTAAACAAAATATAACTATCACTTTGTGTGAAATATTGTGCCTTGTTGAAATAAATGAAAGGATTTAGCAAAAATGTTGGGGGATTAGTCTAATAGACTGGTTAATCAAGGGATAAAAGCTTCAGAACTACAAATGATCAAGTTATGTCTACATATTTCATGAGGAACCTGGAATCAACATTAAAATTATCCATACTGCTCCAAGAAACTGAAATTATGAAGGCCCAAAAGTGCACAACTCGACCACAAAGTAAAATGCTACAAGGTTAGTTAAAAAATTCAATTAAAATGGACAACCATTTTTGTAAGGCTTGAGACATTCATATGGCATTTAAAATATAATTCCCAAATTATTTTCCATTGGAATTTAAAAACCAATGGGATTAAGTTTTAAAGCATTGGAAAATTATATTTGAAAATCCCGACAAACATTCATTCGGTCGTTAAATTCAACATCAGCAAAACAGGGGCTACGTGGCAATAGATCAATGGTCCAAGTGGAGTACATGGGGAAGAATTCCAATACTTTCCATAGCCTTAGAATTTTTTGGACCTCAATTCCATGGAATAAAATGAGTTTCATAAAAACATCGAGTTCGGGCTTGGTTGAAAGGTCAAATGTACATGTAGCAAAAGGATAAATGAGACAAATGACATAGATCAAAGGATAAGAGGTGTATATGTGTCATAATTATAGCGTTCCTTGAGTCATTTGGGTTCCATAGACTCCAAGTCCATAGAATGAATTATATTTCATAAAGCTTCAATTCTATACCACACTATGAAATCCAAAGGATACGTGGAGCTTTCTCATTTGTATATACTTTGCATCCTGACAAAATCTAAATTTCAAGAAACATGGAGCTTTTTCATTGGTTCAATTTTCTCACTTTGGAAAAGGCATTATTGATAAAAGAAAATTTCTAAGTATCTTTGAGATAATTCATTGGTTTATGCTTTGCTTTCCGACAAGGATGAAATTGCAAAGTATTGTGGAACTTTCTGAGTGGTTTATGCTTCACATTTTCACAAATCTGACAATGCAAAGGAACATGGATAATTTTCATTGTCTCACGTTTTGCTGGTGTTATTTAAGATTTTTAAATAACTTGAAAATGTGAAGAGTGTGGAGGTTTCCCATTGGCTCAAGTTTTGCAAGGATCAATCACGGTGATCTAAAACTCTGAATTGTGAAGCAAACGTGGAGTTTTTTCAATTTCAAGATGGCTAGTATAAGTAAAAGAAAAGAGTAACATTGCAAAAAGAAAATGGATACATTCCATTGGCTCGTATTTTTGGAGTAGCCAGTACAAATAAGAGTATAATTTGAATTGTTAAGAAAGTTTGGAGATTTTTCAATGGATCACATTTTACAAGGAGCAATCAAGTAACAAAACAATTTAAGGAAGGTAGAGGAACATGGAATTTTATGATTGGCTCACATTTCATAAAGGAGAGTATTTGTGAGCAAAGTCACATAAGAGAAAAGGAAAAAAAATGCACACATGGAAAAATCCTGAGCCAATCGAAAGTTGCAACGTGTCACTTTCATGTGCATCCCGACACTAGAAAACTTCAAATGGCCATAACTTTTGATCCAGATCTCCAAATCAAGAAAAAATGGGCTTGTTGGAAAGGTCTCATCATTATCTTAAAGTTAACATCATATAATTCAAAAATTTATGACATATTAAAGGAGAACTAATATAAAAACAACTCAAGATTCTGTCTAAGTTTGTGAATAAAGTAAAAAGAGCATAAACACACCTGATGACATCAAATAACATTTTTTTCACATGGCAGTAGCTCGACCCATAAGCCAATTAAGAACTAGAATATGGAAGATCCCAAAATACAAATACAAAATTAGATATTTACAGTAAGAACATTACCACTTTGATAAATATCTTTTCTTTACAAACAAGGGGGAAATTTGCTAACTATTATTGGGGGGAAAATCAAAATGTAAGAATAGACCAAATTTACAAACCAAATTTGTATAAATATGAGGATTTTTCTTCATATAAACGGCATTAGTTTCTTCTATTTCTGAAGAAAGGTAGAGAGATTCAACTGTAAATATTGCATGTTTCCTTTATGAAATGCATACTGATCCTAGTTTTTGTAGCTTCTGTGTCAAGGTGGTTACAATGTATAACCATTGAAAAGATTTGAGAGAATTAAATTGATGTTACCTTGCTAAGAAATTTTAAATATATGAATGAAATATGTTTGATTTTGAGTTTTAATTTTTTCTTCTAGGTTCTGTGTTTGAAATTTTTCATTAATGAGTAATAATTTTTCACTACATTTTTGTTTTTTTTGCACTCTTTGTTACACACTAGATATGTCCTTATTGGTTGTAATTTTCTCATTTTATCAATACTTTGTTGTGATGTTGCTCCAATATTTAATGTAATTGTAAAATCCTTTCCATAACCATTTTGTGCTAATAGATTTTTATTAGCCTTTGAGTGTATTTTGGGCATACAAGAGTTTGAGAAGTAAATACTTTTTTATAATTCTTGCACAATGCTTGTGTCAAGTATTTTAGAGATTGTGTTGGTACTTTGTATCTATTGAGTTTCAATAAGTGAAAATCTTACTTTGTAGAAACTATGAATGGTTATTTCAATTCTTTGTGCTTTTCCTAAATTACAGGTTGCTTTAAGTGTTAAATTATTGATTGTAAGAATATGTCTACCTATAATCCCCCTAGTTAAAAAATTTACACAAGTAATCCTACCCAATTTATCTACCATTCATTTGTTATTGTTTTTTTGTCTTTAAATATCACCGAGACTTCCCCTTAGCTGAAAATTATACCATCTAGAGAATGCAAGAGAAATCAAATCCCATTATCTTCCTTAATCTATGTTTAGAAAAGTAAACATACACAAAACTCTTTGGCGAAAACTCATGAGAGTGAGTGGTATGTCCATTTGCCATGTTTATCTCAGATTGACCCACATATTTTCATAAATAAATCGAGGGAACAAAGATCCTATCTCCCCCTCTCCCATCTAGGTTACACCTCGGGTCCTCTCACCTTGGTTCAAGGTAGGAAAAAAATTAGCAATAAAATGCCATCTCCTCTATACGTACCCCTCAATCATCCCAAGGCTTGATCCCAAGGAAAGTGTTAGACCCCTCTCTGACTACAAAATGATACATTAACCATTCTACCTTTATTTCCAAGAAAATTTCCCCTTTCCTTAGAGATAATTGTTATAAGTTTAATAGGAGTATAGATTTGAGGACCAACACGCTTCTGGTGTCATTACTGAGGACACAAAATTTATCTCATTAGATCAGACTTTGAGTTACATTTTATGAGGCTATATGATTTGTTGATATTTCTTGATGTAAGTTAATGATCATTTTGGCTTTCAGAGTGCATTTTGGCATCATTGTTGGGGACACAAAAGATCTAGTGGTCTATTTTCTCATTAAACACCAATTGGTGACTTATTTAGTCCAATTGAGGTTCATAATATATACCTATACAAAAATTTGTCAAAATTAGGAAAATACAATCTATTTTGAAGGTATTTTTCAAATTTTTCTCATTATATGTAGGATTTCCATTAAACCTGACTCCACTGGGAAAAGAATGGTAAAATTCATGAATATATAGAAAGCTTTGTCTAATAGTTTGTGGAGTTATCCCTTCAGGATAATTCGAGTTAATCTATACATCTAAGGTACAAGACCTTAGTGGCGGCTCCATATTTCAAATAAACAATCTGGTATGTACCGGTGCAAAAATTTTACAACTTGGTTATTAACTCTCCTATTTTGTAAAGATGGAAGGAAGAAGTTCATTTTTCAAGTCAGATCCTACCAGAAGATTACTCCCAGATCTGGAGAATACATAGTCAATAAGGTAGAAAATATGGAAACTAGTGGTTGATCAAAGGAAAAAAGAAAATATTGTCCAAACTGTTGAATTTGATCCACCCCTGGTGGAGGATTTCTCTAGCACATCTAAAATTTTTGAAGCATCTGGTAAGCCTAATCCTATTCTTTCATTTATTAAGGAGAAATATAAATTTTATCTAGAATCTATTCCTTCCTTAAGTTTTCATCAAAATTTTCAAGATTCGTTAAAATATCAAACTCATGTTTAGCATTGGCTACTCCATACTCTACCTATAGTTCTTGTACAAAACATCATCACTAACCCCCCTCCTAGAAAACCTTTCAGAGTTAACACATATAAACCTATTGATTTTAATGACATAGAAGGTTATCCAAATGAAGTACCACATGAAATTAGGATGAGGTTGCCCAAGTTTCAAGGAAATAATGCTATCATTGGTGATCATCATTTAAAGTTGTTTCAAAATGTAATAAATGATTATGACGTTGAGTTTGATGATGTTTATGTAAATTTGTTTGTACACACACTAGAAGAAGATTCTCATGAATGGTTCAAATACTTTCTTGATGGATCAATTTATTCATGGTAAGAGATGAAAAATGCATTAGAAATTCAGTATGGTGATAAAATTGATCCAAGTTTTCTATTTCCTGAGTATGAAAATATCAAGAACAATGTAAATGAATGTTTCTAAGACTTCAATACTATATTAAATAAAACCTTGAAAAGGTTTCCCAATAATATAAGACAAATTAATGAGTATTATTTTATTAATCAATCATACACATTTGATAAGAAGTCAACATACTAATTAAGCTATAAAAATCCTCGGACCCTGAGACAAGCTTTTACCATGGCTATCCATATCAATAATAATAGTAAAGATGCTATGAATTCACTTAAGAGGGAGGGTGTGAAGTTGGTTGACCCATAGAAGGCTTAGACTACCAAGACAGTTGACCTTGAAGAAGTTGTCCAAAATTTGGCAGGGGATTTTAAGGAAATTTATTATAAATTAGATCAAGCAGAGAAAGGATTGGTTTCAAATCCACAAGCTCAACACCAAGCCCAAGGAAATAATATATTTGGGATTCATCCCAAAGTAGATCATCGAGATGATAACATAGGAAAAGGACCCATGCCTTTAGCAAATAAGTGGCAGACTTATAAAGAAAATTAAATAGTCCCTGATCCCTTTACAATAAGATTTGTATTGGTGGAAGAGGATGACATCATTGAGTGGTGTGATAAGTGTCCATTTCCTCACTCTCCCTATGAGTAGCCTATTAAAAATGGAGATTGAAATGATGAAGTTGGTTTTGAATATATATATATATATATATATATATATATATATATATGCATGATTGAATCTCAAAAAATCTAGTCCAAGGAGATACTTCACCTAATCTATTATTTGTTACAACCATGGAGGAATTTTGGGATTGCACAAATAAGGTTTTCTCCGTCCCATCTATTTTTAATGTTGATATAGATACGGAATAATAATTTGAGCTTACAAATCATGAATTTGAATATTTGAGAGATTTAATGATTAAGAAGTATGATGGAGGAATCCCTTCTGAAGAGGATATGAAACTATTAATGAATGTTTTGTTTGGTCATGAAAAGGAGTATAACCTAAGGAATAGACACATCAAAGGATCTACCCCTGCTCCTAAACAAAAAAATGCCTATCCTAACTAACATCCCCAAAGATGATCCCATAAAGAGTATGACCAAAAAAGGTCCTATTACCTCTTCAAAGACAAGTACTTATACTTCTTCTCAAACAATAAAGAATATCATCCCATCAGATAAGACAATCACCCTGACCTCTAATACAATCCTACCAAAGTATGTTACATGTGATATGTCTCAAATTATAAGTTAGATAAAAAAATTTAGTCTGAATTGTAGAGTTATTAAGAATTCCTAAACATATTAAAAAGATAATTTGAATACTTGGGGCTGAAGTATGATGTGGTTATCAAAGAAAGGGGTAAGAATTATGTGGTGACTTTTCCTACCATAGGTGAAGTTGAATTTAAGATAAATGAAGAACCATAAAACATGGAAGAACCCCCATAAGTATATTTAAGCACATCCTTAGTTGAATCCAAATTGGATGTGTATCCTTTCTTCATTACTTTGGTTGTTAGTGGGCATCTTAGTCAGAACATTGTGTTTTATTCAGGAGCTTCATGTAATATCATGCATTTAGAGGTCATGAATGAACTAGATATCAAGATAACTACAAAATTTGGAAGTTGATATGATATGGATTCAAGATAAGTACCTATTGTGGGATATGTTAGAATTCTAGTAGTACAACTTGCTCCCTATCCAGGAAAATATTTAACCATGAATATGGATATAGTGGACTGCCATGTTAAGTGAGGCATGCTATTATCAAGAAAATGGGATGGAATTATGGCATGCATATATATAAGTGTTTTCATTGATGAAAAACCTAATTAATGAAAAATTGAATGATGGTGTAGGGTGAGATGATTCTTAGAATGATGATGAAATAGTGATTCAGGTTTTTTCTTGGTTGCTCAAGTTGATTCAGTGAGGATGGCTTGTTTTAGCAAGCCCATTCAGGTGACCTAGCTAGATTAGGTGATGCTGCATGGTTATTGGATATTTTTTATTTCCTGAGAATCTTGTTAACATGAAAAATATCATGTTTGGACAGTTCTTGGAAACTCATATGAGCTTCAAGGTGTAGATACAGGTTGGTGACCATGTTACAGGTGCTCATTTGGAGGAGGTATGGCTATTAGCTACCATGAGTTTGAGGTATTGATCCATATAATATCTTGGATGAAATGAGATAGGTGAAACATGATGTATCATGTGTTTTTGGAAAATTTTAAGTGCTTTCCTGATGAGTTATAGTGTTCTTTCAGTTGACTCTAGCTTCTACAGTGTAAAACCCTAAGGGGTAGCTTTGAAAGTCTCATTGGCTAGAAAATTAAGAGGTAATAATGGTATGACGATGATTAGATATGTTATTAGGATGTGTCCTTATGATGTTGGAAACCTTTCAGGTTCCCATGATGTGAAGTTTGCAATATATGAGGTTTTTGGTGAAACAAGGTCAAGAACTAGTGCAATTCTAGATCAAATTGGAACTTCTGGTGCTCACCTTGAATTTTTTCATTTGTATGGGAACTTGTGGCTTTCAGGAATTTTTATAAATTTAGTCTGTAAGGTTTCAAAAAAATAATGTGGTCATTTCATTGTCACATTTTTATCAAGAAATGTTATGAAGGTAAATAACTATTTATGAGTTTGAAACCCTAGCTTGAAAGTGGTTTGAGATATTTTCTTCCTAAGTGGATATAATTTATTCCTAGTGAATTTATGATGATTTTAACATGTAGATAACTCATTCATATTTCTATAAAGGTATTGTTGAGGTCAAGGTGATGAGTGGACCCGACTCAAATAGTTTTGTTTCTGAAGAATTATGTTTTAAGACAAGGTTATCCAAAGGAGTTGTAAATTAAATTGTTATTGTGTGATGTATATGAGATTTTATTTATGTAAACAATAGGTTTATGGTCATGGTGATGTAGTTATATGGTCAAGTGTTCTTCATTTAGGTTGACTGGTCAAATGGTAGTTTTGAGGCAGTAAAAAACAATCTTTAGTGAAATAGATATAATAGGAGGTACATATGGATTTAGGAGGTAATTCAAGTTGTTTTGGAAATATAATTCAAATATATTTCCATTTATATAATTTTTTCTTCATGGTTTTGATTTTTTATATGGTTTCCAGGTTAGTTTTTGGACAAGATGTTTTTTGGCTATCTAATACATAAATTTTTTATAGAAGAATTGTGTTTATTGGAGAATGAGATAGATTGGATGATGCTTGATATCACATGTAATGTGAATATAGATGAATTTTTCATATAAATAATCCATTTTTAGGTCTTGAAATTTTCAGGAACAGTGTTAACCAGTTGTTATTTGAAAACAACATTATGGGAAGCATGATTTCATGAAGGAAAATATTTATGTAGTTTGAACCGGTGGTTTTTTCAAGACTTATAAATTTCTTAGGAAGTGTTATACAACTTATTCCATTTCCGTTGAGTTTTCACATGCCATATTTGATTTGGTTTGAAGATATATTGAGGCCTAATGTCAAAATCAAGGTCATAAAGGGTGATGAAAACATGTGTTTTGAGAAGTATAAGAAGAAGTGATCCCATTTAATGAAATAATATCATTGGTTGTTGAAAATTGTGACCATGTATAATTTTTAAATTTAATTTTAAACATGTGTGATGAATTTTAAATCATGAATAAAAAAAATTGGTTTTAGGAGAGTTTTGGCATTCTAATGCATGGGTTTTGGTAATTTTTGGTGCATGAAAGAAGGGGTTTTGCTAGACCAACCCATATGTGTCACTTGTAGCTGTTATGAAAAGTATATTGGATGTTTTTATGATGTATTAGTAGTTAAAAAGGAGAGATAATTTTTGGTTTGAATTTTAAAGAAGAAGGATCTTATAAAAGCATTGTTTTGGGTGCTTTTTGTGGCTAATAGAGTGAGTGTGTGATGTGTGCAACCTAGGTGAGAAAGTTTTTTAGGTTTTGAAGCATGAATTGATATCATATCAATTTTGTGGTAGGTATAATAAGATCAGAAAGAATATGTGTAAAATTTTGAAGACTTGAGAAGTGAAGAAAGAGATAGTTTTTTGGAGATTAAACACCTACGGTTTGATTAAGGGTTTGAAGAAGTGCGAGTTGAATCATTGGTATATATAAGTTGTGGCAGAAATAATTCAAAGATAAAAACATAATAATGTGTTTTACTGTGTTATTTTTCATCTTGGGGGGTTATAGCCTCCTTTTGAAATTGGTGCTGCAAAAAATTAGGGATTGGTTCTCCTTGTAGGGTTGTAGCTCTACTAAACTAGGGGTTGGTGCTCCTTGTGGGGTTGGTGGCTCACTAAATTTGAAACATAAGAATATAAATATTGTGTTTCAGTGGTTTTTCTTCCCCATGATGGTTTCACACTTATATCTTGTGTCTTTTTGTTGATTATCTTGTTCATGGTTCATTGCATTTATGATATTTGATGATGTGCACACGTTAATGATTGGATAAGTGATTTTTTAGTTTGGTTGAGTAATTTGAAATCTGATTTAAATATTAGTAAGGATGTATGTACCCCTTCCCCATTAGTCCATTATTCTTCCAAAAATTTGTATCAGAGCAGGTCCTTTTGGAGAATTTTGACAACTTGAAAGGAGATCCTTGAAGCACAAAAGTGGCTAGGGGTTCAGCTGTTGGCAAGGCACCAATGTTTGATGGTGTGAATTATTATTTTTGTATCTTGAGGATGAAGGCATGTATCATGTCCCAAGGGTTTTATGTTTATAAATCTATGGATGATGGCTACACTTCTCCTGACACTCCTCCTACCAGTAAAAAAGACAAGGATGCATATGAAAACAACTCAAAGGCTCTTAATGCTATCATTCAGGGTCCTGGAGAATATGAGGTGGGAAAAGTAATGCATTGAAAATAAACAAAGGAATCATGGGAGAAATTAGAAGTTGTATATGAAGGTGATTCAAAGGTAAAAATTTCAAATCTTCACACCTTTTGAAATCAGTTTAAAAGTTTGAAGATGAATGATAATGCATCTATTGTTGCATGCATTCGTAGAGTTGATAAATTTTTCAATAGCATGAAAGGGTTAGGAGATAATGTGAAAGAAGAAGTTGTTGTTCAAAAGGTTCTGAGGTCAATAAATCCTATATTTGATTCCAATGTATCTATTATTGAAGAACCAAAGGATATAACTACTTTGAAATTGGATGAGTTACATGGTACTTTGACTGCTTATGAAATGAGGATAGATGATCTTCAAAATCAGCCAAGAAAGAGATTGCATAAAAATCTGAAATGAAAGATAAATGAAAGAAATTAAAGGATGTTGATGTTACTCATGATATTTAATACGAAGATCTCTTTTCTATGATGTCTAGAAGGTTGAAGCTTGGATCTGGTAAGTATAGTGGTAAACTTCCATTCAATTTTTTTAATTTTGGTGAAGTAGGTCATTTTGCTGCCAAGTTCCCTCGGAGACATGAACAAGAATATGATAATGAAGATCATGAGGCTGAATCTAAAAAGAAAAATGAAAAGTTTGGTAAAGGTCAGAAGAACTTTAAAAGGTTTAACCATAAGAAGGAAAAACCAAGTTTGTATACAAATCAAGATGGTGAATTATCTGATGCAAGTAGTGTGTTTTAGATTTCGAATCTAAATCAGATTATGAGGATATAGGAAATGAGGCTTTGTTCATGAATAATGATGCTATGAAGTCTTCTAGTGAAGGTATTGTTAGTACAAAATCATAGCACCCCCAAATGAGTAGTCAGATCTACTTTTCTAAGATAGATTCATTTGGAGTGATTCACACAACATTGAGTTTTTCCCCAAAGTGTGGGACTTTGCAGATGGGAAAACTCTCCAAATTAAAGGATGGTTCCTATTCCTCTATCTAGGTGCATGTGTGAAACTTGCAGAGGACCTATTCCTAAACCTAATCTACATTTGACCAAGGAGAAATGGATAAAAGGAACACAAGAAATCAAAACTAAGCTACAAGGTGATGCACTAAAGGAATGATTAACATTAGTTTTGCTGATAGAAACAAACCAAAAAAAATCATATAATAATCAAGCACAGATAACCATATTTATAATAAAATACCATATGAGAGAAAAGGAGACAAGGGAGGATCTAAAATCAATCACAAACACGTTTTATTTCTCTGTAGATTGATATAATGCATTATAAACAACCAGAAGGTACAAAACATATTGAAATCTAATGGAAGGTTTTAACTCCATGAATTCCTTTGCCAGAAGGAAAGGGGATCCTATAAAAAAAAAGAATGTCCAACCCTTTACAATGAGTTTTGACCCTACTTTTATAGATTCAAAATAGAGGGGAGAAAGAGAGAGAAGCGGGAAAAATAGTTTGAAGCTCAACCAACGCTATTAATTCCTCCCATAAAATTTTCCCCCAAATCTAGCTTGACTACATCAATTTCTTATTTGGCACCTCGAAGAAGGAGGAAATGATGGATCAGATCAAATCCAATCTAGTTGTTGGGGAAAAATAGATCCTGCATTAATGTCCCTGAAGACATTTCTCCATTTTTCTCGAATATAACCTCCCTAAACTTAAAGTTTTAGATCTCCATGGAGTAAACGGGGCAGAGATCTTTCCAACAATGTCATATTTTCTAGATTTTGAGCCTCGATTCGAAATATATGCCACTTAAAAGTTTGTATCAGGTCTGTACAAAAGGGCAGGAAAATCAGTTTGAAAAATAGACCCCCTTTTTAATATGGTACACGTGGAGGGCTGATACTTGCTTGAGGTAGGCCTCTATATTTTGCTCCATAAATGGCGTGGGGCTGACATGTGGATTCCTCCATTGGTCTACTCAATTTCTATTTTTTTTGGCTAATTCCTTTGCTCGACAGGGTCATATTTCTTGTCCAGAGACATGCAGTGGTCTGGTGCTCATCTGGAAACCTTCTCTTTATTTAACCCTTGAGTTAGCACCATTTGGAAACTTGGCACTCTTCACTATCCTACCACCATGAATTGACTATTCAACCTGACTCTATCCGCCCTTTTTGAGACTGGACACGTGGAGGCTCCGCATTCTCTAAAAATCTTGATCAAGATTTTCCTTTGAAGGAGCATCAAGTTGACACTTGGAAGCCTCTGCAGGTATTTTTACTTTTTAATGACCTCCCTCTTACCTTTTCCGACCTTGGACTATATGGCTAACTAGTTTTTGTTTGAGCCTCTACTTTTGGATTTACCCTTGTAGAAGTGCCACTTGGACACATGGTAGTCCCCGCCAGCACTTCTATACTTATCCTTTTTTTAGGCACGCCCTATCCACCTTTTGACCTTTGTTGACCATTTTCTACATGGAGGGATGGCGCAAGTTTTAGTCTCCGCCTTGGGTTCCCATTTTGGATTTGTGCTGAGATGACACCTGGCACCTTTCCGCCTAGTCAAAGAATTTTTAACGGCCATGTAACTTTTTGGGGCTTTGGACGTGTGAAATCTTGGGGCTAATTTGAGATTCCCTTTTTGGATTCAACATTGGAGAAGTGTCGTGCCAACATGTGGCTCTCTCCACCGCCTTGCTATATTTAGCTGATTTTTGGACTCGTTCTGAATTGTTTTGAGCCCAAAGACTTCGAATCTTTGTCGTTTCTTATTTTTCTTTCTCCTGGATTCTTTGTGACACTACTCCTCCTCCTTTTATCTTGCTATTATATTTCTGAGCCCAACTATAATGCGTTAAATAGATTTAAGACATGGATTTTATCAACAGATATGTTTCTCTTCTTTTTCTTCTTGCATAGGGTCGTTTGGTCTTTTGCAGGCCCTGCCATTCGATTGTTGAGTCCTTCTGCGACATGTTTGCAAGATTTAAACATGTTTTCTCTAGATTTTTCTATGGAGGGTCGTGGCTGATCCAATATTTTTCTCGGGGGTGAAATATGGATAACAATTTGACAACTCATAGGGGTATCTTCATGTTAGATGAAAAGCCCAATTGCCTTGAAGCTTCCATTGGGCATGGAGTCACAATTAATGTCTTATTACCGACCCTTCCTTCAAAATGGACTCCCTGATTTCTTGCAATTTCTATGTTATGCCTTTCCCTGAGCTGGCCCGCACATCTGCACTCTCAATTTTCATAAGAAATCTCAAAAGGATGGTTTATGATAGTAGAAAATTGTTTTGACCCGGGGCTACATCTATTTCTAAATGGGTTATGCAAGAGCAACAAAACAACACCACAACTATATACAAAATTTGAAATCATACATGCTCCAAGTAGAACATGCAAAGCATGTAAAGCACTTAGGAGAAAATCAACCTAAACTATAACAAGACAATGTGCACAAGCACTTAGAGGAATGAGAAACTAAACTAGTATGTACTAGGAGAGAACTTTCCTTCTAGTGGAAATGTTTAAGATAGATTCCATTCACTGGAATCTATAACTCTTCACAATCCAATGTAGATAATTGGAAAGAATTTCTACTTTTACATTTTGTGACCATGTAAGGGCCACTCCAAATGGCATCAAACTTGGAATGCCTTCGTGGTTTTTACCGATATGCATCCCATTTTAAAACTAGGTCTCCTTCCTGGAAGGTCCTTGTTCTTTCCTTCTTGTCGAAACACCTCTTGATTGAGACCTAATCCTTCTCCATTGTTTGAAGTGGATGTTCTCTAGTTTCTTCCAACTCCATCAGCTCTGCATACCTAGCCTCCATTGGTTCAAACTCAGACATCTCCAGTTGCTTCATGAGTTCCAATGCTAGAAACTCAAGTGATATAGGAAACATTGCCTCTTTCCCATAGATAAGTTTTAATGGATTGTTGCCTATAGACCTCTTGGCTATTTTCCTTTCAGCCCATAAGGCTGATTTGAGTTTCATGTGCCAAGTTCTCTGATTTTCATCTAGAGTTCTTCTGAAAATCTTTAGCAGGTTTTTGTTTGTGGACTTAACTTGGCCATTACCTTGAGGGTAATAGTTTGATGAAGTGCTCAAATAAATCTAATTCCTAATGGCCCATTTTTTATTTTTTGAACCTACGAATGCTAATGCATTGTCTGATATAATGGTGGCTGGCACTCCAAACCTAGTTACTATCCCTTCATAGAAATCTAGTATACTAGACTCATTAGCTTCTTCGAGTGTCATTATCTTAGTCCACTTGGTGAAATAGTTTGTTTCCGTTAGAATCCATTTCTGGCCTTGGATCAAATTTGGATTGATGAACCTGATGAAATCCAATCCCCATTGCATGAATGGCTGGTCAACTAAAATTTGGTGCAATGGAAGTACTGCTAGCATTTCTTTTCCTTTGAAGAATGCAAAAATTTTGCACTTTTTAATCCATGAATAGCAATCACTAAACACCCTAGGCCAATAATAACCTTCCCTCATGATCTTGATTTTTTTCACCCGTGGAGCAAAATGGCCTCCAACTGCTTCATCATGGAACTCTCATAACACTCTCTCAATCTGATCCATCCCAATGCATCTTAACAGAATGTCATCAATGTCCCTCTTAAACAATATGCCATCAATAAGCATGTATGGGATGGCATGTAGTCTGAAATGTATCATTTTTATTTTACTCATTTCTGGAGGACACAAGCCTGTTTGAAGGAAGTGTACCATGTTCTGATTCCAATAAGGAGTGGGCACATCCTCATTTTCTTCTTCTTGATTATTCTGTAGAACAAAAGTAGCTTCCTTTTGACCACTTGCTTCATCTTGTTGACTCGAGGCCAGTTGTTCACATAATCCCTTCCCACATACCAGCTTAGTAACTTTGATCTCAATGTCATACTCCATGACACGAGTGATCCATCCTACACATTTTTCATTCAAATCCTTGCTAAGAAGGAAGTCTTTAACTCCTGCATGGGAGACTAACAGTTTGATTTTATTGTTTGAAACTAGATTCTTAAACTTCTTTAACCCTCTGATCACTGCCAGGACTTGATTTTCAATGAAAGATTATCTCACTTCATAATATTCCAGACCTTGGCTAAAGAAAGCAATTGGTTTCTCTATATCCTCTTTGTTTTGTTGTACGAGGATTGTAGAAATTGTGTCATTGCCACCAAAGGCATATAGTATGAAGTCCTTAGAGAATTCTAGATCTACGAGAGTTGGGACTTGTGATATAGCTTCTTTGATGGACTCAAAACTTTCTTTTCCTTCAAATTTCCACCTAAATGACAAGCTCTTCTTCAACATAAATGTTATTGGTTTGACAAGGGCAACAAAGTTTGGTATAAAACCTGTGGAAAAAATTGATTTTTCCCAAGAATATTTGAAGATGTTTCTTATGGCTTGGAAATGGCAATGCTCTTATTGCTTCAACTCTCTCTGGGTCAGTTGCCAAACCTTCCTTTAACACAATATGGCCTAGAATCCTACCCTCACGGGCCAATAATATGCATTTTTTAGGGTTCAATGATACCCCAAATCTCGTACACATTTGAAACACCTACCTTAGGTGAAAAAGGTGGTTTGCTGAATTTTTGGAGAACACAATAATGTGATCTAGATAGATCAGTACTATTTTTTTGATCAGACCTTTGAATGCCATATCCATTTCCTTTTGGAAAGTGGCTCCAACATTAGACAATCCAAATGGCATTTTTCTGTAGGCATAGGTGCCCCACTTGGTGGTGAAAGTTGTTTTGAACTTAACATATTCCTTCACCATTATCTGGTTGTACCCTGAGTAGCCATCTAGGAGAGAGAATCTCTCTAATCTAGACACCACCTGCAAGATCTGATCCATTGAGGGGAGTGGGTAGTGGTCCTTAAGTGATACTCTGTTCAAGTCTCGAAAGTCTACACACAACATAATATCTCTATTCTTCTTCTTGATTGGGACTAAGTTTGTAACCTAGCTCGAGTGTTTGATTGGAAATATAATACTTTCCTCTATCAACTTATTTAGCTCTTTCTTCATTAGAGATTCAAAGTGTGGATTGACTGGTCTTTGATTTTTCCCAATGGGCTTAGTAGCTGGATCTAGTTCAATTGTGTGTTGTGCTAGCTTCGGATTGAACCCTCTTAGGTATTCATAGCTCCAAGCAAATACATCTGGAAACTCTTGGAAAAGTTGCATGAATTCATACTTTTCTTGCTCGGTGGTCACTTTGCCAATTTGAAGCATTTTACCTTCTCCAACTAGAATTGACTTTGAATCTTCTCCTTTGATCTGTATGTTAGCCTTATCTTTTCAGAACCAATCATTAGGATTGAAGATAGATTCTAATGTCACCAAACATTTGGGAAGAATTTTTGTATGCAGCTACACTACTTGATCTCCATATTGTTGCTCTAATCTATTTTGATTCCTAGGTGAGAATTCAACTTCTTCTTGGAAAAAATTGATGATTTGTCAATCATTCTCGAACACCTACCAGCATGTGTTGTTATCTAGAACTGTTGGCCTCATAACCACATGGATATGTGGTTTTCCTTTGTCCCTCTTGATGTTGTCAACTACATCAAATTTTTCTCCAACTGCCGCAAGCCTATCACTAGCTTCGTTGTCCTTCCTAGGTATGGACACAATGTTGAAGGATTTGAAATCCTCAATGAGATCCCATACCCTATTCTTGTAGCTTTTGAGCAGGTCATTCTTGACAAAAAAAAATTCCTTTTACTTGATTGACAACCAAATCACTATCACCAAACACTTGCAAGTTCTTGATTCCTCATCTTCTAGCCAAATGCAATCCATGAACCAAAGCCTCATATTTTACAATGTTATTTGAGTAGGAAAACTAAAAATGGAAAGTTGAGTAGTATTTCATACCTTGGGATGACACAACCATAGCCTCTCCTCTGGATCATTGCCTACTTCTCGAGCCATCAAAGAATAATTTCCATACTTCATTTTCATCCTTGTGTTATGGCTTAATGATGTCAGGAAGAGGATGATTCTCCTCATGCAGGTAGTAGACTCCTAGCTCAGATTCTTCTATCTCTTTATAGGGGTCAAAAGCATGTGTTTTTGACTGCCCATTCATTGAGAGTTAGGTCCAGGATACACCCCACCTTGGTATTTGCTTCACAAGTGTTTAGGAGGTCCTCCTGATCAAAAGTTGAATAATTTGCATTGATTGGGCTAGGCACATAATACTCAATGTGATAATCTGCTATGGGCTTGGATATGATTATTGCCTTCACTCCATACCTTGTTCTAAAGATCATATGCGACCAGTCAGCAGACAAATATCCTCCAATTTTGGCAGTGAAGTCCCTGGAAAAACACAATGCAAAATGTGGTGACAAGTCTATGACTGATACATTCTACAATTCAGTCATATTGGGGGTAGGCATGTAGAGTGAGGCTCAGATCCTTGATGATTCCAACAGTTGTCACTATTTTCCCATCCAATTGTACTACCCCTCTAGGGATAACTTCATACTGGAGACCCAGATGATCAGCTATTTGTTTGGGAATTACAGAACTAATTGCCCCAGAATCAATCATGCAATTCTGCACCAATTTTTCCCCAGTTATTAATGAAACATAGAATGGAGGAGGTCTCAGGTTCTTATCTTGTTTCTCTCGATGGTTTCCCCCAGGTTGAGTTGTATTGGTAATCACTTTCTCTTGCTAGTTAGGGGGTTGATTTGAGGTTGACCAATTGGCCATAGCAGTCTGCAATAGATCCCTCTGCCATGGAATGGCTAGTGACTCCCATAGTGAAATGTTCACACTTGTCTTCTTCATTTTCTTGATGATATTAAATGAGTTATCCTTTTGCTGCCCCTTCCCTGGAACATTTTTTTCTTGCACATGGGTTGTTACAACTGGTGCCTAAGTGGATTTGGAAGGTGGCGTGGATTGGCTTTGCATATTGGGGAGTTGTATTTTGAATGCTAATACCTTGTGGAGAAATGGAGGATTGAGGATCACCTAAGTTTGGTGAATGTCCTTCTCTAATATTTCTCTTCTTGGACCATGTATTGACAGCTATAATTTGAGAAGGAGCCCGATTCATTCCACATAAGTCTTCATCTTTCCAATTGACAAGCATAGTTTCACTTGGAGGTCCCTCTTACTGAGCTCCTTACTGCTGATTTTCTTCTTGGCTAGGTTCTTGTGGCACACCAGCGGTTTTCACCATAAAAGCCTAATTTAGTGCATCATTGAAGCACATTGATTGATTATGTGGCTGATTGCATGGGAAACACCAAACATATTCTTGTGCCATGTTATTTTGTGCTAGAACTAATGCCCTTAATGTTGAAGCTGTGTTTGGATCATATGAATTGAAATGTCTAGTAGCTTGAGGTTTCCCTTGGTGTTGGCTCTGATTTATAGCTCGAGCTGGTGGTCTATTTTGTTGATATGGGGGTCTAGCCTGATATTGAGCTTGAGGCTGATATGGCCTAGAAATCTGAGCCTACTATCCTTTGATGGTTATTAACTCATTCCCTAGGTTTTGAAGCCGTTTCATAACTTCCTAAAGCTCCTTTAAGGTGTTAGATGACGAGGTGGAGGATTCAGCTAAACTTTGACTCTTGGGAGTAGGTATAGGAGCTAATGTGGGTGTTTGGCTGGTACTTGGGTTTCCTAATTTGGGGTATAGAGGCATGGATGGCCTAGGAGAAAGTTTTCTAGCTTGAATCAAATGATTTTCAGCTCCTATGGAAAGGCTATAGGATGCAGGTAAGTTTGTGCCCCCCCATTGACTGAATCATTAAAGTAATATCGCAATTTAAAGCTCTAAGAAAGTATAAGAAGGAACATTCTTCAGTGGGCTTTATTGCCACTGGAATCATGTCCCAGGTCTGTTGAAATCCATCAACTACTCACTCGGAGCTCTCTTGATCGTTTTCAGTTGCTCTAACAATGATAGGTTATCTCCTTTTTCTCCAAACTAGACATGAAGATCTCTACAGAGATGGTTCCAAGTTTGAATAGAGCCTACTGCTAGGCTCCTGAACCATTGTGAAGCTTTACCCTTGAGTGAAGAGGCTATCAACTTGACTGCAATGTCCATCTCAATGATCTCATGGATTGTACAGACATTTGTAATATCTTAAATGTGGTCACCAGGAGAAGTCTGGTTTTCTCTAATGAAATATGGAATGCTCTTTAATGCTACTGTTGGGACTAGATTTTGTGCATTCAAAGTGAGTGGGATGCTACCAGTGAAATTGACATAAGGATTTGGCTGTGCCATCCTGATCGGCCTGAGCACCCTTCTTGATTGAAATAATGGCCTATTAGGAGGAGTTGTTTATAAGGCTCTGTTTGGTGAAGATAGAGACCTTTGGGATCTTCTTCCTCTTCTCCTTCTATCTAGATACAAGTGTAGGTGTACAAACTATCCTTCTCTTGTTCTTGACCTTGTTTGTATCCTTCTCATGAACTTGGGAAACTTAGACTGCTGAAACCAGTGGATTTTGTTCCTTTTGGAGTCGCCAAATGTGTAGTTCTTAAAAACTTCTTAAAAGATAGAATCACAGCAAGTGCACATCAATCTTACTTTAATAAATATGGAGACTTCTTGGTCCCACTGGGCATGCCAAAAATGTTAGCAAAAAATCACAACACCCCCAAATGAGTAGTCAGATCTACTTTTCTAAGGCAGATTCATTTGGTGTGATTAACATAACATTGAGTTTTTCCCCAAAGTATGGGGCTTTACAGATGGGAAAAATATCTAGATTAAAGGTTGGTTCCTATTCCTCTATTTAGGTGCATGCATGAAAACTTGCAGAGGACCTATTCCTAAACCTAATCTAAGTTTTACCAAGGAGATAGGGATAAAATGAATACAAGAAATCAAAACTAAGCTAAAAGGAGATGCACTGAAGGAATGTTGAACATTAGTTTTTATGATAGACACAAACCAACAAAATGCATACAATAATAAATCATAGATAACCATATTTATAATGAAAGACCATATGAGAGAAAATGACATAAGAAAGGATCTAAAATCAATCACAAACGTGTTTTATTGCTCTGGAGATTGATACAATTCATTACAAATGACCAGAAGGCAGGAAACGTATTGTAATCTAATGGAAGGTTTAAAACCCACAAATTCCTTTTCCAGAAGGAAAGGGGATTCTGTAAAAACAAAAGAATGTCCAACCCTTTATAATGAGTTTCGACCGTGCTTTTATAGATTCAACACAGAGGGGGAGAAAGAGAGAGAAGCATGAAAATAGTTTGAAGCTCAACCACCACTATTAATGCCTCCCATAAAATCTTCCCCCAAATCTATCTTGACTGCATCAATTTCTTATTCAGCACCTTGAAGATGGAGGAAACAATAGATCAAATCAAATCCATTCTGGTTGTTGGTGTAAAATAGATCCTGCATTAATGTCCATAAAGATGTTTCTCCATTTTTCTCCCACTTAACCTCCCCAAACTTAAAGTTTCAAATCTCCATTACATAGATAGGGCCAAGATCTTTGCCACAGTGTCAGATTTACTAGAGTTCAAGCCCCGAGTTGAAAGATATTCCCCTTCAAAGTTTGTATCGGGTTCATACAAAAGGGTGGGAAAACCGGTTTGAAAAATGGGGCCCCTTTTTAATATGGGACACATGGAGGGCTTGCAATTATTTGAGGGTGGCCTCTTTATGTTTCTCTTGGGATGGTGTGGGGCTAACACATGGCTTCCTCTACTAGCCTACTCAATTTCTATTTTTTTTTTGGATAATTCCTTTGCTCGGTGGGGTCATATTTCTTGTCCGAGGACATGTGGCAGTCTAGTGCTCATCTTGAAACCTTATCTTTATTCGACCCTTGAGTTAGCACTATTTAGAAACTTAGCACTCTCCTCTGGCATGCCACCATTCATTGACTATTTAACCTAAATCGATCCCCCTATTTGAGATTAGACGCGTGGAGGTTTCGTGCTCACTTAAAATCCCGATCAAGATTTTCCTTTGAAGGAGCATCGAGTTGACACTTGGAAGCCTCTATAGGTCTTTGTATTGTTCAATGACCTACCTCTTACCTTTTCATACCTTGGACTATGTGGTGAACTGGTGCTTGTTTGAGCCTCCACTTTTGGATTTACCCTTGGAGAAGCGCCACTTAGACACGTGGCAGTCCCCGCCAGCACTTCTATACTTATCCTTTTTTCAGGCCCATTGTGTTTGCCTTTTGACCTCTATTGACCATTTTCTACATGGAGGGTTAGTGTAAGTTTGAGTCTCCACCTTTAGCTCCCATTTTCTATTTGCATTGAGACGACACCTGAAACCTTCCTGCCTAGTCGAATACTTTTCAATGGCCATTCAAATTTTTGGGGCTCTACACGTGTGGAATCCTAGTGCTCATTTGAGATTCCATTTTTGGATTCAACTTTGGAGAAGCGTCGTGCTAACACATGGCTCTCTTTTCCACCCTACCATACTTAGCTGATTTTTGGACTTGTTCTGAACTGTTTTGATCCTGAAGACTTTGGATATTCACCGTTTCTTCTTTTTTTGCTCCTGGATTCTTTGTGACACTACTCCTCCTCCTTTGATCCTAATATTGTATTTCTGAGCCCACCTGTAACCCGTTAAATAGATTTAAGACACGGATTCACTCAACAGAGCCATTTCTATTCTTTTTATTCTTGCATAGGGTCGTTTGGTTTTTCATAGGCCCCACCACTCCATTGTTGAGTCCTTCTATGACATGTTTGCAAGATTTACATGTGTTTTCTCTGGCTCTTTCTATGCAGGGTCAGTGTTGATCCAATATTTTTCCCAAGAGTGAAATATGGATAACAGGTACTTCTTTGTTAAAACATTTAATATCAATATATTTTATCTATTCGAGTGAATATAATGAGGATGTCAAAGATGATTTTTAGAACATTAAAAGATAACTAAAACATGCTAAGAAAGATGACCAAAAGCTAAGTTTACTGATCAAGGAGTAAGAAAATTAATTTCACAATCTAGAAGAACAATACATGTTTGAATCTGCCAAACAAAATGAGTCTATTAGGGTATTAGAAGATAAATTTAAGTATCATGTTTTAATACTACAAGATAAATATGGTTTGTTCTCAACATATGAAGAATATATAGAGTTTATAAGAGATGAGCTACTAAAGGTTAGCAAGAATACTATATCCTTTCAGAAGTTTGAGAAAAGTGCAAAATACCTAGATGATCTACTTGGAAAAAAAATAGCAACAGGTGATACAAATCGTTTGGGTTTCAAAGAGGAATCTAAAGGAAAAATGTTAAAGAAAGAAGACACATGTTCAAGTAAAGAGGAAGGTGAACCTATCATCAAGGAAGATAAGAAGGAGACACTCATCAAGGACAATGTGAAGCCAAGATCTATTACACAACCTAATGCCTCAAGGTATGAAATAAATTTCAATGGATATTTTTATAAATGTGATGCATATGATCATGGGGATAAAGAGTGTTGAAGATATCATAGAGACTTTTAGCCTTGCAGGTATAAAAGAAGTGAGTTTTCTAAGAATGTGGTGTACTACAATTGCAATAAAAGAGATTATGGTGTTTCACCAAGATAGTTTGTTGATAGAAGATGTCAAAAGAGAGAGGAAGGATTTTTCCAGGTACCTAAGAGGGCTTGAGACCTCTTTAAGACCTTATTTTAGGTCTTCATGGTGTTCATATACCTATACTATGCTTCTTAGAGGCGTATTGGTTCATATGAAGCATTGTAGTGAGGGGGATTTATTTAGGTCAATGCGTTACTCCTCCATGATCATAAGGTATATCTTTAAGATTATTTAATTATGTTCTCATGGTTCAAGTTTGTTTTTCTTTGTGTGTGAAATTTCATGATCTCAGTTTTGTGTTCATATGGTGTATGAATCTGAGTTTTTCAGTCTGTTCCTTACATTATCATAATAAATTTTATATTCTAAGATGTTTCAATATGTTCAAGAGTCTCATTTTCATGTCATATAAATTATGTAAGTTTTTTGGAATTCATAAAGTGTGCACTTTTGTTCTTTGTGTCTAAGCTTAGCAATGTTGGTTGGGTCTGTGGTTTATGGAGTCTTCATGATGACAAGTTTGAGTCTAATGAAGTTTCATGACCTGTTATACAGTAAATATTGTGTGTTTAAGTGTCCTATATGAGTGTGAAGGATATGAAAGTGTCATAGAAGTTTTTAAAGGCTACCAGGAATCTTATTGTATTCATTCTTCTCAAAAAGTATGATATGGTCATTATAAGTTGTCTAGGCATGCCCATTTTTCTGAGAATTCATTAGGTCATATGTAATGAGTCTCTACAAGTAAAAATGATTCTGAAAAGTTTGCATTGAGATGATCTTGTGACATCAAGTATGAGAAATTAATCAATCAATTTGAAGGTGACATTCTGTGCAGATTTCTTAAGGGTTTATTAGGAAAAACCAAGGAGAATCCTAGTAAGTTGATGATATTTTTTTTTCTCCTAATCATGTCAAATGGTGATAAGGGAGTTAGAAGGTGTGTCTATAGTGTTAATGGTGTAGGTTGAGATCTTGAGATTGTTTTTTGTATTTTTGTGGTCTCTCTATCTTGACTATTTTTTCATATTGCTCTGAAAGAGGTATGCAAGGAATGTTGGATATGGAGGACCAAATGATTGATTCTAATGAATTTTTTTTTTTAAATCTTCTAGAAATGGTAGTCTCAAGGATTCAAGAGGATAGAGGCCACATAATTTCTTAAATTCTTGGGAATCTATGACAGTGACCAGTTGATTGTGTTTCCACTAAAAGGACCTAATTTGAGTTGAGTTTATTACAATCTGGGAAAATTATCTTTGAGGACACGGTTCAAGAATTTTGAGGGAGATAGTATTGCCTAATGGGTATCTATTATAGGTAAGATATTCTCGTGAATTATTATATGCCAAAAGTTATGCATGATTCTTCAAGCATCTAGGGATAATAGGTTATGATTGAGCACTTGATGATGTGAAGGAGATTAGTGGGTTGTTGATGATTTTTCTGAGCTTATGGGACATGAATAACAATGGATAATCCTTGAATGATGTGTAAAACAAATTCATAAGTTCAATTGTGTGGTAGTCTAATCTTAAAGAACTTATGTGCATATTGAACTATGCTTCAACTACGTGTAGGACAATAAGGTCATCTTTAGAATTCTAGACATTTTCTTGTACTTCTACATGAGCTCAATGAAGTTGATACTACCTCCTATATGTGTGATAAGTGATTTTTCAAATGATCAACACAATACAAAATGGAAATAAAATGGATAGGTAGAAGGAGATTCATGATGAATTTATGTTATAGGACAAGGATAAGTGCAATCATAGGTATAAGAGTTGATTTACACCATTCTTGATGTTTGGATCCCACAGAGTATATATATACCATGTAAAAGTGGTCTATATGAAGTGTGCTCCTTGAGCCATCTTAGGAGTGAAAGAAGGTTGTATGGTTCACATTCATTTCTTGATCCAAATTGACTATCTACAGGTACAATGTATACAAGATGCAGAGTATGCTTCTTCATAGCTATGGGTGTATAAAGATGTCTCTGAAATCATTTATATGCTCTTGAAGATATGGCATAGGATTGAAAAAAAAAATTGAGGTTAAAATTTTTTAAAGGTAGTATGGTTAAAATATTAGTGAGTTAAAATGGAAATATGACAAACTATAGGTAAAGGGTTTGTATAAGAAGGCAGAGTATGAGAGTTCATCACATGTATGTTGTAAGTATGATTCCATTCTAAGTTAACAAGGTCCTCCCTGAATTGTTCTTGTGATATTTGTAGAAAGAAGTCATTGTGGTAAGTAGTTGTTTGATATTTGATAAGGTTTCTTTATATTAGTGCCTCTAAGTTAGTAAACACAGTGATACAATGCTTACATATGTTACCCAGGTGTGTATAGAGTCTTCATGAAAACGAAGTCAATGGTTCACTTCTCAAAGTTTTTCTTTGAGTATTCATATGCTAGAGGAAGTAAGTGTATTGAATTAGTTGGAGTTAGAGTTGAAGATAAATGTGATTCTCTGTTGGTTGTCATTATAGAAAGACAAAAACATATGCTTTTGTAGGTATAATTAATGCTCAAGTATTGAAAAATGTTATTTATTACAAGGGGAGTGTGTGTATACTCTTATAGAAGGTTACATTGATGAATTATTGGCATATGAGGTATGTAATGGCTATTTAATCCAAAGACATGCATGATAAGAACAAAATTGGCTATATCTTAGTCAATTATGATTGTCAAGAACTGAAATGGAGCTTTAGGGAAGGGAAATGTGTCTAAGGTTTTTTATTGGCAAGATTACAAGGTAAGTTGTTTGTATTTGAGATATTCTACTTGAGATGGTGGTCATAATTCTAGGGGGATTTATGAGTTAGATGGTCAAGGTGTGAATGCGTATCTATGACATGTCAAAATTTGTCTTGAAACTACTGAAGAGTTACTTTAGGGATTTTAGCCTTTGTGTAAGATGGAAATCAAGGAAGTGTACTGAAAAGCTAAGCCTATTCCAAGACAAGATAATGTATGCTCAAGAATGAAGGTATGATGGATTTTTATACTCATTTATGACATTGTTGGCATGATCTCAGAATGTATGGTTCAGGTAGTGTTCTACTACATTGGATTCATGAAAGCTAATACAGGGCTTGAGGTGAAAATGACTTGTCTCTACATGCCTAAAAGGTGGATAATGGTGTTTTATCTCAAAGAAAGGTAACATGATTCTTTGTTCGTGTATTATAGATGTATTCAGATGGTGTACATGCTTTTCCCAGGGGGAGCATGGTGTTTCTATGCTTGAAAAGAGGCTGAACATCAACTTATGAGTGAAATTTCAAGATTTTGAGCTTATTTCAAGACCTTTTGTTGATGTTTCTAACAAAGAGGTGATACTATTAAGTTCAGAAATGTGAATATCATGTAGGTGTAGGTATCCTTTGTCATTAATGTAAAAAGGGGTTGAAGTTCAGGTGGTTTCCCATCAATGAAAAAGTGGGATATTGTGGGCATGCAGCTGCATAGGTATTTTTCATTGATGAAAAACCTCATTAATGACAAATTGGATGGTGTAGGGTTAGATGATGCTCAGAGTTACGATGACATGGTGATCCAGGTTTGTTCTTGGTTGCACAGGATTATTCAATGAGGATGGCTTGTTCTTGTAAGACCATTTAGGTGACCCAACTAGCTGATGTTGCATGGTGATTGAATCTTCTTAGCTTCTTGAGAAGAATTTTATCATGATTGAGAGCATTTTTTAAGAGTCATTAGGAACTCATATGAGATTTAGGGTACAGATACAGGTTGGTGACCATGTTGCAGGTGCTTAGTTGGAGCAGGTATGACTGTTATATGGCATGAGATTGAGGTATGGAGATATATGTGATTTTTTATGCATGTGGGAAGGTGTACCATAATGTATCAGATATGTTTGGACAATTTTTAGTGCTTCATGATGAGTTATAATGTTATTTCATTTGACCTTAACTTCTACAGTGTAAAACCCTAAGGGGTAGCTATGCAAGTCTTAGTAGATAGAAGAATATTGAGAGGTAATCATGACATTCTAATGATTGGAGAAGTTATTATGATTTGTACTTGTTATGTGGGAAAAATTGCATTTTTCCATGATGTGAATTTTGTAAGATACGAGGTTTTTGGTGAAATAGGGTCAACAACTAGTGCAATTCCAGCTCGAATTGGAACTTCTAATGTTCACCCTGAATTGTGTGCTTTGTATGGGACATTTTGGATTTCAAGAATTTTCCACATTGAGTCTAGAAGGTTTCAAAAAAATAATGAGTTCATTTCATTGTCACATTTTTATGGACGAATGTTAAGAAGGTAACAAATTATTTATGAGTTTGAAACCCTAGCTTGAAATAGGTTTGAGATATTTGCTTCCTAAGTGGCTAGAAATATTTCCTAGTGTGTTGATGATTATTGGAACATGTAAAGTCCTCCTTCATATTTCCATAGAAGTATGGTTGAGATCATGATGATGAGTGGACCCCACTCAAACAGTTTTCTTTCTAAAGAAGGTTTTTTTGAGAAAAGGTTGTCCCAAGGAGTTATAAAATAAATTTCTATTGTGTGATGTATATAATTTTTTCTTGATGTAAAAATAATTTAATGGTCATGGTGATGCGGTTATATGGTCAAGTGTGCTTCATTTAGGTTGACTAGTCAAAGGGTAGTTTTGAGGCAATAAAAAGTAGTCTTAAGTTAAATAAGCATAATATGAGCCACAAGTGGATTCAAGAGGTGATTAAAGTTTTTTTGGAAATATAACTCAGATATATTTCTAGTGATATAATGTTTTATTCATCATGTTAATTTTTAATATGGTTTCTAGGTCAGTTTGTAGATAATACGTTTTTTGGCCTTCCAAGACAAAACTATTTTTTTTTTTAATAATTGAGTTGGTTGGAGCATGTGATAGATTGGGTGATGCTTTATATCGCATGTAATGTGAATTGGAATTAATTTTTTTATCCAATGAATCCATTTTAAGGTCTTGAAAGTGTCAGGAAGGGTGTTAACCAGTTACTTTGTGAAAAACAAATTTGGGCAACTTGATTTAGTGAAGGAAAACATTGATGTAGTTTGAACCTGGTAGTTGTTTCAAGACTTATACCTTTACTAGAATGCTTTTATAGGTTATAAAAATTAGATTTAGTTGTCACATGCCATAGTTGAGTTGGTTGGAATAGATCTTGAGGTCCAAAGTCAGAATCAGGGTCTTGAAGGGTGATGGAAATAGGTTTTTTACAAGTATAAGAAGTAGTTGTCCCATTTAATGAAATAAGATGATTAGTTGAGGGAAATTGTGAAAATTTATGACGTTTAAATTTTATTTTAAACATGCGTGATGAATTTTAAAGCATGAATAAAAATAGTTTTGGTGTTAGGAGAGTTTTGGCATTCCAATGCATGGGTTTTGGTGATTTTTGGTGCATGGAAGAAGGGTTTTTGCTAGGCCAAACCCATATGGGTCACTTTTAGCTATTATGAAAAAATATATAGGATGTTTTTATGATGTATTGGTCTTGAAAAAGGAGGAAAATTGTTTATTTTTTAATTTGAAATAAGGTGTTTATAAAAGCATTGTTTTGGGTGCTTTTTGTAGCTAGTAGAGGGAGTGTGTTCTAAACAATCAACTACTCTAACACAAGATTAAATCAAATTACTCCGTAATAATAATCACTATATTCAATTCATACGGGATCATTACATAATGAACAAGATTCAAATATATAGGGAGATAGTTTCCTATTAAGTAGGAAACAACTCAACCACAAATATATATATATATATATATATATATATATAATATATATATTATATATATATATATGTATATATATATATATATATATATATATATCTGTGTGTGTGTGTGCGAGTTTTTATAACTCCCAAACAACTCACGTATATAATATACTAACCTAATATTATGAGTTTTTTATTACAACTCATAATATATTACATAATATTATTCATCTATATATATGAATAATGTGAGCACTATATATGATTTCCTAACATTCCCCCCCTTAGTGCAAAAATGGGGAGAAACATAAATCTTCTGACTGAGTAGTGTACACATGTCTTGACCTTCCTCTATGCACTCTGATTTTGGGAACACATCAACCAAGATATGGGAACACTATCAACCATCCATGGGAACATCAACCAAGGTGGGAAACTACATCGACCACTTGGGAACACATCGACCATGCAAAGGGAACTAGGAACATAACATCACCATCAACTGGATATCTGGGAACATTGACCAACTAATCAGAAAAGTAGTGGGAACATGACATCAACCATCTACTTTTATCAAGAACATGTCTTGCTTTAGTACTCTATTCTGAATCTCCGGCACTATCTCACATCAAGGGTTGATCTAGAAATCATACTCATAAATTACACACATGAACAAGAGGTGGAAATGAAAATGAAACATTGTGACGATGTTCCCCCCCTCAATGTGAACATTACACTTATTCAACACAAAATAGGAACTCTGAAATCATACTGTAATCCAGAAATGAAAGTAAAATCACACACACACACACACAATGTCACCACAACTTCATGCGGCCCCGTCGTTGGCAAATGACGAGAGGACGCTAATTATCCTCTAGCCTCCTATGCCTCCTTCCTCCAATGAGATGCTACTTACTTAGTGGATTTGTTAATGAAGCTCATTTTACAATTTTGACTCAAATAACAAGACGTCGGTTTCTACCGATATTACACCTTTTTACAAACAATTAAAATTTTAATATAGCTAAAAGCTATTGATTAAAATTTTGACATATACTATTTTAAAATAACCAAAAAAAAACTCAAATTTTGAATAGAATCTCACACACTCATTTATGAATTTTGACTAACACAACTCAATGCTAAGGACACGACAAAAATAAATCTTGACCCAATTTTAATCGACTTATTAATGCATTGACTAAATTTAAACAACTATTAATAATATGACTAGTGGCACATGAACAATAACATACACTAATTTTGTAAATACCCCGTGTGGCTTGTACCAAACCATGTTGCTTTGTACAGTTTGCATGTTATTTCCTAGATCAGAACATGCATAGCAGATCCAGATCCGGATATAATCATCTAAGTTAATGCTAGGTGTGTCAGGATAAATTGGATCAGTCAACACTGCTAAATCACTGAAACTGATCTCTTGCACAATCAACACCCAGGATCTTCCAAATGTAGACGGAAAAAATTGATGCATGAATATAAATCATTTCCATTCAAACTGAAATCACTCCTTGTTGGATCTGGCGATGGAAGGTTACATGACCATTAAATATTGTTGAATGTCTTTTAAGCTCACAATGGTAAAATTCCTTCAAATAAATCGTGCCTCTATCCCAATTATACTATGAAAAATTGAATTGATAATAACCAGTACAACTCAATCCAAAGATGAACACGAATTCCAATGGAGCTAATGAAATAGATCTATCACGGAAGAGCCAATATTAGCGCAAATATTTGATGACATGTGGATGTACATATAGCTAGTGAGGAAGAGCAAATCTGAATGTAGACTTCATAGATGTTATATGTAGCTTGTGTAGGCCTTTGACCGAGTGTGCATGGAGTAAACTATTCACATGAAAATGAAAAAGTCTGCAATAACTCTTTTGTAAATTCTGATATGATACACTCCTCAAACAAAATCTTTCAGCTGTGTAGAGGTCTCCTGATAGACGCAATGTAAAAAAAATAGATGTCCAATGTCTACACATATGATCTTCTACAAACAGATCCACTATGCATACTCTACAAATTTTACCTTCAATTCTTCATTCTTTTAACACGCTCTATTGAATTGCAATGTGTGGCTCCGTGAGGTCAAATTATTTACGTTTTAAAAAAAATGTCATATTTCAATACAAAAATGCTCACTCATCCAAAAACCATTTCAAAAACCATATCTAGGTTTTGTTCCTCACATCTCTAGCTTTCCAGAACACTTGATGATTCTCAATTTCATTAAGAAATGAGAAAGTTACAAGTGTTTAACTAAAACATGAATTTGTAAGGAATTACACGTCTTAAACCACTCTGATACCAAATCTAAACAATCGACTACTCTAACACAAAAATAAATCAAATTACTCCTTAATAATAATCACTATATTTAATTCATCCGGGATCATTACATAATGAGCAAGCTTCAAATATATAGGGAGATAGTTTCCTATTAAGTAGGAAACAACTCAACCACAAATCTATATATATATATATATATATATATATATACATGTGAGTTGTTATAACTCCCAAAAAACTCACGTATATAATATACTAACCTAATATTATGAGTTTTTTTTATTACAACTCATAATATATTACATAATATTATTCATCCATATATATGAATAATGTGAGCACTATATATGATTTCCTAACATGTGTGATGTCTGCAAGAAGTGTGACCTAGGTGAGAGAATTTTTCATCTTTTGAAGCATGGATTGAGATCATATCAATTTTGTGTGATGTAGCCTATAATTTAGTGCGAATAACCTAGGTGCACTGGCACATCACAGAGCCTGAGCTGAGCGCTGACCAGAAGATCACAAAGGCACTCGGTCCCTCTTTAGAGTTGCTTGTACATAATGTTAGCATGATGGTGCACATGTATTTTAAGATTCATAACCAAGAGTAAACAACACACGGTGCATAAACCATATCTATATCTTAGAGTATATGAAAGATGAACTAAACAATGACTATAACAAGATTTACCATGCAGAAACCAGATTCAGTCATGTTCAACATCATTATCCAGCCAATAAGAACAATTTTATTAAATACTTTAAAACAAAAAATATTTTTACATTACATAAATATCTCCATGAGTAATGTGCATGAAAAACCAACACCATAACTCTATAATTTCACACACACACACACACACACACACACACACACACACACAGATATATAGATAAGGGTGGAGACTTTCCCTTAACTGCCCATGTACTTCTCAAAATAGGTCACATGTTCATAATAGTCACGTGCCTTTACAATAGGATGAAAAAAATACAAGTTCTCTAACAATAGAATTCCTATAGTTAACTTTGAGTATAAATCCTATTATTAGCCTAAATTATGCATGGCTCTCAACTGTCGTGTGTTCCCAAAATACATTACTTGGATCAAAAGTCTTCATGTTTTTTGTGCTCAATACACTAACTCCAAAATAGTCTTTAAAATAAAAACAACTAAGTCTTGATCCTAGGCGCTTTAGATATATTGTATCACTGCACGCTCTTCCAGCTCCCTACATTCATGCACCCAACACTTAGACCATTATTTTCCATCCAACATTACCAAACACTAAAATGGATTACCACCCTGACAATGGGTAATCACCTTGTTGCTCCAAACAATATAGGATAAATTATTGAAAGAACAAATAATAAGGAATATGGTGAGTCATCTTATTGTGTACCCTTTTCTTTTTCCCACAGAATGAATTTTAGATATTCACTTTGAATATCCCCCTCAAATTCATACCAATATTTAAGTGTTACATTTTCCTTATCAGGGATGTGCACAATGATGCCATCTAACTCATCTAGAGTCATGTTTCCACCCTCACTGTTCAAAATTCTAAGGATGTTGGCCATATCTGAGGCCATACCTTCCATGACCTCCACCTTTGCAGAAATGAGCTTCTCGATGCCCTTGATATGATCCATATGTTGTTTCTTTGTAGCATCCAGTGCGTCGCATTTTGTCTCTACCAAGGTAACTTATTATGTGTGCCCAAGTTTTTCATCCTTTGTTTCTTATAGAACTTCATTCTCCTCTTCCTTTGTCCTTTCCTGTATTAAGTTATCAGGTGATGTACACATGGCCAATACTATATATGCCTTCCTCATTTCACATTTTAAGGCTTGCAAAACAACCTCATAGCTAGATATCTTCATTGCAATCGAAGCCTTGACCCTCTATACTTCTTCTGCATCATCATTTGGTTTAGGGAGGTGTACTGGTTCATCCTCTAAAAGAAAAAAAATTGTTGTACAAAGGTAATGTAGTTCCAACTTGAACTCCTATGACACCTTCTTCTAAAAATCAGGCCTTTTCTGCAAGATTTCATTGATAATCTACTCGGCCATATTTTTGACATTCTATGCGTCGTCCATTGCATTATCTTGATCTTGGGTGATTCGTTTGAGTTTTATGTCCTTATCTTTCTTATCTCCCAAGAGTGCATGTACTATTTCTACCTTATCAAAATTTGAGTGTGCTACTTTAGTGGACAATTTGACCAATGTGTCACTCACCTATTCATCAGAAAATGGCGTGAGTTTTATGGTCAAGTGGCGCATATGTGGCACCTTCCTCAACTTATTTTAACTACACTCCTCCTCGCAAATATAAAATTCAGGCTCATCCATGTGAGTCTGGATGACCCATGATAACTACTTATGATTGTATGTGTTGGCCATCTCTGGGTCTATCCAATCCCAGCCATACAATTGTATTTTGGGTAGGGTGGTCTGGAAGTGGGCACAAATGATTTGTTCTTGGTCATCCAAGTAGCTAAAATTTTAATTTCCCACTACCTCTTCATCATTATGCCCACCTGTTTGTTGACCAACATCCTCATGAACAAACGTGCCCTCTTCTTGCTATATGGCTATGCATGTATCCTGTTGCATAGTACCTATGACATTCTAATTTATTTATCCATCTTTCTCTTCTCCTGCATGCTTGGGGCATTCTAGAAATTCTATATCCTCACCAGCATTGCTTTCCCTTTCACCTGAGTGCTACTCATGGATACTCATATTATATTCAATGGTTTCATATACGACTGAGTCCCCAATATCTTCATCCTCCTGCATCTCAATGCTAGGTGTGTCCTCCTCCTTATGCGTGCTTCACTGAGGGGACTCTTCCTCCTCACTATCCTTTACAGGAAAAATATTTCAGAGATTTCAATTTTCTTATTCATCATTTTTCATAGGAGTTATGCGTGGTGATCTTCTTATCAGCTACAAAGTCCTTGCACAAATGTCTCTGGATGTGTTCCTTTTTTGCAAAAGTCTTCTGGTATGCACAAGTCTAGTGTTTTATTTTGGTTCTTCCTACTCCAGGACCCTTCTCCAACTCTGTAGCCACTAGATCTTCCTAGGTTGGGGGTGCAAAGGCATATTTCCTTGATGTTCCCATGGTCTGCCCTTTTTTTGGAGGTCTTGGGATTTTCATATCAATGCCCTTCACCACTTTTCCATCCATGAACCATGGCCTTAGATAAATGTACACATGCGTTGGTTTAATTTTTCCCATGGGAAAAATCTATGGTGTGATTTCCACATTTTCCCGATTCCATGGTTTCTACATAGGCATCTTTCCCTAGCCATACATAAGTCTTGCACATAATGTGGATATCTGCATATACTTTGTTTGTGTCAAACTAAATCTTACGCATGTCGTGGAACATGTTCACCTGAATCCTTGAAATATCTAGCAGTAAAAGAAAAGGGAAACTTACACCATGGGATCTTACTGCTTGACTACATATGGAAGCACTCCAAGCTAAAGTGCTATTAGACTACAAACTTAGCTTCTCCATTTAGTACTTTAGATAGCTTACACAGAATATGCCATCCTCTTTCAAATTCCCTACATAGTCTACTAAACCACCCTCACAAGAACTCCTTATACATGTTAGAAATAGTTCCATGTGGACTATATTTGAAAAATTTATTCACTGTGGATTTATTCTCCAAAGGAAACTCCCAAATGTTCTCCCTAGGTCTGTTGGGTACTCCAATTTCACTAAATACAATCAATGATAGGATTGTGCCCCAAGTAATATTCTGTCATTTATCTTCTTGGACATGTGCCTCATTCACCAATCTTTTTGCGATGTACCCAACAATGTTGTAATATTTCTTGTTGACTATTTTGTGTGCTAGATGTAACTAGTGTATATTCACCTCATTCTACCATTTAGTGGCACCCAAATTTCTTCCTGGTAAATGTGTTGTAACCCTAGTGCCCATATCCACAATGTTGATCAATTTGAAGGCTAGGCCCCCCCTTCTTATACTAATGTAGGGTGGTTGTGTCATTAATTTCCCTCATCATATAATATATCTCCCATGATCTCCGAGCCTGAGTCACATTAGCCCTGTCACCTTCCCAATCAACTTGGCGGTGATCCTCATTCTCCTCACCACAAAGTAGAAAATGTCTTCATGGACATGTGACATGATCCACTGATATAACTTCTCAGGATTTCCAAAATAGGGAAACTCCATAATTTACATGACCCCCATTCTTTCGAGTAATTTCTTCATGGAGGTGTCCAATTCCCTAATTCCATCCACCAACTTCTAATTTTTCTTCCTGTACACTTATGTTGTGACATCCTTGAGGTATTTATTAGTTCGGTGGTTGATTTCTTGAATCCTTATTCCATACCTGGATGCTCAACAACTTTCTTCAAAATGCAACACATTTACTCGCTCTACAAAGAGCTCATTGTCTCCAGCTCTTCTTCACACTTCTCAATTTTCTTCAAACTCGTAAGGTAATGAATGACATTGCAAACGTTAGATTTAAACCAAGTTTCAAAAATACTTGTCATGAATTGATCCACTTACCACCAGTACATGGTATTAATTCCCTTTAAGCTCATTTTCACATCTTTATCCCACACAAAAATCTCTCGCACCTTAAACTTTAGTGCCTCAATCATAAATTTCTGGCACGCCACTACTTATCTGTCACAGATCTCCTCTACCCATGCTTCCTTATGCTGAAGTATTTATCCAATGTGACCCAATCATACATAGTCTCAAATTTTGTAGCCTCCTTGAGTTATATTGAATGATCACCGGGTTACATGTGGTCTTTAACTTTGTGCAATCCTCTTGAAGTTTTCATCATTTTTCATAACCTGTTCCCTTTATGGACACCTGTGAGTTTATTTCTTTTCTGTACCAGAATAACCTTATTTATCCACCAAACACTAAGGGAATGTGTAGTCCTATGTGCATAAAAACACTTGATATTATAATAAGATTCTGGTGTGTAAACGTGCTTATTACACATAACACTGAACTAAATTGACAAAGCATAGTGACGAGGAAGGAAACACATCTAAAGGAAATACAGTAAGGGAAATCTATTCTAAATGGAAATATTGGCTTATTAAAAACAGCAAGAAGACTTATTTATAGTAGGGCTTCAATCTACTCCCATTGAAGTAATCAGGAAACTGTGATCCATCAAGCACCTCTAGCTGGCAAGCACCTAAGTCAAGTATATGAGTGATAATATACAAAATCCTAACTAATGCATCTTAAGCTTACTTGGGCAGCATAGAAACTTAGAATCATAAAGAAGTATAATCTGCCCCAACCTCAAACTTCTTTTCCCTGATGTGTCTATCGTGGCATGCCTTCTTCCATGAATTTTCTTGCTTTTGACTCCATCATGCTATGGTGAACCTCTCATCTAGTTGTATCAACTTATTAATTCTCTCTTATAATTCTTACTCATTAGCTAGACCTCCTGCGCACATAATACAAAAATAAGGTATCATTAATTCCATGGGTTGAACTTATTCTACAATGAACACCAAATGAAAGGGTGTTTCTTTATTCAACCATTTGTAGGTTGTTTTATATGCCCAAAGCACAACAAAAACTTTATCATCCCAATATTTCCTTCTAACATCACAATTGTTTTTCAAAGTCTGGCTCAATATCTTATTGAAAGCCTCAACAGTCCCATTTTCCTGAGGGTGAAAAGATGTTTTCTTATGGTATGTAACCATAAATTCATCCAATAATATCCTTATGGTCTCATTAATGAAATGAGTGCCTCTATCACTTTTCAAACGTAATGGACATCCATACCTAGTAAGAATATTTTCCCATAAGAACCATGTTTTTGTTGTTGTTGTACAATCCTTTATAGGTTTCACTTCCACCCACATTGTAAGATAATCTGTACAAGTGATGATATAACGCGATCTAGTTTTGTGCATGGCTAGGGAAATAGAACCCACAAAGTCTATTGCCCATTTCTCAAAAGGTTATGTGCTAGAAATAGGCCTCAAAGGCATTTCATCTCTCTACTCAGTTTTTCCAAGGTCCTGATAGTGATCACACTCCTTACAATACTCCTTGCAATCCTTATACAAGGTCTCCCACAATATACCAACTAGTAAGAATCTTGTACGTGGTGGCATCACGTGCATAATTTCCCACCTGCAATACTGTCATGATCCTACTCCATGAATATTTTTTCACTCATGCTCAAGTACACACCATCGCAATAATTCATCTTGACCTAGTTTATATAATTTACCAATGATCAACATAAAAGGTACGGTGTGAATTGCGAGTTGTTTTTTTCCAAGGTCTTCAGTCCTTTGGGTGGCATACCTATGCTTAAAAATACAAAAATATCCTCTAACTCCAAGGGTGCATATTTCAACCATTATAATTCTGCATCCAACATTATATATTTAATACTCTACACATCCGCTCCTGATTGAATCCTTGACAAATGATCTGGACCAGAATTACTTTTACCTGACTTTACCACCACTGTAAAATCAAACTCCTGGACTAAGAGAACCCATTGGCATATGCGGCCCTATAAAATTGGCTTGTTCACCAAGTATCTCAATGCCATATGATCTATATAAAACACAAAAGATGTTGCTGACAAGTTTTTTCTGAACTTATACAACGCATAGATCATTCACAAAGCCTCATGCTCCGTAGTTGTATAATTATTTTTTATAGGACTCAACTTTATGCTAGCAAACTAGATAGGATGATCTACAATACCTTATCCAGACTGAGCTAAAATTGTGCTAATGGCCATATCAGAGGCATCCAAATGTACATGAAAGGGTAGATTCCATGAGGGAAAATGTAAAATAGGCTCCGTAGTAAGCCTATCGTTTAGCTCTTCAAATTCACGCTACTATGGTTCTCCCCAATAGAACTTCCCTTTACCTTTTAATAACTCCTCCAAGGGTGCGGTAATCTTAGCATATCCTTTGATAAATTTTCTATAATACCCTATGTGGCCCAAGAGTCCACGCACCTCACTCTAAACTGGTGGGTTCCTCCAAGCCTATAATGACTACAATCTTAGTTGGATCTATCAACAAACCCTCCTTTGAGATGATATGTCCTAGTAGAGTTCCAAAAGGTATAACAAATACACACTTCTTGATATTTAAAGAGATGCTTAATTGTCTACACCTCTCAAACATTAACCTCAAATTGTCACAATGATACTTGATGAGCCCATACACGGTGCAATCATCCAAGTAAACTTGTAAGAATTTGTAAATAAAATCTTAGAATGCTTGAACAACAATGTGCAAAAATATTGCAGGCGTGTTCTTCAATCCAGAGGGCATCACCATGTATGAATAACTTCCCCATTCAATGGTGAAAATTTTCTTCTCTTGATCCTCTTTAGTAATTTTTAATTGATAATACCCAGAGTATCCATCTGTAAAAGAGTAAATTTCATGCCCTACAACACCCTACAATATTTCCGTAGTGAATGGTGTAGGGAAAGGATCAATCACGCATGCAAGATTAAACTCCCTATAGTCCACACAAATCTTGATTCTTCCATCTTTATTTATGTTAATTTCCATTGGGATAACCCACTTTGATTCCTCTCTGGGCTCAATAATACTAGATTCCAACATCTTGTAAGTTTCTTCTTTAAATTTTACGTGTAATCTAGGGTTCATCCTATAAGGCCTCTTCCTAACCAGGCACACACCTTCCTTTAACTTAATTTTCATCTCCCTCAAAGATTCATGCACTCCTTTCAACTCATGGTAGCCCCTAGTAAAAAAGTCTTGGAAGTCACGTAGCAACTCAATTATCTTAGCCACTTCATATTCAAACCAATAATCTCCAATTATGGATTCCTTAGGTTTAGTATTCGTGCCAATGTTCATGTTATTTTTCTTCATAGGTTCATGGTAGGAATTTTCCTTCTCATCTACACTATCTAAGACCTCACGCGTACCCTCTCAATGATCTATGTCCAAATTTTCCACTACTTCATCATCCTCCATGTACACCATCTTTCATTTCTCCTCTAGGAAATCATGCTTAAGTAGTTTTACATCTATCTCATCTACTACGTCAAAACTCGCTTCTAGGTATGACTCACCGAATAAATATTGAATGAGTTCTTAAACCTTTGTACTATCTCCCATAGTCAATTGCTTCATAACCTGTAGTGCCGCTTTCACTAGAGGTTTAGTGGAGAAGTAGTCAAAAGTCTGGATCATTCTTATAGTCAATTCTTACCAATTTCCAATCTCTTTATATAACTCTGCATAAACATACCAAGCACACAAGTAGCCTCGCAAGGTGAAATAAATTTTTTACACCCACAATGAGGGTGGTAAAGCTTCCCACCTCTCTGTCCTGAGTATCTCACATTGCTGAACGTCGGTGCTGAACAAGATTAATACCATGATATTCACATATTTGAGTAGGTGCATTACTCCTGAGAAACCAGGCTGATAGAGTAATTCTCACTTCTCTTAGTTCTATAAGATTATCCCTATGAACCATCAACTAGCACATTGGTGTCCCATGCAGGGCATAAACTAACATATTCCTTCTATCCACCTAATCCTTCCACTATACTTCCATGGCTCACAGGAATGCCTTAGGGTTTCCCTTGCCAGTGTACTAGGGTATAAGGTTATTGCCTAACTACCTAACACGATGTGTCCTACTTACATATGTAACTATTCTTCTTACCTCACACCCAACCATCTCGTAAGTGTCATGTGCCCATTTTTCATAGGAAATACTTGTAGTATCACTCATGGACTATGCATCATCCCACTTGATAATTCCTTCCTTAGATGGCTCCAGCACTTCCAAATCTTGAATGGTGCACAAATAAATTCTTTTCAGATCTTCTTCACTTAAAGGATCAACATAAGGTACATATTTCCCATCTGTCAAATGGATAATAACTCATTCTTTCTTATTCTCAAAACTGATATATCCCTTATTGAACTGTAGATCATAATTATTTACATAGCACCAAGGGAACCAAAGTAGATTTGGGAAGCTATCTGCTTCTTCAAATGCTAAGACCTCAAAGTCCCCAATGAATTTGGCCCCTGTATAGTAATTGATGCATCTTTCAATACTCCAATTGGTGTGGCATTAATCTGATTTTCCATATACATTACATTGGAAGATGGTTGTAATGGAGTTCCACCCATTTGAACACATGCATCTAAGGTAAGCACATTCACTTCCACACGTGTGTCAATTAGGATGTTTCCCAAAATTCATCCATCCACAAGGCATTCGTGATATCCCTTTCATAATGCAAGTTATGGGGAGGGAGATTAGCATGCAAAATATGTTGTCCATTCTCAATATCAGTCTATGAAGTGTTTCCTTTTAGCCAACTCCCTACTAATGGAATAATGTTCTCCTAACACAACATCTTGCATACTTCCTTCATATCATCTACATGTGCTTGGAAATTATTAGTTGGCTTCTTCTGTTCCAACTTTCGTGATTGTTCCTTTAAACATTGTATTTCACCTTGCAAATTTTTGAGATCCTTCATGGTTTCCTCAAAAAACCTCCTTCTAATGTATAGGGTTTGGATTATTTTCATTTAAAACCTCCTCCTTAGTAATGGTAGGATTTTGTTGCAGCATTTCTCTAGCACATGTAGCCTCAATGCATGTAGTAATATTCACATGTACTACCTAAGGATCCAGTGTTAACTTCAGCATCCATTGGTTTTTCATGGCACGATGTATCCCAACTATCCCTGCGCCATTGTTCTCTCGTTTTTGCTTTTTTCTCAGATGTTCATATAATTCTAGGAAGTATTCATAGTTATGATTCTTTCCACAAAAATAAAAACTAATTTTCAGAGGAAATTTGTGCCTATAATGGTCTGGGAACTCATTTCATCCACCTTCATGGCCTCAGCTTATGAATCCACCATGGTATCCTTGACCTCTACCACAACCTCCCTAAAATCACCATTCATTTTGATCATAGCACCCTTGAGTGTGATCATGATCATGTTGCTCACTTTTTTCCTTAAAGTTATTCAAAAATCTAGTCTATCATGCACCAATATGAATGGCATCATGGATCTGATCAATCAAACTGCAATCTTGAGTATTGTGAGTTGTGTACTGGAAAATCATATAGTAGTGAGACACGTTCTTCCTTATCACATGTTACAACAATGGAAAATGTCTTGCATCATGGTCTAAATGACATATCTCACAATCCGGTGGTAAGGAGTACACCAATCTATGAGGACAGCTATCCTTAGTATTCACCTCTACTTCATAATCTATGCACCAAATTCTACTACGTGTCTTATGTGTTGTATTGGATGATAGTCTCTCTAATTTTTTTTCCATTTTCGTAATCTAATCTTCCGAGAATGGGATCACTCTAATGTGTATGCTCTTGATTTCCTTAGCATGCATAGCTACTTCAAGTGCTTCACGCAGGTATGTATAAGTATTATGTGAGATTTCCCTCCTAAAAGGCATAATTAGACCCACAAAGAACCACTGTGCATGCTGAATTGCATGTATATCATATGATAGTTTAGAAAAAAGAGTTTTGAAATGAGGATCATAATCTAGGACACTCTCAGTAGTGCCTTGCTTGATATCCTTGAGTGCACTTAGACTTTTATGCTCAAATTCTAGGATATAAAATTCTTTAATGAAAGCATATCGTAATGCCATATAATCCACACAATTCTTATCAGGGTCAAACTTCTTGTACCATCTATGCATGTGTCCCTGTAATGTACTTCCAAAATGACTCACCTTGCACTTTGAAGATATAATTCCTTTTACATGCCATATTATCTCACACATATGAATATGCTCAAAATCATCTTTCATTCCCCTATACTTTGAGATACAAAGTGAAATATCCATGTAAATATTCTGGGGCTGGTGAAGACCATGCCCACCAGATCCATAACCTCATGTGTTACCTCCACCTCCAGATCCACCAGATCTACCAGATCCTGAGTTACCTGTCCCTCCTTATCCTCCACCTATAGAATGAACTAAACCAGAGGATGTACTACTCTGTGTCCCAATAGTGCAGTTAAAATAAAAACCTACAGTCTTTAAAGTTGCACTACTCTCAGATGTGATTCCAAAGTTTTGTGTGCCTATGTTTTGCATCGATGATGCACCTAAAAAGGTTCCTCTAACTAGTCCTCCAAATAATAGGGAAGCTGTTTTCTAGGCCATAAATGTACTTACTGTTTTATTCACTCCTAAACTTACTGATAAGTGAACCCTACCTCTTGATACTCTACTACCCAAACTAGCTTGTTCGAATAATGGCTATACTAGAAACTAGAAAATCAAGTGCAAGGTATAGGTTTCTAGATAGATTAAAATGCACACTCACAACCCATGTTGTCTCTATTGGAACACTCTCATAAGAGGCCGATGAGGGTTCCCTATAATGCTTTCCCAAATGGGTGAGTTCCAAATGCTCTGGCTCCACGTCCTCTGCATGAGCTCCAAATCCTTCATGATCCATCTCTCTCCTCAACACCATTCATTCTGCATTCTCGCGTTACTTCTCTAAATCCAACTCGAGTGCCTCATTAAACTTAATATGCCTTTATTCTCTTTTCCTCTCTATCGCTAGGTCCACCATCCTTCACCACACCTGCTCCTGCCCCTGTGCATTATGGGGTCTAGGTAGCCATCAAATTCTCTTCCAAATTTAGGGTTACCATCAAGATCTTGATTTCCAACAAAATTCCATGGAGATATGCTCCCCAGGGATAGTGTAAAAATTGAAACTTATCTACCTCCGGACAAGAGTAAGTGTAAATTGAGTACTCGAAAATACATTGATTTAGAACACCATGGAACCATGTATCCACAAAATGTATGCAAATTATATTAGCATCATAGAGAGCTTGAAATTATTCTTGCATCTAGACAAATGAGTGAAACCTCTAATTCCTTTTAAATGCATAAGGAATCATCTACTCATATAGATCTATTGAAAAGATAACAAATAAGCTTTCATATAAGTACTCATATGGATTTTTCTCCACCCACGCACATGCATCAAACTTAGATCTAGTGTTGTATCTTTGAGTGTACTCTTGTTCTTGATCTACTATCCATTCCTCAACACTTGCAAAAGTCAACCAATACATATTCATCATGCAACATCTTGAAAATAGTTGAAAAAGAAGTCCTGGTAATAGAAGCAATCTTGCAGCCTAGAATTTACTATGAATAACCTAGGCACACTTGCACATAACTCAACATGAGATGAGAACTCACCTAAAGAATACAAAGGCACCACATCCCTCTTTATAGTTTCGTTTACAAAATGTTAGCATGATGGTGCACATGTATTTTCATATTCATAACCAAGAGTAAACAACACACAATACATAAACAAGATCAATATCTTACAGTATATGTAAGATGAGCTAAACAATGACTATAATAAGATTTACAATACAAGAAATTTTGGTGGTCAAACTTGCACCCACATCTTGGATCAAGGATAATCGAGTTTTTTGAGACAACAATGGAACTATCTCCAAGTTTTGTGACCTGGCATGCTTGAGACAAATATCTAGATAAGGTCGGTTCCTCTACCTACCTTTAATGCTACTACTACTCCTAATGGTGAAAGAAAATCCTAGACTAAACATACCGAGGGACCATGTATAGAAGGATGTGCAGAAAGGGGAAATCCTAATCTAAGTAAGGTGATAGTGTCGAGGAAAGGGTCTATCTCTCTACATGAGCGGCAAAGGAAACAAAGATGGTGCAGGAGAAGAGTGAAGACGTCACGCACCATAGATCAACACATGGGCTCAACCTTCCAGTGTGCATAACACATGAATATGAGGATTTAAAGAAAGAATACACACAACATGAAAGAAAACATAAACAGAAAGGTGAGATGCAATGAAAAACAAGAGAGGGAAGACAAGAGTTCAACAAAACATGACTTTATTCCTTTACATTCATGGAAAGAGGTGAGAATACATTGTAGAGACTATGCCAAGGTCTGAAACTTATGGGAAGTCGGCCACCATTTTGGCATGGCATCGTTCCAACAGAGAGGGATCCATTTTACAAAGCATAACTCTATTATTTATAGAAGAAAAATGAGAGAAGAGGAGGAGAAAGAGATGGAAACTCATATTAAAATCTTACACCACTAATAACCATTGATAAATGCATGCAAATCCACCTGTGAGGTTGTCAGATGTGCTTCCCCATGTTTGTTTGGCATGTAGAAGAAGGTAGAAGGAAATATCTAATGAAATCTGGTGGTTGAGGACGATTAGATGTGTGCATTGATGATTAGAAAGACATTTCCCTATTTTCCACCTACCAAATCCCACCTCAATCTATTTTGAATAGTCTAATGTGTAGCTTGTGTCAGTACCTCTTTGAAAATCCCAAACGCACGCTGATTTGAGCATTGAAATAGAAGTTATGGCTATCAGAAGTCTATAGGTCTCTCTAACATTCAATGACATGTAGCACACATTGATTGAATAAGGAAATTGGCCAACTATTTATCTATTTTACATTTTCTACCATGTGTCATGTACCGGTTGGTTGTCTAGATTTGGCTCCCTATTTTCACGTTTTGATAGGTTACATGTAGCACACTCAAGTATGACAGATAATGTGGCATAGTGATTGGCACAAATGAAGGCACAAGCTGTAAAAGAAAGAGACATGCACACAAAAGGGAAATAGAGGGAAGGCATGTGTGTAGGTACACGTGTAGGAGGAATAAGAGAATAATTGTAGGGTACAAGTATGAGGAAGGGGCACAAGCATTAAATTAAAGGATGGTTTGTGGTGGTAGAAAGAAAAGTTGTGTGTGAGGGAGCTAAGTGTATGTAAGTGTGCAAGAGGAATGCATGGGACTTAGCCATTTTGGAAGGAAAGTCTATAGATGTGTGCACAAGGAGTGCGTAAAGGGGAAATGCAAGGAGATAGAAGAATGCAGAGAGAAGGGTAACAAAAGTAAGGAATCAAGGTGTGTGGGGTGGGTTCAAGAACTACAGCCACAAAAAGTTTGATAAGGGAGTAAACTTGAGTGCACGTAACTTGAAATGTGAAACATCAAAGATAGAATGAAAATATAAGTTATCTAAGTAACTAGGAGAGTTATTTAGATAAGAATTTTGGTAACTTTCGGGGGCCATCTGCTTACTAGATAAAGAGACCAGTAGCCTTATAAGTCCATTGGGCATGGAGTCAAGCACTAAACTTGAAGATCCAATCTACAACTTGAAGAATACCCTGAAGCCACTTGAATATTTGTTTGAACTCTAAACTAGATTGTTTCTCTCATACGAATATATTCTAAATTGGATTGATGAGAGTGAAATCTATGCATTGACCGTTATAACTACCTCTACCAAAATTAGAATATCATCCTAGGAAGAAACAAAAAGAGGTGTGTGAGCGTAACATGAAAGGAAATGCGCTAAAGGGAGTGCACCAAAATAGAAGTACAACACTATGTATAAAAGATAAAAATCATACATCTCTGAAAGGGAATATGTAGAGTGTGTGTGAGCACTTGTGTTACTGAAAACAAACCTAAACTAGCCTACTATAACTAGAGGCAAAGGGCACTCAAGTAAAACTTGTAATAGGTAGGGAGAAGTAGCTTCCCTTCCTTACAAATTATGATCATGTAATTTATTTGGTGTTGAACATGGTCAGAAACGAGAGTGAAAAAATGAGTTGTAGATTGTGTTTCACCCTCCTAAAAGTATCAAAGAACAAAATATATACCTCTTAAAGTTGTTTTACACTTGGATCTAGGAGGCGGTGATGCTGACCTTTTACACACTGAAGCTCTACCTCATGCTCTGAAATGAGGATGACTGACAGAAACTTTGTCTTTGGCTTTAGACTAGCCAGATATTTGATTGGGCATGGTATCATCCTTGTGATTTTCCCATTAATTTGAAGCTCAATCCCACATATGATATTTTCTTCCACACTTTCCATCTAAATGTGACTGCTTGCATGTTGGGTCATGCAGAGCTGGGGTGCATGAGGTTCTGACTCTATAAGCAACTCAGTCTCCTCCAAGAGCATGCCCTCTGAGACTAATTTATTCTCTTCTAGAATAGGAACCCGTATGATTTCCTCTTCCCAGTCATAGTCACATGAGTCTTTCCATTCTTCAACTATTCTACAACTGTCATACATAATGATGTTGGTTGGGAAAGGTGCGTTGGTAGTGGGCTGTTCATTTATGGTACAATTAGACAAAGGGGAATTAGAAGGAAATGGGAGGATGGGTGCAGAAGGGATAGAGGGAACACATGCTGAGGGAATGGAGGTGCACACAGAAGAATGGATGGAAAAGAAGTGAATGTGAGAGGATGGAAGAGGATTATTCTCAATGGGGGCAATGTGTAAGAAGTTAGGAACATGTGTAGTGGGATGACATGATGTAAGTTGGTGTGGAGGAATGGGAGGGTTGTAAGATGGTGTTACAGGGTTACCCTATTGATAGGGTTGTCTTGCGCTAGATTTTTGAGCCTCATGTTTCACTGAATAAGTTATGTGATAAAAAAAATAAGGTAATGGTCAAGGAGGTATACATATGATTAGGTTCGTCGAAGGTTGAATGTACACATTACTGAATTTATCCAATCTGATTGTAGAGAACTCCTTTTTGTTTGGGAAGGACTACCTGTAGATACAAAGCAAGACCACCAAATGATATTAAATAGAAAAATTTATAGGACTGCTTAGCAAGGCTAGATCGGGGAAGCATGATGCTTCCTCAAATGGATGTTAATCCTCTATGTTTATCAAATCAATGAAATTAAATATGAGAAATAAAGGTCCTATTACTAACACTTTGATTTGGTTATCTCAAAACGTTATCAACAAACTAGATTAAGCAAAGTATTAAAATCTAAACTAGATCTAGCATCAGGAAAGGTATGAACCTTTTTGGGACTGGTCACAATTGTGTTAGGTAAGGTCACAGAGGTATTTGGTAAGGTATGGGTAGAGTTTAGGTGATGTTAGAGGTAATTTGGTGAAGGTTATTAGAAAACATACTGACCGATGTCGGTAGAGAGGGGAGACCGACGACGATTAAGGTGACAGAAATTAGTAGGGGAAATTTAATAGTAAATTATTAAATAGGAGCTTTTAGGTTCTCTGTGATTACATAGAGAGTGAGGGTAGTATGGTTTGGGTCATAATATGGTTGAGAATACTCAAGGATACTAAGAAGGAGGTCTAGAATGGTGAAAAGTCTTGGGATAGTTGAATAGCTAGTTAATGGGAGGAAGGTGATGTATAGGCAACAAAGGAAATAAACTACTAAAAATACTAGAGATTTACAAAGGGAATAATCAAAATAATTAGGATCAAAATACTTACTTGATGTCTTACACCTCTTGGGAGTTGCGATGATTGATGGTTGATAGGAGAAAAATGTCTGAGTCCAGTTTTGCGACAATACTACCTCTATGCTTCTATGAGTATTCCAATGCTCTGGAAGGGAAAATGGCTACTTGTATTTAACTGTGGTTATGTGTGTTCATTTTATGGATGTAGAAGGGCTTTTTGATTCATGTTTGAATGTAATCAGGGTCCAATAAATGAATGACCAACCCATTTAAAGAGTTGTGAAAGTGTATATAAGGTAACCGATGATGGTTAGGTGAACAACAAAAATTTAGGTATAACCGATGTTGGTTAAGGTGGGAAAGTCTAGGTTTACCAAAAATAGGAAGATCTTTACTATTTTTGGTGTGATTTTGATTGAGTCCACTTAGGGAAGTGGAGTTCACGTGAGACAAGGAAGGAAGGTCATAGAAGAAGTCTAATTAGGTTGGCCCCTCTTAGGAGGAATGAGCATCTTTGGTTGGAGAAGGTACTATTTTAACACTTCAAAGGCTTTTTGGCATTCATCATCCCATTTGAAGGAGACATCCTTTTTTAGGATATGATGAAATGGTTGAGAGCAGTTAGAAAGTTACAAAATAAAATGATGAATAGATTGCAACTTACCTTGCAAATTTCGTAGTTGGCGAAGGTTAGTGGGTGGATGAATTTCGAGAATAGACTTTATTTTAACAGGGCCGACTTCTATGCCACACAAAGAAACAATAAAACTAAGGAGATTCCCTGAGAGAACAATGAAGACACACTTCTTTGGTTGAAGGAGGATGTAATACTTGATGAGATGATAAAAATGACCTTCAGGACTATAAGGTGTTCAATCTGATGTTTTGATTTGGCAAGAAGGTCATCTATGTAATCTTTCAATATACGATGCATGATGTCATGAAAGATATAGGTCAACACACTGATATGTAGCACCAACTTTTTTAAGGCCAAAGGGCATAAAACGATAGCAGAAGGTCCCCCAAGGAGTGATGAAGGTGGTTTTGTGTTGATATTTTAGAGCAAGTAATATTTGGTTATAACCCAAGAAACCATCTATGAGTGATAACATCTCATGTCCAGTGGTAAGATCAACTAGTTGGTCAATACTAGGTAGAGAAAAGTAATCTTTGTGGATAGCTAAGTTGAGGTTGTGGAAATCCATGAAAATGTGGAGTCCTATTATTACTTTTTGATAGGAATGATGTTAGAAACCCATTGGGGATAGTCAATGGGTATGATGAAGGAAAACAATAGAAGGCGTTGAAGCTCTTCTTTGACGAGAAGGGAAATGCAAGGATTCATTTTCCACAACTTTTGTTTCATGGGTTTGGCTTCAGGGATGGTGATGATATTTTGGACCAAAATATTTGGATCAATACTGGGCATATCAGCATAGGACCAAGAAAAAGTGTTGCTATGATCTCGGAGGAAAGAAGCAAAAGCTGTCTGTTTATCAACATTTAAAGATTGGCCTATCTTTAGAATGTGTGGGTCATCCTCAGTGTTAATATTGTCTTTGATGGTCAATTCATTTAACATGGTTTGCTATCTTAGAAGGAAATTATAGGTGAATATAAGAATCTTCTGCACCAAGGCAGGTAAGGATAGACTCATCATCCTGACATTGAATGATGTTAATGGATGGTGTATCATTATAGATCACATTAGGATATAAGAAGGGAAGAAAAGAGGGAGCCTCACCATCACATTGATAAGTCAAAGGTCCCAAGGAAATGATTTTTATGAAAAAAACATTAGGAGGAATGGATTCTACATCCATAGACTCTGTGGGTGAAGGTGGTGACATGGGTGAACGGGGTGGAGAATGTTTGGCATCCTCGATGAGGTTGATGCTGAACTTCTTAGAGGATAGTTCAGTGAAGGTGATACTACTATGGTCTTTGTGTTTATGGGTGGTACATAGGATGACGGTGTGATAACCTTGTTTGTAAAAACAAAAGCCAAATCCTTTCCATGCACAATGGTGAAGGAAAGTGCAAGCAAAGTAGAGGTTGGTAAGAGATTAGAGGTCAAATGAAAATGGTCATGTTTGGGAAGGTGTATTTGGTGAATAGGTGGAAGTATCAAATCCTCCATACATTAAGTTGGTGTGAAGGTGGGGAGGACCATATGGGGAAACCTCACCTATGCGATGGTCATAACAAGGATGTTGGCATAGGTTACCATACTCTTTTGGAGTAAGGAATGTTTTTATATTATAGAGGAGGTATTCCCCTAGAGTAGGTAATTGAAAAATGTGGTCTAAGGGATTGGTTGTAGATATGTGTGTAGCTGGAATAGATGAATTAATAGGTGATTAGAAATAATAAGTATTATTTGGTTGGGAACTAGACGGGTTATCACATGGGTCAGCTACAAAGGCTGCAAAAGTAGTGGGAATAAAAGAGGTAGGTGTGGGTGAGGTAGTGGCAACATTGGTGGATGGGGATGTGGGTGAAAGAGAAGTGATATTGGTGGTAGATTCCTTAACTGGTACAAGGACATCATTATGTTGGTACAACATGTTTTAGGTTTTGAATGGTGACAGGTCAGATGTGATGGTGTAGTTATGTCCTTCATGTTCAAATTTTACACAACGGTGTAAAGTATAAGGAACACAACCCATGACATGAATCTAAGGTCAACCAAGAAATAGGTTGTACTAGAACTCCCCCTCTAATACCTAGAGAAATTCCAGGATAGTTTGGGGGCCCACACAAACATGGAGAATGGTGGTACCAAGGGTGGAAGTGATGGCATCATTAAAGGATCCCAACATAACTAAGTCATTATGCATGTAATTGGAAGGTATGCACATTTGGTTGTACCTATGGGAGGATATTTTTTTGATAAGAGCTCTACCATCAATCATAACATGTACTATGTGTATATTATCGATATAGACTGAGATGAAAAGGGTGGGATCAGGGTCGTTTGATTACAAAGGTACAATTTCATCATTAGAAAATATGAGAGTAGCCACTTTGTGAGTTGGTGGAGGTGTAGAGGAAGGGGATGAGTTGGTGAGAGAGGCTAGATGATGAGGGGTAATAATCAAGGCCATGAGTGTAGGGTTATTAGGTAAAACCTCAATGGATTGGAGGACCTCCATAAGAGCCTGTCGGTAAGATTCAAAGGTTTTGAGGAGGTCATACAAAGAAATTTTTAAAGGTAATTGGTGTAATTGTTTTATCATTGTACGATGGGTGAGCCCATAAGAAATAGGGTATGTGGGACCTCAATTGGTGATTTTTGGTGTAGGTGCGGTTGGTATGTTAGGAACATGATTTGTGGATGGGATGGTTACTTTTTCTGTCCCTTTGTCTTTTTGGGCACAAGTGGCAACTTTGATCATGTTAATCTGAGGGAAAGAGGTGGACAGAGAAGGTATGTCATGAGTAGTATAACAACATGATGGAAAAAATACTAATGCGGGGTAAGAACCTTGCGAAATAAGTAGGGTACACTGGCATTTAGGTAGTGATTTGGCCAACTCTCAAATAAATACCATGTTGATCTCGAACGTTGGAGGTATATAAAAATTGTGTGGACGTGGAGATGCAAGTGGTTGAATATGTAGTGGATGAAGAAGCACGGTGATTGGTGAAGATGGAATAGGATCCTCATCTAGAAGATCATTGTTGTCAAAATTTGCTTCACGGGGCATAATTAGAGGAGAACGGTTTTGAGAGCCTTACAACCCTATACATCATGTCCTAGAACACGATGGTAGGAAAATATTTTAGTTTCATCAAACCCTTTTGGTTTGGGTTTGAGGGGGTCATGAGGTCTAAGCAGTAGTAATTTGATGACTGAGGTCTCTAAGAGGTTGGCTAAAATGTCAGTGTAGGACCCTGCCAATGGATCAAAGTGAGAAGTCAGTGTGGGTTTAGGTAAAGGTGTGGATGATTGCGGTGGAATAGGTGTTAGAGGAGGTGGAATATGTTTGACCATTGGTTTGGTATGTGGTACTATCTTAGGTTTGGATGGTACCTATTTAGGTAAGAATGTGGTAGATAAACTAGTAATGGAAGGTGTTGTCGGTTTAACTACCTTATTGGAAGGTAGTGGGTTCTTGTCCTTGGATTGCACCTTCTTGGGTAAAGGTGAGGTGAGACCACATAATGTACAAATGAAATAAAATGGTGGAATAGGATAGGTTATCCATAGGGATAATGGAGGTGTGGTGGAAGTCGCCAGTGGAGGTCAGGTGGAAGATATGGGCTGAAGTCATATTGGTAATGTTGGGGTTATGGTAGTTGTTGGAGGTATAGGTGGTAAGAAAGATACAGGCGACAACGGGGGTGTTTGTTTTGTAGGAAACTTGGGTATAAAAAATATCAGGATGAAGAAGTAGGTTGATTTGCTATTGATTTACCTCGGGTAGGGGATAGTTTGGCCAAGGTTGATGGGTGAGGTCCTAGGATTGACGAAAGGGTCAATGGTGACAAAGGTGTGGTGGGTGAGGCTAGTGTATGTTTCCTAGAATATTGCGTCTTCCTTTTAGGTAAAGGAATAATTTTGGTGTGGGTTTGGGAATATGTGGCCAAATCCAATTTCACGAGTGGATGGTCAAGGCTTGACATCGGGATGAAACCCAAGGTAGTAATGGGTCTATATATGGGCGAAGATGTAGGTGCAAGTAGATTCTTAGGCATAGTAATGTTTTAGTCATGGTTCAAATGTAGAAAAGGGTGAAAAAAAATAAGCCATTTCAACATGCATAGTCATGGTTGATTTGGTCTCTTAAACACTTTCGGATAGATCGTGGAGATATTAGTAAGGGACATTTACATTTGGGTTAAAAAGGGGAGTTGAAGGCATCCCCAAAGCATGGAATTATCAACTTAATCTAAGTGGTCTGACAAGAGTTAAAAAAACACTGCTGTAAGAGGAGCCAATGTTGATTTAGTAGCAATCCCTGTAAAGTATGTCTATGAGATAGGGAATTTGTTAGCTTCGGACTCCGTGGGTAAGAGATTCGAGAGAAGATCGAAAGGATCCTAGAAGGATGATGGGGAATGGTCACTAATAGGTAGTGGCACTTCTAAAGGTTCCCCCATGGGTAGGGAAAATGAGGGGTGAGATGAGGTAGGTTCATCTTTAAGTGGAGGGGAAGGCGAGCATGACTCTCCCATGGGTAGGAGAGTTGATACTGTTGATTGTTCATTGGGTTTAGACGTGAGTGGTGAAATGGCATTGGCAGAAATGGTGGCCTCCTTCATAGGTTAGGGAGGAGATGAAGAGGACTCCTCTATGGGTGTGGGATTATATGAGGTAGGCTCCTCTATAGGTAGAGGAGATTTTACTAGAATTTCCTCGATGGAGAGGATAGGAGGAAATTGGGGAATTGTTGGTATGATATCGAAAACATCATGGAATTCACAAACATTTATATCATTAGTTGAAGAGTCCCCATGTTGATTAGAGGATGGTGTATGATTAGGAAATGGCTTCTTAAAGATATGCAAGTTTTGAGTTGCCGGTGTTTTTAGGTTGTCTAGGACGAGATCTCCATCATCTAACATTTCCTGTATAATGTTCTTAAAATTTATGCAATTACCATCGTGTTGGTGAGAAAATTTGTCTTGTGGACAAATTTGTGAATTTCAGGCCAACGCTGTAGGAATCAAATTCCCTCTACATTTGAATGGTGCAACTACCATTGTTTAGCATGTAAAACCAAAGTGGATTTATGGTGGTTTTTCAACCAAAGATCCACAAGAACACTCCATTTTCCCTATGACAATAATAGCAACTCCTTACTATAGTAGAAATCGATTTGAGAAATGGGAGGGAGTGAGAATGAAGGAGGGGGAGATTAATGTTGTGGGTAGAGTGTCAAATTCCCACACACATCAAATGGAAGTTTCATTACATGTATTAATTAATAGAAGAAAGAAAAAATTACAATTTCTAAGCACAAGATAGAATAAAACATGCTGGTCACAAAGCACCAATCGATTTTTCCATCAGGGGACATAAAATTCCTTCCTTTTTTATTGATCTCAGTGTTGAAACTTGTATAATTAGTGGGAATAGAAGAAAAATGCAAAGGATGAGAATAGAAGAAGACTAACAATCATTTTTTTCCTTTGCTTACAAAAATGTGCTTCTAGTTTCCAAATTTGACTGTTGGGGCTTCACAAAGACTTCAGAAAACCATTAAAACATTCTACCCAAATCCATTACAAAAAAAATTGATCATTTTTCCTCTTCCAGATTCCTTTGCTGCAAAGAAAACACATCTGACGAGCCCAAAAAAGAGTTTTGTGTAGAAATGCATTTCATATTCCAATTTTCTAGTTTGCATATGAACCGTTTGATCCTTTTCCCTAATTTATTTGAAATTGGGCCATCCACATGGCAGGAGAACATTGGAGCGAAGTCGAGGGAAACGTTTTTGCATTTTTTTTATGCTAGAGATATTTTCTCGATTTTCTCCCATAAAACTCCATCAAAATTTAAAATTGAAGTGTCCATTGCGTGGATAATTTCACCAGATTTCCATTGATACCAAAAACATGAAAATACGAGCTCTAGATCGAAAGATATGGCCTTTTGAAAATTTAGGGCAAAACTGGTAAAAAAATAGAGTCAAAATTAGGGTTGGTGGGGTCAAACTTTAAATTTTTCCCTTTTGGAAAAATTTCCTAAAAATCTCCATGGCCCCACCACTTTAAGACACGTGGCACCTTCTGATTCATCAATGGGCTGAAGATGTGCCTTTTTTCTTTCTGATTTCATATTTGGAAAAAATTCAAAAAAATGTCCACGCCTTGCTACTCTGAGACTCATAGTGCCTTCTGATTTATTCGTGGGCTGAATGTTTCCTTTGAGTTTTTTGCCAAAAAGGGCTAAGTTCCAAATTTTCCTCTACACCTCCACCAATGCACTTCCTTCACCTTCATGGTCCTATGGGCCACTTTGTGACTTTTTTGCTTTTTAACCAAAAGGGCTAAGTGTCGAATTTCTCTCTATGGGCCCGCCCAGGGAAAATTTCCCCTTCAAACTCCGCTGAGCCATAACTTACAAAATCAAGCATTTAGGAGGAATTCCTTACCTTTCTAGAAAAGGGGAAAGAATTTTTTATCTGATGAAGGTGTTTCTAAGAATCCTTGATCCCTTGGGGAGTTCAAGATTTCAAAATACTCAAACTGGACCATTTTCAAAGGGTAACAACACAAAAATTTCTAAGTCCAGAATTGGAAAAAGAAGGAAAAATTTGAGGGTACAATTATGGCTATAGCTTGGGGACATGGCATGAGGATCCATAATCTCAAGTTTTAAAACATATAAAATTGACCAGTGCCTTATCGTATGGGCCTTGTAGAGTCATTTACAATACTGAAGGAATGAAGAAGGAAGAAGGAAGAAGGGGAAAACACAACAAACCAGAACCACACCAAAATAGAAAACAAACTAAAAACACACAACAAAAAAGGGGAAACAATAAAAAATATGGTACAGGGTGAGGGACAACTCACTTTCATTAATGGTACAACTTCAAATATTTCCCACTTCTAGACAATCCCAATTGAGTTCCATCCAATTATGATAAGAGAAAGGAATTCTCACCACAAGCTTCCATAATTCAAAATGGACCTAACCACAAAGAATATAACTTACCATGACTTCCCTTTGGCTCTCTCCTCTTGTCCTAAAGTAGGACCAAATCTTTAACTCTGAACTCCCTTGCTTTAGCTCTTCTGTCAAAGAGCTGCTTCACTTTCAGCTAATGTTCTTTGATTCTGTCCAATACCTAGGATTTTCTCTCTTCTAGATTCTCAAGGAAAAGAATCCTCTTGTCAATTAAATCTTTGTATTGGCTATCTTCCACTATTTGAAGTAGCTTGAGACTTGGAATTTCAATTGTGATAGGAATCTCTTCTTCAACTCCATATAGTAGCTGAAAAGGTTACATGCCTATTTCCTTCTTAGGAGTGATCCTATCAGCCCACAATGCATCATATAATTTTTTGTGCCAATTCTTCTGATTCGAATCAAAAATCTTGCAGATAATGGTCACAATATTTTTTTTTCTTGAATTAGCTTCACCATTCCCTTGAGGATAGTAGTAATAAGAATGAGAAATAGAAATACCGAAGCTATAATAGAATTCTGTCAATTCCTTCGAAGAGAAATAATTAGCGTTGTCCACCACAATCTTTTGAGGCACCCCAAAATGGAAAATGATGTATTCTTTGATGAAAGTGCAAACTACTTCAAAAACATCTTGTTTGGTTAGAATGGCTTCCACCCATTTGGTGAAGTAGTCCGTGGAAGTCAGCACATAAGTATGCCCAACACTTGAATGGGGATTCAACACACCAATGAATTCCATCCCCCATTATTGAAATGGTTCTTCAATAATCACAGGCCTGAGAGGCAATGCAGCTAATTGTGGTTTTCTAACAAATTGCTGGCATTCTTTGCATTTAGAAACCCAGCTTTAAGTATCAGGAAAAAGAGAAGGCTAATAATATCTACCTATGAGAATTTTGTGGGCAGTCACCATGGCTGAAAATTTTCCACCACAAGCTTGATCATGATAGGCTTTGAGGAGTTCTTCTTGTTGTTCCTTGTCAACACACTTGAGAAAATAACCATCTATCCCTTTCTTGTAGAGTGCATGATTCCAAATCACATATTTGGCTGCTTTCAGCCTGATATTTTTTCACTGCTTGTAATGTAAATGAGGGTGCAGTCCCCATAGGTAAGAAAAAAAGTGATGTTTGCATACCATTCCTCTGTAGTGTTCAAAAAGAGAACTTGTGGGAAATCTTCTGAGCAGGTTGGGCAAGTGTCATCTCTTTCTCGAAGTTAAAATTTGAGAGTTTCATCTTTAGCAATCAACTTGCACAAACCATTTCCTCTAACCAGATTAGATGGCTTAATCTCTAGGTCATAATCTTGGGTCCTTGCAATCTAATTTCCTCTTTTGGCTCTGGGATCTTGTTTTGTCAAAATGAACTTGATTGCACTTCCAGGTATCATCACCACGGCGTGAGAGTTAGTATGTAAAATCTGAAATTCTTCATGGCCTTGACCATTGTGTATGCATGCTTCTCTAATTGATTGTAATTTAGTTCATGCTTCTTCAAAGGGAAGCTCATGAAAGCAATAGCTGATTCCAATCCTTCATAATTCTTCTGAACTAGGAAAATAGAAAGAGTGTGCTTCGAGGCATAATAGTACATGATGAATTATTTTCTAAAATCTAGAGATACCAGCGTTAGAGCTTTGGCAATGGCCTTCTTGATTTCTTAAAATGATGATTTTTCCTTCACTACTCCATTTGAAACCTATTTGAGGCTTCATCGTTGAGGTGATATGCTTTGTTAGTTCAGCAAATTCAGAGACAAAACGATGAAGAAAATTTACCTTCCCAAAGAATGAGTGCACTCCTTTCTTGCTGGTGGGAAGAGATAGTGCATAAATAGCACTTACTCTCTTAGGGTAAATATGTGCTCCATGCTTATTTACGATGTGTCCCAACAGATTGCCTTCTGTAACTCCAAAGATACACTTCTTGGGATTTAGAGAAATTCCATGTTTTCTACATCTTGTAAGAATCTGCTCTAAGTGGAAGATATGCTCACTTCTCTTCTTTGAAAACATGGTTAAGTCATCAAGGTATATGAAAATTTAATGCTTGAGATCTTTGAAATCTAGATCCATGTCTCTTTGGAAGGTGGCTCCCACATTGATTAGGCCAAAACGAATCCTTCTGTAAGAAAAAGTTCCCCAAGGAGTTGTGAAATCCATCTTGCTATAGTCTTATTTGGCTACTTTAATTTGATTATACCCTGAGAATCCATCAAGAAAAGAGAGCATCTCAGATCTAGTAACTTCTTGTAGGATATGATCCATGATCAGAAGAGGGTAATTATCCTTGAGAGATTCCTGATTCAAATTTTTGAAATCTACACATATTTTGATCTCCCCATTTTTCTTTCTAACCGGTACAATGTTGGCCACCCATGTTGAGTGGTGAATGGGGAAAATGATTATGGATTTCAGCATCTTTTTCACTTTTTCCTTGATAACATTAGCAATATTTGGATTATAGGGTTTCCCTGAAGTGCTTAGCATCCTAATTCAAAGGAATGGAATGATGCATTTCCTTCGGTTGAAAATATTTGAGCTCATCATAAGAGTAGGCCAGCACATCAGAGTACTTTTTAAGCAAAGAAACAAACTTCCTTTTCTCTTCAGGTGAGCAGAATTTTCCAATGTTGACCATCCTTGGATCTTCAGAAGTCCCAATGTTTTCCTTTTCAAAATCAGATGGACAACGAGAAGATAGATTTTCTTTTTCATGAATAAATCCATCGTGCTTGTCAAACAGGTCTTCTTGAGAGACTAGACCTTTGGGGATCTTGTTACCTTTCAATCTAATCATGCCTTCATCATCCACTCTTTCAATTTCATCTGATGCTTCTTTAGTCACAACTTCTCTATGTGGATTAACACTTCCCTCAAAAAAGAAATTATTGAAGTTGTCTCTTTGCTCCAAGAAGGCTAAAATCTGATTGTCGTCATTGAAAACTTTCCAGTGATCTGCATTATCAGGAGTACTTGATCTGACAACCATCTCAATGGTTATTTTGTCCTTGCCAAAAGAAGGATGAGGATTTAATAGGGATGCTGATACTACAAGAGAATCAACTCTTTCATTTTGTTGTCTTAGGATGGCTTTAGTAGAGAATGCATCAAAGAATTCAATGCAATCCCACATTGTATTCCTGTGATGCCTGAGCCTTGGGTTCTTCACCTGGTGTTGCTGGCAGATTTTCTTCACTATCACTTCTGCATCACCAAGGCATCTCATATTTTTGATTCCCATGTCTTCCGCTACACTTATGCCCAAGAGGAGAGCTTCATATTTTGTTGTATTGTTGGTGTTTTCAAACTATAGTTTGTATGCAAAAGGATGCATCACATTGGAAGGAGAGTACAACATAACACTAGCCCTTGAGCCTACTTTGGAATGGCTTCCATCAAACTCCATAGTCCAAACCTGATCTTTCTCTAATTCTGAGGAAAGTGGCAAGTCTTATTCTCATTATGAAGTAAGGAAATAGTTTCCTAATCCACAATCTTGAAAGAGGATATTATCTCTTGGGTCACTGGAACTTCTTATTGTAAACTTCATTTTTCTTACCGGAAGTAGCCTCTTCATCTCACCCTTTACTAGAATAGTTACAGAGGTCCAATATATCTTTATCCCTCCACCAAGGTCTCTACAAAAACTTCTACTCAAGTAATTTCTTATTAGGAATATTTTATCCTTCCTACTAGTGGTACTTGCTTGGATTCCATTGAGTAATAATCTCCATTAACTCTGGTTAGTGTCAAGCTGAGAGAATTAGCCACTTTGATTGGCATTACGTTATCAGAAGCTCCAGAGTCAATGATGTAATTATTGAGCTCAAAACCATTCATGAGAAGAAAAAATTAGAAGGGTTCCACCTTATCTATTTTGGAAGCACATATGGCCAGCATGTTTTGAACAGGTGGTGTAGATGGTGTCAGGATCAGACCTTTATAATTTGAACTTGAAGGTATAGAACTATTGCTCCGAACAACATTGATTATTCTATCAAACTGAGCAGGGTGTGTTTGTAAGTATTCAATCTCTAAGAGCTGCACTTTTCTTGTACTTGCATGTTCCAAAAAATCAAATGGGAAAATGTAGGATGAGGGGGAAGTTCCTGGAGTGAGGGAAGGTTTACATGGTAAGGGTCTTTGAGGTACTTTGGCTGACATAGGATAGACTTCATTAGAGGGAGGGGTGTTTTTAATAACTTGTGAGCTAGAAGAAGGAAAAGGTGACTTACTAGATATAACAGCCTAATCTATAGTAGCCATTTGGCCTGGTTTCATTTTTGCTAAATCCATTTAGGGTGGTAATGGTGAGCCTCTGCTGATGATCTTCTTTTATGTGGTTTTTGGAGTGGGATCTTCTTTAGTTTTCTTTTCCTCTTGAGCCACGGAGGGTAGAGCATCTTTCTTGGATTGAGCTCAAGTGAAGATAGCACATGAGAAGCTTGGGGATTCCTCTTCTTCTTCCCCATCATCCACAAACTCGAACAAGCCATTGTGCATATCAAATTCTTCAATTTCAAGGTAACCTTCATAATCCTTTTCTATTTCACCTACAAGTTCATCAATTTCAGCATCCTCTCTTGATTATCTAGTGTCACAGATAGCATTGACAGGAGGTGCTTCAAGGGCAATTTGGCGAGGAGGTTGTGCAATTCTTTGTCTATCAGGGAAGTTTGGCCTCCTTGGAGCATTTCTCGTTGTCATTTGGGATAGTTTTTTCTTCAAGGGAACCAGATCACTTTCCATTTTCTAGAACATAGGGTCGGTTATGACTGAATTGGAACTTTGAACCTTCTGCTTCCCATTTGGGCCTTTCACCTTTCCAGGGAGGATTAAGTCATCATCAGTTTCAATGGAAAATTCTTGAGCTTCTGTTAGTATGTTTGGTTGGGATATTCTGAGGAAGAAACCAAATTCTGATAGAAAGGCACTGATGAAGAATCTTCTCAGGTGGTTCTTAGGAGGTAGCACATCTTCAGGGAATCTTCTTATCAATCTGTCAAACCTTGCTACAAAGTATCTCATGGATTCAAAGCTTTATTTCTTTATTTGGACTAATTACACCAGTAGCTCTTGACCATCTTTAGTGCTCTTGAATGTATTTTCAAATGATTTTCTAATATATTCCCAACCAGTAATAGATCTTACAGGAAGCATGTAAAACCATTTAGTAGCTTTCTCTTGGAGTGAATCCAAAAAATTTCTAACCAACACATCTTCATCTTCAACACCTAACACACCACAAGCAGTGATGAAGGCTGCTATATGTTCTTTAGGGAGTTGGGATCCATCTCCTTTGAATTTGGGAAAATTCTTTCTCAAACCTCGTGGTAGATCATGGAGTATTCATGGGAGAATAAGTGGACCAGTATTTCTTTCCCATGGTACATTGGGTGTATGTGCTTCACATTCCTTATCAGCCATTCTATTTCTATTTATGACTTCTTCAGATGCTAGGGCTACTTATCTTTCCTCTGCTACAGCTTGGAGTCTTGAAATTTCTTCAAATTAAACTCTAATCTCTTCCTCTCTATTAAACCGATCTATAACCTCTTCTTCTTCTCTATCCAACTCCTCAAAAGTAGGTTCAATCACTCCTCCTTACCTTAGCTGGCGATTATACCTTCTATCAGCTAGCTTGAAAGTTTATTGTCTTCTATTTCACATCCCAGAATTTTGTAGCAATGGTGAGGAGATTTACACTCTTCCAAATATGCCAAGTAACCTCTTTCAGGTCTGAAATGATTTCCTTTGGATATGATAGAGAAAAGAAGGTTTTCTAGAAGGATTTGCAATAATTTTGAGTTACATCCATGCAGTTCATATGGCTTCTCAATCTGTAGAACTCTTCTATTTGAATCTTTTTGTATTTTTGGATCACAAGGGATTTCAGACTTCAAAGGCAAACTTAATGATATTATAAAAACCTTGTGGTCATTTTGGGTGTAGATGCTGCAACTCTGCCCCACGGTGGGCACCAAAAAATATTCACAAGAAATTTTTTCTTGTGGAATTTTTTTTGGATTTTAGGCCAAGGCTATGGGAATCAAAGTCCCTCTACATTCCACGCATGTAAAACCAAAGTGGATTTATGGTGGTTTTTCAACCAGAGATCCATAGGAACACTCCACTATCCCTATGGAAATAATAACAACTCCTTTCTATAGCAGAAATTGATCTGAGAAAGGGGTGTGAGTGAGAATTAAGGAGGGGGAAATCATTGTTGTGGGTAGAGTGTCAGATACCCACACACATCAACTGGAAGTTTCATTACATGTATTAATTAATAGAATAAAGACAAATTTAAAATTTTTTAGCACAAGAAAAAATAAAACATGAGCTGGTCACAAAGCACAAATTGATTTTTCCATTGGAGGACTTAAAATTCCTTCCTTTTTATTGATCTCAGAGTTGAAACTCGTACAACGAGTGGGAATAGAAGAAAAATCTAGAGGAGGAGAATATAAGAAGAGTAACAATCATTTTTATCCTCTTTTCACATAAACGTGCTTCCAGTTTCTGAATTCATTTGTCAGGGCTTCACAAAGACTTCAAAAAACCATTAAAACATTCAACCCAAAGCCATTACAAACAAATTTGATCATTTTTCCTCTTCCAGATTCCTTTGCCGCAAAGAAAACGCTTCTGATGAGCCCAAAAAAGAGTTTCTATGTGTAATAATGCATTTCATATTTCAATTTGCCAGTTTATATATGAACCATTTGATCCTTTGCCTTAATTGCTTTGAAATGGGGCCATCCACGTGGTAGGAGAACATTAGAGTGAAGTCGGGGGAATTTTTTTTGCATTTTTTGCATGCGATAAACATTTTATCAATTTTCTCCCACAAAACTCCATCAAAATTTAAAATTGAAGTGTCCATCATGTGGAGAATTTCACAAGATTTCCATTGATACTAAAAATGTGAAAATATGAGCTCTAGAATGAAATATATGGCCTCTTGAAGATTTAGGGAAAAACTGGTAAAAAATAGAGTCAAAATTAGGGTTGGCAGGGTCAAACTTTAAATTTTTCCCTTTTGGAAAAATTTCCTAAAAATCTCCACAGCCCCGCCGCTCCAAGACACGTGGCACCTTCTAATTCATTTGTGGGCCAAAGACCTGCATTTTATCTTTCTGATTTCATATTGGGAAAAATTTCCTAAAAATGTCCGCCTCCCGCTGCTCTGAGACACGTGGTGCCTTCTGATTTATTTATGGGCCGAATGTTTCCTTTGAGTTTTTTTCCCAAAAGGGCTAAGTTCCAAGTTTTCCTCCGTAACTCTGCTAATGCACTTCCTTTCTATTCATGGGCCTGTAGGATGCTTTGTGAGTTTTGCACTTTCTAGCCAAAAGGGATAAGTGTCAAATTTCTCTCCGTGGGCCCACCCAGGGAAAATTTCCCCCTCCAAACTCCGTCGAGCCATAACTTGAAAAATACAAGGATTTAGGAGGACTTCCTTACCTTTCTGGAAATGGGAAAGAATTATTTATCTGATGAAGGTGTTTCTAAGAATCCTTGATCCCTTAGGGAGTGCTAAATTTCAAAATACTCAGACTGGACCATTTTTAAAAGGGTAACAACTCAAAAATTTCTAAGTCTAGACTTGGAAAAAGAAGGAAAATATTTTAGGGGACAACACATCGTTATGGCCTTTGACGTGATGCTAATTACAATAGTAATGTTCCTTATACCATGTAGGCATAGGATAATCAGGATCAAAACTAGTATGAGGTTTTATGGGGGGAAGTGAAATGGATCTAGCCTTAAGAATATTTTCCAAGACTGAAGAATAGGGCTCTTGAATTGGAGTGTATTTTCGTTGGTCCCACCAGAACTGAAAAGTTTGTATGGGAGAAATATTGGAGGAAGGATTGGCTTGATTAGATGGATGAGATGGACCAGATTTGAGAACTACCACATTAGCATATCCCTCGGCTTTTGAATAATCATTTTGGGGCTTTGAAGACAAAGAGGTGTCATTTTATTTGAACAGCGGTGTTTTTGTTACGTAGCTAAATTTTCTTACCTTTGATGGCACAAATTTCTAGTTTTCACACCATGGTAAACACTTCATTGAAGGTATGGAAGGTTTATACCTATAGATTTAGTGAAATGTGTCTGACACAAGCTTTAGTGAACAATTCTATAATATAAACTTGAAGTAACTAGAATTTTCATTTGTTGATAAGGCTTTGCCAGCGAGTAACAAAATCTGTGATAGATTCATCATCATATTGTCATGTCGAGTATAGGTTATTCATGGTGACATTTTTGATGACATTGATTAAGAAGTTGTCTAAGAATGCTTTGAGCCACTTGGTTAAAGGAGTAGATGGAATGTATGGATAAACCAATGTACCACTCTAAGGTGGGTCCAGTCAGGGACATGGGGAATGTCCATAGGAGTAAAGCATCGTCATGGGAAATTAGATAGAACCCATGTTTGAATGATTGCAAGTGTTGTTATGGGTCTTCTTTACTGTTGAAATGGTTGAACTTGGGCATTTCTCAATGTACAGGGTACGGGCGAATGGGGATGGATGGATGAATAGGATCATTACAAATTTTATCATAAGTTAAGGAGTTGTTGAGAGCCGTAAAATGAGGCTTCCAATGTTTTCATATTTTCCATCATCATCCTGATGAGATCATTGGTGGGTTATGAGGAATGGGTGCCTAATACAGTAAAATGATGTTGACGATGGATGTATGATGTGGAAGACATCCCATTATATGGGGGTGCCGAGTATGAGAACCATGAAGGGGGAATATATGTGGATGGAAGATATCCCAAATAAGTGATAGATGAGATTGGGGGTTGCTGGTGATGCGTGTAAGTGGGTGAGGTAGTCCATAACAACTCTCGTGTGGGATGGAAAGGATGAGGTTTTGGAATGGGGTTTGAGTTGCCGACTGCATGGGTCGTTATTATGTAATTAGTACATACAAGGTAAAGGGTGGAGATGGAGCCATGCTTAAGATGGTTTATGAAGGAATGGTCAACACCAAATGTGTAATAGATGTCATTAGTGCAATAGCTATATAGGACGTGGGGTCCAATTGAGACACCACAAGTGGTAAGGTGGATGAAGGCCATGCTAAGCTAGAGGTAGTTGATGCAGAAGTGGGGGCGAGGGTAGGAGGGATAGACATAGGCATGTCATATACCAAATGTCCTTATGATTCTCAAGTAGATGAGTGGGTGAGATAATATTGTAGGGCAGCAGGATTCGGGTCAAGGAATCTTGCAAACCCCGTGTCACTAGTATTAATGGTGATGGGATGAGTTTGGATCCATAGGCGATAAGATAGAAGGTGGCAATGGGCTAGGTGGAAGCAGCTAAAGGATAACATGAAAAATAAGGGTGTTGGTTTGACTACGGGTCAAAACCATGTGAATTAGTGTATACTTGCTAAATCGTACTCTATAAATAACACAAAAGATAATAGAAATGGAGAAGGATAGATTTTGGGAGGTGAAATTGGTTGGTGTTTTAATTAAAAATCAAAACATAGTGACCGATTTCAGTTAAACTAACTGATGATGGTTAAGGGATGACCGATGATGATTATAGTAACCAATACTGGTTACTGTGGGCAAATCAATAGTTTTAGAAAATGAGTAAAACACTGATGAAAATGAAACAAGGAAACTATACTTGACTGTGATATTAAAATTCTAGGGATATGATGACAACCTGAGAACTTTGAATAGAGAAAAAGAGGTGATGAATTCTTTTTTGGGTAAAATTACCAAAAGAGCTGGAAAATCGACACTGGTTAGATAAAATGATGACAGTGAGATGGAAACCATATATGGAAACCATTGACGGTCATTGGATTGATGCCTGTTACTATGAAATTTGAAGAAGTGAAGAAAAATTGGTTTTTTGTGAATTGAGTCATATGGAGTATCAACCCAAAAATTTGAGGATGATAGTATTAGACCCTAACACACTAAAAAATAGTCAAAATAATCCAACTATGATGGTGGAGCGTGAAAATAAGAGTAAAGTGGTGAACGTAACCTCATAACTCAAAATGCAACTCAAGAAAAAGCTAAGAGAAACAAGCAGTCCTATAAGTGAATTTTATGTTTTTAGTGTATGCTGTTTAAGACTGACTTGTGAATTCATAATATATTTTTTTGGTTAGGAAGGCATCCTATGAAGAGAAAAATTCTAAAGGGTGGTTTTTAGGCTATGTTTTTGGTAGGGGTGTTCCTTTCTCTGAGATAATGACTAGATAGAGAAACCATCAGGGTACCCACTGTCAATCCTCTGATCATGTGATCATTGACAACTTATTCTAGCTAAGGTGTTGTTTAAGAAGATGTGTGAATTTTTTATTTGTGTAGTTTGGTAAAGAGAGAGAGAAGAGAAAGTTCTTATATGATTTAATAATGTACACCATTAGCTGGGTAGTGACTTCTAGCATATAGGTTTCCCTCAGTTTTTAATGTGAGCTAAAATGAAACATATAAGGATGAGATGTAATAGATTTTAGAACCAAAATCGACAATTAGATTTGATGTAGAAAATGATGAATAGGTTAAGAATGTGATCTTTCACTACTATACAAATGTAGGAAGCAAGAAATGATTCATTTTAAACACCAAATCAAAAATATCGTTTAGGAAACTAGAAGAAAAGAATGTTACTAGGGAGAATATTTAATGTGTATTTTTCAAAAAGAAAGAGACACAAAAGATTTCCCTATATGAAGAAAATGAAATGAACCCAAGAGAGGGTCCCACCAAGTGTGCCAAAATGTTTCACCATATTCTTAATATATTTAATGAAATAGATAGAGGATGATAGACCAAGGAGGAATACATATTTGTGATGTCAGTTGAAGGTCGTGCATGCATTTCTGATTTCTGATCTAGGTTGATTGTGAATAACTTCCTTTTATCTAGGATTAACTACATGTAAATGTAAAATAAGACCACATAAAGAATATTAAACAATATATGTTAGTGGACTGCCTATCATGTGCTAGATCTTAGAAGTGTGATGAATCCTAGATGGTTGTCAATCTACTGTTTAATATAATTTAATGTAATAAATAACATAACAAAAATACATCCTACTATAGTTGATATGATTTAGGTATCTCATTCAAATACAATAAGAAAATATAATCTAACAGGTAGGGTTATGATTAGATCTAGAGGTTGGATAGGTGTTTTTGAACTTTTGCAGGTCTGGTAAAAGGTTGCAAATGATTCTAGGTAGTTTGGGGATGGATATTATCTTGTTGTTCTAAGCTGGATTATAAGTAATAGAGACCAACGCCGGTCAAGGTATGACCGATGAAAGTTTAGATGTGACCGGTGATGGTTTAGGGTGGATAATGGTATAACGTCAAAATGGGTACCTAGGCTCTATTTGTGTCTACACAAAGATTTGAGAAGCCCTATGACATGACTTTACATGGGGTACTAGGTTTGGGTAAGGTTCTGTGAGGTTTTTGGGGTGTTAAGGTCAACTTAGTGAAATCCTGTCAGGAGACACAGTAACTGACGTCAGTCTGGTGATGGATGCAAGTAAAGGGGAAACCGACAATGATCAAGGTGATCAACATTGCTAGGGGAAAAATGGTGGAATTAAAATTAACTTGGTTTTGCAGCTTCTCTGTGATTGCACAGAGAATGGAAGAAAGATGGTTAGGTTCATAAAATGCTAAGAAGGCTCAGGAATGCCTATGAGTCGGGTATAGGGAGATAATTTGTTGTGGGTGGGTGGATGGTTGGATTGACAAGAAATTAGGGATGGTGGAATGTAAAGGAGGCTAGGATATAATTCAACAAAGATAAATAAACTACAATATAAGTAAGTATGAAATGATGTAGATCAAAAACACACTTACTTGTATTACAGGCCTAGTTAGTGGAAGATAACAATGGTTGATCTATGAAGCTTGTGGTTAGTGCCACGGAAGTGCTTCGTGGAATTTTTCCTTGAATGCCAATGCCTTCAGACCAGTCTTATTACTAGCTAGGGGGCATATGGATGTTCAAAAAGACTCTGGTTTTTGATTGCATGCAGATCTATCTCTCTCTCTCTCCAAACTTGAAAAATGACCCAACCCCTTGAAATTTCCAACCTCTAGAACAAGGTTTCAAAAATGAATATATGGTAACCAATGATAGTTAGGGTGACCGGTTTCAATTTAGGGTTAACCAGTGTCAGGTTAAGGCAAGAAATCCTAGATTTTCCAAAAATATCAAATCTTGGCTATCTTTTAGCAAGTTATGTCTGTTGGTCCTGATCTAAAATGGTATCTTACACTTAGATAAGTGGGTATACTGTTAGAGAAAATAATAGGCATATAATGTTAGGGTTAGACTAAGTCTTAGTTAGTTAAGGTAAGTAGAAATTGAGCCTTGGTTAAAAGAAATGTGCTAAGAATAAGTCCATGATGAGGTGTCCTATGTGATGTGGCTAGGTGAGGTGGTCAAGTGAGGATGTTAATTAAATTAATTAAGTTAATTAATTTTAATTAATCATGTGCACTATGGGATATGAATATGTAAGGTATGGTTAATTTAATTAACAGGGTTATACAAGTGGTATGACCTAATTTTTGTGTCTAAACCAATGAAGATTAAGGTGACCAACATCGGTAGGGGAAATTTGTAAGAAAATTATTAAATAGAATCTTTTAGGTTCTCTATGATTGCACAAAGAGTGAGAGTAGTATGGTCTAGGTCATAATATGGCTAAGAAGACTCAGGGATACTAAGAAGGAGGTTTAGAATGGTGAAAATGATTGGGATGGTCAAATAGTGGTTTGATGGGGGAGACGGTGATTTATAAGAAACAAAGGAAATAAACTACTAGAAAAAAACCAACGTTCTACAAAGGGAATAATCAAAATGATTAGGATTACAATACTTACTTGATGTCTTATAGCTCTTGGGAGTTAAGATGATTGAAGGTTGATCGAAGAAGAAGTGCTTGATTCTAGTGCCACGAAAATATGGCCTATGTGATTTCGTGAGTATTCCAATACTCTGGAAGGGGAAAATAAATGTTTTTCTTGAATTGTGGTTGTGTGTGTTTGTCATATGGATGCATAAGGTCTTGTAGATTCACACTTGAATGCAATCAGGCTCCAATAACTAAATGAACAACCTGTATAAAAGAGTTTTGAAAGTGTATATAAGGTAACTGATGAAGGTTAGGGTGACTGGCGTCGATAGAGGGATAACCGACATCGGTTAAGGTAGGAAATTCTAGGTTTTCCAAAAATAGGAAAATATTTTCATTTTTTGGCGTGCTCTGATTATCAAACTGGGTCTCAAGTGAGGATTAGCACTTAGACAAGTGAGAGTGTTCTTGGAGAAGGAATTTGACTTTAATTTTAGGTTTTGAAAGAGTCCCGATTTGTTAAGATAAGTAGATACTTAGTCTTATATAATTAATAGACTCAGAATAAGTTCATGCTGAGGTGTCTAGGTGATGTGGCTAGGTGGGGTGTAAATTATCTTAATTAAAGTAATTAAATTAATTAATGATGTGAGGATGAACATTAATTCAATTGTAAGTAATTAAATTAATCTGAATACTAGGTAAGTGGCCATGGTTAGGTGAACACGTTATGTTAAATGATTAAACATAACTAAGGGGAGTGTGACCCAAATTTGATTTCTACATTTACCCCTTTTTGTCATGTAGCTTATAGTGATAAGAGATGCTGACAAAAAAGGAAGTGGTTACCCCAAATATAGGTGAGAGTGGGGTTTCCCCAAGTAGCGTTGAAGGTGATCCCCCTCAAACTAGGAATTGATGAGGTGTTAAACAAAATCAATGAGTGGTTTGATAAATAAGTGATGAAAGTGAGGGTAGGTTGGTTGTAGCTAACGGTATGACCATTTTGGGTAATGGGTAATGGTCATAATGGGTAATTTGTAATGGAAAAAAAATGCACTCACACATACATATTGCGACATGGTATCAGGTTGAAGAGCTTGCAAACTCTATGTTGTCAAAAGGGTGATAGGTTTATCAAAAAGTAGTTGAAATGATTCATGCATCTATGGTATATGATATGGTCATGAAGCACAATGAGGTCTGGTGTAGGAACGGGTATTAGGATTTGTTCCATGGCACCAAAGGTATGGTCGGGATAAACATTGCGTCATTAGGAAAGGTAAGGTCATTAGGTTAAATGATATGGGTAACAACATCACAAGGTATACCAAGTACATGAATTCAAAGGTCACAAAAGGTTATTTCGGTCAGGGTATGTACGTAGGGAACTGGTAAGGCCTAGGTATAGGTAGATTACATGTCCCTAAATGTAATTAAGGAAATACAACTTACAGGTAATTTAGGCTTGTGGGTAAGGTATAATAGGTAGTGGTAAGATGAAAAGTTGTTGGAGAAGATATGGTTTTACGAAAAATTGGCATGGGGTGGGTCAAAAGCTAAAGTCAGTTGATTGGTTTTGGTTATGGTATAATCGACGTTGGTTTTATAGGGCATGACATGATCAACGTCGCTCAAGTCGATTTGGGGTTTAAAAAGAAAAATCCCTATTTTATGGCTTCATTTTTACTTTTCCACTTTTAGAAAATGACACGAGAGACACTGAGGACTAGGAAACGATAGTACAAGGCTATGAGCTGAGATGACGATCCACATAGTAGGTGCTTGGTGTTCAATTAGCTGGTCCATGATATCGATTTGATTTATTCGATTTGTTTGGAGGTGAGGAGTTGATTTGGGCACAATAGAGGTAGGAGAGGGATTGGGTGGACCACCTACATAGTGGAAAGATGTGCCAACATGGAGAGATTGTCGATTACAAGTAGGAGACGAGACAAATCCCTCATTTTGTTGAAATTAGTAATGTTGAAATTGTTTTTAGTTAAACATTTGGGTGGAATTTGATCATTTAAAAAAATGGGTAACAATGAATGGAATGAGGAGTGGGAAGGTCAAAAATAGGTTAAATAGGGTTGGGAATGAAGCTAGGATACTTTTAGGTGGGTTAAAGTAGGTGTTGAGCTAAGTTATTGTGAGTTTTTTTGAATGGGGGAGGGGATTTTGTTTTGGATACCATGGTAAAGACCGACGAAGGTCACGGGTCAGCTGAAGTTAGTCAGATTTAGTCAGAATCAGTCAAGGTCTAGGTAACTGACACCAGTCATAAGGAACCTGTTGGTACCCAACATTTAACCTCCTTCAGAGACCAAGTAACATCATGGGTTTGACATGACATTTAGTGGTAGATAGAGAATCATGTATGTCGTTTTGTAGCTGGGGAAGCAATCTATCTGACTTATAACCTTTGTTATTTGAAAGGAGATACAAGTACCTTTCTTTTGAATAAGTTTTTGTAAAGGAGACCTTGGGAAAAATATGATCAACACACCAAATCTAACTCTCACGAGTTGTCACTTCTAGATCATGGAGATATCTTCACAACAAGGCAAAGGTTACTAAAGACATTTGAGACCCTGATCTATTCTGCATATTTTAGTAAAAGGATTTTGGTCTTGTGTGTGTATACAGAGCAAAAACAAGGTAGTATGGGTAGGATTATTTTTTTTAAATGGATTTTTTTGTGGGAGGGGAGAAATTGGATGAAATTGACTCACCAGATCCTCGAGAGCATATGCAAAATGGAAAGATTCAATCAAGAAAATGCCACAAAATGTTAAAATGCTTCCTCAACTAGAATATGTGCTTTAATGGAGGACCAAATTAGCACTCTTTCACACAACCTGTGGGATTCTGTCATGAAGGCTCGAGTCAAAGGACCCAATAAAGTACCAAGATTTGAACCAAGTCACACCTGAGGTACACCCAGAGGTTTACAAAGAATCTCTGTTAACAAATGAAAGAAAATTGATTTTAAACCGTTTATCCCAATCGCAGATGAAGACTCTTCTGAAAGATGAAATTGCAGATGTCACTAAAGTATGACAAGGATTGAGACCTATGTGATGGGACCATATTTTGGTATAAGATTGTAATATAAACAAGAACAACTACCCGTATGCATTCAGAAATGAAATAAGTACACTTTACTCAAGACTAACACAGGATAAGCCTGAATTCCTATAAATAAAGAGGCCACTCCCGTCATTTGATATAGAAGGAAGTAGTGAGAAATATTTTATGAGTAACTATTTAAAGGAAGCCATCATTTTGAAGGTGTGTTAAAGAAGCCATTAAGAGGTGTAATTGTAAAGTTTCTCCCATAGTTATTGTTGGAAGGCAAGTGAAGTTAGTAACACTTGAAGTACCTCATGGGCGAGATTGTAAGAATTTCATGTTGATATTATAATTTACATTGATATTTCAGATTTATCATCATTCCTTCTTATCATAGTCTATGGTATTCTTGTGTTATGTTTGTTGTTGTGTTTCCAGAATACATCCACCAAACTAAAGGTTGTGCATTAGTGAATAATCATAGCACGAGGAGTTCCCGGTGGTGAATTATCATAGTTCCGGATTGGTGATTACATTTTTGTTCCATTGCCGGGACCATTCCTCATTGGTTGATTTTCTGGAGAGATATTCCCACTTAGTCAGAAAACATTTGGAGGGTAACCTTGTTTTTGTTGTGTATAGTGGTTACCATGGTAAAGTCACTTTTTACCATGAATAATATTTACTACAGTAAAGTCACTTTTTACAATGAATAGTATTTACCGCAGTAACTTAACTTTTTATCAGTAAGGGAAATTTTCCAGAACAATCGTAAAGCTTCTCAATGGCTACACACTTGCAACCACCTTGACATGATCAAATTTGACACAAAGAGAGATATACAGGCTTCTAAAAATGGGTGGGATATGTCAAGCTTTTCCTATTGGAGAGAATGAGCCCCGATCTTTCCAAAAACTCCCAACCATTTGGATGAAAAATTCATGCCATTTACAAAATTTCCAATAGATCCCCTTCCTCCCAAAAGACAAAAACTTTAAATGCACCAGTCCTTGCCATGATTCTTTCGTGATTCCCAGAATCAAATTAGCAAAAGTATCCACGTGCTTGAGGGAAAATCTCTTCAATTTCTTCCTGCATTCAAATCCTTTCTTGGGAAAAACATTCCTCCATCCATTTGCCAACCACTTCCACCCCATATCAACCAAATCTTACCCCTTGTGTGCTGATGAGAAGAAAAATAGAAAAATAGATCGGGCTTGAGATTCAGACCATTTTGATGGTGAAAGATATCTCTAGATCTCTCCCACCAAACTCTAGATATCAAAATTAACTTGCTCCTCTATTTGGTGTCTATAAAATAGAAAGAAATCATGAAGACTCACACTCTCAAGAGTTTTATAGAAAAATGGGGGGGGGTGAAATCAGATTTAGATGCTCAATAGTCGTTGATCTATGATTTTGAATGTGGGTCGTCCACATGGAAGATGCAAAAAAAGGCTTCAGGGATTCCTTTGATCTTTTTTGACCCTTCTAGAAAAATGGAAAAATTCACCCTTTTTCCCTGCACCTCCACTTTTGAAAATGAGCCTGACACATATCTTGAGGTGGACTCCAAATGAAACGCAAAGAAATTATACCATGTGACTCTCTTTTGGAAAAAGGAAAATTTTCCAAGTTCTCCCTAGAGCTTGTTGACATTAAAATTTTCCTCCGTAATTTTTATTTTATTAATGTATGTATTAGGAATAGGATGTTGTTAAGTATAATTAGTAGTGGCATCCAATAGAAGATAACGGTGCCGTCAATACGGTGCCACCAATAATGTAGAGTATAGTAATAGTCAAAGTACAATAGGAATGTTGTAAAAAGTAAATATTTGTCATAAGTGGTCTGGTAATGTTAAAATGTCAAAGTTGGGATGAGTAGAGAAGTAGGGTCTACATGATTAGGAATTAGAAATATTATATTTGTAATAATGAAAAAGAGTGATGTCATAAATATTTTGTGTATTTTATTTGTGGAAAAGTCTAAAAATGTGGAACCCATGTGAGATGATAAGGTTTATCTTATCTTAGAAGATAAGCCTACATGTAAAGGCAAGAGTTTAGGCATGGAATATGATTGGCCGGAAGAGATTTCCTATCCTATCTTAGAGATAGGGTAGATAATCTTGAATTCCTATAAATAAAGAGGCCACTCCCCTCATGTGATATAGAAGGAAGTAGATGAGAAATATTGTATGAGTAACTGTTTAAAGGAAGCCATCATTTTGAAGGTGTGTTAAAGAAGCCATTAAGAGGTGTAATTGTGAAGTTTCTCCCATAGTTATTGTTAGAAGGCAAGTGAAGTTAGTAACACTTGAAGTACCTCATGGGTGAGATTGTAACAATTTCATGTTGATTTTATAATTTACAGTGATATTTCAGATTTATCATCATTCCTTCTTATCATAGTCTATGGTATTATTATGTTATGTTTCCAAATTACATCTACCAAACTAAAGGTTGTACATTAGTAAATAATAATAGCACGAGGAGTTCCTGGTGGTGAATTATTATAGTGCCGGATTGGTGATGACATTTTGGTTTCGTTGCCAGGACCATTCCTCATTGGTGGATTTTCTGGAGAGATATTCCCACTTAGTCAGAAAACATTTGAAGGGTAACCTTGTTTTTACTATGTATAGTGGTTACCATGGTAAAGTCACTTTTTACCATGAATAGTATTTACCACAGTAAAGTCACATTTTACCAAGAATAGTATTTATCGCAGTAACTTCACTTTTTACCATGAATAGTGTTTACCACAATAAAGTCATTTTTTACCACAGTAAGTCAATTTTTACCATATTTTACCATGGTCATTTGTATTAGAAAGGTGTAAAGTCACTTTATATTATAGTGATTCCAATTATTTGTGCACATAAGTCTTGTTGATTGTACTTGTGGGTTTGTATTTCACTGTGGTTATTTTGAAAATGGGGAAGATTCCTATTTTTTCAGCCCAATCTAATGAAGATGTTTCCTCTTTCATTCAAGAGTTTAAACAATCTTATATTTATAATGGCCTTATAAGAAGGGAACAATGGACTGAATTTTTTCCTACCTTTTTGGATGGTTCTACCCTTAGGTGGTTTGAAACACTAGGTGATAATGTGAAAAAATCATGGGATTTATTAACTGAAAGTTTTCTTGAAGAATTTGGTGAACAACAAAAATATGTAGATCTCATGATTGATATCACAAAGCTATCCCAAGGAGATAAGGAGAAGATAAGGGATTATCATGCTCGTGTTCTAGAGCTAATGAGGAAGCTCGATGCCCAGATCTGGAAGGAAGGATTAGTGGATGGGATGATGAATGGCGTGGATAATCTCCTCTATAAGCACTTCATTCTTGGGATGAAGCTAGAGATCAGACAATGAGTTAAGTATGACCACCCAGCTACCATTGAACAAGAAAAGGAGATTGCAAGAAGGTAAGAAAGAAAGCATGGAAGAGGAGCCCAAAGAAATTGTTGCTAAAGTAGAGCCTACACCAGCACCTTTGGTCTAGAATCCACAACCACTCTCGGTGCGCACAAATCTTTCTCCTAGTACATCTACTGAGTATGAATATTTGTTGAGGAAGATGGGCCAGTTAACTATTAATCTTCTTCAAGGAAAGAAATTTAGTTCTTAGGGAGGAGATAGAGGTCCAAAAAGAAATATTTCTGAAGTTGTATGTTATGGTTGTTATAAAAAGGGTCATTATAAGTATAATTATCTAGATAGAGCTTCTACATCTGGTACAAGAGATAATGATAAAGGAAAAGCACCTGTGAATTCTTTTGATGTAGTAGATAAGAGCATAAATAATGAAGTAGATGTGTTTGTAACAAAAAGAAAGAAAGAAAAAGATAACCAAGATGGAAATGATCTTAAGAAGATGAAAGGAGAAACTAGTAAGAAACATAGGAGAATAAAGTTGGGTGTGCGCAGGATTTTCTGATTTCACAGGGACAAGGACCATACTCAATCTTAGAAGATCTATCCAAAAGGCCTACAAATATTACATATTGTCAACTCTTGGCTATGTATTTTGAGAAGAGGCAAGAGCTGCGAAGTGGACTCAATGCTCGACAAAGGAAGGAGGTTGAGGTCCCTATTTTGGAGGTAGAGGTGAATCCCTACGCTCCACAAGATGAGGTATTATGTAATGGTATTTCAATTCATGATGTCTTAGTTGATGGAGGTGTTGCAATTAATGTAATGATCGAGTCTGTAATGAATATGTTGGGTTTAAAAATTGATCACCCCTCAAAACTTATGTTAAGGTCATTAAATAAGGGAAAAACTAAACCAAAAGATGTAGTTTCAAATGTGGAAATATCTGTTATGGGTGTTGTATGTGTGGTAGAATTTCAGGTGATGCAAAATGGTACTGTTGCGTACCCAATTTTATTGGGAAGACCATGGCTAAGGAAAGTTCATGCAAGAAACTACTGGAATGAAGGCTTCATGACACTTGGACATGGTAGAGAGAGGGTGAAGATAAAGGTGATCCCTCAGCAACATAAGGCAGAACCTGTGAATTCAAGTGATGAAACTGATGATTGGACATCCTTTGATTACTCTAGTACCAGTGAAGTGGACACCGAAGATGAAGAAAGTGAGGTTGATGTTTCGGTCATGGATATCCTTCCAGTCATACCGACTCATGACCCCATAAAATTATTTGAAGAAGAAATTGATGATCGTCTCCAACAAATAAAGATTGGTGATGTTGTGATAGAGAGCGAGAAGGAATCCTACCTCCAGCTCTTTCAAAAGTACATACACATATTCACTTTTGATTACAAGAAACTCTGTCAAGTAAGTTGGGTAGAACATTCTATTGATCTGGTAGATGGTGCTAAGTCCATAAAGCAAATACCATATAGAATGAATCCCAATTTTTCCAAGACTGTAAAAGAAGAAATAGATAAGTTGTTTGATGCAGGATTCATATTTTCTGTGGAGAATTCAGAATTGGTTTCTCCCATTGTGATCTCAATAAAAAAGAATGGGAAACTACGCATTTGTGTTGATTATAGGAAGCTCAACAAGTCAATAAAGAAGGATCATTACCCTCTTCCATTCTTAGATCAGATATTGGACGAAGTAGCTAGCCAGGAGTTCTATAGTTTTGCTGATGGATATAACAGATACAACCAAGTTCATATAGCAGAGAAAGATCAGCTGAAGACCACGTTCACCACTCCTTGGGGAACATTTGCTTATACAGTTATGTCTTTTGGGTTGTGTAATACTCCGGCAACATTCCAGTGCTTGATGAATAGGGTGTTTGACCCCTACATTGGGAACTTCATCAGAGTATTTCTGGATGATTTTTACATCTATGGGATCAAGATGGACCACCTGCACCAGATGGAGACAACATTTCAAAGGTTAGATGAAGCACACAGCCTCACTAAACCCTACAAAGTGTGTCTTTGGATGTTCTAAAGGTGTTTTGTTAGGGCATGTTGTATCCAGAGATGGTATTGGTACTGATCCTAATAAAATTTCAAAAATCAAGGAGTTACCATTTCCTATGATATAGCAGTAAGTTGAGATAATTTTTAGGCCATGTGGGTTACTATAGAAGGTTCACCAAGAATTTCTTAGAGATTGCACAACCACTAACCCAGTTCTTGAAGAAGGATGTTACTTATGAACCAGGAAAGAAGGCACATGAAGATTTTGAATAACTAAAGGAATCTTTGGTGTCTTCATCTATTTTAAAGAATCCAGATAGGAGCAAGCCATATATTAAGTATATTGATGCTTTAGATGCAGCAATAGGAAGTACTCAGCCAAAAGGATGAAAATGGAAATGATAATACATTTTACTTTGGGAGAAGACAAACGAGTAGTGCTGAGGTAAATTATACTATAACTAAAAAAGAGGCTCTAGCTATCATTTTTGTTGTAAAGAAGTTTATAAATTACTTTCTAGGGAAGAAATTTATAGTTGTAAAATATCATCAAGCTCTAAAATATATTGTAAATAATCCTAACTGATGACACCTAGAATTTACCAGTAACACCATAGACATGCTGACACATCACTCATCCTGGACTGAGCACTCAGACAAAGTACGCAAAGATACTAGGTCCCTCTTTAGGGTTATTGTAGTGGGATATTATCATGATGAGGACTTAAAATTTACATATCCATAACTATTACATCATTCTACAGTGCACGATAGTTCTGGATCTAAGGAAGAATAAACTTTAAACAATAATCATGATGGAATCAAGTACATGCAATATCCAATTACACACAAGAATAATACTCAGGTTTGGCTAATATCATCCATATATTAAAGATAAAATTTACATAGAAGCTTCTTATAGTAATGGAAATATATTGTAACATTCCCATTTTAAGACTTTAGAAACAAGGGAATTTTTTTTAAATATATAATGTTCAATGTTCTAAATAAAGCATTATTTAGAACAAACATTCCATTCCAATTGAATTCAAATAGATAACCATATGCAACTATAATGACTCGGTGATTCACCGATCTATTCATTTCATAACTCGGTAAGCTACCGATCTATTTATGTTATCTTATGTATTGAATACATATTTCATACTTAATATACTTGGTTCTCCTATCCTACACTAGGTATTGAGTGATTTTTTTAAAGAAAATATTTGAATATCTGTTACCAACATTCATCTGATATCATGTTGTTTTAAACTTGAAGACAAAGGACAACACAACCAATAGCTTGCAATACTTTGGCCAAATATTTACAACATACTGTGTATGTCACTATTCCTAGACAACATACTCGTCATAATGGAATACATCCTTCACCTCACTCCTCTATTATCTTGATTGGTATTTAATGACTACCATCAGTCCACTTGTCCCAGGTTTAACCCTAGCCCTAGTTAGGATCATAACCTATTATAGGAAGACGCTCATAATGGCTTGGGGTAAATGGGCATACTCAATTGACCTAAGTCAACTAGATGTGCAAAGGTACCTTGAGACATTAGAAGATAATTCATATCCTAAATATGCCCCTAACCTGACCTAGAGAGAAAGTAAGTTCGATTCCAAGTTCTTATTGTGTGTAGATCTGGATGATCAATGCGGAAGGGTGGTGCCATATGTCAACTACAACACTGTATTCTCAAGAAGACCCAAGTCTTCTTGAAAGTATAACCCTGCAGTTGGCATGTGCCAACATCCTACAAAAACTACCTCATCGAGATGTACATACCCCAAGGAGATCATTAATGAATTATTAATTTGGATTAAGTCTTGATTACAACAATCCTACTAAACCCTAATCCAACACTCCATAAGTTCTTTCCTAAATTTGTTTCATTTAGTTCATGTAGAACTTCATTAAACTTATGGTTGCTTTTAATGTTCATTTTCTCAGTTAAACCGATAATTAACCAAAACAGGACAACGATATCATAAGTTTCTTTTTAAATGTTCTTTAACTTTCGAGAAGGTTTAACAACCGCGTATATCCAATCAAAGTATATTTCATACTAAATGAAGTCTAATAAATAGTAATCATACCTCCAAACCTTTTAGGTTTTTATTCAATTGAGAGAGAGAAATAGTCTTCTCTACATGATTAAGTATTAGGGCATATCATTCCCAATATCCATATTTCTTAATGCTTCGTTTTACATCACATTATTATGTTAAATTTTTTAGATAAAACACATCATATTATGCAACTCAACAAGTTGCTTCATTATAGGGGAAGTTGAACTAATTTCCATTAACCATTTTATCAAAGAGAACAAGATAAGCATAACATAATATAAAGAATATCAACAAGATGGAACTTTCATCTTATTTATAAAAGTACGAGATTATTTTCACAACCCATGCAAATAAAACAAAACTCACAATTCATCATTACAAGTTGTACAATTTACAAGACTATGCTCTTTAGGCAACTGCATAACAACAATCCTCATTTTATAAAGTATACATCTTTTCTTTATAATACAACAAAAGAATGAATCAAAATTCTTTACTAAGAATTATACATATATCAGTGAATGCATCATATAAGTTTTTTCCTTCTTTTACCACTTAAATCGTACATCTGCAAAAATAGCTAGCACATGTCAGTTCAATTAACTGAGCATGATAAACACTAATCATTAAAATGAAGTACATTCAACTAATTGTTTCATTAAAGCAACACTTCTTTAATGAGATAATTAAATCATCATGTAATCAGCATAAGTGATAACAACAGAAAGGAAGTTCATTAACAAATCTAGATCAACTTTAAAGAGAAAAGGAGAATATAATAAACAATAGCTACCTAAGATCTTAAATTTCTAATAATCCCATCAATGGCTTGTAAACAACAATATATCTTGCCATCCCATTATATCATAATTCCATCCTAATAGAATACCATGATTATATTTTCTAAGATTCAAAATAAATGTATACAACATGGTTCCTTCAATGATGATTCATATAAATTATAAGTAAGGAATAAAAAGAACCATTATATACCCTGCCCAAACCTATAACATCAAAAAAATAGACTAGATTATAACATGAGTTACCTGTTCCTTTCCAGGATAACAATATTGCACATTCAATCATTAGAATGTACATCAAACAGAATTCCATAACCAAACAAGAAGGTAAGGAAAACTAGAACAATCCAACTGCAACTCCAAGTCCAAATTTTCATGAAGAAATTATCAAACAAAGCAGGCCAAAAGAGGAGTTAATCTCTACTCAAGCTCTTCACAAAGGATAAAGAGTACAAGAGACAACCTACTCCTTTCCACATAAACTAGGCAAGACTAGTCAACAACAGTCAAACCCATAAGTATCAATGTACTTAATCAATAGAACCTTCCTGGTTACTAGCTATCAACATTATTTCAATTAATGATTCAAACAAGGTAGAGCAACAGGTCAAGAGAAATCACTATTTCCAAATGGAATCAAGTACAGAAAATTTCAAACATTGAGCCTATCCAAGGATAGAGAAAAATTCACTATACTAAGGAAAGGTCCATTTAATAAATCATTTCATGCAACTCAACAAAAGGAATTCTAGTTTCAATTTAAATCCGGTTGAAAGCATACTGCAGACCCGAACCAATATACTACTCACAAAAGAATACATATACATACTTTTCTTTTTCAAAGTGAAACCAAAGTCTTATTCACTGTATCAGTCAAGAATAACATCCCAAGATAGTAAACAATAAGGTTAAGAGTTACCTACAAACCAAAGATTGGAGACTTACAAATGCCTCTCCATGAAATACAAAATGTAAGTAGTTTGTAATTTAAAGAATCAAACTCAATACAACTGAACAGATAAGGAATCCTTCCTAATTATTTCAGTGCCCAAGGCAATATCCCAAATATTCCACTAAGACCCAATTTTATTCAAAGAGATAGAATAGAGATAAAGAACCAGAAACATTTTAGTCAGAAGATGTCTCAATCATGATTCCCAATCAATAGGACAAAATTCAAAACATAACCCTCACGTCTAAAAAATCATGACAGAGGTGACTTGGCTTCAACAAAATAGTCAACCCAGAATTTAGGTTTCTTCCAAACAGTAGGGAAAGAACATCCACTCTATTCTCACACCAAAACCATCTCAAGGGATTCGTTACAATCATAGAACTGAAGTTGTAAGTTTCTAAAGCTAGACGTTTAAATTTCTAGATCTCAAAGAGATTTTCAAATGACTCAAACTAGTTCCCACACAATTCCTTGGTGAGTATTCACTCATGTAAAGAGTTATAACTTACTCATTAACAAAAGAATAACCCAATACAAAATACCAGGAAAGATTCAAATGAATCGACCAAATACGAGTCCATAACACTCAAGTGTTAAATAGAAGTACATGATTGAACCCGAGCTTCGAACAAAAACATTCATAACTGCACTAGCAAGATAATGCGAGTACAGTGATAAAAATGAACTCCAAGCAACAGTTCAGTACTACATAAGTTTCCAAAATAGTGGTTCCATTTTAAATGAAGCTCCAACTCAAGCATATTCAACACAAGGTTTTAACACAAGTCTACAGCCAAAGAACGTAACCTAGAAGCAAAATCAAATAGAAATATAGTTTCCTTTAATCTCAAATCCATATATTTCCACAACAGTCGGTTCAAAGCTACATAAATTTGAATGCAAGATCAAGAGAACAAAAAAATAGAGCTACAAAACAAGTTTCTAATACCCTTTTTACTTGCATGCAGGTTGTAAAACTAGCACAAAAAACCAGTTTCCAAAACAACTCTATCAAACCATAGTTTCATATCAAACACATAAGGATTCACCAAACCCAACAAGCAAAAATAACCAAAAAAGCATGAAAACAAGAATCTCATGAGAGCAGAGTTGTTCTAATGATTCATTTAGAAGAACTTAAAGAATTTTAATAGTTAGAGCCTATCATGCCTGATAGTGCTTCCACCAAATCAAACGAGACTTCCAGTCAAGATTCCAACTCTTTTTCTCCTCCAAGATAGATCAACAATCAAACTTCTTTTCCTTCTATGCCTCATATATTTTCCTTCGATCAAAAATAGGCTAAAGAAACCAAAAATAACTTTGAACTAAAGGTCAAACTACTGGTTTGAAGAACTAGTTAGCTCTATGCAGAGAAAAATATGACATGCAAGAAAAACCAAATGACCTCCTACAAACCAACCTCGTAAGTTTCCAAGAAGGTTTGCATGCAAAGACCAAGGCTCATAAATGCCATAAATGCCATTCAATAAAAAATTCCCTCTTATCTTTCCTTGTCACCACCTCCTAAATCTGGTGAATACCAATTCAACACAAAAATACAATTCCATCTATTAGTGGAGCTTCCACGTAGTCCTCTACCAAGTCTACTATCCCCCTACCAAATCTAGTAGTACCTCCTTATTTAAACCCCTTTCAAATCATTTAAATACTATTGGAACCGTCGCCCTTGTGTCATGTGACCCCCTTTAGGTTCCCTTTAATAGTTTGGGTTAGATTCAAATAGACTTAGGTTAGTTTAACAATTACTAACATAGGTCTTAGAACATTAGCCATTAGAATTCCCACCTTAGATTAGGTTCAATTCATAACCCTTTAGTTATTAGGTAATAGCTAAAATAGCCTAGTATCACTTTAGTAACACTTCCCTTATTTTCTTAGCATAACGCTTAGGTTAGGTCACCAACCCAACAATAAAATAAGAGGCTTAGGTTAGAACAGTATTCAAATAAGTAAACATAGCTAGGACATAGCTGTTCTAACCTAGCTTAGGTTACCATTAGGATAGTCCTTAGATTTTTAAGACTCCAAACTTCTCCTTAGAGAATTGAATTTTTCTTCAGTCCTAAATGCCCTGCCAAGATCAATCACCAAAGACCTGGGCACAAACATATAGCTGAAAAAAAACACGTTGCAACAAGACTAAGAGTTAGTATCATACAAAATTCAGTCTTCTATATCCCTTAAAATACTGAATTTCAAATTTTACCATTCAGTCTATGAAGAAGACTTGAAACATTCCTTGGATCACTAAATTTTATCCAAGTATGATTCAGAAGAAGAAATAAATCTACAACTCTTAAAACTAAATTGCAGCTCATCTTTCCAAAGTGAAAATGAATTCTTGACAACCATATAATTTCATTCTAATGATTTTAAGAACAGAAAATATTTATCCTTATTAAGCATGATCTTCAACAGTCAAAAGAACACATCTTTATCTAGAAAATCACATGTCAACACTTGAATGCAAAAGAGGAATATATTAGTTGTGGAGGGTTTTACATGCTTCCCTCCTAAAAAGAATCATCGTCCCAATGATTATCTCATTTTTTAACAGATTGTATCAAGGAAAAATCATATTGTTCACTTTTCTTACCATATGTCAAAAACATATCAACATTAATATAGTTCTAGAAATCAACATTATATAGTTGTTTATTCGAAATAAATAAATATCTGCCTAAAACTGGCATACTTATTGTATTACAAAGATTAAAAACACATGTTTTTATCAGTCAATAGAATCAACCCTGTTCAAATAGATATGGAAAAGTAGTTTTCATATCTTCAAGGTTTTCCCAGATTGCACTTTCTTCATTAAACTAGTCCCATTAGACCTTGCATTGACTTATCTCACGATTTATCAAATGTAACTAGTGAGTTTTAAGCACTTGTATATGTTTAACCATGATTATTCCTGGGTCATGGACCTGCAAGGAATTCCAATTTAACACGTGTGATAAATCTAGAACGTATTTCTTAAGCAAAGAAATATGGAAAACATCATGCATTCGTGACAAAGCAGGAGGTAATGCTAAACGATAAGCTACAGGGTTGATTACTTCAACTATCTCAAAAGGTCCCACATAACGAGGTGATAACTTGGCAACCTTGCCAAAAATTATATAACTATTTTTCAGTTTAACCCGAAGAAAGACTTTCTCACCAAATTCAAATTTCCTATTAACCCTCTTTAAGTCAGCATAACTCTTTTGCCTATCTATTGTTTCTTTCAAGTGTTCATGAATGAATATAACTTGTTATTCCATTTCAGTAAGAATTTTAGGTCCAATTACCTCTCTATCCTCTATGTTGTCCCAACTAACAAGGGTTCTACATTTTCTTTCGTATAATGCCTCAAAAGGTGCCATCTTAAGAGAAGCATGATATGTATTATTATATGCGAATTCAACTAATGGAAGGTGCTCTTCCCACTTATACTGTTGATCCATGCAATACATCTGTAACATATCTTCTAAAACTTGATTTACTCTTTCAATCTGTCCATCCATTTCTGGATGATACACAAAACTAAAATTCAGCTTAGTCCCTAAAGCTACATTAAGTGTTTTCCAAAATTTTGATGTCATTCTAGGATCTCTATCTGAAATGATTAATTTAGGTACTCCATGTAATCTGAATATTTTGTGTACAAATATTCTTGCAGAAATAGGAGAATCATCCTTTAGATTCCCAACAGTAAAATGTGCTACCTTTGTTAGTTTATCCACAACTACTAAAATAACATCATGTTTATTTCTTGACATAGGTAATCCTTGTACAAAATCCATGCTTATTACTTGCCACTTGTATTATGGTATGTTATGAGGATATAAAAAACCGGATGGGTGCATATGTTCTGATTTAACACGTTGACATTCAAGGCAATGTGTCAAAAAGTCTATAACATCCTTTTTCATCCCTTTCCAGAAATATTGTTGTTTTATATCAGCAAGCATTTTTGTAATTCCAGGGTATCTAGAAAAAGGTGAATTGTGAAATTCTGCTAACAATTTCTTTCTCAAATCATTTAGTGTAGGTACATAGACTCTATTTACAAATCATAAGATTCCTTCATTATCAAAGTGAAAACCTTTATACCTCAAATCATTCAAATATGCAACAAGTGCTACTTTTACTTGTTGAGAGTAAGAGTTAGATTCCATAACACTTTTTACTTCATCCTTAAACTGAGTTCTTAACATTATAAGAGTAGAAATATGCTTCCTACGACTTAGAGCATCAGTGACTCTATTTTATTTACCCCTTATATAATTGATGTCAAAATCATACTGAAACAAAAATTCTAACCACCTTCATTGTCTTGCATTAAGATTTGGCTGAGTGAAGATATAATTCAGTCCAAGGTGATTAATTTTCAATTCAAAAGGTTTACCAAGAAGGTAATGTATCCAAACTTGTAGTACATGAGAAATGGCAGCAAGCTCTAAATCATGTGGAGCATAATTCAACTCATGTTACTTCAGTTTTCTACTTTTATAATCTATGACATGCCCATTTTGTAACAAAATACCTCCTGGACCTTCACCTAATGCATCAGTTACCACCATAAAATCTCCATTAGGGTCTGGTAATGCAAGTAGAGGTGCTGAAGTTAACTGTTCCTTTAAGGTTTTGAATGTAGTTTCACATTTCTCACTCCAAAAACACTTTTTATCCTTATTCTGTAAGGAAGTTATTGGTGCAACTATCTTAGAAAAATCTTTTACAAATTTCCTATAGTAGCCAGCAAGTCCCATGAAGCTTCTAACTTCATGTACATTCTTAGGTGCAAGCCACTCTGTTATAGCTATAATTTTTGAAGGATCTACAACAATTCCATTCTTACTTATTACATGTCCCAAATAGTGTACTTCTGTGTCATAAAAAGAACATTTAGACAGCTTACTGAAAAACCATCTCTTTATTAATATTCCCAAAACTATCTTCAAATGCTCATGATTTTCCTCAATACTTTTTGAATATATGAGAATGTCATCCAAGAATATGAGCAAAAAAAATTTCAAGTATTATTGAAAGATATTATTCATTAAATTCATAAATGTTGCAGGTGCATTAGTTAATCCAAAAGGTAAAACTGTGAACTCATAATGTCCATACCTTGTTCTGAAAGTTGTTTTATGAATATTCTCATTCTTAATTCACAATTGATGATATCCAGATCAAATATCTATCTTAGAATATATCGATGCTCCACACATCTGATCAAATAAATCATCAATCCTAGGAAGTGGGTATCTGTTCTTGATTGTTGCTTTGTTTAACATTCTGTAATCAATGCACAATCTAAGGGTTCATCCTTCTTTTTCACAAAAATTACAGGTTCTCCCCAAGGTGAAACACTTGGTCTAATCAAACCTTTAGAAAAAAGCTCATGCAACTGAGCCTTAAGCTCTACTAATTCTGAAGTAGTCATTCGATATGGTGCTTTAGAAATAGGTTCAATTCTAGGCTTGATCTCAATTGTGAAATAAAATTCCCTTTTGGGTGGAAGACTTGGAAAATCTTCCGGAAATACATCATTGAAGTCACGTAACAATAGATATCATTCCATAATATTACTTCTCTCTTCTATTGATTCAATAATTTTTACTGCATATAAGACACATTTTTTATTTTTGGCCTTTTTAAGTTACATAGTTGACAGTTTTCTAACAGAAATATCAGGTTTCACACCCTAAATCTATGTTATTTTCTACATGTCGTCTAAACAACTAATGTGTTTTTCAAAACATTCCACTTTAGCCTTATGTTTTGCTAACCAATTAACACCTATGATTACATCATAAGACCCCAAATGTGCAACATAAAGATCAACCTTAGTGGAAAAGTTAGGTAAATCAAGGACTTCTCCAAAAAGACACATATTAACCGTATAAACAACATTGTTCCCATATTGTACAGTCCATGTTTGATCCATGTTTTTATCTTTCCTTTTTAGTTTTGATGCTAATTTACTAGAAATAAACATTCAGTAGCTCCGGTATCTAGAAGAATAGTTATAGGTAAGCCAAAAACTTACCTGGAACTTCTATAGGCATGGCCTATTTCTCAGCCTACTTGTCAACTACTATAATGTGTATCTTGTGCTACTGATTATGATCATACTTCTTCAAAGGAAATTGATTCACATAATGATCTTTGCCACAGTTATAACAACATCCTATAGGCCCCTTCCTAGGCTCCGGTTTATTTTCAACCTTATAGTTATCATTTTGACCCCCATAGGACTTATGTTCGTTATTATTGTTCTTAGAAAAGTTGTTCTGTGCATTACCAGCAAACTTGTTTGTTGCTGATTTCTTATTAGTATTAGATGAAAACTTACTTTTCATTCCGAATTTCTTCCATGGTCCTTTCTTAGGTGTAAGAGATGATGAAGAGGAGTTGGGATTTTTCTTCTTTACTTCCTCCTTATGAGTAGAAATTTCCTTTAATTTATGTTCCTGCCTTATGTATTTTTCAACAACCCCTTCCATTGTGGTTGGGCTACAAACATCCACCTCTCCCCCTATAATGGGATTCAATCCCATGATGAATTTCCGTATCCTGAACTTCTCATCAGCTTAGTACTGCTGTACATACTTAAGGAGTTTTGTAAATTGTTCCTAGTATCCAGTTACAGTCAGCTTTCCTTGAGCTAAGTTCTAGAATTCAGTCATTTTCTGGTCATAGTAGAGTTGTGGTAGCCATCGTTTCCTAAAATAACCTTTAAATTGATCCCATGTGATATTAGCTTCATCCATATTCAATTTAGCCTTACGGCTGTCCCACTAGGAAGATGCTTTGTGAGAAAGCTGATATGCTCCCCATATCACCTTTGTTTCTTCTGAGAAATTACTTATTGCAAATTATTTCTCTATTTTGCTGAGCCAATTCTTAGCTCCATCTCCTAAGTGGTGCCATCAAATTTAGGTGGACTTATCCTTTTTATATCATTAGTGAGTTTAGTTGCTAGCCTAGCATTTTTGTTCTCATGCTGAACAGGTATATTAGAATTGTTATTATCAACACCCACATTGGCGTTGTCCCCTAGAGGTGGCTGATTATATTTATCAACTTCTTCTTCCTCCTCATTACCCATTACTTGATGTTCAAGTACAGCCAAACAATCTCTTGTGTCCAAAAGGGCAGCAAGGATATCATCAAGTTTCTAGGTAGTTGTTGCTCCTTCCTCAGGCAGAGCGTTATTTGCAACATTTCCTCTTGTTTTAACCATTTTTTGTTACAAGAAAAATTAAGTTTCATCAGATTATGGACACAATAGGTCCAATAGCTGCAACTTTCAGCTCTGATACCAAGATGTAACATTCCCATTTTAAGACTTTAGAAACAGGGGAATTTTTTTTAAATATATAACGTCCACTGTTCTAAATAAAACATTATTTAGAACAAACATTCCATTCCAATCAAGTTTAAATAGATAACCATATGCAGTTGTAATGACTCGGTGATCCACCGATCTATTCATTTCATAACTCGATAAGCTACTGATCTATTTATGTTATCTTATGTATTGAATATATATTGTGTACTTCGTATACTTGGTTTTCCTACCCTAGAAAGGGTATTGAGTGATCTGTTTAAAGAACATATATGAATATCTGTTACCAATATTCATCGGATATCACGTTGCTTTAAACTTGGTGACATAGGACAATGCAACCAGTAGTTTGCGATTGTGATACTTTGGCCAAAGATTTACAAAAAACTATGTATGTCACTATTCCTAGATGACATACTCATCATAATGGAATACATCCTTCACCTCACTCCTCTATTATCCTGATTGGTCTTTACTAACTACCGTTAGTCCACTTGTCCCAGGTGTAACCCTATCCCTAGTTAGGAACATAACCTATTATAGGAAGATGCTCACAATGGCTTAGGGTAAATGGGCATACTTAGTTGACCTAAGTCAACCAGATGTGCCAAGGTACCCTGAGCCATTAGAAGCTAATTCCTATCCTAAATATGCCTCTAACCTGACCTAGAGAGAAACTAAGTTCAAGTCCAAGTTCTTAGTGTGTGTAGATCTGGATGATCAATGCAGTAGGGTGATGCCACATCTCAACTACAACACTGTATTCTTGAGAAGACTCGAGTCTTCTCGAAATTATAGCCCTGTAATTGGCATGTGTAAAATTCTTGCAGAAACTACCTCATCGAGATGTACATACCCCAAGGAGATCATTAATGAATTATTAATTTGGATTAAGTCTTGATTACAACAATCTTGCTAAACCATAATCCAACACTGCATAAGTTCTTTCCTAAATTTATTTCATTTAGTCCATGTAGAACTTCATTAAACTTATGGTTTCTTTTAATGTTCATTTTCTCAGTTAAATCGGCAATTAACCAAAACAAGACAATGATATCATAAGTTTCTTTTTAAATATTCTTTAACTTCAAGGAAGGTTTAACAACCATGTATATCCAATTAAAGTATATTTCATACTAAATGAAGTCTAATAAATAGTAATCATACCTCCAATCATTTTAGGTTTATATTCAATTGATAGAGAGAAAGAGTCTTTCTCTACATGATTAAGTATTAGGGTATATCATTCACAATATCCATATTTCTTAATACATGTTCGTTATGCATCACATTATTATGTTAAATTATTTAGATAAAACACATCATATTATGCAACTCAACAAGTTGCTTCATTATAGGGGAAATTGAAATAATTCCCATTATCCATTTTATCAAAGATAACAAGATAAGCATAACACAATATAAATAATATCAACAAGATTGAACTTTCATCTTCTTTATAAAAGTACGAGATAATTTTCACAACCCATGCAAATAAAACACAACTTTTAATTCATCATTACAACTTATACAATTTACAAGACTATGCTCTTTAGGAAATCGCATAATAACATCCCTCATTCTATAAAGCATACAAATTTTCTTTACAATACAACAAAAGAATGAATCAGAATTCTTTACTAAGAATTATACCTATATTAGCCAATGCATCATATAAGTTTTTTCCTTCTTTTACCACTTAAATCGTCCATCTACAAAAATAGCTAGCACGGGTCAATTCAATGAACTGAGCAAGATAAGCACTAATCATTAAAATGAAGTGCATTCCACTAATTGTTTCATTAAAGAAACACTTCTTTAATGAGATAATTAAATCACCATACAATCAACATAAGTGATAACAATAGAAAGGAAGTTCATTAACAAATCTAGATTAACTTTAAAGAGAAAAGCAAAATATAATAAACAATATCTGCCTAAGATCTTAAAGTTCTAATAATCCCATCAATGGCTTGTAAAAAACAATATATCTTACCATCCCATTGTCTCATAATTCCATCCTGATAGAATACCATGATTATCTTTTTAAGAGACAGAATAAATGTATACAACATGGTTCTTTCAATGATGATTCATCTAAATTATAAGTAAGGAATACAAAGAACCATTATATACCTTGCCCAAACCTATAACATCAGAAAAATAGACCAGATTATAACATGAGTTACCTATTCCTTTCCGGGATAACAATATTACACATTCAATCATTAAAATATACATCAAACAGAATTCCATAACCAAACAAGAAGGTAAGGAAAACCATAACAGTCCAACTGCAACTCCAATTCCAACTTTCCATGAAGAAATTATCAAACAAAGATGAGAAAACAATGATCACAAACAAAGCAGCCCCGAAGAGGAGTTAATCTCTACTCAAGCTCTTCATAAAGGATAAAGAGTATAAGAGACATTCTACTTATTTCCATATAAACTAGGCAATACTAGTCAAGAACAGTCAAACCCATAAGTATCAATGTACTTAATTATCAGAACCTTCCTGGCTACTAGCTCTCAACATTATTTCAATCAATGATTCGAACAAGGTAGAGAAATAGGTCAAGAAAAATCACTATTTCCAAATAGAATCGAGTATAGAAAAGTTCAACTATTGAGCCTATCCAAGGATAGAGAAAAAGTTAATCTATTAAGGAAAGATCCATTTAATAAATCATTTCATACAACTAAAGAAAAGGAATTCCAATTTCAATTTAAATATGGTTGAAAGCATACTGTAGACCCGAACCAATATACTACTCACAAAATAATACATATACATACTTTTCTTTCTCAAAGAGAAACCAAAGTTTTATTCATTGTATCAGTCTAGAATAACATCCCAAGACAACAAATGATAAGGTTCAGAGTTACCTATGAACCCAAGATTGGAGACTTACAAATGCCTCTCCATGAAATACAAAAGTTAAGTAGTTCGTAATTCAAAGAATCAAACTCAATACAACTAAACAGAGAAGGAATCCTTCCTAATTATTTCAGTGCCTAAGGTAATATCCCAAATCTTCCACTAAGACCCAATTTTATTCGAAGAGACAAAATAGAGAGAAAGAAGCAGAAACATTTCAGTCAGAAGATGTCTCGATCATAATTCCCAATCAATAGGACAAAATTCAAAACGTAACCCCCATCTCCACAAAATTGCGATAGAGGTGACTTGGCTTCAACAAAATAGTCAACCCAGAATGCGGGTTTCTTCCAAACAGTGGGGAAAGAACATCCCACTCTATTCTCATACCAAAACCATCTCAAGGGAGTCGTTACAATCATAGAATTAGAGTTCTAAGTTTCTAAATGCATACGTTTAAAGTTGCAGATCTCAAAGATATTTTTAAACGACTCAAACAAGTTCCCACTCAGTTCCCTAGTGAGTATTCGCTCAAGTAAAGAGTTATAACTTATTCGTTAATAAAATAATAACCCAATACAAAATACCTGGATAGATTCAAATGAATTGACCAAATACGAGTCCATAACACTCAAGTGTTAAATAGAAGTACAGAGATGAATCCGAGCTTCGAACACAAACATTCAGAACCACACTAGCAAGATAATGCGAGTACAGTGATAAAAATGAACTCCAAGCAATAGTTCAGTAATACATATGTTTCACTAGGAAAATGTTTGGTTCCTTTTAGAAACAGATAAGGTTAGGGTTAGGAGGAATACCTGTAGAATGTCGAGATGGTGTGCGCGTACCGTAGAGAAAGATCAAGCTGACTGCGGAGAACTCCTTCTTGTCTTGGAAGGACTACCTGCAAATAAGAACACAAGACCACAAGATTTTGATTAAACAATAAATGAGGAAACTACCTTGGGCCCAGGAAATATAAAACTTCCTTTCGAAGGTTATCAGTTCCCCTGCTAATATGAATTAACACAAAAGACTGTAAAGTATCAATTAAATTATTTCATTGAACTGGGTAGGGGAAAGGCTAGTTTTATGGTTTTGATCAGAGGAACCGATGGCGGTTACTGATAGCCGATGCCGGTTACTGATAGCCGATGCCGGTTACTGATAACTGATACCGGTGGGTTCTAGGATCTTCTTGGTAGCTATGGTGTTTGTAAGGCTGGTTTATGGATGATATTAGGAAATGAGATGATGAGGGGTAAAAGAATAACAGTTAGATGCAATGGCACGTTAGGTAGTGGACTCAGGGATGGATTTATGAGGACTGTGATTTAAAAGGCATAAGAAATGTTATAATAGAGGACATGCAAGATGTGACTTACCGGTTTTGACAAAGATGCAAGTTGATCTCCTTGGTTGCAAGCACTTCTGGTTTCTTCACTCGTCTCTGCTTGGTTAAGTGAAGATCTGGACTCTGTTTTTCGCTTGCAATGCTCTCTGTTGATCCAGAAATCCTTTGACTGATCTCCAAAATGAAATTCCGATCCATTGTTTTGGTTTGGGGAGCCCATTTATAGGGAACCGATGGCGGTTGCGTAACCGACGGTGGTCGAGTAGGAACCGGCATCGGTAAGGAAAAAGTAGGCTATTTTTAGTAAAATAGCCCACCTTCCCTGCTTTTCTCCCGAGAGATCAGTTGTGGGCTCGGTCAAGTGACTAGAAGATCGGTTTTGGGTGCGAGAAAGGGGTCATTAGTTATGGGTGTAGGTGTGGACCAGGTTATGGGTCTTAATTAGGTTAGTTTTAGGGTTAGGGCTAGGTCATGATGAAGTGGCAAAGTGAGGTGGTAGGTAGGGTGATGTGGATTTATCAATTAGAAGGCAATCAATAAATAATTGTGTAAGGTTTAGGTGATGAGGTTATATTGCGAGATGAGATGCGGGTCACAAGGGGTCGTAAGACACGAATTTGGTGTCTACATTAGCCCCTTATTGTCATGTAGCTTGTTTTGTAAAGCTGCGCGGACAATAATATGAAGTGGTTTCTCCTGTTAAGGATATATGTAATCCCCCTCAAATCTATCATAGATTGAGTGAATGGGAAATTAGGGATAGGGTTGATAAAGGGTGAATGTTGTAGAGAGGATGGTAAGGTGGTGGGGTAGGTCCAAGGAAGTAGACGCATGTTGAAATACAATAGTACGACTAGGGTACATGATTTGACGAGCAAACCAGCAATGTATAGGCAAAGGTCGATAGTTTATCCAAACAAGGGTGATATAATCCTGGTATCCAAGGCATAGGAAGTAGCTCCAGGGTATATAACAGGTAAGGTACAGGAACGTTTAGGCATGTTCGGCAAGTACCAAATGGTTGGTTTGGTTGAGATAAACATCATGGTCTAGGTCTAGGCAAAGTTGGTCGATAGATCAAGTTAAGGACCCTAATCATGCTAAAACATGAACAAGTGATCTCGATTGAACAAAAGGTACATGATGGATGGACAAAATAAAACGTTGATTGTGGGTATGGTATTGAAGTGATACGGCCTTGGGTCGGGCCAAGTTGTTGGGTTGTGGCCTTACGTCAGGCCATAAGGGTAGAGTGAGGCTGTGGGTTGGGCCAAATTGTTAGAGCGAGGCCTTGGGTCGGGCCAAATAGGTAGGTTGAGGCCTTGGGTCAGGCCAAATGGTTAGGGCGAGGCCTTGGGTCGGGCCGAATAGGTAGGTTGGGGCCTTGGGTCGGGCCAAATAGGTAGGTTGAGGCCTTGTGTCAGGCCAAATGGTTAGGGCGAGGCCTTAGGTCGGGCCAAATAGGTAGGTTGAGGCCTTGGGTCGGGCCAAATGGGTAGGTTGAGGCCTTGGGTCGGGCCGAATAGGTAGGTTGAGGCCTTGGGTCGGGCCAAATGGGTAAACAAATGGTGCTCAGCAAAGGTGGATATAGGTGATATGTGGTTAAAAAGGGGCAAATGGTAAATAAGGGCAAAGAATGGGGTGAAAGTTGGGTAGAGAACCGATGTCGATTCTGAATGACCGATATCGGTTAAGGAACCGATACCGATTCCTTAGGGCAAAATGAAACCGATATCGGTGAAAGGCGAAAAACCTATAAAAAGAAAATTACGGCTTGTCATTGTCACTTTGTTATTTGCAAACCAAATCGACTTGTCTGACGTGGAGAGTTGAGATTAGAGGCTTGATTGAGTGAGGTGGAGCTATTGTATTGGCGGAGAGAGTTGATAGTGGGCCCGATTAAGGAGGAGGCAGCAGTTGATTGGCCGGGGACCCAGCAGATTAGGATTGGAGCCATGGCACAGGCAGGAGGAGCTGGAGGGCTGGACCAGCTGGACCGCTACCACCCATCCCACCACGACGACGTGTTGTCATTCGGGTAGATTCAAAACTCTTTAATTTGGTGATTTGGTTGTATTATGCTAAATTGGGGGTTTGGGTAGGAATTAACCTTTTTTAGGAAATAATGAGAAAATGGAAATGATTTGAAAAAGGGAGAGGGTAGATAGGCTAGATAGGCTAAGGTGGGTAGGTGGGTAAGTTTTTAGGGTATTTGGGTGGGTAGATGGGTAGAAATAGGTAAAAAAACGGGTTTTGGGGGCCGTGCGGGGGTTCGGCTCCGGGAGAAGACAGTGACCGATGTCGGTCACTAAGCGACTGGCATCGGTCGCACAATTTTAGGGAAAGGGAGTGTTGTTGGTGACCGGCGTCGGTCATGTATCGGCCGGCGTCGGTGTTGGGTTGTGGGTGGGTGTGGGTTTATTGTGGAGAAGGGTTTTGTGTGGGGGTTGGGTTAGGGGTGGAGAAGGGTTTGGTGTAGGGTTGGGTCGGGTTTGAGTTGGAGGTGGGAGAAGGGTTTGGTGTAGGGTTGGGTTGGGTTTGAGTTGGAGGTGGGGTGGAGAAGGGTTTGGTGTAGGGTTGGGTTTTGGGTTTTTGGGTTAGGGGTGGAGAAGGGTTTGGTGGTGGGTCGGTGTGGGTGTTGGGTTGGGTTTGAGGTGGAGGTGGGAGAAGGGTTTGATGTAGGGTTGGGTTTTATGTGTTTTGTTTGGGTTTTGTTTTTGTTGGTTTTGGGTGGGATGGTTTTGGGTTTTTAGGGTGGTAGGTTGCTAGAGGGGGGGGTGGTAGAGAGTCGGGGTATGGTCGGGGGGATAAAAAAGGGTGTTTAGATGATAAAGTAGATGTTTTAATAAAGAGTAGGTCTAAGGATGTGGGTTGGTTTTGCAGGCATGTCAGCAGTTGACGATGTGGGATAGGATGCCCCCGCTGTTGGTGCGGATGAGACCACACGTATCTATGGCTCATTGGGCCATCATGCGCGAGGTGGGACTCGGTGGAGTCCAGAGGTACAGAGCGATAGAGAGAGATCACAGCCTGATGGTCGCCCTCATCGAGAGATGGGATCCGGCGACCAATGTGTTCCATCTCCCGACTGGGGAGATGACCGTCACATTGGAGGATGTGTATCACATCCTTCGGTTACCTATCGAGGGAGAGGTAGTCTTCCAGGTAGATTCAGAGACTGCCATGGATAGCATACTGCAGGTTTTTGGGGATGCAGCCGCGTTATTGACCTACCATAGCGCGAGTATCGGGTACGGTGACATGTACCATGCGCATCGACACGAGACACGACTGGCTGTGTTGATGATGGTTGGGATCACCTGCTTCGCCCTCCCGGACTCAGAGGGAGGCCACTTCCCACGAACATTGATGGGGGTACTGCTTGAGATGGTGGAGGAGCACACATGTTATGCCTGGGCACCAGTATATCTGGTGCAATTGTACAGGGAGCTATGGGGCTATCGCCGGAGGAGCTGATTCGGTATTTGCTCTACATTTTTGTTGCATTGTTGGGCATACGAGCACATCGTATGTATCAGGCTAGTAGGGTTACCCCAGCAGCCAGGGCCACAGGTCATATACCGATATGGCTTTCAGAGGTGGTTGGGGGTCGTGGGCCAGCCACGAGCAGTTGTTGCAGGTCGGGATGTGGCATACTATAGACATTTGCTAGAGGGCCTTACAGTAGTAGACATTGTATGGAGACCCTACAGAGGTCACCACCCTGGCAGAGGAGCCCGCTTACAGTTGCCCCTAATCCAGTACACATTCTGGATAGCAGGACGGAGGCCAGGAGAGTACGAGCGGATACCCCTGGAGAGGGTACGCAGGCAGATGGGGCTGCGACAGGATGAGCCACCTCCCTTCCCTCAGTACAAGAGGGATGATGTAGAGGCCCCACTGCCTGCACCACAGCCTTTGGATCTAGATTGGGTAGCGAAGAGGTTAGCAGGTGAGGGTGTAGATGATGCTGGGTGCACGGGAGCATACAGGGTGTGGTGGGCTGGGCAGAGGGCAGCCAGGATAGTACCGCCTGCACAGCCAGACTTGGCTGCAGTTATAGGAGAGAGAGATTAGCTCAGGGGTCAGGTACAACTCTTACAGGGGCAGCTAGCTGCGGCACAGGCACAGATAGGTGTCTTACAGGGGCAGCTAGCCCAGGCTCAGGCACAGGCACAGGCAGCACCACCACCAGCACCACAGCCACAGGTGCAGGTACAGGCAGCAGCACACGTGCCGGCACCACCGCGGCCACAGGCACCACCAGCAGCACCAGCACAGGCTCAGGGGGCATTGGTTGTAGATGCCAGGGGACCAGCCCCAGCTCCGTCAGTGGCTCGAGAGTGCTATATGGAGGTTAGAGCAGAGGCCCGATATTATCAGGATATTCTTGATGGTACCGGAGTCGAGTATCAGGCTTATGCAGCGCATAGGGCAGAGACCTCTCACAGCCAGAGATCTCAGGGAGGTGCAGCCACAGCTGGCGTGTCCGTGACGGGCAGGAGGCGAGAGGCACCACAGGGACCAGCGTGGAGAGGTGCCGAGGGCGGTGGGGAGAGCTGAGAGATCTCAGACATGGTTGTTGTATTTGAGAGATGGGCACCGGTCTGCGAACTGGGTGTATTGATTGAGGCCTGCGTGCCTATGTATTATTCATGTATTCATTCATTCATTTATTGTATACCGACCTGCGAGCCGAGTAGGGGTTGTATAGTGGATACCGGTCTGCGAGCCGAGTATATAGCTATTTTTGATACGAGGGACCGACCTGCGAGCCGAGTCGAGATTTTTTGACAGTTATTGCGGCCTGCGTGCCGGCTTTGTTGTATGATGAGATCACAGAGGCCCCGATGTAGGGCACATTGTATTTTTGAAAACTTGTATATATATATATATAGAGACGATGTTTTGATCCACATGCAGTGTTCAAAATGTGTTTAAATATTTAGTTAATGGCTGGTAATATATAGAATGTGTGATGAGTTTAATTGACATGTTGATAGATGGATGATGCTGATGTTTTTATTTTTTTGTACGTATATATGAATGTCATGTTATGTGATGAATTGGTGGTTTTGTGACATTGTGATATATATAACTGATGAGTTGGATCCAAATGATGTATAGATTGATAGTTTCTTGATATCCGTAGTTGATGGTTTGTGTATTTGTATAAAATAAATGATGTTAATGAAATTGTAATGCTATGTGTGGTGGATGAATAAATGTGGTAAATTGTGTTGTTTATGCAGGAAAAGAGGCGGGCGCGACAAAAATTTAGGTGAGAAATGAAGAAAAGAACGCTGTTGAGAAAAGGTAGGTGTGTAACCGATATCGGTTAAGGAACCGATATCGGTAGCTGATAGACCGATATCGGTTAAGTAACCGATACCGGTTATTTAGGTATGAGCTTTTCTAAAAATAGAAAAGCTAGGGTGGCAACTTAAGTTTTAATTTTAGAGCCATGCAAGAGGTTAAATACGCGAACGCGACGCTTTTTGACGACTGAGACAGGTTTTTGCATGAGAGATTTGAGTGATAAGGAGAAAAGAGACAGGGAAGGTGATTGTGATCTGAGATTCAGAAGATAGAAAGGCAGGTTTGAAAAAGGTGGTAATAATGGCAGGACAAGGAGAAACATCCAGCAGGCAGGGACAAGAGGGAAGACAAGGGCCACCTCAAGCTACCGCAAACCAAGAGGTAACGTTCTGTTTGTGATTTGACTACTGCATGTTTTGTGAATAAGATGGGGGAGAGTAGGTGGGTAGATATGAGAAAGGAAACATGATAACAAAGGTTGCAGGTGAGGTAAGTGTTACGGGGTAGGTAATCAGGGGTTTCAGGTATGTTCGTATGTATTAAAATGAATAAACGAGCAAATTATTGTCGTAGGTGGTTGTTTTTAAGGAAGATGTATGTAATTGACAGTGACTGGTAGCGGTTAGAGGTAACCGGTATCGGTTACTGAACCGATACCGGTTATGTATAACCGATACTTGTTACTGGAGGAATTTCCAGAATGTTTTGAAAAACCCTGATGGATTGAATGGTTGTTTGTTGTTTTGGTGTATGCAGGCAGAGGCAGGGTTGAGGATGAATGATAGTGTGCCAGCGCTGTTGTCACGAATCCGAGCGGATGTAACACCAGCGGAATGGACATTGATAAATCGTTTGGGGTTAAGTGGAATCCATTATTATTCACGAATCACACGTAACCATGGTATGTTACAGGTGTTGATTGAGAGATGGAATCCCGAGACAAATACCTTTTATCTGCCAACAGGGGAGATGACAGTAACATTGGAAGATGTGTTTCGTATTTTGAGACTCCCTATTACAGGAGAACCAGTATATCAGGAACTACCTAGCGTGGCACGGGGAGTGATAACCGCAGTATTTGCTCCATACGCACGAGACTTAACACAGCGAGGTTTGTCATTCACATATGGGGTAATGTATGCAGCACACCCTGAGGAGACAAGGTTAGCAGTGATATTAATGATAGCGGTAGGGTATTATGCATTACCGAGGGCGGAAGGGGGAAGATTTCCAAAGGCATTGATGTGTGTTATTTGGGAGATGATAGAAAGGAACGTGACTTTTGCATCGGCACCTGCATATTTGGCGGAGCTATACAGGGGTTTATGGGCTTGTAGGCGAAATCACAGGATGACACTGGATAGTTCATACTTATTACACTGTTGGGCCTATGAGCACATTGTTTGTGTGCGACCAATAGGCCGACCCATCCAGTCGGGAGAAACTGGAGTGCAGAGGTTGGGATTCAGACGATGGGTCCAGACAGAACAAGAGGCCAGATCCCAGGCCGTGACGGGTGATATTGTGTATTACAGGCAGGTATGGGAGAGGGTGACGGTTGCGGACATCTGTTGGAGGCCTTACGGTAACTATATGGTAACAGAGAGCATAGCTAAGGAGTTAAGGGGTGTAGAGAGAATGAGGTGGATCGCGGGGCACAGGCCAGGTGAATATGAGAGGATTCCTATAGATCACGTGCGGCGACAATTTGGATTTGTGCAGGATATACCCCTGGCTTATAGACCATATATGAGGATCAACGCAGAGGCAGTACTCTCACCTCCCCAGCCAACACCTCCAGAAGGTCCTGAAGAGGTAGCAGCCGATCGCAGGGTAATGGACGTAGGAACGACAGAGGCCTATAGATTATGGTGGGCAGCGGAGCTGCGAGGTATACGTGATTGTCCTGACATAGCTGTGATTACAGCAGAGAGGGATCGTCTGCAGCGTTTAGTTCAGCAGCTCCAAACGCAGGTGAATGAGACAAGAGGATTGTTAGCAGTTGCGGAGTCACGGGCGGGGAGACTAGAGGCTGGAGTCCTCCATGCGAGAGGGCGTATTCATATGTTACAGGAGAGATATGCAGATCAGTGGGCAAGTACCAATAGCCGTGGTACCTTTGAGGACAGAGAGGCCCGACGAGAGGGGTCGACGATCACGATCATCACCTAGGTCGGGATGAATCGTGAGGGTTTAAGTAAATGTTATAGAGGTATAAAAATAAAGATGTCGACCTGCGTGTCGATGATAGAGAAGATGTATTTGTTTAACATCTAAATAAAACTGAATATGTATGTTGATTTGAGTTACGATAATAATAAGAATGTTTGTGTTTTGATTTTCGGTGTTTTGAAAAAAGGATAAAGAGGAATGTGATGAAATAGAAATACACAAAAATATTTATATTTACCACACATGATAGGTTATGGTAGGGGATGGTCGAGCTAACCTTGGGAGACCCCATGTCTCCTAAGCGCTGCCTACATAGCCCATTGCACAAAGCAAGGAAGGGCCTCAGACCGATGTAGTTCTCCCTTAGGATCAGGGAGAGGCGAATTCAGGCAATTTGGTACGGTTTAGGCAATTGGTTGGTTGGTAAAAATATTAAGATTAGTAAAGGTAAGGTTGATGGTGTTGGTAATGAATTGGTGATGTTGTAAAAGGTATAAGGGAAGCGAAAGTTAGCCTACCCAAGTAGAAGGGAACCATGTCCTGATTAAGGTCAACACACAATCCTAGATGCGAGGAAAAGCAGAAAGAGTGCTCTGTAGGTGAAAAGAGCTAAACAAACCACACAACGTAGAATGAGCTTGGAGCCCTAGGTACCGTGCATAGACGAGAAGTCAATCAGTGAAAAGAGTTGTGTGATCACAATATATCGAGCGTACATTACGTCCCTTGAGTTGAAACAAATGGTGAGGTGAGGTGGGTGATATAGCTGAGGTACGGAGAACTTATTACAAAGTGAGTGTTCTGACGGAAGAGAACCTACCCTAAATAGACAAGTCCATGACTCAAAAGTTCTTTTGAATGAGGCTTTTATTTTATTGAATGTAGACTGATCGATGCGGGAAGTCTACAAGGGATATTGATTGTATTATTCTTGAGGTCTTCACGAAGCTGATCGATGTGAGAAGCTTCTGATAAAGGCTGACTGTGCATAGCTGTCCTTCGAGGGAGCAGTCTATTTATAGTAGCAGATATGATTTAAATACATAGCTGTCCTTCGAGGGAGCAGTCTATATATATAATAGCATCAACAGTTTTTGACATATAGCTGTCCTTCGAGGGAGCAGTCTATAGATAACTAGATGTCCTTGTGACGTGAAGCATCTAGGTTTGTAGGAAGTTTGACTCAAGAAAATCCCATAAGAATACGACTTATTTTAATACGTTGAAGTCATGGACTAGACTAAAAAGGGGAAGGCATCGTTAAGGGGAGGTGAGAGGTGAGCTTGATTTTATTTCGAGATGTAGGAAACAAGTGCATGTGGTGGTATGGGAGCTCAAGGGACGAGCAGTAGGCAGATAAGAAGTGATATAACACTAATTTCAACAATAGAATGGTCGAAGATGCAAGGCATTAAGGGGTTTAGGCTCAGGTTTACCATTAAGGGAAGCTAAACGATAAGTGCCTGATCCATAGGTGTGAGTGATTATATAAGGCCCAATCCAATTGGGAGTAAATTTTCCACGTTTGCTCTTTTCTAGTTTAGTGACATGTTGATTCTCTTTGAGGACAAGATCACCAACCTTAAAAGTACGCTCATGAAGTCGCTTATCATAAGCACGTTTGATATGTTTTTGATAGATTTGAAGGTGATCAAGAGCTGTAAGACGGCGTTCGTCAAGAAGCTCCAATTGGGCTAACCGCTCTTGGCAGAAATCATCGTTGGTGAGAATATCCTGAAGAGATATTCTAAGGGAGGGTATTTGTATTTCGAGAGGCAAAACAGCCTCGGTACCGTATACCAAAGAAAAAGGTGTGGCATTAGTAGAAGTACGAATGCTAGTACGATAAGCCCAAAGGGCAAAGCGAATGTGATCGTGCCAATTTTTGCCGGAGTCATTGACAACTTTCATGAGGATTTTGGTTAGTGTTTTATTAGAAGATTCAGCCTGACCATTGGCCTGCGGATAGTAGGGTGATGAGAAGCTAAGTTTGATACCAAAGTTGTCGCAAAGGTCTTGCAACAACTTGTTTTTAAAAGATTTTCCATTATCTGTTATTAGGCGATGAGGAATACCAAAACGACAGATAATGTGATGGTTAATGAATTCGACAATTTTTTCTTTTTTGATTGAAATGAGTGGAATAGCCTCCACCCATTTTGTGTAATATTCGGTCGCTGTGATTATCCAACGGTGACGTTGTGAAGAGGTTGGGTGAATCTCACCAATAAGGTCTAAACCCCATTGTGAGAAGGGCCAAAGATCTCGAGCGACCTGGAGCGGGTGGCTAGGAGTATGTTGAAGGTTGGCATGTTGCTGACACATAACACAACGCCTAACATATTCGTAGCAGTCGTTATTGAGAGTAGGCCAATAATAACCAAGGCGAATGATTCGTTTGGCCACGGCAAGGCCGCTAAAATGTCCACCACAAATACCGTCATGGACCTGTTGGATGGTATGAGTGGCCTCCGCGCCAGTTAGACAGCGAAGGAGGATGCCATCAAAGCCACGTTTATAGAGGAGTCCCCCCATGACAACATAACGCGAAACACTTTTAAGAAAAGCACGTTTGCCGTTACTAGTAAGGTCAGAAGGGAGAACAGAGGTTGTAAGGTAGTCGTGAAATTGGTGGTACCAGGTATCCTGCGAACTAGTAGACACAGTATTTATCGTACAAACTACCGGTGTTGAATAGGATGGGACAAAAAGTTGTTGGACCACGACGAATAATTCAGAGTCAGTTGGTGCGGTGGGAATTTGCGAGGCTAAGCAAGCCATAGTGTCCGCAAATTTGTTAGTGGAGCGTGGAATGGTTTGTATAGAATAGTGAGTAAATAAGGCTAGAAGTGAATCCACGTAGTGTTTGTATTTTTGAAGTTCCTCGTTTTTGCATTGGTAGATGCCCATAACTTGATTGACTACCAATTGAGAGTCGCCAAAAATGTTGATAGATTTGATGCCTAAGTGTAACGCAACTTGGAGACCCAGAACAAGGGCCTCGTATTCCGCTGTATTATTAGTGCAAGGGAAATCAAGCCGGAATGAAAGAGGTATAGGTTCAACGTCGAGAGGAATGAGAACAATGCCGGCTCCTCCGCCACTCTGGCATTTAGATCCATCGAAGAAGAGGGTCATTTGATACAACTCTTCCCGGAGTGAAAGAGTGGCGATGAGTTCGTCGGGGAAGGTAAAATTGGTAAATTTTTCCCCAGGTAAAGGGGCCTCTACAAGTTGGTCTGCAAGAGTTTTTCCTTTGATTGACTTCTGTTGTACGAATTCAAGGTCAAGGTCAGCGAGGAGCATAAGCCATCGAGCGATACGTTGGTTTAGATGCGGTTTGGCGTACATATAATGAATGGGGTCTGTGTTGGTGATGACAAAAGTTTTGTGAGTCAGGAGGTAATGTCAGAGTTTGGTGGCTACAAATGATAGGGCAAGGCACAATTTTTCTACATGTGTATACCTAGTCTCATAATCCACTAGGGTACGACTTATATAATAAACGGCCTGTTCTCGTCATGCTGAATCCCGATGTGCGAGCATAGCACCTATAGCATGGTCAGTGGCGGAAAGATAAAGGTAGAAAGGGCGGTCGTCCTGGGGTGGGATAAGCACGGGTGGCTGCAAGAGATAGGATTTGAGAGCTTCGAAGGCTTGGTGACACTCCTCACTCCATTGAAAGGCAATGTTCTTTTTAAGAAGGTGATGAAAAGGTTGACACCGATCCGAGAGTTGGGAGATGAAACGTCGGATAGATTGGAGCTTACCTTGTAAACTACGCAATTGTTTGAGATTTTTGGGTGGGGGCATTTCTAGGATAGCTTTGACTTTAGATGGATCGACCTCAATGCCACGCAAAGAGACGATAAAGCCAAGAAGTTTTTCCGAAAGAACACCAAAGACACATTTCTTTGGTTGAAGGCGGACAGAATATTGTAACAGGCGATCAAAAATAATGGTTAAAACATCAAGATGTTCACTACGATGTTTAGACTTGCCAAGAAGATCGTCGACGTAATCTTCAAGGATAGTGTGCATAATGTCATGAAAAATGTAGGTCATAGCCCGCTGATAGGTTGCACCAGCATTCTTAAGGCCAAACGGCATGACACGATAACAGAAGGTTCCCCAAGGAGTTATGAAGGCAGTTTTGTGTTGATCGGCAGGGGCAACCAAAATTTGGTTGTATCCTGAAAAGCCATCCATGAGAGAGAGCATCTCATGACCTGCAGTTAGATCAACAAGTTGGTCAATGCTAGGTAAGGGGAAGTCATCCTTAGGGCAAGCGAGGTTAAGATCCCAGAAATCTGTGCATATCCGAAGTCCCCCTGTCGCTTTAGTGACAGGTACGATGTTAGAAATCCATTGAGGATAGTCAATAGGCAAGATGAAGGAAACAGAAAGGAGTCGTTGGAGCTCCTTTTTGACCAAGAGAGCAATGCGTGGATGCATTTTTCTCAATTTCTGTTTGATTGGTTTGGAATCGGGGTTTAGGGTGATGTTATGGATGGCAATGGTAGGATCAATTCCTGGCATGTCAGCGTAAGACCATGCGAAAGCTTGGTTTCGAGCACGGAGAAAGGTAGTAAAGGCGGCTTGTTCTGATGTGTTAAGGGATTGTCCAATCTTCACAATGTGAGGATCCTCCTCCGTGTGGATGTTGATTTCTATGGTAGATTCGTTCAGCATGGTTTGGGTTTCAGATGGTAAGGCTCGTTGAATATAAGAATCATCCACGCCAAGGTAAGTGAGGATGGAGTCGTCATCCTGGCATTCAACAACATTAATCAAAGGCGAATCCTCTTCGATCATGTCTGGATACAGAAGGGGAAGAGAAGATGGGTCCTCATTATCACGTTGATAAGTGAGAGGACCTATGAAGATGGCATTTATGAAAAGAAAAAGTTAGGAGGGATAGATTCAGGGTCCATCGATTCTGTGGGTGATGATGGTAAATTGGGTGATGATGGTTCGGTAGGGGTGACGTTGTCTTCTTCCAGAATACAGCTGACACGAGGTGTCTCCTGTGTAGGTGTTTCAGGAAAACCGAGACCACTGCGATCATTATGTTTGCGTGTGGTGATGGGGATGAGCGTATGTCGGCCTTGTTCATAAAGACCAAAACCAAAGCCTTTCCAAGCACAGCGAGTCAAGAAGGTGAGGGCGAAGCGACGATTTGTCAGGTATTGAAAATCGGATTGGAAGGGGACCACACCAAGAGGAGGTTCAGGGGTAATGGAAGATGCATCAACACCCCCATATGTTAGGTTGGTGCGGCAATGGGGTGGTCCGTAAGAGATTACCTCCCCCACGCGACGGTCGTAGGTGGGATGTGCATGTAATTGTCCGTACTCTTGCGGGGTAGGGAAAGAACTAACGTTATATAGGCGGTACTCCCCCAGCATAAGGCGCTTAAAAACATCTACTAAGGGGTCGGAGGTTGGAATGTTAGCTGCGGGAAGGGAAGTGGTTTTTGCGATGGTGGTTTCATCAGTTGAAGGCATAGGTGCGGTTGAGGTGGATGGTTGAGGTACATTTGAAGAGGATGGTTGGGTTGAATTTATGGGTGTCTTGATTGGTATAAGCACATCGTTAGGGCGGTATAACATATTGCAGGTTTTAAAGGGGGGAGGGTCAGCTTTTACGGTGTAGGACTTCCCCTCGTACTCAAATTTTATGCATCTATGTAATGTTGAGGGAACGCATCCCATGGCTCGGATCCAAGGACAACCTAGCAATATATTATATTGGAACTCTCCCTCCAAGACATAGAAGAGTTCGGGTAAAGTACGTGGTCCTACCCGAATGTTGAGGATCACGGTGCCTAAGGTAGAAGTAATAGCGTCATTGAATGACCGCAACATGATGGGGTTGGCACACATGCAAATAGAAGGGATATTCATTTGTTGGAAGGCTTTTGAAGAGATGATGTTTAGGCTAGCACCCCCGTCAATCATAACATGACGTACCCGAATGTCCCGAATGTAAGCTGAGATGAAAAGAGCAGGGTCAGGATCTTCTGTACCAAAGTCAACAATTTCGTCTTCGGAGAAACTGATTGCAGCAGCTTGTTGTACAGAGACAGAAGTGGTTGGGGCAGTGGGTTGTTTGGTGAGAGAAGCAACGTGATTGGGTGTTAGAATGGAGGCGACAGGTAGGGTTTCATTAGGTAAAACCTCTATCCCTTGAAGGATCTCAACGAGAGCTTGTCGATGAGATTCAGAGGTCTGAATGAGATCATATAGTGTCATTTTTACGGGTGATTGGTGAAGCTGTTTAATCATATTTCGGTGGGCAATGCCATTAGAGACGGGATAGGCGGGTCCGCGAATGACCACTTTAGGTGGTGGTGCAATCGGGATGTTTGACGGAGAAAGAGATGCCGCAGGTGTGTTTTCTTTTGCTTTCCCATTGTTTTTCTGCCCTCGAGTAGCGACACTAATCATATTAATCTCGTAGACCTGAGATGAGGAAGATGGTTGGGATAACTCATGGTCTTCAAGAGGTGGGGTTGTAATAATGATAGATCTTGGTGAGGCGGGGGACAGATTGTATAGGAGAGGGAATGGAAACTAAAGGTCTCTCCCTTCGTAAGTTGTCTTTCTTAATCTTTCTATCCAGGAGAGGTGACTGACGAAGGATGGTTTTTAGAGCTTTGCATCCCTCCACATCATGTCCTGGTGTGCGGTGATAAGCACAGATTTTAGACTCATCGTAACCCATAGGTCGGGGTTTAGAAGGGTCATAAGGTCTAAGTGGAGGTAGGGAAATGGTCGCATTCTCCACCAACATAGCAAGGATTTTGGCGTAAGATCCTTTGAGTGGGTCAAAATCGGAAGAGGATGAGGGTATTGGTTGTGCGGGTTTTGGTAATGTTTGGGCGTGGTTGGTTTGCACGGGTGGTGGTTTAGCCGAGGGGTGTTGATACGTGGTTTTTACTAAATGTGATTTCTTTGGCGCAGAAGCTATGTTGGATGATGAGGCCGCAGATGATGTGGTATCAGAAAACAACCACGAGGAAATAGGAGTGACCGAAAACAAATCTTTTAATGATGGAATTTGTTTAGGGTTGATAGGTGGACAGGATACGCGGAGTGACGGTGTTGCTATACCCTGGAATTTCTGTATGGGTGCGGAAGGCGTAGGTTGTTTTGAAGAAAATGTAGGAGGTATGATATATTGACGTAAGGTAGAGGGATGGGGTCCCAATATGGAAGGTAGGTATGACGATGATGGTTTTGATTGTGATAGGGGCATGGATTGAGTTTGTCTCCTAGGTGGCGGGATGGATTTATTTTTAGATAGATCGAGTCGCTTAGGCGGGGTGCATTAGACTGGGCATTGGTGAGGTCCCAAGCATAGGGGAAGAGCTGGTTAAGTTGATAGAAGTGGACGGGGCATTTGGTAGAGGTGAGGGGGGTGAAGGTGAGAACAGGGGCATTTTAAGCTTCTGTAAACACTTCGGGTATATAGTGGAGACATCAGGATCAGTCATTTGCATTTGAGTAGAAAAGGGGGTACTCAAACGTTCCCATAGGGCCTGTCTATCTTCTGTGGAATGACAGTCTCCAGGTGTGATTTGTAATTTTTGTACAGAAGAACGACGGGTTTTGATTCCAGTCCACTGTGGGTGTGACACAGGAGGTAGATGAGGCACTGTATCAATAGATGTTAAGAGGTCAACCAGTCGTTTGAAAAGATTTGGGCGATGAGGGACTAATAGGTAGGAGGGCGTGTTTGAGGGGATCTGTCATGTTTAAAGAATGTGGTGATGTCAGTGTAAGAGATTTCTCGTCTAAGGATGTCAAAAGGAGTGGCGAGCCTTCCTCTTGTGCAGCAAGAGCGGTAGAAGGGGACATTTGGGAAATAAATAAATTAGATAACATCTGCTCACAGTCTTGTAGGGATGTGGTGTAAGAAGACTCGTCGATGAGAAGAGAAGTCCGGGCAGTTAACTCTTTTATGGGTAAAGGAATGATTTCACTTTGGCTTGATGGTGGTGAAGGAGGTTCAGACTCCTGTGTTGGTGGAGAGGTTTGATTCAAAAAAAATTCAATAGAGGCTTTTGGCTGAGAATCGAAGACTGCATGGATCTCATGAACACTCTCCTCAGCTAAGATATCTTGGTTTACGTTACTGTTGGACGAGTGATTCGGGAATGGCTTGTTGAAAATTTTTAGATTTTAGTTAGCAGGGGCGTTAGGATTATCGAGGGTTATATCCCCTGCGTCAACCATTTCCTGCACTATGTTTTTCAACATCTTGCAGTTTTCATGACTATGTCCTTTTATGCGGTGAAAGTTACAAAAGTCATTTTCTTTGTACCAGGAAGGTATTGCGCGGGTGGAATCAAACCCAGAGTGAGGTTTAACAGGGGGCAAGGTGATAGCCCCAGCTTTGAGCAATTTCTCCAGGATGACGCCATAAGTTTCTCCCAAGGGAGTGTAATTGGTGGGCTCGGCCTTGTACTTATAAGTGGTTTTCGGCGGAGTATTGGACGGTGTTTGAGATTTGACCATTACCGCGTGGACAGCTCCTTTTGATTTAGAAGAAGTGGACGCGTGAGGAGTGGTGGTGTTTGGCTTGTTGGTAGAATCTGGAGTTCAGAAATTGGGGTTTTTGTGACGCAACCGCAATTTCTCTTCTTCTAAGGCTCGAATTTCTAGTTTCCGAGCCATGGTAAAGGCCTCGTCGAATGTACGAAAAGTTTGAATTTGGAGGGTGGGGGAGATGTGCTTAGGGCAGGCCCGTGTAAACAGTTGGATAAGTTTGGTTTGAGGCAAGGCATACGTAAGTTGGTTGATAAGGCCCCGCCATCGTCCAACAAAATCTGCGATAGATTCGTCCTCAAATTGTCGGATGGCATAGAGGTCGGTGATAGATACTTTCTTGGCAATGTTAATGGAGAAATGATCCAAGAAAGATTGGGCTAGTTGGTTAAAAGAGAAGATCGAGTGCTGGGTTAAAGCACTGTACCACTCCAAGGCGGGTCCTGATAAGGACATGGGGAAGGTGCGGAGTAACAAGGCGTCATCATGGGCAATCAAATAACAAGCATGTCTAAATGATCGCAAGTGTTGTTGAGGATCCTCTTTACTGTTAAAACGAGTAAATTTTGGCAACTCCCATTAAGGAGGATATGAATGAAGGGGGACAGAAGGGTGAATGGGCTCCTGAAAAACTTGCTCATATGTCAAGGCGCTACGACTTCCTGAAACAGAAGCCTCTAGGTTTTGCATTTTATCCATCATTTGTTTGATGAAATCTATGGTTGGATGAGATGATGGTGCGGTTGTGGTAAACGGAGGCAAGTTGGACCAAGGGCTTCCACTGGACAATGGTGGGGCTAAGTGTTGATAAGGTATGGAGGATGAGTATGTTGGAGCAACAGAATAGGGATGTCCCATATAAGGTGTTGAGGTTACTGGATACGTGTATGGGAATGAAAAGGTAGGCGGAGCTTGAGAAGGAAAGCTCGTGTGAATAGGTGGCAGAGAGTAAGTCATGAATGGAGTGGTCTGGAAGAGAGATGAGGTAGGGGTAGTTGGTGGTAATGATACGTGGGGTCCAAGATTAACCAAAGGAAAGCTAATCGGGGTCGTATGAACCTCTGAAGCCGTCGGATTAGGAGACGGGGCTAGAGATGCAGGAAGTAAGGCAGTGTTATCAGGAGGAGTGGGAGCTAAATGAGCAGCTATACTAATAGGCATGCCAATAAGGAGCTGACCATCAGGCGTACGGTCAGGGGCATGAGACAAATAGTATTGTACAGCGCTGGGATTAGCATCTAGAAATTTGGCAAAGTCCTTGTCTCCCACAGGAATTTGGGGGATCTCACTGGTGTCCGTAGGGTTCCCTATAGAATGTGAAGGGGGTGATTCAGGGAAAGACACAGAGCAGGCATGTGAAACCATGGCGGTGGCTTGCTTCCGAGTGATGACAACCATGGACAAGAACACACAGGAAAGTTTCAATCTATCAAGAACAAAAACAACCTCAGAATGATGAATTTGGCAAGTTGCCTGGTTTGTCAGGGGCTGATGAAGACAGTAACCGATATCGGTTTAATAACCGGTGTCGGTAGGAGAGCAAACGACATCGGTCAGTTAACCAATGCCAGTGTCAAAATTCTAGGATAAGAAGATATAAAAGGCTGCTAATTTGATTTTTAGCAACGTTGAGTATATTTATCAACTTATTGATCACAGAAGACAAAGTATGACAGAGAAAACAGAATTTGAAAACAAGCAAGATGCACACGCAAATCCAGAGACTAATCCTAGGGTTAATTTTAATTATTGTGGGCTTGTGCCTTTAGACGTAAGATGATTTCAGAATCCTAAACAACAAGACCTAGGGGAAATGTCAAGTTTGTTTTGGCTTATAAGGTTACCCTCAATCGGGCGGAGGAATACCACGGAAAAGGGGGGATGTTTGAGCTGTTGTGTTAATTGTGAAGTGATTCGGTATGTGTTGTGCAGTGAAACTAGGGTTAATTTTCTGTCAATACCATGGATATCACCCCCACGTGTACGACCTGTTACTTAATCTATGTTCACTAGAATTGAAGAACAACAAGCAGGAATGCAAGGCATGTGTTTTAAACCCAAATCGAAAATTATGTTCGATGAAGCAAGAGAGATGACTTTCACTAATGAGAAACTAGAAAAGCAAGACAAATACTTTACGAAATATATAACAAAAGCAGCAACAGCAAATATGCTTCCTAAAATGAAAATAAGCAAAAGAAAGAAACCCAAAATGGGTCCCACCGGGTGTGCCAAAATGTTTCAATAGGAAAATGTTTCGTTCCTTTTAGAAACAGATAAGGTTAGGGTTAGGAGGAATACCTGTAGAATGTCGAGATGGTGTGCGCATACCGTAGAGAAAGATCAAGCTGACTGCAGAGAACTCCTTTTTGTCTTGGAAGGACTACCTGCAAATAAGAACACAAGACCACAAGATTTTGATTAAACAATAAATGAGGAAACTACCTTGGACCCAGGAAATATAAAACTTCCTTTCGAAGGTGGTCAGTTCCCCTGCTAATATGAATTAACACAAAATACTGTAAAGTATCAATAAAATTGTTTCGTTGAACTGGGTAGGGGAAAGGCTGGTTTTCTGGTTTTGATCAGAGGAACCGATGGCGGTTACTGATAGCCGATGCCGGTTACTGATAGCCAATGCCGATTACTGATAACCGATACCGGTGGGTTCTAGGATCTTCTCGGTAGCTATGGTGTTTGTAAGGCTAGTTTATGGATGATATTAGGAAATGAGATGATGAGGGGTAAAAGAATAACAGTTAGATGCAATGACATGTTGGGTAGTGGACTCAGGGATGGATTTATGAGGACTGTGATTTAAAAGGCATAAGAAATGTTATAACAGAGGACATGCAAGATGTGACTTACCGGTTTTGACAAAGATGCAAGTTGATCTCCTTGGTTGCAAGCACTTCTGGTTTCTTCACTCGTCTCTGCTTGGTTAAGTGAAGATCTGGACTCTGTTTTTCGCTTACAATGCTCTCTGTTGATCCAGAAATCCTTTGACTGATCTCCAAAATGAAATTCCGATCCGTTGTTTTGGTTTGGGGAGCCCATTTATAGGGAACCGATGGCGGTTGCGTAACCGACGGTGGTCGAGTAGGAACCGGCATCGGTAAGGAAAAAGTAGGCTATTTTTAGTAAAATAGCCCACCTTCCCTGCTTTTCTCCCGAGAGATCAGTTGCTGGCTCGGTCAAGTGACTAGAAGATCGGTTTTGGGTGCGAGAAAGGGGTCATTAGTTATGGGTGTAGGTGTGGACCAAGTTATGGGTCTTAATTAGGTTAGTTTTAGGGTTAGGGCTAGGTCATGATGAAGTGGCAAAGTGAGGTGGTAGGTAGGGTGATGTGGATTTATCAATTAGAAGGCAATTAATAAATAATTGTGTAAGGTTTAGGTGATGAGGTTATATTGTGAGATGAGATGCGGGTCACAAGGGGTCGTAAGACACGAATTTGGTGTCTACAACATAAGTTTCCAAAATAGTGGTTCTGTTTTAAATGAAGCTCCAACTCAAGCTTATTCAAAACACAAGGTTCCAACACAAGTTTTCAGCTATAGAACGCAACCCAAAAGCAAAATCAAATCGAAATCTAGTTTCCTTTAAGCTCATACCCATATATTTCCATGATAGTCAATTCAAAGCTACATAACTTCAAATGCAATATCAAGATGACAAACAATAGAGGTGGAAAACAAGTTTCTAATACCCTTTTTACTTGTATGCAGGTTGTAAAACTAGCACAGAAAACTAGTTTCCAAAACAACTCTATCAAACCATAGTTTCATATCAAACACATAAGGATTCACCAAACCCAACAAGCAAAAATATCTAGACAAGCATGAAAACAAGAATCTCATGAGAGTAGAGTTGTTCTAGTGATTCATTTAGAAGAATGTAAAGAATTTTAATAGTTAGAGCCTATCATGCCTGCTAGTGCTTCCACCAAATCAAAGATGACTTCCATCTAAGCTTCCAACTCTTTTTATCCTCCAAGATAGATCAACAATCAAACTTCTTTTCCTCCTATGCCTCATATATTTTCCTTCGATCAAAAATAAGCTGAAGATACCAAAAATAACTTTGAAGTGAAGTTCAAACTGTTGGTTTGAAGAACCAGTTAGCTCTATGCAGAGTAAAATATGCCATGCAAGAAAAACCAAATGACCTCCTACAAACCAACCTACTAAGTTTTTAATATGGTTTGCATGTAAAGACCAAGGCTCATAAATGCCATTCAATCAGGAAATTCCCACTTATCTTTCCTTGCCACCACCTCCTAAATCTGGCAAATGCCAATTCAACACAAAAATACAATTCCATCTGTTAGTGGAGCTTCCACGTAGGCCTTCACCAGGTCTACTAGCCCCCTACCAATTATGGCAGTACCTCCTCATTTAAACCCCTTTCAAATCATTTAAATATAATTGGAACCATCACCCTTGTGTCATACGACCCCCTTTAGGTTCCTATTAATAGTTTAGGTTAGATTCAAATAGATTTAGGTTAGTTTAACAATTACTAACATAGGTCTTAGAACATTAGCCATTAGAATTCCCACCTTAGATTAGGTTCAATTCATAACCCTTTAGTTATTAGGTAATAGATAAAATAGCCTATTATCACTTTAGTAACCCTTCCCTTATTTTCTTAGCATAACACTTAGATTAGGTTGCCAACCCAACAATAGAATAAGAGGCTTAGGTTAGAACAATATTCAAATAAGTAAACATAGCTAGGACATAGACATTCTTACCTAGCTTAGGTTACCGTTAGGATAGTCCCTATATTTTTAGGACTCCAAACTTCTCCTTATAGAATTGAATTTTTCTGCAGTCTTTAATGTCCTGCCAAGATCAATCACCAAATACCTGTGCACAAACATACAAATGAATGAAAACACATTGCAACAAGACAAAGAGTTAGTATCATACAAAATTAACTCTTCTATGTCCCTTAAAATATTGAATGTAAATTTTACCATTCATTCTATGAAGAAGACTTGAAACATTCCGTGGATCACTAAAATTGATCCAAGTATGAGTCAGAAGAAGAAATAAGTCTGCAACTCTTAAAACCAGATTGCAGCTCATCTTTCCAAAGTGAAAATGAATTCTTGATAACCATATAATTTTAGTCTAATGATTTTAAGAACAGAAAATATTTATCCTTATCAAGAATTATCTTCAAAATTCAAAATAACACATATTTATCCAAAAAATCACATGTCCACACTTGAATGCAAAATAAGAATATATCTGTTGTCGAGGGTGTTACATATATGCATGTGTGCACACAGATCTTATTCAGTAATCTAGTCTTTCTCACATGCATACATACATATCCCACTCTCTCTATATTTGTATATTAACCATCATACATGTATCTCTACTACACAGATCACTACATATATATAAGGGTGGGAGATTTCCATTCACTACTTATCCATTCCAAAAATAGGTCACATGTTATTAATAGCCACGTGTCATTTACAAGCATAGCCCCACATGTAAGTGTGCTAACTATAGACTTCTGTCAATTAACTACAATAATAATCCTATTCCTAGCATGTATCCAAGAAAAGTTCTTTGTATCCGATCCTCCAAAAATAGCCAATGCATGGTGCGCACGTCTCTGTCTTGTTTTTGTGCTCTGCATGCATCTCTAAAAATAGACCTTCATGATTGAAAATGGCTAAGTCCCAAAATCTGAACTTCTTCTCTATGCATGTGTTCTCCCTATCCATTCATGCCTTTGAATATGACCTTCCTTCCCACGTGGAATTCTTGTGTGCTTTCTGTCAAGTGTTCTCTGATGTGTGGCTACTTGCACAACTAGATACTTATTTATTTTATCTATGTTTATGTCATGGGGACCCTTTGTGTACCCATACACCTTTTTGGTCTCCAAGATTATAGCCTTTTCTGTTAAATCATTCTTCAAATATTCTCATGTGCCCTTCAATCCTATTACTGTGGAGATTAGCATGGCTAAAATTTAGGCTCTACATCCTGCAAAATAGAAAAATATTTGTGCACTCTACTCATGAGCCACTGGTACAAGGGCTCATATTTTCTAAAGTAAGGGAGCTCATATAGCTAGTAAACTCCAATATTCTTCAAGAGATTCTCACCAGCATCATCCTACAATGACATGTCTTCCGCCGTGAGTTTATTCATCTTTGTGTTCAACAAGGCATCAAGCTCCTTATCTTATGTGTTACGGTGGCTGTACTCACTCACCTTGCTTCTCCTTATGTGAGAATCCCACTCCTGGCCTACGATGACCCTGTCTGGATATTGCATTTCAGAAAAATTACTTTCAGGAGCCATCTCCTCTTCTTCTATGACCACCTTCCTCTTTCCCTTCACTTCTGTTGCAACTACTTTCTTAGGTGCCATTCTCCTTGCAATCCTTTGTAAATACTCACTTCTTGAATTCTAAAATGTATGAATCAAAACCTAGATCGATTCAGTGTGCCCTAGGTGAAATCACATGCCCTTCCTCCTCTCTGTCACCTTTCTTTACTCAAACCCTTCACCACCGGGGACAAAATCTCTTTCTGTGCACAAATATCTTTATCACAACTTGTTACACACCTTTTGTACCTCAATTCGATCACTCAGATCTTTGCAATTATCTCTTTTTCAAATACACTTAATCACAACGGTAAAAATGAACCCGCATCCCATCCTTATATAGATTTTCAAAATTTTTGATGCATTCATTACTCCTTCACCTACCAAATATCCTTTCATTAATTTACCAATTCCATTCTTTCAGCGTAGTACATCTTCATGTCCCAGCTATAACCTTCTAGCGTGCCTTCTTACCCTCTAGTCATAGACTTCTCTTCAACGTTCTTCCTTCTGCCTAAGTACCTCATCACTGAACCTTCTTCTGGTAGTTGTTATGGCCTCTGCTTACCTCAAGTTATATTGTCCCTTCATTCATCTCCATATTTGGTCACTTTTTAGAAGTAATCATTTGAATTGAAAAACAACCATAGTAGCTTATTCCTTTCACCTTTCAAGTCCCACAATCTTGTACCTGGATACTGACAGCCACCCCACACTAAAACTATGTGCAGTCCTCTACTCATACACATGCTTCATATAGTATTTTAACTTCATGCACGCAAGCATGCTTATTACATAAGAAAAACAACTAAATTAACAAAGCATAGTGACAAGGAAGGAATTACATTAAGGAAATTAAAAATTGAAAACCTAATCTAAATGGAAATACCGCCTTATTACAAACACCAAGAAGAATTATTTATAGTAGGGCTTCAACCTACTCCCATTGAAGTAACTGGGTAGCCATGTTCCATCAAGTGCTTCTAACTGAAAAGCTCCTATTTCAAGGATGTAAGTGATAACATATGGACCCAACTAATGTACCTTAAGTTTTTCTGGATGGCGCAAGAACTTAGAGTCATAGAGAAGCACCATTTTTCTAATCTAAAACTTTTTGTCCCTTATGTTTCTGTCATTCCATGCTTTCTGCCTAGCCTTTTCTTACTTCTGAATCCAATGCGCTATGGCTCATCATTCATCCATATTAATTATCTTTTCAACCCATTATTTTAAATATTGCTCATCAGCTAGACCTCCAACACATGTAATACACAAAGAAGGTAACCTAAATTCCATAGGAAGAACTACTTCGACAAAAAACACTAAGTGAAATGGTGTGGATTTTTTCAACCTTTTATATGTTGTCTGATATTCCCAAAGTACTGTAGAGACTTTATCATCCCAATCCTTTCTTCCAAAATTATAGATTTTTGTCAATGTCTGGCTATAAATTTTGTTGAAAGCCTTAGTGGTTCCATTCTCCTAATGATGATAGGGTTTAGTCTTATGGTGTGTAATCATGAACTCATCCATAAAAATTCTGATTGTTGCATTAAGAAAATGTGTACCCCTATCACTGGTCAAACTAAAAGGACATCCATACCTTGTAATAATATGTTCCAATAGAAACCAAGTTGTTGTAGCCACTATACTTCCTGTAAGATGGTGTGGTAATTTTGTCATATCCTTTGATAAACTTCCCGTAATACCTTATATGACCCAAAAATCCACACACCTCACTATGAATGAAAGGCTCCCTTAGGCCTATAATGAGTGTAACCTTACCTAGATCAACCAACAAACCTTCCTTGCAAATTATGTGTCCTAAAAGTATCCCAAACGGTGTAGCAAATATGCACTTCTTGATGTTTAATGAGATACTCAACTATCTACATCTTTCAAACATTAAGTGTAGATTGTCACAATGATTATTAACTAATCCATACACCGTCCAATAATCTAAATAGACATGTAAGAAGTTGTGAATAAATTCCTTGAATTCTTGAACAACTATGTGCAAAAATATAGCAGGTGAATTTTTCAAACCAAAAGGCATTACAATATAGGTGAAGCTACCCCATTCTGTAGTAAACGTAGAATTTTCCTGATCCTTTTGGGCAATATGAACCTGATGATACCCAGAGAATCCATTTGTAAATGAATATATTTTATGCCTTGCAACACCTTCTAGTATTTCCTTAGTGAAAGGCGTGGGAAAGGGATCATTCACACATGCAATATTCAGCTCCCTATAGTCTACAAAAATCCTGATCCATCCATCCTTCTTAATATTGATCACCATTGAACTAACCCATTCTGACTCATCAAGTAGCTTGATAATTCAAGACTTCAACATTTTTTCAATCTCTTCTTTGATCTTTTCACATAAGTTGGGGTTCATCTTGTAGGATATTTTTCTAACCGGTTGCGCACCCTCTTTAAGATTTATCTTCATCTCCCCTAACGATTCATGGATGCCTTTAAGTTCTTGGTACCCCCTAGGGAATAAATCTTGATAATCCCTTGTAACTCTATGATTTTTTCCACTTCAAATTTTGGCCAACAGTCCCCAAATACGAATTCCTTAGGCTCATCCTCTGACCCAATAATCACCTTCTTTGTCTTCATAGGTTCATGATAGGTGTGTTTGGTCATTTCTGCACTGCCCAATACCTCACGTCTACCTAGTGAATAATTTACATCCATATTTTCTACTTCCTCTTCATCCACTAAGTAGACCATTTTTCCTTTTTCTTTCTCAAGGAAAGCACACTGAATTAATGCTGTGTTAGCCTTTGTTTCTTCATCAAGACATGTTCCTGTGTCTCCTTTATCCAATAACTCTTAAAGGATTTCTTTAGCCTTGACACTATCTCCCATAGTTAAACATTTTATGAGTTTCAATGCTTCTTCCACTAGAGGCTTTGTGGAGAATAAGTCAAACATCTGGATCATTCTTGTGATTAAATTCTACCAATTTCCAGTCTCTCTATGGAGTTATGCATATGCATACCAATCACGTGCGCATCTTTGTAAAGTGGAATAAAACTTGTGCACCCATAGCGAAGGTGGTAAATATTTCTACCCTTCTATCTAGAGTCTCTCACACTTCTGAACGTGGTGTTGAATAGGTTGATTAGCATAATAAGTGCATATTTGAGTTGGTGCATTATTCTTGAAGAACCTAGTAACAAGAGAAATCCTAATCTCATCACATCCTACAAGATTATCCTTGTGGACCACCCACCAACATGTTGGTGTCCCACGTAGTGTATATGCTATCATATTTCTTCTTTCCAATGGGTCTATCCACTGTTCTTACATGGCACATAGGAATACCACAGGATCTCCTTCTCCAGTGTAACAAGGTACCAAGTTCTTACCTTATCCTCCTAACATAACTCAGTTTACTACCTCTAGGAAATATGCTCCTTACTTCACACCCTACCAACTCATAAGTAATATTATCCCAATTATCACAAGAAACACTTATAGTATCACTAATAGATAGTGCATCCTCCCATTGAATTATTCCTTCTTTAGTTAGATCAAGTATCTATGGATGACGGATGGTGCGTACATAAATCCTATCCAGATGTTCTTCACTTAAGGGCTCAACGTAGGGTGCATATTTTCCATCTCTTAAAGGGATAATAACTCTCTCTTCCTCATTTTCAAAACTGATATAGCCCTTGTTCAACGGAAGATCAACATTGTTTGCATAGCACTAAGGATGCCCCAATAAAATTGGGAAGCTATCTGACTCTACCAATGCTAAAACTTCAAAATCTCCAGTGAAATTGGCTCCTTGTATGGTAATGGATGCATCTTTGAAAAATCTGATGGGATTTGCCTTATTCCAATTAGCCATTGATACAGCCTAGAATTCAGTAATGCAATCCCAATAAGACCCTAGATGCACTGAGACATCACTCATCCTAGACTGAGAGCTCACCTGAAGTGTGCAAAGGTACTAGGTCCCTCTTTAGGGTTGTTGTTGTAGGATGTTAGAATGAGGATGAATTAAAGCTTACAGATCCATAACTAATACATCATTCTATAGTGCACGATAGTTCTGGATCTAAGGAAGAATAAACTTTAAACAATAATCATGATGGAATCAAGTACATGCAATATCTAATTACACACAAGAATAACACTCAGGTTTGGCCAATATCCTCTATCTATTAAAGATAAAAATTACATGGAAGATTCATATAATAATGGAAATCTATTCCTACGCACATACAGATCTGATTAAGTAATCTAGTCTTGCACACGTGCATACATACATATCCCACTCTCTCTACATCTGTATACTCACCATCATACATGTATATCTACTATGTAGTTCACTATATATATATATATATATATATATATATATATATATATATATAAGGGTGGGGGATTTACCTTCACCACTTATCTATTCCAAAAATAGGTCACATGATATTAATAGCCACGTGTCATTTACAAGCATAGCCCCACATGTAAGTGTGCTAACTATATAATTCTGTCAGTTAACTACAATGATAATCCTATTCCTAGCTTGTATCCATGTAAATTTATTTGTATCTAATCCTCCAAAAATAGCCAATGCGTGGCACAAATGTCTCTACATCATTTGTGTGCTCTGCACGCCATCTCTTAAAATAGACCTTCATGAGCAAAATTGGCTAGGTCTTGAAAGATAAACTTCTACATCATGTGTGTGTTCTCCCTATCCGTTCACACCTTTGAATATGACCTTCTTTCTCACGCAAAATTCTTGTGTGATTTCTGTCAAGTGTTCTCTGATCAACATTATCCCACACTAATTGCATTGTCACCCTGATAATGGTTATCTTCAAAATTGAAGTAAGAATTTGAATAGAAGAATAGAAATTTTTTTGGATGAATGAAAGAATGTTTTTATCCCGCAGTTTCTTCTTCTGCAACCTGACAAATTAATTCAGGATATTCCTCCTTTATTTCTACCTTCAAGGTCTTCCACTCAATGAATGCTTTCTTTGATTTCTTTGGAATATCCATAGCAATGAATTATAGTTCATCCTTCACAATCTCTCCTTTCTCATTCTACAAGACGAACACAATGTTGGACATTGCATTCATCCTTCCCTCTAGCAAATCCATCTTCAACGCAATGAGTTTTCCAAGCTACCAAATATCCTCTCATTAATTGACCAATTCCATTCTTTCCATTTGGTACATATTTGTGCCCCATCTGTAACCTTCTAGCGCACCTTCCTACCCTCTGGTCGCAGACTTCTCTTCAGCACACTTCCTTGTTCCTGAGTACCTCATCACTACACCTTCTTCTGGTAGTTGTTATGGCCTCTGTTTAGCTCACATTATACTATCCCTTCATACATCTCCATCTTTGGCCACTTTGTAGAAGAAATCCTTTGACTTGAAAAGCATGCATAGCAGCTTATTCCTTTTACCTTTCAATTCTCACAATATTATACTTGGATATTGACAACCACCCCACAATAAACATATGTGTAGTCCTCTGCGCATAAACATGCTTCATATAGTAATTAGCTTGATGCACACAAGCACGCTTATTACTCAAGAACAATAACTAAATTGACAAAGCATAGCGATAAGGAAGGAATACATTAAGGAAATAAATAATTGAAAACCTAGTCTAAATAGCAATACTGCCTTATTACAAACACTATGAAGACTTATTATAGTAGGGCTTCATCCTACTCCCATTGAAGTAATTGGGTATTCATGTTCCATTAAGTTATTCTAACCAGAAAGTGCCTGTTTCAAGGATGTAAGTGACAACATACGACCCCAACCAATGTACCTTAATTTTCCCTGATGGTGCAAGAACTTAGAGTCATAGAGAAGCACCATTTTTCCAATCTTAAACTTTTTGTTCCTTATGTTTTTGTCATGCCATGCTTTATGCCTGGCCTTTTCTTGCTTCTGAATCTAGCGTGCTATGACTCTTCCTTCATCCAGCTTAATTATCTTTTCAATCCATTCTTCTAAAGCTTTCTCATTAGCTAGACCTCCAGTGTGAGAAATACACAAAGAAGGTAACATAAATTCTATAGGAATAATGGCTTTTGTGCTGAACACTAACTGAAATCATGTGGCCTTGTTAAATCACTTATAAGTTGTTCTATATGCCCAAATAACAACAAATACTTTGTCATCATAATCCTTTCTTCGAAAATCACAATTTTTTGTAAATGTATGGCTCAAAATATTGTTGAAAGCTTTAGTAGTTCCATTTTCCTAAGGATGGTAAGGTGTAGTCTTATGGTGTGTAATCATGGACTCATCCAATAAAATTATGATTGTTGCATTAAGAAAAGGTGTGCCCCTATCAATGGTCAAACTCAAAGGACATACATACCTTGTAATAATTGGTTCCCATAGAAACTGGGTTACTGTAGCTATTGTGTAGTCCTTTGTAGGTGTTTCTTCTACCCATCTTGTCAGCTAATTTGTGTAAGTTATAATGTAGCATGATCCAGTTTTGCGCACAGCTAGTGAAATAGGACGCATAAAATCTATAGCCCATTTCTCAAATGGTTATGTGCTAGTATTAGGTCTCAGAGGAATTTCATCTCATTGAACAGGTTTTCCAAGATGTTCACAATGATGACACACCTTAAAAAATTCCTTAAAATATTTATAGAGGGTCTCCCACCATAATCCAACAAGTAGAATCTTGCACATTGTGGCATCATCAACATAGTGTCTAGCTGTAATACCACCATGAGCTTATTTCATAATATCCATGTGCTCATGTTCTAATACACAATGATGTAATACCTCATCTCAACCCAATTTGTATAAGTCACCAGTGATCAACATATAAGGTGCAATGCGTATATAGAAAGTTGTTTATTCTCCAAGGATTTCATTCCTTCCAGTGCCATCCTTGTTTGTAGAAAGAAAACAATGTCCTCTTATTCGGATGACAAGCATTGTAACCTGTATAAATTTGCATCTGACATGGTATCCTCAATTTATTATGCTTCTTCTCCTGACTGTATTCTTGATAGATGGTTTGGTCAAGAATTACTTTTTCCTTGTTTTACCACAACTGTGAAATCAAATTCTTGAAATAAGAGAACCCATTGACATATGTGCCCTTGTAAAATAGGTTTATTTACCAAATAATTAAATGTCATTTGATCTATATAAAAGAAGAATGGTGTAGCTATTAGGTACTGGCAGAATTTATGCAGTGCATAGATCATTGACAAATCTTCGTGCTTTATAGTTGTGTAATTCTGATCTGAAAGAGTCATATTTCTACTAGAAAAATAGATAGGATGATCTACAATACCTTCTCTAGGTTGAGAAAACACCATGCCAATGACCATGCCATAGATGTCAACATGTACATGAAATGGTTTTCCCCAGAAAGGAAAACATAGAATAGGTGCGGTAGTAAGTTTTTCCTTCAATGTCTCAAATGTGTGTTGTTGTTGTTCTTCTGAGTAGAACGTACCTTTACCTTTTAGTAAATCTTCTAATCATGTAGAAACTTTGGCATATCCTTTGATAAAATTTCTGTAATATCCTGTATGACCCAAAAATCCATGCACCTCACTTTGACTAATAGGCTCCTTTAGGCCTATAATGACTGTGACCTTTGCTAGATCAACCAACAAACCCTCCTTGTAGATTATGTGTCCTAAGAGTATCCCAAATGGTGTAGAAAATATGCACTTCTTGATGTTCAAAGAGATACTCAACTATCTACACCATTCAAACATTAAGCATAGATTTTCACAATGATCCTTAACTAATCCATACACTATCCAATCATCTAAATATACCTGTAATAATTTGTTAATAAATTCCTTGAATGCTTGGACAACTATGTGTGAAAATATAGTAGGCACATTTTTCAAACTGAAAGGAATTACAATATAGGTGAAGCTACCCCATTCAGTAGTAAACATAGTATTTTATTGATCCTCCCTGGAAATCCGAACCTGATGATACCCAGAGAACCCATTTGTAAATGAATAGATTTCACACTATGCAACTCCTAGTATTTCCTCAGTGTATGGCGTAGGAAATGGATCAGTTACACATGCAACATTCAGCTCCCTGTATTCCACGCATATCCTAATCCATCCATCCTTCTTGATATTGATCACCATTGGACTAACCCATTCTGACTCATCAAGGAGCTTGATAATCCCAGACTTCAACATGTTATCAATCTCTTCTTTGACCTTTTCGTGAAAATTGGGGTTCATACTATAGGGTCTCTTTCTTACTGGGCACATACCCTCTTTAAGATTTATCTTCATCTCCCCTAATGATTCATGCAAACCTTTAAGTTCATGGTATCCCGTAGGAAATAAGTCTTGGAAATCCTTTAGTAACTATATGATTTTTTCCATTTTAGAGTTTGACCAATAGTCTCCAATTATGGATTCCTTAGGCTTAGTATCTATTCCAATATTCACCCACTTTATCTTCATCAGTTCATGATAGGTGCACGGGGTCTTATCTATACTGTCTAGTACCTCATGCCTCCTTGTTGAATGGTTTACATACAGGTTATCTACTTATTTTTCATCCACTAAGTATACCATGTTTCCTTTCTCTTTCTCAAGGCAAGCACATTGAAGTAATGTTGCATCTGCCTCTGGTTCTTCATCAAGACGCGCTCATGAGTCTTCTTTATGTAATAACTCTTGAAGGAGTTCTTTAGCCTTGGTACTATCCCCCATAGTTAAACACTTGATAACTTTCAATTCTTCTTCTACTGGAGGATTTGTAGAGAAGTAAAATGTTTGGGCTGTTCCTACGATTAAATTCTACCAATTTCCAATTTCTCTTTGGATTTCTACATATACATACTAGGCATGCGTGTAGCCTTGTAAAGTGGAATAAAACTGGTGCACCCATAGTGAAGGTGGTAAAGCTTCTTTCCCTTCTATCTAGAGTCTCTCACACTTCTAAATGTGGTTGTAAATAGGATGATTACCGTGATAAGTACATATTTGTGTAGGTTCATTTCTCCTGAAGAACCTAGAAGTAAGAGCAATCCTAATTTCATTCCATCTAATAAGATTATCCCTATGTGTCACCCACCAACATGATGTTGTCCCACTTAGTGTATATGCTATAAAATTTATTCTTTCTAGTGGTTAAATCCACTTTTATTCTCTAGCATTCAGGAATACCATGATATCCCTTTCTCCTATGTAACAAGGTACCAAGTTGTTAACAATCCTCCTAACATAACACAATTTTGTGCCCTTGAGGGAATATGCTTTTTACTTCATGTCTTAAAAACTCATAAGTGTTGTGAGCCCAATTATCACAAGTAACACTTTTAGTATTTCTAATAGACTGTGCATCTTTGGTTGGTTGGTTTAATCATCTTTGGATCTCTCATAACAGATAGTCCTTCATTGGTTTGTTGAATCATCTTTGGATCTCAGATAACACGTACATAAATCCTATTCAGATCTTATTCACTTAAGGTCCCAACATAGGGTGCATATTTTCCATCTATTAAAGGGATAATAATTCTTTCCACTTTGTTTTCGAAACTGATATAGAAATTTTTGAACCAAAGATCAACATTATTTGTATAGCACCAAGGATGCCCTAATAGAGCTTGGAAGCTATATGACTCTTCTAGCCCTAAAACTTCAAAGTCCCCAGTGAATTTGGCTCCTTGTATGGTAATGGACGCATCCTTCAAAACTCTTATGGGAGTGGTCTTAGTCTGATTAGCCATGAATAATACATTAGAGGATGGCTGTAATGGGGGTCTTCTCATTTGTACCCATACATCCAAGGTAATAACATTGACTTCCACACATATATCAATCAATATATTAATCAATAGCCATCCATCCACAATAGCATTCAGAGTGATTTTCTTGTCATTATCCAAGCTATGAGGTGGAATATTTTCATGTAAGATCTATCATCCAGTATTAGTACTTACACATGGAGTGTTTCCTTTTAACCAACTCCCTAACAGTGGAATGATGTTTTCCTGGTGAAAAAATTTACACACTTCCCTCAAGTCATCTGTATCATTTTGGACCGTCTTTGATGCTTTATTTTTCTCCTTCAAGTACTGTATCTCTCCTTGAACATTCCTTATAGCTTCCATTGTTTCCTGATAAACTCCTTCTAATAGGTAGGATTTGGGTACTATGTATGAAGAACTTCTTCTTTAGTGATGGTAGGTTTCTACTGTAATGCTTCTCTGGTGTATGCTACCCTAGCACGGGTCATGATCTTCACTTGTAGTGCCCTTTATTCCTGCAACAACTTAGGCATCCATTTATTTTCAATAGTGTGTTGTATCCTAACCATCCCTACACCTTTGTTTTCTTGTTTATGTTTCTTACTCAGATGCTCATATAAGTCTGGGAACTCCTCATATCTTTGGTTCTTTCCATAGAAAGAACATGTAATATTCTGGGGGCATTCACACCTATAGTGATTAGGAGATCCACATGTATAACACATTCTATGAGGAAACTCACCTATTCCTCCGTACCCACCTTGATATCCATGTCCTCTTCTGTGACCTTTGTCAAAATGCCCCTCATTCCTATTATAGCATGGTTGATTGTGAACCCGGTACTGGTGCTCATTATTGTTGTTAGAAAAATTTCTTACACTTGTATGTTGTACCCTAATGTCTATAGCATCATGGCTCTGACCAATCAATCTACAATCTTTAGTATCATGGGTAGTGGACCAAAAAAATTTACATTAGAAGGATACATTCTTCCTTATCGTGTGTTGTAGTAAAGAACAGTGGCTAGCATCATGATTCAAATGATAGATCTCACAGTCTAACAGAAATGAACATATGGACATGCGAGGAAAACTATTCTTGGTGTGTTCCTCCACCTCATAATCTATACACCAAATCCCTGAGCACATTTCATGAGCTGAATTCACTGATAATTTCTCTAACTACTTTTCCATAGCTACAATCCGTGCCTCTTAGAATGGCCTAACGCCGGTGTCAATACTCCCAACTTCCTCAACATGTAGGGCTTCCTCTAATTCCTCTCATGGATTAGTATATGTCCTATGTGAAAATTTCCTTCTAAATGATGTAATCAATCCTTCAATGAACCATTATGCATTTTGGTTTTGTGAATATCATAGGAAAGCTTAGATAAAAGCATTTTAAAATGGGCATCATACTCACGCACACTCTCAGTAGTGCCTTTCTTGATATCGTTGAGTGCTCTTATACTCTTCTTCTCAAATTCCAGAATACAAAACTCTTTCAAGAATGCATCCTTCAATGCTACATAATCTACCCAAGTTTGATCAGGTTCAAACTTCATATACCAGTTGTGTGCACGTCTTTATAATGTAGTATCAAATTGGTTTTCCTTGTGCTCTGAAACCATGATCCATTTTACATGCCATAGTATTTCACACATGTGCACATGTTCATCAACATCTTCTATTCCTCTATACTGTGGGAGAGAAAGAGACATCTCCATGTAAATATTATAAGGTTGTGGCGGGCCTTGCCCACCCAATCTAGAACCTCCTGTGTTTCCTCTTCCTCGAAAACCACCAGATATGCTAGAACTAGAACCACCCATACATCCTGATCCTCCACCTATAGTAGGAATAGGACCTATAGATGTACTCCCCTATGCTATGATAGTAGTACTATACTGAACCCGTACGGTTTGTTAAGTAGTTCTAATTCCAGAGGTGAATCCAAAATTCTTTGTGCTCACATTCTGTGTGGACAATGCACCTGAAAATGTACCTCTAAATAAAAATGAAGTTGTCTACCTTGTTATTGATGTAATTTCTCTCTTACTTCCCAAACTCATTTGCTGATTAATTTTCATACTAGATAATGGAAAACCAAGTGCAAGGGATACGTTATCAAGTAGGTTCAGATGCACACCTACAGCCCAGGTCATCTCTAGTGGTGCGCTTCCTTGTGAGGCCAAGAAGGGTTCCCAGTCATGCTTTCCCAGATGGGGGAGTTCCTGACGCTTTGGCTCCATGTCTTCTATGTGAGATCCAAATCCTTTATGAGACATCTCTCTCCTCAACTCCATCTACTCTGAAATGTCACACTACTTCTCTATCTCCCTCTCATCCACCTCATTATACTTGAGCCACCATTCTTCCCTCTACCTTACTACCACTAAGTCTGTCATCCTTCACAAATCCTATTCCTTCCCCCGCGTGTGGTGGGGTTTATCTAGCCATAGGTTTTTCTTCCAAATTCAAGGTTACCATTAAGATCTTGATTGCCAGTGGGATTCCTTGTAATTATGGTCCTCTTGGATACCGCAAAAATTAAAATTCAGCTACCTTCAGGAAAGAGTATGTCGAAATTGAATACTCCATAATATAACTATTTAAAACACCACATAACCATGTATCTATAGCGTAAGTCCAGATCAGATTAGCATCATAAAGGGCTTGGAATTATTCCTATGTTTAAACAAGGGTGTGATATCTTCAATTTTGTTTAGACACATATGCAATCAGCTATTCGTATAGCTCTACTGGGAAAATAGTAAAGAAGCTTTCATATAAACTTTCATACAGATTCTGTTTCACCCAAGTGTGTGCGTTAAACTCAGATACAATGTTGAACCTGTGTGTGTATTCTTCCTTCAGATCATGTATCCACTCCTCAAGACTCGAAACAACCTAAAAGAGGTCCTAGTAATGAAACCCATGATGCAGCCTAGAATTTACCAGTAACACCCTAGATGTGCTAACACAACACTCAACCTAGATTGAGCACTCACCCAAAGCACGCAAATTTACCAAGTCCCTCTTTAGGGTTAATGTAGTAGGATGTTAGCATGACCAAGACTTAAATATTACAGATCCATAACTAATACATCATTCTACAATGTGTGATAGCTCTGGATCTAAGGAAGAATAGACTTTAAATAATAATCACAATGGAATCAAGTACATGCAATATCCAATTACACACAAGAATAACATTCAGGTTCAACCAATATCCTCCATATATTAAAGATAACAATTACATGGAATCTTCTTACAGTAATGGAAATCTATGTCTACTTGCACATAGATCTGATTCAGTAATCTAGTCTTGCAAACATGCATACATACATATCCCACTCTCTCTATGTTTGTATATTCACCATCATACATGTATATCTATTATGCATTTCACTACATATATATAAGGGTGGGGGCTTTCCCTTCACTGCTTATCCATTCCAAAAATAGCTCACATGCTATTAATATCCACACACCATTTACAAGCATAGCCCCACATGTAAGTGTGCTAACTATATACTTCTGTCAATTAACTATAGTGATAATTCTATTCCTATCCTATATACATGCAAAGAACTTTATATCCAATCCTCCACAAAAAACCAATGCATGGCGCACATGTCTCTACGTCATTTGTGTGCTCTACACACCTTCTCTAAAAATAGACCTTCACGAGTGAAAATAGCTAAGTCCCAAAAGATGAACTTCTACTCCACACGCATGTTCTCCCTATCTATTCATGTCTTTGAATATAACCTACCTTCCCAGGCGGACTTCTTGTGTGCTTTCTATCAAGTGTTGTCTGATCAACACTAACCCATCAGGAAGGATAACAAGATGGATAATTCTACTACAAGAATCTAAATTTGATATTATAGATAGGCTAGGAAAGAATCATGTCAATGCAGATGCACTCTCTCGACCTTATGATGGTTTAGGTTCATCTTGTGATGACGATGATTTTCCAGATGCAACATTGTTATCACTTGACAAAATCCCTAGTCAATACATAGATATTTGAAATTATCTGAATTATTTCAAGTTTCTTGATGGTGCCAATATAAATAATAAGAGGAAGATTACTCAAGCCATTAATCCATATTATATCCTGCATGGAGTATTATTTCGGATAGGGCGCGATGGAAGTACAATGGGGAATTTGGAAGTGATCAAGATAAGGAGATAATGGAATAATTCCAAAATGGTACACATGGAGGAAACTTCTCTAGACAAATTACAACAAGAAGGATCTTTGATGCAGGTTATCACTGGACCACTCTTTTTATAGATTTTTATAATTATTGTAAGACATGTGATATTTGTCAAACACATGGGAAATGTAAGACTTCATCAACTCTATTATGTCCTATTATTCCACTTGGTCCCTTTGAAAAGTGGGGAATAAATATTGTAGGTCCACTTCTAACTACCCCATGCCAAAATAAGTATATTGTATTTGCCACATATTATTTAACCAAGTGGGTTGAAGCTAGGCCCTTAAAAACAACTTCCATGAATGAAGTGGAAAGGTTCATGTATGAATGCATTGTCACCAGATTTGGTTGCCCATTAAAAATTTTAACAGATCAAGGAAGCCATTTCATTAATGAGGTGGTAGAGGCCCTGGTAAACAATTTTTCAATTAAGCATAGGAAGGAAAAAACTTCCAAGAAAAACACAAATGGACAAGTGGAGAGAAAAAATTATGTATTGTGTCAAATCCTAGCAAAAGATACAACTTTACAGGTACATAAGTGGGATAAAAGTATTCATGCAACATTGTGGGCATATAGGGCAACATCAAATTCAGCAACAGGATACTCCCCATTTTAGTTGGCTTATGACATCAATCCAATTCTTCTTATTGAGTTTGATATTCCCACTGTGAGAATTATGAAAAATGAAAGCATGGATGAAAGTGATTCAGTAAAGGAAAGGTTAGTACATCTTCATTTTCTAGAGGAAATGAGAAAAATAGCAAAGGATACAAGATATAAGAAGAAAATGAAGCAAAAGGAGTACTTTGATTAAAATATCCTCTGGTCTCCATTTTAGGTGAATGACTTGGTCCTAGTATATGATTCTCAATACAAAAAGAGGAGACATAGAAAACTTCTTCCTAATGGATGGGGCCCTACAGAATATTAATTGTGCATGAAAATGGTACGTATCTCTTGAAGGAATTAGATGGCACTCCCATTATGAAATGGGTCAACCACGAAAAGTTAAATATTTTCTAGGAAATAGAATAGTCTGCTCTGAGGACAGAGTAGAAGCTAGGGAGGGGGAGATGTCGACATTAAATTTTTCCTGCATAATTTTTGTTTTCATTAATGTATGTACTAGGAATAGGATATTGTTAAGTATAATTAGTAGTGGCGTCTGATATAATATAACGGCGCTGATAGTACGACACTGCCAATAATTTATAGTATGGTAACAATCAAAGTACAATAGGAATGTTGTGGTAAAAAGTAAATATTTGTCATAAGTGGTCCGATAATGTTAAAATGTCAAAGTTAGTACAAGTAGAGAAGTAGGGTCTACATGATTAGGAATTAGAAATATTATATTTGTAATAAGGACAAGGAGTAATGTCATAAATATTTTGTCTATTAAATTTTTGTAATATCTATAAAGGTGGAACCCATGTGAGATGATAAGGTTTATCTTACCTTAGAAGATAAACCTACATGTAAAGACAAGAGTTGAGGCATGGAATATGATTACCCGGAAGATATTTCATATCCTATCTTAGAGATAGGATGGATAAGCTTGAATTTCTATAAATAGAGAGGCCACCCCTTCTCATTTATCATAGAAAAAAGTTGTATTAAGTAGTTTATGAATAAAATATTTATTGTGAATGTGTGTTAAGGAAGCCATCAAGAGGAGTAATTGTGAAGTTTCTCCAATAACTATTTCTGGAAAACAAATGGAATTGGTAACACATGGAATAATTCATGGGTGAGATTGTAATAATTTCGTGTTAATAATATATTTTACAGTTGTATTTCAGATTTGTCATCATTCCTTTATATCATAGTCTATGGTATTCTTGTGTTATGTTTGCTATTATGTTTCCATATTACTACCACCAAACCAAAAGTTGTGCATTACTAAAATAATCATAGCACGAGGAGTTCTTGGTGAAATATTATCAGTGTGTTGGAATGGTATTGACAATATACCGACCTGTGATCTGAAGATAATGAGGATGTACATGAGATTTTTTTAGATTTTGATCTTATACTAGTCTGCATACAAAATATGGTGAGGATGTATTTGAGATTTTTTGAGATACTAGTATTTATTTGGATCTATGTCAGGTAACACAAGTTCAACTTTGTTTTTACAGTTTCCTGCTTTCTTTCAGTTTCTGCTGTGGTTTTTACATTCTGTCTGTTGTTTTTAATCAGAAAATCTAAATATTTATTTACATATTTCATCATGTATGTCTTTACTCTTGATTGAAATCATGAACTGACATCTGCTGAGGAAGCTCATTGCTTCTCAGGCCTGCTTTCCAGTTAGTTCACCCATATATCATTTAACGTCATCTTTTTTTCCAAGGATTTGTGCATCGTAGGTTTCTTGGATCTACTTAGCAGGATTGCTTGTGTGCACCCATCTTGTCTCCATCAGTATTCTTTCCATCTACGTCTTCGGATCTTATCCAATCTATTAGGTATTGATTTCATTTGATTTTTTTAGGGTTTTTGTGTTTAGTTTGGTGCATTAACTTGGAAAGGTAACAAGCATGGAAATTCTTGATCTACATTCTGGCACACCCTGGTGGGACGGTACCGAAGTCCCTTATTGGTAAGTTCATTTCTTTTCCAATTTTGAGCGTTGTTGTTTTTCTTCATTGATTTTCATCAGTTGTTCTTAAGCATTTATTTTCATCATTTTGGTTTTGCTTCTTTCATTTCTAGTTTCTTAAAATAGAAATTTCCTTTCCACTAGTATCTTGTTGGATTTGTTTGTGTGTTCTTCTTAACCCTGTTTCGTGGAGCGGTTTTCTTGTTCACCCGGATTGTTTGAGGGGAAGATCTCAACAACATGCTTTTAGAAGTCTACACACCTTGGAGAGCTAAATCTACAAGTATTTCTCTTCTATGGTGTTTTCCTCCTTTTTAAGGACTTAAAAAGAACTTGTTTGTTTGTATTCCATCACACTCAAACATTTCGGTTTTGGTGCTTAAAAATAATTAATTGTATTAGGAAAGAACTTGTTTGACTTGACTTCATCAAAATCAAACACTTCATTTTTAGTTCTTAAAAAGAACTTCTTTGTCATTTTTGTTATATGCTCTTCATCTAGTTTTCTAAATAGGTTGGAAAATTGATCAAAATCGATAGTGACACTATTTGATTTTTATTTTTCACCCTTGCACACAAAGCCAAAATCACTAGGTATAAAACATTTAAACAAAAATTACTTCCCTAGCCTTGCCTACTTGGAAGTGACATCCAAGAGGAAGAACCTACGTAGTACTCGGTCCGTGCTATAAATTCACGGAAGTTATGGTATAAATTGGCAAAGCACCCAACTCCCTTATCGCAACGGTGTGTGAAGTGTGGGGGTAGGCCCCTATATCAAGCCATGTACCAATATTTTACTGAAGTGCCTTCAGGACTCCTTACCAAAACATTCCCCAAACCATCCTTAGTTTTGCCAATTGAGTAGTCCCCGTTCTAAAAATCCTTCCCTAACATTTTCTTTCTTAAAAAGCATGAAAATTTAAAAGAGATAATCATCTACGCTGCTTGAATTATCTTTGTATTAATTAGGTCAATATATTTATGTTTTTTTTCTTGTTTATGACAGTCATCACCCAGTCTCTTCCTCATCTGAGACCCCTGCTAATGCGGATGTTTTGACACCCCTTGGGTCTTCTTCAGGACCAATATTAGTTGGTTCCCCCATCTTGTCATATAATCCTTTCTATCATCCTAAAGCAATCCCATCACAACCTCCTTCCCCTAATCCTTCAGAGGTGTCATCTACTTCTGATATAGAGTATGTTCCTCGCAAATATCTTGAATTTTAGGCACTCCTTGACCACAACCTGGTAGCCCTTATGGATTACTTAGTGCATAAGTCTATTCGAATATCTAATCACGGACCACCGATCCAAAAGTTTATGATTATTCTCATGAGCCATCCCAGGATTTCATAGAGTAGTTAGCATGATTCTTCTCACCTCGAACTATGAAAGAAGGTGGTGCATCTATGCCTATTTTTTCTCTTCCACTGACCATGTCGACTGGTTCTCAAATGACCCTACCTATCCCTAGTGCCGCGGCTACCTCGGCTACCCCACAACCTACTTTTGAGAGGTACTCTTTTTTAGCTATGATGAGTGCGTACACGCTCCCACAAATTGTTTTTAATTCTTCTATGTCATCTATTGCGTCTCAGGGTTAGTATCTCTCTGTGAGCCAACCCCCTCCTACGCGTCAGTCGGTTCCTCCTTCTCATCTTCAAGCTAATATTTCTTCTAATGCTCCAGTGACAGTGACCTTTACCCATCCTTTGGCATTGACACCATTAATAACTAATCCGGTAGTCAAAAGCCTCATTCAGAGTTTGTTTCTCACCATATCAAATCAAATTAGCACCCACATTCCTCAATCCATTTCAATTCAGTCGGTAAGTGTAGGAACCCACCAATCATAGGATCCATCTTTCATTCAAACCCCTTTCTCTCAACCACTCATCATCTCATAGCCTGTTTATACTTAAGCTCCCTCATACCAAATACATTGTTACGCATCACCCAAAATGCGTGGTTATTCCTCTTATCATCCTATTAATAAGAAAATGAATCCCCCATTAACGCCTCAGAAAAACATACCATTCGCTTCTCATACGAAACATATTAACATGCCCCCTCAATATGATGTCATCCAACTTCTTTTCAAGAAAATCATAGACCTCAAAGCCTCCACCAAAGGGGCTCACCCTTCATACTCTTTTGAAAAAGTATGTGATCAACCGATTCATCCATCAGTGGCTTTTAAGCCTTATCCTCCCCAATGGGAACTTCCTAAGTTCTCAAAATTCCATAGTCGAGAGGATCCTCAACAACACCTGCGAGCATTTAAACATGCTTTCTACCTTATAGTCTAGGACCAGGAGCTTATGCTCCATACCTTTCCTATGTCTTTATCAGGGCCCACTTTAGACTAGTATAATAACATACCCCAACACTCTCTGTTTTCTTTCTCTCAATTAGCCCATATGTTTGTTGAAAAATTCTCAATAAACATCACACATAAGATCTCGATCAAAGATATTTATAACTTTCGTCAATTCGATGATGATTCTATTACAGACTCTATCACTCGTTGGAGAGGAATAATAAATCAATTATCTTTCTCCCTCCCTCAATCTCAACAAATCGAGTTGTTTACTCAATCTTGTGCTAATCATATTTATTCCACATTAAGGATTTAAACCTTTTATAAATTTGAAGAAGCCTTTACGATGGCACACAAACTTGAGTCTCGCGCCGTTGAACAAGGAAATTTAAAACTTCGTTCTAAGTCTAAACCAGATTTTTCTCGGTTGACAAAATCAAACCCTTTCGCTTCTAACAAAGACAAGAATCAGGGGTCCACACATGCTATCGTATTAAAAACATCATGAGATGATAAAAATTCTAATCAAACACCTCAGAGAGACTCTTTATCTTCTCAAAAATGACCTCCATCATCTTGATCTTTTACTTAGTTGGGGGAATCATATGCTTCTATCTTAGAAAAAATGTTGGAAGTTCACATGATCAAACTTCCCCCTATTAGAAATTTTTATGAGAGCCAAGAACAACCATTATAGTATCATGAAAATGAATTTTTTTTTATCATAGAAGCAAATGCCATGACATTGAACGATGTAAGGACCTTCAAAAATCTCGTCCAAAAATTCATTGATAAAGGCAAGCTCATTCTGGATAACCCAAATGCTCCCCAAATCAAGCACTTGATGTTTTTAAACAGCCTTTTCCAAATCATTCCCCGAAAAATGACGCTTCAGGGTCTCAAAAACCAAACACTCATACTATCAACTTCATTTCTACTAATGGGTCTTCTTCTAATTCTAATTCATCCACAAACGTGTTGATTGAATCGGAACTTCCTTCCACTCCTTCAAATTACGATATTCCACCATCCTTAGATGGTCCATCTTCGAGTCTTCCTTTATTAGAAATAGATTCATCTTCCTCTACCTTGTTATCTGATCTTCCACCTATACCTAAGATAGTGTCATCTTATCCTATCTCATCATTAGATATTCTTTTGGTGCTTGAGTCATTTACATCCCTTCAAATTTCCACTACAGATACTTCTACTTCTGTCACTCCCCATTTTTTCTGTGACCATGCCTTTGGTTAACGTACCCATAGTTGTACCAACTTCTATGCCTTTGGAAGCATCTTCGATATTGAATCTTCACTGTCTCTTTTCCTACAGTAATTACACCCATAATTACTGCATCTAAAGTACCTTCCTCACAAGAGGCTACTTCTTCATTACCTACCTCTTCCACACTCAGTGGTTCCTTTCCTATTAAGGAAACATCTAAAGAGATAGCATCAACACCTATACTTATTACTTCTGGACTCAGACATAAACAATTGGAGTTTAAGCCTAGGGTTACATTATCACTATCATCTCCTTTACTTCCTCTGAAATGGTTACAATCACCTTATGTGGTCGAAGTTGTCACCAATCCCTGAAAAGGGAAAACAAATATTTAAGACCATCAAAACTCTTGGTGCTTTCCCTAAAAAATTCCTCTTTGTGCCTCATAAAAGATTGGATTTATCCACTAAAAAGGCATCTTCTTCTGCAACACCATCTTCATCGGTGCCTTGTAAAGTGGATTTACCTACTGGAAAGGTGTTACCTCTTTTATCAAAACCATCATCTTCATCACCAAAAACCAAGGCACCCTTTGTGCCTCCTATCAAATCTATTTTGGGAGCTCCTCCCCCATCTAAATCATCATCTTTTTCAGCCAAGCAGCCTTCTTCATCTCTGAAGACTAAAACACTTGTCATGTCTTCGTCATCTTCAAAATCTATCTTAGGAGCTCCTCCTCCATTGAAATCAATATTTCCTCACTTGCTTCCATCTCAAGCACCTAAGGCCACTTCTCCCAATGTCCAGAAGAGAAAAATAGTCCCTAAAAAGAATATCAAACTAGATATGTAGGTTCTTTTACCTTGGTAGCCTGCTAAGACTAAAGAGGTGTCTTCTTCACTACTACTCTCATCTTTGTCTACCGGATTCTATAATGAAATCCTTCACCAACTTATCCAATTTTCTTCTATATCTCTTCCTCTAATTAAACCCTATAATCCCAAAGGATAAAAACCTTCATGGTTTAACTCTGATTTGATTTGTGCTTACCATCACACTCCAGGTCATGACATCGAGGGATGTAAAGCTCTTCAAACTGTCATTAATAGCCTCTTGGACGAAAGTGATCTTCTGTTGGAAGAGGAGGAGGAAAAAGTATCTCCTATCATCCCAACTACATCTGAGACTGAACGGTCTACTTAGGCCCCCTAATTCTATTGATATCACTCTAGATGATCTTCGACCTTCTTAAATCGATGCAATTTGTATCACCACTAGAAAAAAAACGGAACGATAATCCATCATATTCCACAACCTCTCGACCATGAGTCATTATTTCTACTACCCCCGAAGGAGTTCCTCCTTCCTTATCGGCCCCAAGACCTCAAGTATCTGTTTGTGCTTAACCTCAGGCTCAAATTCCTATATCAGTTGAGGAGAGTGTTATGAAACAACTCACCCATGCTCTGGTCAAAATGTCTCTTTTTGACCTCATTCACTCATCTCCCCAACATCGTCAGGCTCTGATTGATAATCTGCACCATATCATGGTGAATTCAGATGAGCCCCATCCTTTTGAGATGGTTGTTGGATTGAATAGACCATCAACCACCATCTCCTTTGAGGATTCTAAAATTCCTCCCCTTTCTTCTAAGGATTTAGAGGCTCCTCTCCTTATCACAGTTTAAATCAATAACACTACGTTAAAACACACTATGATCGATAGTGGTGCTACACTCAACGTCATTTCCTCCCACACATTTGAGAAAATTAAGTTATCAAATAATGTAGTGTCTCCACCGCCTTTCGCCCTTCGATCATTTAATGATCAGCTAGCGGTTACTTTAGGAACTATGGTCCTACCCATTCAGGTAGGTAAGAAACTACTTCATGAGATTTTTTACATTGTTAAAGGAAAATTCCACTACAATATGATCCTCAGACACTCTTTTATCCATACAATGCACTACGTTCCATCAACCCTCCATCGATGCATAAAATATTAGTATGAGGGAAAAATCTATACTCATCTAGGAGACCCTTTTCCATCTGCACAATGTGACATGACCATATGGTCTGTCCCTCCAAAAGAGAATGTTGATTCTCCTAAAAAGGATTCATCCTCTTCCATACCTACAACAAAACTACCAGATCTAAAAAAATTGGAAGAAACGTTGCAACGTTTTTCACTAGGAGAGCTTACTCTTCTCTCTTTTGACACCCATCTCAAACCTAATGAGTATGGTAGGCCACATTTTCACCATTGGTCTGCCTAATCAATGGACTAAATTCATCTATGGTGGTCTTGATACACCTCACTATCATTCAGATTCTCCTCCTAGGGCCAAACCCTATTCGGTAGGGTTTGATTATCTACAAAATCCAACATTCACAAAAAAATATCTGTATCGATACGCGTGGAAAGGCTTTGGCTTGGGAAAGTATGAATAGGGTGTGCATGACCTCGCATCCATTCCAACTCTTAAACCACATCAAAAAATTGGTTTAGGGTTCAAACCTCTCTCGAAAGCCACCGTCACCATTCTCGTTGAGCCTCTTTCCATTGAGGAGCCATCTTCTCCCATCATGTCTAAAGCATCACTCGATGTGGATGACACCATTTCCATCCTTCCTAACTTTTTTTTAAGTCAATACCATTTCCTTAGGTCCACTGACCTATAACACTAATGGCAAATCCACTTCCATACCATTAGTCTTTAATGAAATAGTCAGAGATGATTCTCCTACTATAAATACTATCCATTGTTCAGATGATGATTTTGTCCTTACTTATCTAGGCATATGATTCTTATCTTCCTAAAACCATTCCTTCTAACACAACTATGCTTCTCAACGAAGCCACTGTCAACCTAAATATAGGGACTTCTGAAGACCCTCACATCATTAAGGTCGGCCAATCTCTTAACGCACAGGAGTTAGGAGACTTCACCACCTTTCTTTCCAATCATTGCCAAGCATTTGCTTGGTCATATGAAGATATGCTAGGCCTCGATCCTAACATCATGGTCCAAAATATCATTACTCTTCCAGACATCAAACCAGTTAAACAAAAAACTACGTAAGATGCATCCTCGTGTAGCTCTCCTCGTTAAAGAAGAGTTACAGTGCTTGCTTTCCACCAACTTCATCCAACCCATTGACTATCCAAAAATTGATTTCAAATGTAGTACCAGTAATAAATCTAATGGGAAAATTCAAATTTGCATTGATTTTTAGGATCTTAATCTCACTTGCCTGAAAGATAATTTCCCTCTACCTAATATCCACCAACTTGTAGACTTAATTGTAGGTCACGAGATGCTTTCTTTGATGGATGGTTTCTCTAGGTATAATCTAATTCTCATCACACCAGAGGATCAAAACAAGACTTCCTTCATAACTCCTTAGGGGACTTTTTGTTATTGCATCATGCGCTTCGGTCTTAAGAACGCAGGGGCAACTTATCAATGCATAATTACCTACATCTTCCACGACCTCTTACACAAAATTGTAGAAGATTATGTTGAAAAAATCCTAAGTAAATTCAAACACCATCAAGATCATCTTCTCATCCTTGCGCCTCTCTTTGAGAGACTCATTTATTTTTGTCTCCACCTAAATCCATCTAAATGTGTATTTGGCATTCTCATTGGTAAACTCTTAGGCTTTATCATTTTTATCAAGGGTATTGATGTCGATCCCACAAAAATAAAGGCTATCCTCGATATGCCTCCTCCTTCCAACTTAAAGCAGCTTTGTGGTCTTCAAGGATGCCTTCGATCAGTGCATCATTTCATCTCATAACTTTCATACCATTGTCAACCTTTTCATCATCTCCTCCATAAAAAACGTTCATTTTGAATGGGATGAACGTTGCTAAAAACCCTTTGATGATCTCAAAGTTTATCTTCTTTCTCCACCTATGGTTATACCTCCACGCGAGGGGGAGCCATTCTATCTTTATATTTCTATGAATGACCATGCTCTGGGAACCATGATCTTGCATCGAGATTCAAAAGGGAAAGAACATGATGTCTATTATATTAGTTGCACTCTTCATGAGTATGAAACTCACTATTCTGAAGATAAAAAACTATGTTGTGCTCTCTTTTTCGCAACTTCTAAACTTCGTTATTACCTCCTTAATCATAAAACCTACATTGTTATGAGTGTCAATCCACTCAAGACAATGCATGTGAAACATTATCACAATAATCATACACTCGTTGGCTTATGCTCACGACAAATTTTGACCTCGAGTTCATCTCGCAGAAATATATCAAGGGTCAAGTCATTGCTGATCAATTAGTTGATGCTCCTCTTCTAGACACTAAAGTCCCCCTCGCTCAATTCCTAGACGAGTGCATCCAACAAATTGATTTCAGTCTGTCTCCATTTAAAGTAAAACTATTCTTTGATGGGTCCAAGTGTCAGCAAGGGGGAGGTGTAGGCTTCATCATGATCCCTTCTTGGGGTGTACCTATTCCTGTCACACACAAGCTTAACTTTGAATGTACCAATAATATGGCTGAATATGAAGCCCTCATTTTAGGTCTTCAAAATGCCATTAATCTTAGTGCTGGCCATATCAACATCTTCGGTGACTTTGAGCTCATTGTTAATCAAGTAACTGGTGTCTATCGGTGTAAAAATGATATCCTTCAAAAATATCATGATATCGTTCTCTTTCAGCTTCAATCTTTTGATAAATTTACTATCAAGGCTATTCCTCACACTGCAAACTGATTTACAGATATAATGGCTTCTTTAGCCTCACTTATTCCTTCATTCACTAAAGACTCGCAACTTTATGTGGTTGTTTAGTGTTTAGACCAACCATCTCATCTCAAGCAGTTGACTTCAATCAACACCGTCATGATTGACACTCACGATGAGTGGTGTCAGTGCATTTTCAATTATCTATCCTACTCAGCACTTCCTCCAGATTTGACTTCCAATGGTAGAATATATTTTATCCAACATGCAAACCACTATACTATTTTGGGCAAAATTCTTTACAAATGTGGTTTTGAGTGTATTTTTCTTTGGTGCCTCAAAACCCCTGAATCATCTAAGGCCATTCAGGAGGTCCACGACGGTATCTGTGGTTGAAACTTTGGTGGTTTGGCCATGGCTAAGCCCATCCTACGTTTAGGTTACTATTAGCCTTCTCTTAATCAAGACTACTACGAATATTTCAAGAAATGTGTCAAGTGTCAAAAACATGCTAATCTCACACATATCCCTAGCCAGGCCTTGTAACCTGCAACAGATTTGTGGTCTTTTTCACAATGGGGTCATGACCTTGTTGGTCTCATCAGTCTGCGCTCCTCGTAGTGACATCAATCTATCATCACTGCCACAAAATACTTCACTAAATGGGTGGAGGCTATTCCTCTTTCATCAACCAAAGCCAACCTATTGTTGATTTTGTCTATCAACACATCATTTGTCGCTTTAGTGTTCCTCACAAACTCGTTACAGACAATGGAAATTCTTTCAAAAACAAATATTTATAGGAACTTTGTGACACCTTCAATATTAAACTCAACTTTTCTTCTCCATACTATCCACAATATAATGGCCAAGCTGAGGCTTCTAATAAAACTTTGCGTAATATCCTCACAAAGGTAACTAGTCAAGCTAGTAGGGATTGGCATTTGCACATCCCCTTTTTCTCTCTAGGCTTATCAGACTAACATTCATTCACCTATCAGTGCTACTCCCTTCCCTCTCATCTATGGGTCTGAGGCTTTCCTTCCTTTGGAAGTCCAAATTCCCTCTCTTCGTGTCTCTCTCAGAGAGTTTGTCTTTGATGAAGACTATCGTCAAAACCATCTAGCACAGTTTGAGTTGTTAGATGAACGTCATCTCAATGCTCTTGAACATCATCAAGTCTATCTTGAGCATGTCAAGCATGCTTATAACAAGCATTTTGTAGCAGCGTGACTTCCAATTTGGTGATCTTGTTCTTAAAGAAAACAAAAATGTCACTACTCTGGAACGGAGTCAACGTGGTAAGTTTTCTCCTAACTAGATGGGATCGTACGTTGTCACTCATAAGTATGGGTTTGGGGCTTATCGTCTATCTTCCATGGATGGTATACCTGAAATGGAACCTCTTAATGCTTTGCATCTAAGGCCCTTCTATTGTTAAAATCAATCTTACACGATCTTAGTCGCAAAACAAATCTTTCATCCATCTGCAACCAGTCATACATTTCGTAGTGATTTGGAACTATGTGGTTCTCCACGTTATTTTTTCATACCTTAAATATGAGTATCACAGCTCTACTCATGGAGTTTTCCTTACGGATTTGTTCCTTCTCATGGTAGGAATACCTTAACCACTACTCCATCTGCCCTAGGTGTTCATCTTGATCAAATCCACTTAGGGCATGAGTACGTGCTTATATATGTTTTCTTCCCCTCTATCTGATCTATCTGGTCTAAACTCAACTTCTTCCAAAACTCAAAAAAAAGGAGAGAAGAAAATATGCTACTTTAGTCTCAAAAGATAGAATGATCCCTTGAAGGATAGCTATCCATGCCTTATCAAATAAAATAAAAAATGTAGACCATTCCTCGAAGGATGGATACCATCAAAATCAAAATACAGATTGCTCCCTTGAAGGATGGTTGTTTGTTTTATGGAATTTTCAGCCTTTGTAGTAAAAAACTTCCTCGATTGGTGAGTTTGTTCACTTTTTAGCATCTCTAAAAGACTTCTCGTATCAATCATTCTTTCTATATCTAGCAAACTTCCCGCATCGATCAGTTTGCTTTTCTATCAAAAGAAAAAAATCATGAAGCTGTGATATGAGACCTTTGTGATCATATGGAGACCCTATTTTCCCCATATGAGCATGTACTTAATACTTAATGTGTTATGATGTGATGTATACCTATCTCTTGTCCTTATCTCCTTCCTAGATCTAGTTTGCGACTAACTAGTGTCAGGTTTATTTTATCCATGTGTATGGCCTTGTGTGGATCGTCTTTAGATTTACCATCAAGGTCTCTATTTATGGTCAATTAGGGGTAGTCAACACTGATTGGGGCCCATTGGTGCTGATTGGGTATTTTGATATATTTTCTCATCTCATCATACTAGGACGCACTTAGTTCTCGTCTGCTTATCCTATCTTGTGCATGTCTCACCTATAACACATTGTCACCATCATTGAGCCTTTATTTTGGGGTACTTGTACCTTGTCGCCTTACATAGCCCCATGCATGTGTCACCCATATCTCATCTTTTCTTGTTATTCCCCACATGGGGCATCTCATCATTATATCTTTTGCATGTGCCACCCATAGCACACCTGTTCTACCTAGTCTGGAAGTAGTTCTATTACAAAGTCCACTAAAGTGGCCATATGTCGATTTCCATGGTGGCTCTCCTCTCAAGGCCATCACTTCATCCTTCTTGTCTAGGAATTGATGCTTGGCTTATTTATTTGATCATTGTTTGGACCTTATTTTCACCTTTTGGTGCATATTTTCAGTTTTATCACCCATTATGAGTTCTTCCATGTATATGGGTAACTCACATTTTTTGTAACCTAAAGATAGCAGGTCTGTAGGTAGTAACGTCATCTTGTTCGAAGGCCATCTAGTTGTCCCTACCAATGTGTCATTATCTGGTTGTTATGATCTTGCAGTGACCTTTAACTCACAAGTCTATAGCCACTAACATCATCTCATACAAAGACCATCTAGTCTTCCCTACCAATGCGAGTTCCTTACGTCGCTGCCTTTTTGGTTTTTTACGTGCGTCATCAATGATCAAATCTACTCTAGACATATAGCTGGGGCATCCTCTATTCTATTCTATTTTATCTACCTTTTTCTAACTCGAGATCAGTTGATTTTTTTTGAGCCACCCCATCCCTATTTTGAGGGGGATCACATAGTCTTTGTTCTTCCTTTTACTCCAACTCCTTATTTTTACCTCGCAACTTTGCTTATCGCAAGTTGCTAGACAAAAAGGGGAAAATGTAGATACCTAAAATTGGTTACCTAATTTAGTGTCCCCTGTGTTCACTTACCTTCTCAGGTAACCTGGGGCACATTTAAATCACCACTTTTCCCTTAGGGTATTAATTAAGTATCTAATTAAAACACCTATCCTAAGTTTATTTCACTCCATTGAATTTCACTCATGTATAATTAAATATTAACTATTTAATTATACCTTTTACATTTTTTCCAACTACTTATTTACCCCATATCATTCCCCAACCTCCCATACCATTATTATCCATTCATCCCACCTTTTTCTCTCCTAAAACCATGCAGCAGGATTTTTGCCATATTTGAGTCAGAGGGATAATATTCTTATCCTTCCAATTCATTCCTTTTCGCCACTTTGGGAGTCTGTTCTCTGATTGGCGCCAACCGTTTCTCGATCGCTGCCAATTTTTTGGAGAGGCACCAATTTTATCTCAGTCGGAATTGACTATAAATACCCATATTTAAAATCAGTTTTGGTTAGAGATGGTAGATGACAGAGAGATAGATGAAGCAATTAAAATCTTGAGCCTAGAGCCTTTGAATTTTCAATCAAAAGAAAGAGCATTCTGTCTAGATTAATTACTGAGAGGTGCACCATCACTCTGCCCTCGCAGCATCAATATTGTGAAGGTTGTTCATCCTCTTGGAGATTTCATTTCTCCATTCAACCAAGGAAGAACTCTGTCCACATCTATGCAGTTCCTGCAGGTTTCCACGATCTTATGTACATTAACCAGAAATCAAATTTCTCATAATTTTCCCTTGATCAATGCCAACCTAGTCTAGTTGACACTAATTATCATCAATCGACACCGATCACCATCTAATCAATGCTGACCCAGTCTAGTCAACGTTGATTATCATCAATTGACACTGATCACCATCTGATCAATGCCAACTAGTCTGCAGACAGGTTTAGAACTCAGGTAACACAAGTTCAACTTTGTTTTTACAGTTTCCTACTTTCATTTAGTTTCTACTATAGTTTTTACATTATGTCTGTTGTTTTTAATCAGAAAATCTAAATATATATTTACATCTTTCATCATGTATGTCTTTACTCTTGATTTAAAACATGAACTGACATCTACCGAGGAATCTCATTTCTTCCCAGACCCACTTTCTGGGTAGTTCAGGCATATATCATCTAACTTCATCTTTTTTTGCCAAGGATTTGTGCCTCGTAGGTTTCTTGGATCTACTTGGTAGGATTGCTCATGTGCACCCATCTTATCTCCATTGGTATTATTTCCATCTACATATTTAGATCTTATCCAATCTATTAGGTATCAATTTCATTTGAGTTTTTTAGGGTTTTTGTGTTTATTTTGGTGCATTAACTTGGATAGGTAATAAGTGTCGAAATTCTTGATCTACAGTATGGTCAAGATAAACATCACATCATTAGGTAAGTTAAGGTGATTAGGATAAATAACATGGGTAACCGCGTCATAAGGTATAGCAAGTACACAAATTCAAATGTTACAAAAAAATGATTCAAGTAAAGGTATGTAGGTTAGGGAACATGTAAGACTAAGGTATAGGTAAATAATATGTCCCTAAATGCAGTTAAGGAAATGTATAGGCTATGTAGCCTTGTGGATAGGGTGTAATAGGTATTGGTACGGTCAAAATTTATTGGAACAACATTGTTTGTAGGCCAATATGGGCATAGGGTAGGTCAAATGGTTATGTCAGGTGATCAATATTAGTTATAGTGGAACTGATGTTGGTCGGCTAGGGCTAGACATGACCGATGTTGGACTTAGTGTGATCCAATGCTATAGGTGTATAGCCCGAGATCATAGCTTGATGGTCACTCTCATCAAAAGATGGGAGTCCACAACTAATACCTTTCACTTATTGATGGGTGAGATAACCATCACCTTCAAGGATGTTTATAGGATCCTGCAACTTCTTATTGTTAGGTAGACAATTTATTCCATTTTTTCTAAGGAATCGTTAGAGCCGATAGTGGCAGTATTTGGTGAGGCGATGGACGAGATGAGGTATCACAACATGAGTCTCACTTATAGAGATATGTATGTAGTCTATCCGTAGGAGACTAAGATATCTGTGCTGATGCTGGTGATGGTGGGATGCTTTTCTCTACTAGATTCTTAGGTTAGGATATTCCCACGAGCACTTATGGGGTTGCTACATGATATGACAGAGGAGTGGATACATTTTACATGGGCACCGACTTTCTTAGTTCAGCTATATAGGGAGCTATGGGTCTATGGGAGATTGAGAAGATTTGGTATGTGTTGTACCTATTTATTATATTATTGGGCATATAAGTACATCATATGTGTGTTCCCAGTTGGTTTACCATGATAATATTAGTTTAGAGGTGGCTTGTTCAAAAAAAAATTTAGATGATGGGTACCAGTCGGTGGATAGTCAAGGGTGGTGAGGGACACATATGATGTGTCATACTACATGTAGCGATTGGCAGGTCTTTCAAAATTTGATATTGTGTAGAGGCCATATGTTGACTATCCATCATACAGAGGTATGGTTGAGGAGTTAGAGGATATTCAACTAATGAGATTGTTACAGGGGTGACGGGCCGGGGAGCTTGAGATGATACCTATGGATAGGGTTAGACGATAGTTTTGATTATGACAAGATAAGCCCACACATTTTCCATAGTACCTTAAAGATGACGTGGAGAGACCTATATCTCCACCATATCTGAGTCTTCCTACATGGTAGGAGGACAAGGTACGAGATAGAAGGATTGAAGACGGGGGATTAACTGATGGATACATGTAGTGGTGGGTGGTATAGCTATAGGTGGCACCGCCAAGGCCAAGATAACCTGATTTAGCTACTATCATAGTGCAAAGGGATACATTAAAGGGCTAGGTGGTTTCCCTATAGGCATAACTTATAGGTTTGGAGGGATAAATGACAGGGTACGAGGCATATGTGACCACCTTGCAAGTATAAGTGGTGGCCTTATAGGACCAGGAAGCACATGCACATGTTCCTAGACTGGGAAAAGATAGGTATGGAGGGAAGGTAGCCACCCTACAAACACAAGTGATAGGATTAAAGGTCCATTTGGCCACAACACAGGCACATGTTGTGGCTTTACAGGACCATGTAGCTGCATAGGTACTAGTGCAAGCATAAGGACAGGTTCCCACAGTACAGGCACCTCCACCAGGACATGGAACACTTTTGGTTAGGTAGAGTTCATAGGGAGGATTCAGGTCAATGGCACCACCCTAGAATATGTTAATGGAAAGGTTTCAGGGATGGCCTGAACAAGGTTCACTACTATCAGGATCATCTAGCCACCACAGGGATTGTTATACCCTCATATGTGGAGTTTTTGAGCCTAGCAGGCAGCCAGTGAGTGGATGAGATCCAGGAATCACATTTTTGGTAGTATAGGAGGTTGTCAACTCTAGAGATAGGACCATGGTGAGGTTACGAGTGCTCAGAGATTGAGCTCAATAGAGTTCCAAGAGGAGGAGATAGGTGAAACAAGAGAGGATGGTATTAGGTGGGGAGATTATTGATATCCATATGTTATAGTGTGTGATTATATATATATATATATACTTCAAATACGTGAGATTATACATGAGAGTTTTTGAGATACTAATATTTATTGTATATTTGTGTATATATGTATTGATACAAAGACTCTCACATTTATATAGTTGATGATGTTGACTGTATGAATGATGTACTCGTTTGTAATTTCTATTTTTGTTGTGTAAAATGGAAACTAGTTGAATTAGGTATGATTGAGTTGAGGTCATGTAGGCATGATGGAGTCATGTATAGGCATGATGGAGTCAAGGTCATTTAGGCATGATAGAGTGTAGTTGATTTAGGTAGTCGAGGTCATGTAGGAATGATGAAGTCAAGGTCATTTAGGCCTGATGGAGTTAGGTAAAGGAATGGTGGATTCTAGGTGATTTAGGTAGTCGAGGTCATGTAGGCATGACAGAGTTAGGTATAGGCATGGTGCAGTCAAGTGTTTTGCATTTGATTAAATTTACAAGTTATCATTAGTATGGAAAAAAAATGATGATGTATATGTATGTTGGGGTGTGATTTTCAAAATATTTGATATCATGAAAATATGAAATGATTGATGTATGATAAGGTGATGTTCTAAATTGGAAGGTATGTATGTTTGTATGATTGTTTAATTTCCCAGTTTTGTATAAAATGGAAACCATGTAAGGTAGACTGTGAATATAAAAGGGGGAAAATTCATTAGAGGAAAGAGTGGCCAAGCTAACCTCCAAGGAACCCATGCCCTCAGAGTGCAACCTACATAGGCCCGGTTGAAAAGGGGCCTCAAACCAATGTAGTTCTCTCATAAGTGTTTCACCTGATTCTATAGCGTTTCTTATAAAATTGTGAAACAAATGAGGGTAATGGGCGTAGGAGGAATACCAGTTGAGATGTTGGTTGATAGGTTATTACGCGCATATGACTTCTGAATCCACAGCTGATCATGAGAGCTTCCTTTTTTCTTGGAGGAACTACCTAAAATGGAACACAAGACCACCAAATAAAAGTTAAACAATATATGCAGTGGATTGGCCTAGCGTGTGCTAGATCCGAAAAGTGTGATACTTCCTAGATGGCTGTCAATCCACTATTTAAAACAACTTAATGCTGGTAATAATGTAAATCCTACTGTAGTAAAAATGATTTAGGTATCTCATTCATCTAAAATAAGAAAATTCGTTCACAACAGGCTAAACTATGATTGAATCTAAAGGTCAAGGTAACTATCAGGATATTGTTATTGGTCAGGGTCATATTTTGGTCAGTTTAGGGTATTTGGTGGTGGTTTTAGGCTCTGATTTGGGTTTCTGCTAAAAGATACAGAGACCGATCTCAGTTTAGGTTAACCGGTGATGGTTATGGGTGACCGGAGTTGATATGGTTGGGGTACAAGAAACTCATTTAAAACTTAATTGGGTGATAGATATAGGATTCAATGAATGTGTAAGGGTAATGACAAGATTCGTGTGGACCCTAGATATGCATAGGGATGATGAAATTCTGGATATGAACAGTTCAAATGGTGTGGGAAAAAGGATGGTCAAGTTTCCATGGAGGTAAATTGGTGGGGAATGGAAATGAAAGTAGAAACTAATAAAAAATGTAAAAGGATTTACTCAAATGACAAGGAGCCAATGCAGGTTAACAAACTTACTATTTTTCCAAGCTTGATGCCTAGTTGGTAATGGTGGGTGATCAAACGAACTTGGTGTAATGTTGGCACTTCCCCAGATACTCTCGTGAAGGCAGGTGTGTGTGTGATTGCTTCCAGTAGTGGTTATGGGTGTTCTAATGCTTGTAAGGATGTTGGTTCTGCTTGCATGTAGCTCTGGTTTCATCACTTGTTCTCAAAAGATCTCTCTCTCTCAAAAATGTGCCAACCTCTAAAACAATGTGCCAACCTCAAAATAATGTGTTTTGGGAGTTAAATGGTAACCAACAATGGTTTCGAATTAACCGGCAGTGGTTAAGGGTAATCGGCGTTGGTTAGGATGGGATTTCCTAGGTTTACTAACTGGGAAGATCCCCTTGATTTTTAGGGATCTCATTTCATTTACTCCGTGGATCAGACTAGAAGCTTCCTTTTAACATGTGGGAATGTGGTTAGAGGGAATGTAGGAATTGATTTTTAGGGTTTGGCTAGGTTTTAGTTAGTTATGACAACTTACTAAGAATAGGTCTTAAGGTGAAGTCGCTTGATGAGGTGTCTAGGTGAGGTGGATATGTGGGCATTATACCAATTAGGATATTTAAATAATACATATTGCGAGGATAATGAATTAATTTAATTAAATTAATTAAATTAATATTATAGGAGGGTGAAAGGGGTCATGGATACGTGGATGTGTTCAAGGCATTTATTTAACGGGGGACCAAGGGGAGTGTGACCTAATTTTAGTGTCTACATTTTTTCACTTTTTATTGCGGTGCTTGTATTGATAAGTGACGCTGACAAAAATAAGATGTGGTTACCCCATGTGTGGGTGAAGGTGATCCCCCTCAAACTAGGAACTAACAAGGCAGAAGGTAGAATTGGTGAGTGCTTTGATAAAAGGTGAATGTGATGAAGAGGATGGTGGGTAACGAGGGAAAATAAGGAAAAACAGGTCCACATGGGTAATCTAGGTAATGTGTTAAGGTCAAAGGTAGTAACAGTCAAATGCACGCACACGAATAAACTGCAACATGTTATCAGGCTGAAGAACAGGCAAACTCTACATTGTCTAAGGTCGATAGGTTTATCCAAACAAGGTTAAAGAGATTTTGGTATCCAAGGTATAGGATATGGTCAGAAAACGTGACACAGGTCAGGTGCAATAATGTTTAGGTGTGTTATGGAACACCAAAGGTAGGGTCATGATAAATAGTCATGGTAAGAGGCAAGGTAAGGTCATTAGGTCAATGAACATGTGTAACAGTGCTATAAGGTATAGTGAACACATGAGGTCAAAGGTCACTAGCAATGTTCCAGGTCCAAAAATCTAGGTCACAACACGGGTAGGGCTGAGGTATGGGTAAAATAATGAGTCCCCAAATGAGGATGTGGGTAGGTAGGAAATGATGAGGTTAGGGAGGGTGAGGTGAATGGTTAAGGTGAACATTGGGTGCGGGAAAGAAGAGTGACAGGAAGGGTAATAGGGTGAAATTGGGGGAAATGTGGAAAAGAGTGTGACTGATGCCAGTCAATGGTAACCGATGCTGGTATAGGGTAACTAATCACGGTAAGGTAGGGCACATGACCAATGCTGGTGAAGGTAAAAATGGAATTAGTTAGGTCGGGGATGTTATAAAAATGAAAAATCTGTGTTTTTTGCAAATCATTTATCTTCTTATGAATTGGGAAAATGACATAAGAGAGAGAGAAAGGGGGAAAGTGTCTGGATGGAACAAAGATTTGAGTTGGCAGGCTTAACGGTGGGTGATTGGTAGTTGAGAGGTGGGTCCATGGATCAGGTTGTGTGATTTGATTGGTTGGAGGTGTGGTTAGTGATTGGTGATGGCAGAGGCTAGAGAGGGATCAGGCAGGCCATTGGTGCCATGACCAGACGTGCCACCACGATGCTGGTAGCATGATGAGGTAAGAATCAAACCCATGTTGTGTTTTGTTAGATAGATTGGGTGATGAGTTGGGGTTTGACAAATTAGGTTCTTTGTTTTGGGGGGGGAATGAAATTTGAAATGTGGTAGGTTAAATTGGGTAGAAAAGGAATGGGGAGAGAGTTGGTTGGGTGAAGGAGGGGTTGAGGGAGCTGAGGGGAGGTTTAGGAGAGGATGGGTGGGTAGAAGAGAGGGAAAGGGGGATTTTTTAGAGAATGGAGGGTTTGCGCATCGTGGTATTCACCGTGACGGTGAACGGTGTCGGTCAAGCTTCAACTGACATTGGTGGGGTATGACCGGTATTGGTTACAAAACAGGTGAATGATGCCAATTTAAGGGAGAATGGGGTCGGTGAGAGATAGCCAGTAACAGCTGCGGTTTGGGAAAAAAAGGGCTAGAAGTGTTGCAGGTCAGGTGGGTGAGAAGGGTAGGGGTAAAAGAGGGTATGTGGGTGAAAAAGATAACCTATGTGGGGGGTTGAAATAGGTATGGGTAAATGATAGTGGGTGAGTATGGGTAGGGGTAAAAGACGCTATGTGGTTGAAAAAGATAACCTAGGTTGGGGGTTGAAATAGGTATGGGTAAATGATAGTGGGTGAGTATGGGTATGATGAAGGTGGATTAATTTTATGTTTGTATTAGATGCAGGGGAGAGATCAGATGCAGATGAGAGACAAGGGGGTGCCACCCCTTCTCTTGAGAGTACGAGGCATGGTGATAACTGAGGAGTGGCAGCATGTGGAGGAGGTGGGCCCTGAGTGGGGTCTGGCACTATCGGCATGCATTCCAGCAGCCGAGTCTAATGGTCACTCTCATTGATAGATGGGATTCAGCGACCAACACATTCTACCTATCGACAGGTGAGATGACAGTCACCCTAGAGGACGTGTTTAGGATCATATGGCTACCGATACTACGGAATCAGGTGTATTTGATCTCCTCTGAGGCCTCAGAGGAGTTGATACTGACAATGTTTGGAGAGGGGATGATAGACATGACATTCCATAGTTATAGTCTAAGTTACGGAGGGATGTATGAGGATCATCTAGAGGAGACGAGGTTCATTTTTTATTGATGGAGGTATTGTGTTGTTTCACACTACCACATGTAGAGGGAGGGAGATTTTCCCGCTCATTGATGGGGGTACTACATGACATGGTTATAGATCAGACCTATTTTTCCTAGGTGCCAACATTCCTGGTGCAGCTATATAGAGAGCTATGGGTGTATGGGCATCTACGTAGGTTCAGCCTATGGTGCACATTTTTACTACATTGCTAGGCCTATGAGCAGATAGTTTGTGTGCGGCCAGTAGGTATGCCCAGATAGTTTGAGATTGGTGTGGGTGGGGTATAGGCGATGGGTACCTATGATTGGAGAGTGGCAATCAGACTGGGCTACACATGATGTAGCCTATTACAGGCATTTATTAGAGGGGTTGTCTGGAGTGGAAATCATATGGAGACCATATGTGGGTTATCCCTCATTTAGGTGGATGCATGATTAGTTAGATGGTATTTATTTGTTGAGATGGATAGTGGGGTGCCATGTCAGGGAGCACGAAGTGATCCCAATGGATAGGCTTAGATGGTATTTTGATTGCCACAAGACATACCTCCACCCTTCTTGCAATACCGGTGAGATGACGTGGAGAGGCCATTGCCTCTACCACAGTCGATAGTGCCCACAACATAGGAGGAGTAGGTGGTAGACCGATGGATTGATAATACTAGGGCTCTAGATAGATATAGATAGTGGTGGGTGGCTCATTTATGATATGTACCACCTAGGCTGGGGCAGCTAGATTTAGCCACCATCACAGTGTAGAGGGACACCCTACAGGGGTAGATGGTGACCCTGATTACCTAGTTGGGTATGGTGCAGGGACAACTTGCTATCTCAAAGGCGGAGGTGACTGAGTTATATGTACAGGTGGCCAGTCTTTAGGTGCAGATGGCCTAGGGTGGGGATGGAGATGGAGATGGGGATGATGGTCAGGTGGCTGCCCTACAGGCGCAGGTGATAGGGTTGCAGGGCCACTTGGCCATGGCACAAGCACATATTGGGGCTTTACAGGCCCAAATATAAGCACTGGGGCAAGGGCCGATGGCACCACCATAGGCACCGGCATAGGGTCCCAGTTCACAGGAAGGGGTGGGATAGGGTCCCATAGGACATGTACATGATTAGAGGTCGATGGGGCCACTGCAGATAGTGCCCATATCTAGGTTACAGGAGGTGATAAAGGAGGCCAGGTACTATTAGGACCAGTTGATGGTGGAAATGATAGATTGTTTATCATATACCAAGTACTAGGAACAACAGGCCTCTAGCGAGAGGACTAGATCATGCACCCGTAATGTGGAGAGTAAAGGGGGCCATTGAGCCCTAAGACATGGTCAGTGTGAGGCCACCAGTTCTCAGAGGCCAGTTCCTATTGATGCACTAGTAGGGACCCAACCACAACCTATGATGGGTAGGGAGATGTTAGCAGGTCACTAGATAGGGGCCGAGGAGGTAGAGGGGATAGGCGATACAAATATGGAGGGTATCCACTGAGATGATGCCTGATATATGGCTCTTGATTTTTACATAGTTTTGATTTTTGATATATACTGACCTGCGTGCTGAAGAGATTTTGTATTATTTTATTGTTTTATTGTATATGATACCAGCCTATGTGCCGATGATTTTGAGAGATGTACATGATTGGATATCTATGTATATTGTATAAATACACACATATTTGTTTATATGATGAGATGGATGAGATTCTGATGATTTGTTGGTGTTTTATGACAAAAATTTTTTTGTGTGATATGGATGGAAACTTAGGTGAGTGAGGCATGATGGAGTTAGGTTGGTTTAGGCATGGATTGATTAAGTTCTTAGGCCTGGATTGAGTCAGGTAATAGGAATGGCTTGGGTGAGGTTGGTCTTAGGCATGGATCGAGTCAGGTCTTAGGCATTGATCGAGTTAGGAAATAGGCATGGCTCAGTTCAGGTTTGTCTTAGGCATGGATCGAGTTAGGTCTGTGGTCTAGGAATGGTTGAATTAGGTAATAGGCATGGTTGAGTTAGGTCATAGGCATGGTTGAGTTAGGTCATAGGTATGGTTGAGCTAGGTAATAGGCATGGTTGAGTTAGGTCATAGGTATGGTTGAGTTATGTTTGTGGTATGGTTGAGTTTAAATTGGTTGAATTTGTGATTCATTAATTTGTGCAATGAATGATGGGATGGGTCATGTTTAAGATGCTTTCTAATAAATGCATGATGATGGTAGAGAAATGGTAGTCATAATAAATGTATGTTGTCATGATGATAAAAATGTTAAGCAACTTGTTTTCTTGGTTTAATTTCTAATTTTTGACATAAAAAGGAAACTAAGTGGGATAGAATGTAATTTAGGAAGATGAAAGATGAATTGGTTAGGGTAGATAGTGGCCAAGCTAACCTCCAAGGGCCCCATGCCCTCAGAGTGTTTCCTACATAGTCCCAGCAAAAAGGGACCTTAGGCCGATGTAGTTCTCCCATAAGCTAGGGAAGAATATGAGGAGGTATGAAAATGAGTTGGTAGGTTTTATGCATGATTTGCGTTTAGGTCTGTTAGGTGTGGGTGAGTTGTGGGCAACTTGGTATAAGTGATTTTAGTGTTGTAGAAGAAGAAGATTACCCCAAATGTAAGCATCGAGGACCAAGTCTTGTATAAGGTAATCAATATGTAATAAATAATGTTGAAAGATAAGAGGGGGCAAGAAAGCTTCTTGATTGGTTAGGATCATACCGAGTAGGTCATACCTTGGAGGAGTTGATGAACATGAGACCCTAAAGACATTACATGATTGATTGATATAAAGGTGAAAAGTAGTCACATGATTACCAAATGGCATGGTTTCCAAGAGGTCCCTTGAGGCAGTAGGAAATGGGAGTTTGAATGGTGAAAGGGGTAAAAGGTGGTTAATTTCGATATGGTATGAGGTAGCATGCTCTTTGGGCAAGAGATCCAAGGTCACAATGGGCAAGCCCTTGACTAGAAGGTTTTCTATGTTAATTATTATTTGATATAGACTGATCAATACGGGAAGTCTATATGGGATGAGGAAATTAAATCCTTGAGGTCTTCGCGAAGCTGATCGATACGGGAAGCTTTAGATTATGTCACTTTTTTTAAAGAGATTTACATAACTGTCCTTCGAGGGAGCAGTCTATTTATTCCAATGATTGCTGAGAGGAAGATTTCCTTTTGAGGGAGTCATATTTTTATTAGAATTTTGACTCAAGGAGTTGGATCCCATGTGAGGGATTTTGAAGTCATGGACAAGACCAAGGTGAAGAACAAGATTTTTGTTCAGAAATCAGGGTGAAATGACCATGGGATCTCATCTAAAGGTAGATGAAAAGTATTCGTGAGAATCATGATATGTGTAGCGCCATGGTACACATATTTAAGAGAAGATGAAAAGTGATGGATACACACATGATTCTTGTTTAATTGTTGTTGAGGTGTAAGAATTGGATAGTTCTCAAGGGATGAGCATGAAAAGAAGAAAAAGTTGAGGTAGGACTAAAATTCAACAGTAGAAAGGTCGAAGATGCAAGGCATTGAGGGCTCAGGTTTTGGTTTACCATTGAGTGAAGATAAATGATAAGAATCTAATCTGTAAGTATGGGTCATGATGTATGGTCCAAGCCAATTAGGAGAAAATTTTCCCTGTTTAATTTTTCTACTTTGGTTACATGTTGATTTTCTTTCAGGACAAAATCACCAACGTGAAAGGTTCGTTCATGGACACGTTTATCATAGGCACATTTGATACATTTTTGGTAAACTTGTAGGTGGTCAAGAGTGTTAAGATGGCATTCTTCTAATAACTCAAGTTGTGCTAAATGGTCCTGATGAAAGTCATCATCATTGAGCATGTCATGGAGAGAAAAGTAGAGTGAGGGAATCTGGACTTCGAGAGGTAGAAAAACCTCTATACCATAGGCTAGAGAAAATGGTGTGGTGGTAGTGGAAGTATGAATACTAGTGTGGTATGCCCATAGGGCAAAAGGAATGTGCATAATGCCAGTCCTTCCCAGTATCATCAACCACTTTCATGAGAATTTTTTTTAAGGTTTTGTTAGTGGGTTTGGCTTGGCCGTTGGTCTATGGGTAATAAGGTGACGAGAAACTTAGTTGAATGTTAAAGGCTATAGACACCAAATTTGTGTCATTACGACACCCCTATACCCCGCATCCCATTTCACAACCTAACCTCATCACCTAAACCTTACATAATTATTTATTAATTACCTTATAATTAATAAATCCACATCGCCATACCTGCCACCGTCATGTCGCCACCTCATCATGACCTAGTCTTAACCCTAAACTAACCTAATTAAGACCTATAACTTGGTCCAATTCCACACCTATGACTAATTACTTCTCATCCGCACCTAAAACCAACTTCATAATGACTTGACCAAGCCCGCAACCAATCCCTCGGAAGAAAAGGAGGGAAAGCTGGCTATTTTACCAAAAAGAGCCCGCTTTGACCTGACCGATACCGGTTCCTACTCGACCAACGTCAGTTGCGTAACCGCCATCGGTTCCTCGTAAATGACCACTTCCAACCAAAAACAAAGGATTGGATTTTCATTTGATTGAAAAAAAGAAAGAGAAATCATTGAGAGAATCTGGATTTGCTTGGCCGAGCAGAGACAAGTGAAGAAACAAGAAGAGTTTACAGAGAAGGACATCAAGCCCAAGACTGTAACTGAATAACCAGAGCCCAGTAACACTCATCTGAGCATCAGAAGAGGAGATAACTCATCTTGGATTGTCAGATCATCCAACTTGGGTCCTGTCTTCATCATCACAGTCCTGAATTCTACATCTGCATTAGGGACGAGTAAGTAGTGTTTTATATGTTTCTAAGCACCATTTTCTGGAGGCCTGTTGATTAATAGTAATCATAAGTTTATTCCTAGGTCTACTACCAGCAACATTCTACACTTAACATTCACCCATACATCTTGATATTGCCCAGAAGGCCATTTTATCACACTCTGAGTCTTCCCTGTCCTCCTATTATTCCCCTCAGCCATCCACCAATCTTAATAATCCCACAATCACCCTGCAACCAACCTCTACCCAGAAGCACCTAGATTACTGACCCTACCGGTGTCGATCATCCCCTACTGGCAGCAGTTATCTAACCGCGGTCGGTTACCCAATGACCGGTGTCGGTCACTGTGACTTATACCCCGAAACCTTTTTCTCGCCTATTTACCACTTAACAACCTCAGATCCAGTTTGGTTTATCCCTATAACTCAACCTGAACGTATCAACGACCAGTAACCGAACAAACAACGTGACGCTTTTTATTTATAATTTAGCTTCTATTGCTTTGTAACGAGATACCTAAATCGTGATTTTACAATAGATTTCTTTGTTATCATTTGTGTTAATTCGTATTAAAAGGGGAATTGGACCACCTTCGAAAGGAAGTTTTATATTTCCTGGGCCTAAGGCAGCTCCCTCATTTATTGTCTAATTAAAATCTGGTGGTCCTGTATTCTTACTTGCAGGTAGTCCTTCCAAGACAAAAAGGAGTTCTTCGCAGTCGATTTGATCTTTCTCTACGGTACGCGCACACCATCTCAACATTCAATAGGTATTCCTCCTAGCCCTAACCCTTATCTGTTTCTCAAAGGAATGATAGGATAGAAGTAAGTCTATTATGCAGAGCCGAAACATTCCGTATGAAACATTTTGGCATGCCCGATGGGACCCATTTCAGGTTTCTGTTTCTCTTGTTTGCTTTCATTTAGGGAGCATACTTGTTGTTGCTATTTTTGTTATATTTAGTAAAGGAATTTGTCTTGCTTTCCTAGTTTTGCATTAGTGAAAGTCATCTTATTTGCTTCATCGAATTGTTTCACTCAGAATGACTCGTTCCTATAGAAACAGATAAGAGTTATGGGCTAGGAGGAATACCTGTGGAATGTCAAGATGGTGTGCGCGTACCGTAGAGAAAGATCAAGCTGACTGCGAAGAACTCCTTTTTGTCTTGGAAGGACTACCTGCAAATAAGAACACAAGACCACAAGATTTTGATTAAACAATAAATGAGGAAACTGCCTTGGGCCCAGGAAATATAAAACTTCCTTTCGAAGGTGGTCAGTTCCCCTGCTAATAGGAATTAACACAAAAAACTCCAAAATATCAATTAAATTGTTTCGTTGAACTCGGTAGGGGAAAGGCTGGTTTTCTGGTTTTGACCAGAGGAACCGATGGCGGTTACTGATAGCCAATGCCGGTTATGATAGCCAATGCCGGTTACTGATAACCGATACCGGTGGGTTCTAAGATCTTCTTAATAGCTATGGTGTTTGTAATGGCTGGTTTATGGATGATATTAGGAAATGAGACGATGAGGGATAAAAGAATGACAGTTAGATGCAATGGCACGTTGGGTAGTGGATTCAGAAACGGATTTAGGAGGACTGAGATTCAAGAAGCATAAGAAATGTTATAACATAGGACATGCAAGATGTGACTTACTGGTTTTGGCAAAGATGCAAGTTGATCTTCTTGGTTGTAAACACTTCTGGTACTTCCACTCGTCTCTGCTCTGTCCAGTGAAGATCTAGCCTCTGTTCCTCACTCCCAATGCTCTCTATTGATCCAGAAATCCTTCGACTGATCTCCAAAATGAAATTCCGATCCGTTGTTTTTGGTTTGGGGAGCCCATTTACAGGGAACCGATGGCGGTTGTGTAACCGACGGCGGTCGAGTAGGAACCGGCATCGGTAAGGAAAAAGTAGGCTATTTTTAGCAAAATAGCCCACCTTCCCTACTTTTCTCCCGAGAGATCAGTTGCGGGCTTGGCCAAGTGGCTAGAAGGTCGGCTTTGGGTGCGAGTAAGGAGGCATTAGTTATGGATGTGAATCTAGACCAAGTCATGGGTCCTAATTAGGTTGGTTTAGGGTTAGGGCTAGGTCATGATGAGGTGGCAAAGTGAGGTAGTGGGGTAAGGTGATGTGGATTTATCAATTATAAGGTAATTAATAAATAATTGTGTAAGGTTTAGGTGATGAGGTTAGATTGTGAGATGAGATGCGGGTCACAAGGGGTCGTAAGACACAAATTTGGTGTCTACATTAGCCCCTTATTGTCGTGTAGCTTGTTCTGTAAAGCTACGCGGACAATAATATGAAGTGGTTTCTCATGTTAAAGATATAGGTAATCCCCCTCAAATCTATTGCCGATTGAGTGAATGGGAAATCAGGGATAGGGTTGATAAAGGGTACGTGTTGTAGAGAGGATGGTAAGGTGGTGGGATAGGTCCAAGGAAGTAGACGCATGTTGAAATGTAATAGTACGACGAGGGTACATGATTTGACAAGCAAACCAGCAATGTGTAGGCAAAGTTCGATAGTTTATCCAAGCAAGGGTGATATAATCCTGGTATCCAAGGCATAGGAAGTAGCTCCAGGGTATATAACAGGTGAGGTACAGGAACGTTTAGGCATGTTCGGCAGTACCAAATGGTTGGTTTGGTTGAGATAAATGTCACGGTCTAGGGCTAGGCAAAGTTGGTCGACAGATCAAGTCAAGGACCCTAATCATGCTAAAACACGAACAGGTGAGCTCGATTGAACAAAAAACTACCGGATGGGTGGATAAAAGTGTATGGTGTAGATTTTGGGTAAGGGATGGAAGTGGTACGGCCGTGGGTCGGGCCAAGTTGTTGGGTTGCGGCCTTGGGTCGGGCCAGAAGTGTAAATGGAGGCCTTGGGTCGGGCCAAATAGTGAGAGCGAGGCCTTGGGTCGGGCCAATTGGTAGGTTGAGGCCTTGGGTCAGGCCAATTGGTAGGGAAAGGCCTTGGGTCAGGCCAATTGGTAGGTTGAGGCCTTAGGTCGGGCCGATTGGTAGGTTGAGGCCTTAGGTCGGGCCGAATAGGTAGGTTGAGGCCTTGGGTCGGGCCAATTGGTAGGTTGAGGCCTTAGGTCCTTTAGGTCATGCTGAATAGGTAGGTTGAGGCCTTGGGTCGGGCCGAATAGGTAGGTTAAGGCCTTGGGTCGGGCCGAATGGGTAGGTTGAGGCCTTGGGTCGGGCCGAATGGGTAGGTTGAGGCCTTCGGTCAGGCCGAATAGGTAGGTTAAGGCCTTGGGTCGGGCCGAATGGGTAGGTTGAGGCCTTGGGTCGGGCCGAATGGGTAGGTTGAGGCCTTGGGTCAGGCCAAATGGGTAGGTTGAGGCCTTGGGTCGGGGCCGAATAGGTAGGTTGAGGCCTTGGGTCGGGCCAAATAGGTAGGTTGAGGCCTTGGGTCGGGCCGAATAGGTAGGGCGAGGCCTTGGGTCGGGCCGAATAGGTAGGTTGAGGCCTTGGGTAATTGGTTGATTGGTAAGAATATTGATATTAATATTGGTAAGGTAAGGTTGTTGGTGTCGGAAATGAATTGGTGATGTTGTAAAAGGTATAAGGGAAGCGAAAGTTAGCCGACCCAAGTGGTAGGGAACCATGTCCTGATTAAGATCAACACACAATCCTAGATGCGAGACAAAGCAAAAAGAGTGTTCCGTAGGTGAAAAGAGCTAAACAAACCCACACAATGTAGAACGAGCTTGGAGCCCTAGGTACCGTGCATAGACGAGAAGTCAATCAGTGAAAAGAGTTGTGTGATCACAATATATCGAGCGTACATTACGTCCCTTGAGTTGAAACAAATGGTGAGGTGAGGTGGGTGATATAGCTGAGGTACGGAGAACTTATTACAAAGTGAGTGTTCTGACGGAAGAGAACCTACCCTAAATAGACAAGTCCATGACTCAAAATTTCTTTTGAATGAGGCTTTTATTTTATTGAATCTAGACTAATCGATGCGGGAAGTCTACAAGGGATATTGATTGTATTATTCTTGAGGTCTTCACGAAGCTGATCGATGCGAGAAGCTTATGAGAAAAGGATGACTGTGCATAGCTGTCCTTCGAGGGAGCAGTCTATTTATAGTAGTAGATATGATTTAAATGCATAGATGTCCTTCAAGGGAGCAGTCTATATATATAATAGCATCAATAGTTTTTGGCATATAGCTGTCCTTCGAGGGAGCAGTCTATAGATAACTAGATGTCCTTGTGACGTGAAGCATCTAGGTTTGTAGGAAGTTTGACTCAAGAAAATCCCATAAGAATACGGCTTATTTTAATACTTTGAAGTCATGGACTAGACTAAAAAGGGGAAAGGCATCATCAAGGGGAGGTGAGAATCAAACTATGTGAGCTTGATTGTTATTATTATTATGAGGTGTAGGAAACACGTACATGTGGTGGTATGGGAGCTCAAGGGACGAGCAGTAGGCGGATAAGAAGTGATATAACACTAATTTCAACAATAGAATGGTCGAAGATGTAAGGTATTAAGGGGTTCAGGCTCAGGTTTACCATTAAGCGAAGGTAAACGATAAGTGCCTGATCCATAGGTGTGAGTGATTATATAAGGCCCAATCCAATTGGGAGAAAATTTTCCTCGTTTGCTCTTTTCTAGTTTAGTGACATGTTGATTCTCTTTGAGGACAGGATCACCAACCTTAAAAGTACGCTCATGAAGTCGCTTATCATAAGCACGTTTAATGCGTTTTTGATAGATTTGAAGGTGATCAAGAGCTGTAAGACGGTGTTCGTCAAGAAGCTCCAATTGGGCTAACCGCTCTTGGTGGAAATCATCATTGGTGAGAATATCCTGAAGAGATATTCTAAGGGAGGGTATTTGTATTTCGAGAGGCAAAACAGCCTCGGTACCGTATACCAAAGAAAAAGGTGTGGCATTAGTAGAAGTACGAATGCTAGTACAATAAGCCCAAAGGGCAAAGGGAATGTGATCGTGCCAATTTTTGCCGGAGTCATTGACAACTTTCATGAGGATTTTGGTTAGTGTTTTATTATAAGATTCAGCCTGACCATTGGCCTGTGGATAGTAGGGTGATGAGAAGCTAAGTTTGATACCAAAGTTGTCGTAAAGGTCTTGCAACAACTTGTTTTTGAAAGATTTTCCATTATCTGTTATCAGGCGATGAGGAACACCAAAACGACAGATAATGTGGTGGTTAATGAACTCGACAATTTTTTATTTTTTGATTGAAATGAGTGGAATAGCCTCCACCCATTTTGTGTAATATTCGGTCGCTGTGATTATCCAATGGTGACGTTGTGAAGAGTCCAGGTGAATCTCACCAATAAGGTCTAAACCCCATTGTGAGAAGGGCCAAAGATCCCGAGCGACCTGGAGCGGGTGGCTAGGAGTATGTTGAAGGTTGGCATGTTGCTGACACATAACACAACGCTTAACATATTCGTAGCAATCGTTATTGAGAGTAGGCCAATAATAACCAAGGTGAAGGATTCGTTTGGCCACGGCAAGGCCGCTAAAATGTCCACCACAAATACCGTCATGGACCTGTTGGATGGTATGAGTGGCCTCCGTGCCAGTTAGACAGCGAAGGAGGATGCCATCAAAGCCACGTTTATAGAGGAGTCCCCCCATGACAACATACTGCGAAACAATTTTAAGAAAAACATGTTTTCCGTTACTAGTAAGGTCAGGTGGGAGGACAGAGATTGTAAGGTAGTCGTGAAATTGGTGGTAGCAGGTATCCTGTGAATTAGTAGACACAGTATTTATCATACAAACTACCGGGGTTGAATAGGATGGGGCAAAAAGTTGTTGGACCACTATGAATAATTCAGAGTCAGTTGGCGTGGCGGGAATTTGTGAGGCTAAGCAAGCCATAGTATCCGCAAATTTGTTGGTGGAGCGGGGAATGGTTTGTATAGAATAGTGAGTAAATAAGGCTAGAAGTGAATCCACGTAGTGTTTGTATTTTAGAAGTTCCTCATTTTTACATTGGTAGACGCCCATAACTTGATTGACTACCAATTGAGAGTCACCAAAAATGTTGATAGATTTGATGCCTAAGTGTAACGCAACTTGGAGACCCAGAACAAGGGCCTCGTATTCCGTTGTATTATTAGTGCAAGGGAAATCAATCCGGAATGAAAGAGGCATAGGTTCAGCATCGAGAGGAATGAGAACAACGCCGGCTCCTCCGCCGCGCTGGCATTTAGATCCATCGAAGAAGAGGGTCATTGGATACAACTCCTCTGTGAGGGAAAGAGTAGCGATGAGTTCGTCGGGGAAGGTAAAATTGGTAAATTGTTCCCCAGGTAAAGGGGCCTCCGCAAGTTGGTCTGCAAGAGTTTGTCCTTTGATTGACTTCTGTTGTACGAATTCAAGGTCAAGGTCAGCCGAGGAGCATAAGCCATCGAGCGATACGTTGGTTTAGATGCGGTTTGGCGTACATATAATGAATGGGGTCCGTGTTGGTGATGATGAAAGTCTTGTGATTTAGAAGGTAGTGTCGGAGTTTGGTGGCTACAAATGATAGGGCAAGGCACAATTTTTCTACATGTGTATACCCTAGTCTCATAATCCACGAGGGTACGACTTATATAATAAATGGCATGTTCTCGTCGTGCCGAATCCCGATGTGTGAGCATAGCACCTATAGCATGGTCAGTGGCGGAAAGATAAAGGTAGAAAGGGCGGTCATCCTGGGGTGGGATAAGCACGGGTGGCTGCAAGAGATAGGATTTGAGAGCTTCGAAGGCTTAGTGACACTCCTCACTCCATTGAAAGGCAATGTCCTTTTTAAGAAGGTGATGAAAAGGTTGACACCGATCTGAGAGTTGGGAGATGAAACGTCGGATAGATTGGAGCTTACCTTGTAAACTACGCAATTGTTTGAGATTTTTGGGTGGGGGCCATTTCTAGGATAGCTTTGACTTTAGGATGGATCGACCTCAATGCCACGCAAAGAGACGATAAAGCCAAGAAGTTTTCCCGAAAGAACACCAAAGACACATTTCTTGGTTGAAGGGCGGACAGAATATTGTAACAGGCGATCAAAAATAATGGTTAAAAACATCAAGATGTTCACTACAATGTTTAGACTTGCCAAGAAGATCGTCGACATAATCTTTAAGGATAGTGTGCATAAATGTCATGAAAAAATGTAGGTCATAAGCCCGCCTGATAGGTTGCACCAGCATTCTTAAGGTCCAAACGGCAATGACACGATAACAAAAGGTTCCCCAAGGAGTTATGAAGGCAGTTTTTGTGTTGATCGGCCAGGGGTAACCAAAATTTGGTTGTATCCTGAAAAGCCTATCCATGAGAGAGAGCATCTCATGCCCCTGCAGTTAGATCAACAAGTTGGTCAATGCTAGGTAAGGGGGAAGTCATCCTTAGGGCAAGCGAGGTTAAGATCCCGAAAATCTATGCATATCCGAAGTCCCCCCTGTCGCTTTAGTGACAGGTACGATGTTAGAAATCCATTGAGGATAGTCAATAGGTAAGATGAAGGAAACAAAAAGGAGTCGTTGGAGCTCCTCTTTGACCAAGAGAGCAATGCGTGGATGCATTTTTCTCAATTTCTGTTTGACTGGTTTGGAATCGGGGGTTTAGGGAGATGTTATGGATGGCAATGGTAGGATCAATTCCTGGCATGTCAGCGTAAGACCATGCGAAAGCTTGGTTGCGAGCACGGAGAAAGGTAGTAAAGGCGGCTTGTTCTGATGTGTTCAGGGATTGTCCAATCTTCACAATGTCAGGATCCTCCTCCGTGTGGATGTTGATTTCTATGGTAGACTCGTTCAGCATGGTTTGGGTTTCAGATGGTAAGGCTCGTTGAATATAAGAATCATCCGCGCCAAGGTAAGTGAGGATGGAGTCGTCATCCTGGCATTCAACAACATTAATCAAAGGTGAATCCTCTTCGATCATGTCTGGATATAGAAGGGGAAGAGAAGATGGGTCGTCATTATCGCGTTGATAGGTGAGAGGACCTATGAAGATAGCATTTATGAAAAAAAAAAGTTAGGAGGGATGGATTCAGGGTCTATAGATTCCTGTGGGTGATGATGGCAAAGTGGGTGATGATGGTTTGGTAGGGGCGACATCTTCTTCTTCCAGGATACAGCTGATAGGAGGTGTCTCCTGTGTAGGTGTATCAGGAAAACTGAGACCACTGCGATCATTATGTTTACGGGCAGTCACGGGAATGAGTGTATGGCGGCCTTGTTCATAAAGGCCAAAACCAAAGCCTTTCCACGCACAGCGAGTCAAGAAGGTGAGGGCGAAATGACGATTTGTCAAGTATTGAAAATCGGATTGGAAGGGAACCACACCAAGAGGAGGGTCTCAGGGGTAATGGAGGAGGCGTCAACACCCCCATATGTTAGGTTAGTGCGGTAATGGGGTGGTCCGTAAGAGATTACCTCCCCCACGCGACGGTCGTAGGTGAGATGTGCATGTAATTGTCCGTACTCCTGCGGGGTAGGGAAAGAACTAACATTATATAGGCGGTACTCCCCCAGCGTAAGGCGTTGAAAAACATCTACTAAGGGGTCAAAGGTTGGAATGTTAGCTGCGGGAAGGGAAGTGGTTTTTGCGATGGTGGTTTCATCAGTTGAAGGCGTAGGCGCAGTTGAGGTGGATGGTTGAGGTACATTTGAAGAGGATGGTTGGGTTGAATGTATGGGTGTCTTGATTGGTATAAGCACATCGTTAGGCCGGTATAACATATTGTAGGTTTTAAAGGGGGGAGGGTCAGCTTTTACGGTGTAGGACTTCCCCTCATACTCAAATTTTATGCATCTATGTAATGTTGAGGGAACGCATCCCATGGCTCGGATCCAAGGACGACCTAGCAATATATTATATTGGAACTCTCCCTCCAAGACATAGAAGAGTTCGGGTAAAGTACGTGGTCCTACCCGAATGTTGAGGATCACGGTGCCTAAGGTAGAAGTAATAGCGTCATTGAATGACCGCAACATGATGGGGTTGGCACACATGCATCTAGAAGGGATATTCATTTGTTGGAAGGCTTTTGAAGAGATGATGTTTAGGCTAGCACCCCCGTCAATCATAACACGATGTACCCGAATGTCCCGGATGTAAGCTGAGATGAAAAGAGCTAGGGTCAGGATCTTCTGTACCAAAGTCAACAATTTCGTCTTCGGAGAAACTGACTGCAGCAGCTTGTTGTACAGAGACAGAAGTGGTTGGGGTAGTGGGTTGTTTGGTGAGAGAAGCAACGTGATTGGGTGTTAGAATGGAGGCGACAGACAGGGTTTCATTAGGTAAAACCTCTATCCCTTGAAGGATCTCAACGAGAGCTTGTCGATGAGATTCAGAAGTCTGAATGAGATCATACAGTGTCATTTTTACGGGTGATTGGTGAAGCTGTTTAATCATATTTTGGTGGGCAATGCCATTAGAGACGGGATAGGCGGGTCCACGAATGACCACTTTAGGTGGTGGTGCAATCGGGATGTTTGACGGAGAAAGAGATGCCGCAGGTGTGTTTTCTTTTGCTTTCCCATTGTTTTTCTGCCCTCAAGTAGCAACACTAATCATATTAATCTCGTAGACCTGAGATGAGGAAGATGGTTAGGATAACTCATGGTCTTCAAGAGGTGGGGTTGTAATAATGATAGATCTTGGTGAGGCGAGGACAGATGGTATAGGAGAGGGAATGGAAACTAAAGGTCTCTCCCTTTGTAAGTTGTCTTTCTTAATCTTTCTATCCGGGAGAGGTGACTAATGAAGGATGGTTTTTAGAGCTTTGCATCCCTCCACATCATGTCCTGGTGTGCGGTGATAAGCACAGATTTTAGACTCATCGTAACCCATAGGTCGGGGTTTAGACGGGTCATAAGGTCTAAGTGGAGGTAGGGAAATGGTCGCATTCTCCACCAACATAGCAAGGATTTTGGCATAAGATCCTTTGAGTACGTCAAAATCGGAAGAGGATGAGGGTATTGGTTGTACGGGTTTTGGTAATGTTTGGGCGTGGTTGGTTCGCACGGGTGGTGGTTTAGCCGAGGGGTGTTGATACGTGGTTTTTACTAAACGTGATTTCTTTGGCGCAGAAGTTATGTTGGATGATGAGGCCGCAGATGATGTGGTATTAGAAAACAACCACGGAGAAATAGGAGTGACCGAAAATAAATCTTTTGATGATGGAATTTGTTTAGGGTTGATAGGTGGACAGGATACACGGAGTGACAGTGTTGCTATACCCTGGAATTTCTGTATGGGTGCGGAAGGCGTAGGTTGTTTTGAAGAAAACGCAGGAGGTATGATATATTGATGTAAGGTAGAGGGATGGGGGTCCCAATATGGAAGGTATGGTATGACGACGATGGTTTTGATTGTGATAGGGGCACGGATTGAGTTTGTCTCCTACGTGGCGGGACGGATTTATTTTTGAATAGATCGAGTCGCTTAGGCGGGGGTGCGTTAGACTGGGCATTGGTGAGGTCCCAAGCATAGGGGAAGATCTGGTTAAGTTGATAGAAGTGGATTGGGGCATTTGGTAGAGATGAGGGGGGTGAAGGTGAAAACAGGGGCATTTTAAGCTTCTGTAAACACTTCGGGTATATGGTGGAGACATCAGGATCAGTCATTTGCATTTGAGTAGAAAAAGGGGTACTCAAACGTTCCCATAGGGCCTGTCTATCTTCTGTGGAATGACAGTCTCCAGGTGTGATTTGTAATTTTTTGTACGGAAGAAAGGTGGGTTGTAATTCCAGTCCACTGTGGGTGTGACACAGGAGGTAGATGAGGCACTGTAATCAATAGATGTTAAGAGGTCAACCGGTCGTTGAAAAGATTTAGGCGATGAGGGACTATAGGTAGGAGGGCGTGTTTGAGGGGATCTGTCATGTTTAAAGAATGTGGTGATGTCAGTGTAAGAGATTTCTCATCTAAGGATGTCAAAAGGAGTGGCGAGCCTTCCTCTTGTGTAGAAAGAGCGGTAGAAGGGGACGTTTGGGAAATAGATAAATTAGATAACATCCGCTCACAGTCTTGTAGGGATGTGGTGTAAGAAGACTCATCGATGAGAAGAGAATTCTAGGCAGTTAACTCTTTTATGGGTAAAGGAATGATTTCACTTTGGCTTGATGGTGGTGAAGGAGGTTCAGACTCCTGTGTTGGTGGAGAGGCTTGATTCAAAAAATTTTCAATAGAGGCTTTTGGCTGAGAATCGAAGACTGCATGGATCTCATGAACACTCTCCTCGGCTAAGATATCTTGGTTTACATTACTGTTGGACGAGTGATTCGGGAATGGCTTGTTGAAAATTTTCAGATTTCGGTTAGCAGGGGTGTTAGGATTATCGAGGGTTATATCCCCTGCGTCAACCATTTCCTGCACTATGTTTTTCAACATCTTGCAGTTTTCATGACTATGTCCTTTTACGCGGTGAAAGTTACAAAAGTCATTTTCTTTGTACCAGGAAGGTATTGCGCGGGTGGAGTCAAACCCAGAGTGAGGTTTAACGGGGGGCAAGGTGATAGCCCCAGCTTTGAGCAATTTCTCCAGGATGACGCCATAAGTTTCTCCCAAGGGAGTGTAATTGGTGGGCTCGGCCTTGTACTTATAAGTGGTTTTCGGCGGAGTATTGGACGGTGTTTGAGATTTGACCATTACCCGCGTGGACAGCTCCTTTTGATTTAGAAGAAGTGGACGCGTGAGGAGTGGTGGTGTTTGGCTTGTTGGTAGAATCTGGAGTTCGGAAATTGAGGTTTTTGTTACGCAACCGTAATTTCTCTTCTTCTAAGGCTCGAATTTCTAGTTTCCGAGCCATGGTAAAGGCCTCGTCGAATGTACGGAAAGTTTGAATTTGGAGGGTGGGGGAGATGTGCTTAGCGTAGGCCCACGTAAATAGTTCGATAAGTTCGGTTTGAGGCAAGGCATACGTAAGTTGGTTGATAAGGCCCCGCCATCGTCCAACGAAATCTGCGATAGATTCATCTTCGAATTGTTGGATGGCATAAAGGTCGGTGATAGATACTTTCTTGGCAATGTTAATGGAGAAATGGTCCAAGAAAGATTGGGCTAGTTGGTTAAAAGAGAAGATCGAGTGCTGGGTTAAAGCACTGTACCACTCCAAGGCGGGTCCTGATAAGGACATGGGGAAGGTGCGGAGTAACAAGGCGTCATCATGGGCAATCAAATAACAAGCATGTCTAAATGATCGCAAGTGTTGTTGAGGATCCTCTTTACTATTAAAACGAGTAAATTTCGGCAACTCCCATTGAGGAGGATATGAATGAAGGGGGACAGAAGGGTGAATGGGCTCCCGACAAACTTGTTCGTATATCAAGGCGCTACGACTTCCCTAAACCAAAGCCTCCAGATTTTGCATTTTGTCCATCATTTGTTTGATGAAATCTGTGGTTGGATGAGATGATGGTGCAACAGAATAGGGATGTCCCATATAAGGTGTTGAGGTTACTGGATACATGTATGGGAATGAAAAGGTAGGCGGAGCTTGAGAGGGAAAGCTCGTGTGAATAGGTGGCAGAGAGTAAGTCATGAATGGAGTGGTCTGAAAGAGAGATGAGGTAGGGGCAGTTGGTGGTAACGATACGTGGGGTCCAAGATTAACCAAAGGAAAGCTAATCGGGGTCGTATGAACCTCTGAAGCCGTCGGATTGGGAGACGGGGCTAGAGATGCAGGAAGTAAGGCAGTGTTATTAGGAGGAGTGGGAGCTAAATGAGCAGGTATACTAATAGGCATGCCAACAAGGATCTGACCATCAGGCGTACAGTCATGGGCATGAGACAAATAGTATTGTACAGTGCTGGGATTAGCATCCAGAAATTTGGCAAAGTCCTTGTCTCCTACAGGAATTTGGGGGATCTCACTGGTGTCCCTAGGGTTCCCTATAGAATGTGAAGGGGGTGATTCAGGAAAAGACACAGAGCAGGCATGTGAAACCATGGCGGCGGCTTGCTTTCGAGTGATGACAACCATGGACAAGAACACACAGAAAAGTTTCAATCTATCAAGAACAAAAACAACCTCAGAATGATGAATTTGGCAGGTTGCTGGTTTGTCAGGGACTGATGAAGACAGTAACCGATATCGGTTCAATAACCGCTGTCGGTCAGAAAGCAAACGACATCGGTCAGTTAACCGATGCCGGTGTCAAAAAGTATGGGATAAGAAGATATAAAAGGCTGCTAATTTGATTTTTAGCAACGTTGAGTATATTTATCAACTTATGGATCACAGAAGACAAAGTATGACAGAGAAAACAGAATTTGAAAACAAGCAAGATGCACACGCAAATCCAGAGACTAATCCTAGGGTTAATTTTAATTATCGTGGGCTTATGCCTTTAGACGTAAGATGATGTCAGAATCCTAAACAACAAGACCTAGGGGAAATGTCAAGTTTGTTTTGGCTTATAAGGTTACCTCAATCAGGCGGAGGAATACCGCAGAAAAGGGGGGATGTTTGAGCTGTTGTGTTAATTGTGAAGTGATTCGGTACGTGTTGTGCAGTGAAACTAGGGTTAACTTCCTGTCAATACCGTGGATATCACCCCCACGTGTACGACCTGTTACTTAATCTATGTTCACTAGAATTGAAGAACAACAAGCAGGAATGCAATGCATGTGTTTTAAACCCAAATCGAAAATTATGTTCGATGAAGCAAGAGAGATGACTTTCACTAATGCGAAACTAGGAAAGCAAGACAAATACTTTACGAAATATATAAAAAAAGCAGCAGCAACAAATATGCTTCCTAAAATGAAAATAAGCAAAAGAAAGAAACCCAAAATGGGTCCCACCGGGCGTGCCAAAATGTTTCACTCGGAATGTTTCGGCTTCTGGGAATAGAGTTGCTTCTATCCTTTCATTCCTTTTAGAAACAGATGAGGTTAGGGTTAGGAGGAATACCTGTGGAATGTCAAGATGGTGTGCGCGTACCGTAGAGAAAGATCAAGTTGACTGTGAAGAACTCCTTTTTGTCTTGGAAGGACTACCTACAAATAAGAACACAAGACCACAAGATTTTGATTAAACAATAAATGAGGAAACTGCCTTGGGCCCAGAAAATATAAAACTTCCTTTCGAAGGTGGTCAGTTCCCTTGCTAATATGAATTAACACAAAAGACTGCAAAATATCAATTAAATTGTTTCGTTGAACTGGGTAGGGGAAAGGATGGTTTTCTGGTTTTGACCAGAGGAACCGATGGCGGTTACTGATAGCCGATGCCGGTTATGATAGCCGATGCCGGTTACTGATAACCGATACCGGTGGGTTCTAAGATCTTCTTAGTAGCTATGGTGTTTGTAATGGCTGGTTTATGGATGATATTAGGAAATGAGACGATGAGGGATAAAAGAATGACAATTAGATGCAATGGCACGTTGGGTAGTGGATTCAGAAATGGATTTAGGAGGACTGAGATTCAAGAAGCATAAGAAATGTTATAACATAGGACATGCAAGATGTGACTTACTGGTTTTGGCAAAGATGCAAGTTGATCTCCTTGGTTGTAAACACTTCTGGTACTTCCACTCGTCTCTACTTTGTCCAGTGAAGATCTAGCCTCTGTTCCTTGCTCCCAATGCTCTCTATTGATCCAGAAATCCTTCGACTGATCTCCAAAATGAAATTCCGATCCGTTGTTTTGGTTTGGGGAGCCCATTTACAGGGAACCGATGGCGGTTGCGTAACCGACGGCGGTCGAGTAGGAACCGGCATCGGTAAGGAAAAAGTAGGCTATTTTTAGTAAAATAGCCCACCTTCCCTTCTTTTCTCCCGAGAGATCAGTTGCGGGCTTGGCCAAGTGACTAGAAGGTCGGCTTTGGGTGTGAGTAAGGAGGCATTAGTTATGGATGTGAATCTAGACCAAGTCATGGGTCCTAATTAGGTTGGTTTAGGGTTAGGGCTAGGTCATGATGAGGTGGCAAAGTGAGGTGGCGGGTAAGGTGATGTGGATTTATCAATTATAAGGTAATTAATAAATAATTGTGTAAGGTTTAGGTGATGAGGTTAGATTGCGAGATGAGATGCGGGTCACAAGGGGTCGTAAGACACAAATTTGGTGTCTACACGAATATCATTTTCTATTTGGGTTTAAAACACGTGCATTACATTCTTGCTTGTTGTTTTCAATTCTAGTGAACGTAGACTAAGTAACAGGTCGTACACGTGGGGGTGATTTCCATGGTATTGACAGGAAACTAATCTTACTTTCACTACACAACACATACCGAATCAATTCATAATTAACACAACAACTCAAAACATCCCCCCCTTTTTCCACGGTATTCCTCCGCCCGATTGAGGTAACCTTATAAGCCAAACCAAACTTGACATTTCCCCTAAGTCTTTTGTTTAGGATTGACAGCATTCCGTGTCTAAAGGCATAAGCCCACAATAATTGAAATTAACCCTAGGGTTAGTCTCTAGATTTCCGTGTGCATCTTGCTTTTTTTCAGTTCTGTTTTCTCTATTATACACTGTCTTCTGTGATCACCTTAGAACAATTTGATAAATGTACTAAGCATTGTTAACAATCAAATTAGCAACTTCTTATATTTTCTTATACCAATCTTCTTACACCGACATTGGTTAACTGACCGATGTCGGCTATAGTCTAACCGACATCAGTTATCAGACCGATATCAGTTACTGTCTTTTACAGTTCCTGACAAACCAACAACCTACCAATTTCAACATTCTAAGTCTGTTTCTGTTCTTGATAGATTAAAACCCTACTGTGTACTCCTGTCCATGGTTGTTATCACTCGAAAGCAAGCCTCCGCCGTGGTTTCACATGCTTGCTCTGTGTCTTTTCCTGAATCACCCCCTTCACATTTTGTGGGGAATCCTACGGACACCAGCGAGGTTCCTAAAATTCCTGTGGGAGATAAAGAATTTTCCAAATTTCTGGATGATAATCCTAGCGCTGTACAATACTATTTTTCTCATGCCCTTGACCATACACCCGACGGTCAACTCCTTGTTGGCATGCCTATCAGTATAGCTGCTCATTTATCCCCTTCTCTACTTGATAAATCCGCTTTGCCTTCCGCATCCTTAGTCCCGTCGCCTACCTCAGTAGCTTCAGGGGTCCATACGGCACATATTGGCTTTCCTTTGGTTAATCTTGGGCCTAACATGTCATTACCGCCAACTGCTCCCACCTCGTCTCTCTTGCAGACTGTTCCATTCATGACTTGCTCTCTGCCACCTATCCACACGAGCTTTCCTTCTCAAGCTCTTCCCACCTTTTCATTTCCACACACATATCCAGTAACCTCAACAGCTTATATAGGACATCCCTATTCGGTTTCCTCAACACATTCGTCCTCCATACCTTATCAACATTTAACCCCACCATTGTCTAGCGGTGGCCCTTGGCCCAATTTTCCTCCGTTTACCACAACCACACCATCATCTCATCCAACTACTGATTTAATTAAACAAATGATGGAAAAAATGCAAAATATGGAGGCTGCTGTTTCAGGAAGTCGTAGCGCCTTGACATACGAGAAAGTTTCTCGGGAGCCTATCCACCCTTCAGTCCCCCTTCATTCATATCCTCCTCAATGGGAATTACCAAAGTTTACCCGTTTTAACAGTAAGGAGGACCCTCAACAACACTTGCGATCATTTAGACATGCTTGCTTTCTGATTGCTCACGACGATGCTTTACTACTCGGCACCTTTCCCATGTCCTTATCAGGACCCACCTTGGAGTGGTACAGTGCTTTAACCTAGCACTCAATCTTCTCTTTTAACCAACTAGCCCAATCTTTCTTAGATCATTTCTCCATTAACATTGCCAAGAAAGTATCTATCACCGACCTCTATGCCATCCGACAATTTGAAGATGAATCTATCACAGATTTCGTTGGACAATGGCAGGGCCTTATCAACCAACTTACGTATGCCTTGCCTCAGACTGAACTTATCGAAATGTTTACGCGGGCCTGCGCTAAGCACATCTCTCATACCCTCTAAATTCAAACTTTCCGTACATTTGATGAGGCTTTTACTATGGCTCGAAAACTAGAGATTCGAGCCTTAGAGGAAGAGAAATTGTGGTTGCAAAACAAAAGCCCCATTTTCTGAACCCAATATTCCACCAACAAACCTAACACCACCAATCCTCACCCATCGACTGCTTCGAAATCAAAAGGGGCCGTGCACGCGGTGATGGTCAAATCCCAACCACCGTCTAATACCCCGCCAAAAACCACCTATAAGTATAAACCAGAGCCCATCAACTACACTCCCTTGGGAGAAACATATGGTGTGATATTGGAAAAATTGCTCAAAGCAAGAGCCATTACCTTACCTCTTGTTAAACCTCATTCCAGGTTTGATTCCACTCATGCCATACCTTCTTGGTACAAAGAAAATTACTTCTGTAACTTCCACCGCGTGAAGGGACACAGTCATGAAAACTGCAAGATGTTGAAAAACATAGTGCAGGAAATGGTTGATGCGGGGGATATAGCCCTCGATAATCCTAACGCCCCTACTAACCGAAATTTGAAAATATTCAACAAACCATTCCTGAATCATGCTTCTAACAGTAATCTAAACCAAGATATCTTAGCCGAGGAGAGTGTTCATGAGATCCATGCAGTCTTCGATTCCCAGCCAAAGACCTCTATCGAACAAATTCTGAGTCAAACGTCTTCATTAACGTAAGAAAATGAACCCCCTTCCTCGCCATCAAGACAAACTGAAATCCTTGCCGTTCCTTTACCCATCAAGGATTTAACTGCCTAGAGTTCCCTTCTCACAAATGAGCCTTCTTACACCATATCCTTGTAAGACTATGAGCAGATGTTATCTAATTTATCTATTTCCCAAACGTCTCCTTCTACCATTTTTACTATACAAGAGGAAGGCTCGCCACTTATTTTGCAATCCTTAGATGAGAAACCTCTTGAACCAACATCACCACATTTTTTAAACATGATAGATCCTCTCGAACACGCCCCCCTACCTATTAGTCCTTCATCACCTAAATATTTTCAGCAACCGGTTGACCTCTTAACGTCCATTGATACAGTGCCTCATATACCCCTTGTATCACACCCACAGTGGACCGGAATCACAACCCACCTTTCTTTCATACAAGAGTTCCTATTCACACGTGAGGACTGTCATTCCTTAGAAGATAGACAGGTCCTATGGGAACGTTTGAGTATGCCATATTCTACTCAAATGCAAATGATCGATCCTGATGCCTCTACCATATACCCGAAGTGTTTACAGAAGCTTAAAATGCCTGTCCTCATCTTCACCCCCCTCATCTCTACCAAATACCTCATCCACTTCTATTAACCTAACCAAATCTTCCCCTATGCTTGGGACCTCACCCATACCTAGTCTAACACACCCACCTAAGCGGTTTGATTTATCTAAAAATAAAGCCGTCCATCCCATTAGGAGACAGACTCAATCTCCTCAATCTATGCCGCTAACACAACTAAAACCCCTGTCGTCACACCTACCTTCCATATTTGGGACCCCATCCCTCTACGTTACATCAATATATCATACCTCCTGCGTTTTCTTTTAAGCGACCTACGCCTTCTGCACCCATACAAAAATCCAAGGGTATAGCAACACCGTCACCCCGCGTATCCTGTCCACCTATCAACCATAAACAAATTCCATCATCAAAAGATTTGTTTTCTATCACTCCTATTTCTCCATGGTTGTTTTCTGATACCACATCATCTGTGGCCTCATCATCCAACTAGCTAAACATAGCTTCTACGTCAAAGATACCACGGTTAGTTAAAACCCATTATCAAAACTCCTTGGCTAAACCACCCCCCATACAAACCAACCACACCACGTCATCACCAGAATCGACCCAGTCAATAGCCTCATTTTCCTCTGACTTTGACCCACTCAAAGGGTCTTACACCAAAATCCTTGTTATGTTGGTAGAGAATGCGACCATTTCCCTACCCCCACTTAGACCTTATGATCCATCTAAACCTCGACCAATAGGTTACGATGAGTCTAAAATCTACGCTTACTACAGCACACCAGGACATGACGTAGAGGGATGTAAAGCGTTGAAAGCCATATTTCGTCAGTCACCTCTCTCAGATAGAAAAGTTAAGAAAGATAACTTACGAAGAGAGAGACCTTTAGCTTCAATTCCCTTTCCTATACCACCTGTCCCCTCCTCACCGAGATCTATCATTATTACAGCCCCACCTCTCGAAGACCATGACCTATCCTTGCCATCTTCCTCCTCTCATATTCATGAGATCAATATGATTAGTGTTGCTACTCGAGGGCAGAAAAACAATAGGAAAGTGAAAGAAAACACACCTACGGCATCTCTTTCTCCGTCCACCATCCCGATTGCACCACCACTTAAAGTGGTTATTCGCGGACCCACCTATCCCGTCTCTAATGGCATTGCCCACCGAACTATGATCAAACAGCTTCACCAATCGCTTGTAAAAATGACATTGTATGATCTCATTCAGACTTCTGAATCTCATCGACAAGCTCTCGTTGAAATCCTTCAAGGGATAGAGGTTTTACCTAATGAAACCTTGCCTGTTACCTCTATTCTAACACCCAATCACGTTGCTTCGCTCACCAAACAATCTATCTCCCCAACCACTTCTGTCTCTGTACAGTAAGCCGCTACTGTCAGTTTCTCCGAAGATGAAATTATCGACTTTGGTGCCGAAGATCCTGACCTTGCTCTTTTCATCTCAGCGTACGTTCGGGATATTCGGGTACGTCATGTTATGATTGATGGGGGCACTAGCCTAAACATCATCTCTTTAAAAGCCTTCCAACAAATGAATATCCCTTCTAGTTGCATGTGTGCCAACCCCATCATGTTGCGATCATTCAATGATGCTATTACTTCTACTTTAGGCACCATGATCCTTAACATTCGTGTAGGACCACGTACTCTACCCAAACTCTTCTACGTCCTTGAGGGAGAGTTCCAATACAATATGTTGTTAGGCCGCCCTTGGATCTAGGCTATGGGATGCATTCCCTCCACTTTACATAGATGCATAAAATTTGAGTACGAGGGGAAGTCCTACACCGTAAAAGTTGATCCTCCCCCCTTCAAAACTTGCAATATGTTGTATCGCCCTAATGATGTGCTTGTACCAGTCAAGACACCCGTTCATCCAACCCAGCCATCCACTTCCAACGCACCTACACCTTCAACCAATGAAACCACCGTTACAAATATTACTTCCTTTCCCATAGATAACATCCCAACCTCCGACCCCTTAGTAGATGTTTTTCAATGCCTTACGTTGGGGGAGTACCGCCTATATAACGTTAGCTCTTTCCATACCCCGCAGGAGTATGGATAGTTACATGCACATCCCACCTACGACCGTTACGTGGGGGAGGTAGTCTCTTACGGACCACCCCATTGCCACACCAACCTAACGTATGGGGGTGTTGACGCATCCTCTGTTACCCCTGAACCTCCTCTTGGTGTGGTTCCCTTCCAATCCGATTTTCAATACTTGACAAATCTTTGTTTCTCCCTCACCTTCTTGACTCGCTGTGCTTGGAAAGGCTTTGGTTTTGGTCTTTATGAACAAGGATGACATACACTCATTCCCGTGACTACACGCAAACACAATGATCACAGTGGTCTCGATTTTCCTGAAACACCTACACCGGAGAAACCTCGTGTTAGTTGTATCCTGGAAGATGACAACGTCACCCCTACCAAACCATCATCACCCACAGAGTCGATAGACCCTGAATCTATCCCTCCTAACTTTTTTTTTTCATAAATGCTATCTTCATAGGTCCTCTCACTTATCAACGCAATAATGAGGACCCATCTTCTCTTTCCCTTCTGTATCCAGACATGATCGAAGAGGATTCGCCTTCGATTAATGTTGTTGAGTGCCAGGATGACGACTCCATCCTCACTTACCTTGGTGCAGACAACTCCTATATTCAATGCGCCTTACCATCTGAAACTCAAACCATGTTGAATGAGTCGACTATAGAAATCAACATCCACGCAGAGGAGGATCCTCACATTGTGAAGATCGGACAATCCCTTAACACATCAGAACAAGCCACCTTTACTACCTTTCTCCATACCCACAACCAAGCTTTCGCTTGGTCCTACGCTGACATGCCAGGAATTGATCCTACCATTGCCATCCATAACATCACCCTAAACCCCGATTCCAAACCAGTCAAACAAAAACTGAGAAAAATGCATCCACACATTGCCCTCTTGGTCAAAGAAGAGCTTCAATGACTCCTTTCTGTTTCCTTCATCTTGCCTATTGACTATCCTCAATGGATTTCTTAAATATTACCTGTCACTAAAGCGACGGGGGGACTTCGGATATGCACGGATTTCCGAGACCTTAACCTCGCTTGCCCCAAGGATGACTTCCCCCTCCCAAGTATTGATCAACTTGTTGATCTCACTGCGGGCCATGAAATGCTTTCTCTCATGGATGGTTTTTCGGGATACAATCAAATTTTGGTAGCCCCGGCTGATCAACATAAAACTGCCTTCATAACTCCTTGGGGAACCTTCTGTTATCGTGTCATGCCGTTTGGCCTTAAGAATGCTGGTGCGACCTATCAGCGGGCTATGACTTACATTTTTCATGACATTATGCACACTATCCTGGAGGATTATGTCGATGATCTTCTTGGCAAATCTAAACATCGCAGTGAACATCTTGATGTTTTAACCATTATTTTCGATCGCCTGTTGCAATATTCAGTCCGGCTTCAACCAAAGAAATGTGTCTTTGGTGTTCTTTCGGGAAAAATTCTTGGCTTTATCGTCTCTTTGCGTGGCATTGAGGTCGATCCATCTAAAGTCAAAGCTATCCTAGAAATGCCCCCACCCAAAAACCTCAAACAATTGTGTAGTTTGCAGGGTAAACTTCAATCCATCCGGTGTTTCATCTCCCAACTCTCGAATTGATGTCAACCTTTCCATCACCTTCTTAAAAAGGACATTGCCTTTCAATGGAGTGAAGAGTGTCACCAAGCCTTTGAAGCTCTCAAATCCTATCTCTTGCAGCCACCCGTGCTTATCCCACCTTAGGATGATCGCCCTTTCTACCTTTACCTTTCTGCCACTGACCATGCTATAGGAGCCATGCTCGCACATAGGGACTCGGCACGTCGAGAACAAGCCGTTTATTATATAAGTTGTACTCTCATGGATTACGAGACTAGGTATACACATGTAGAAAAATTGTGCCTAGCCCTATCATTCGTAGCCACCAAACTCCGACATTACCTCCTGAATCACAAAACTTTTGTCATCACCAACACGGACCCCATTCATTATATGTATGCCAAACCACATCTAAACCAACGCATCGCCCGATGGCTTATGCTCCTCGCTGACCTCGACCTTGAGTTTGTACAACAGAAGTCAATCAAAGGACAAACTATTGTGGACCAACTTGCGGAGGCCCCTTTACCTGGGGAACAATTCACTAATTTTAATTTCCCCGACGAACTCATCGCCACTCTTTCACTCAGGGAAGAGTCATATCAAATGACCCTCTTCTTCGATGGATCCAAATGCCAGCGCAGCAGAGGAGCCAGCGTCGTTCTCATTCCTCTTGACGCTGAACCTATGCCTCTTTCATTCCGGCTTGATTTCCCCTGCACTAATAATACAGCGGAATACGAGGCCCTTGTTTTGGGTCTCCAGGTTACGTTACACTTAGGTGTCAAATCTATTAATATTTTTGGTGACTCTCAATTGGTAGTCAATCAAGTTATGGGCATCTACCAATGTAAGAATGAGGAACTTCAAAAGTACAAACATTACGTGGATTCACTTTTGACCTCATTTACTCGTTATTCTATCCAGACCATTCCCCGCTCCACTAACAAATTTGCGGATACTATGGCTTGCTTAGCCTCGCAAATTCCTGCCTCACCAACTGACTCTGACATATTCGTCTTGGTCCAACAACTTTTTGCCCCATCCTACTCAGCCCCGGTTGTTTGTATGATAAATAATGTGTCTGCTAATTCGCAGGATACCTGGTACCACCAATTTCACGACTACCTTACAACCTCTGTTCTCCCACCTGACCTTACTAGTAACAGCAAACGTGCTTTTCTTAAAAGTGTTTCTCGTTATGTCGTCATGGGGGGACTCCTCTATAAACGTGGCTTTGATGGCATCCTCCTTCGATGTCTAACCGGCACGGAGGTCACCTATACCATCCAACAAGTCCATGACGGCATTTGTGGTGGACATTTTAGTGGCCTTGCCGTGGCCAAACGAATCCTTCGCCTAGGTTATTATTGGCCTACTCTTAATAACGACTGCTACGAATATGTTAAGCGTTGTGGTATGTGTCAACAACATGCCAACCTTCAACATACTCCTAGCCATCCGCTACAGGTCGCACGAGATCTTTGGCCTTTCTCACAATGGGGTTTAGACCTTATTGGTGAGATTCACCCACCCTCTTCACAATGTCACCGTTGGATAATCACAGCAACCGAATATTACACAAAATGGGTGGAGACCATTCCACTCATTTCAATCAAAAAAGAAAAAATTGTCGAATTCATTAACCATCACATTATCTGTCGTTTTGGTATTCCTCATCACCTAATAACAGATAATGGTAAATATTTTAAAAATAAGTTGTTACAAGACCTTTGTGACAACTTTGGTATCAAACTTAGTTTCTCATCACCTTACTATCTGCAGGCCAATGGTCAGGCTGAATCTTCTAATAAAACCCTAACCAAAATCCTCATGAAAGTTGTCAATGAGTCTGGAAGAAATTGGCACGATCACATTCCCTTTGCCCTTTGGGCTTATCGTACTAGCATTCGTACCTCCACTAATGCCACACCATTTTCTTTGGTATATGGTACCGAGGCTGTCTTGCCTCTCGAAATACAAATACCCTCCCTCAGAATATCTCTCTAGGATATTCTCACCAACGATGATTTCCGCCAAGAGTGGTTAGCCCAATTAGAGCTTCTTGACGAGCGTCGTCTTACGGCTCTTGATCACCTTCAAATCTACCAAAAACGCATCAAGTGTGCCTATGATAAACGACTTCATGAGTGTACTTTTAAGGTTGGTGATCTTGTCCTCAAAGAGAATCAACATGTAACCAAACTAGAAAAGAGTAAACGTGGAAAATTTGCTCCTAATTGGATTGGGCCTTACATTATCACTCACACTTATGGATCAGGCACTTATCGTTTAGCTTCGCTTAATGGTAAACCTGAGCCTGAGCCCCTTAATGCCTTGCATCTTCGACCATTCTACTGTTGAAATTAGTGTTATATCACTTCTTATCTACCTTACGCTCGTCCCTTGAGCTCATTTACCACCGCATACACTTTGTTTCTTACATCTCAAAATCAAATCAAACTCACATGGTTTGATTATCACCTCCCCTTAAAAGATGCCTTCCCCTTTTTAGTCTAGTCCATGACTTCAAAGTATCAAAATGACACATTCTTAATTACAACACTTATGGGATTTTCTTGAGTCAAACTTCTTACAAAAAACTAGATGCTTCATGCCCAACGGACATCTAGACCTCTACATTATACAATAGACTGCTCCCTTGAAGGACAGCTATATGCCAAACTATTGCTACTATTATATATAGATTGCTCCCCCGAAGGACAGCTATACATAAACACTGCATCTGCTACTATAAATAGACTGCTCCCTTGAAGGACAACTATACACAGTCAGCCTTTATCAGAAGCTTCTCGCATTGATCAGCTTGGTGAAGACCTCAAGAACAACAAAATACATATCCCATGTAGACTTCCCGCATCGATCAGTCTATATCCATCAGAAAAAATAAAAATACAAGCAGTACTTCAAAACACTTCTGAGTCATGGACTTGTCTATTTAGGTTTGGTTTTCTTTTGTCAGAATAATCATCTTATAATAAGTTCACCTGCACCCTCGCCCACATCAACCACCTCACCTCACCATTTGTCAAAGCAACAAAACTCAAGGGACGTGACGTATATCCGATATATTGTGATTATACCACTCTTTTCACCTATCGACTTCTCGCCTATGCAAGGTACCTAGGGATTCAAGCTCATCCTACATTAATATGTGGTTTGTTTAGCTCTTCTCAATTACGGGACACTCTTGCCTCTTTTGCTCAGACTCTAGGATTGTGTGTTGACCTTAATTAGGACACGATTCCCTACTACTTGGGTATGCTAACATTCGCTTTACCTTACCAACAACAACAACATTACCCTACCAACATCAAATTTTTCCCAACCAACAAAATTGCCTAACCACAACCAAATTTCCTGAATTCACCTCTCCCTGATCCTAAGGGAGAACTACATCGGTCTGAGGCCCTTCCTTGCTTTGTGCAATGGGCTATGTAGGCAGCACTTAGGAGACATGGAGTCTCCCAAGGTTAGCTCGACCATCCCCTACCATACCTTATCATGCGTTGTCAATATAAATATTTTTCGTATATTTCTATTCGCCAACGTTCATCTTTATCCTTTTTCAAAACAAACAAAAACAACATCCAAAACACAACCATTCTTATTATTATCATCACTCAAAAGAACATACATCTTTAGTTTTATTTTAGATGTTAACCAAATACATCTTCTCTATCATCGACTCGCAGGTCGGCATCCTTATTTATTCTTACCTACCCTGCTTAAAGCGTGATACACCTACGATAATTATTTTGCCCGTTTACTCCTATTTCTACCTAAAAGCATACATGCCCACCCTGTCTACCTACCCCGTAGCACTCATACCATCCCCCAACCCTTACCTATCACCTTTTTTTTTCTAATCTTTACCCACTTACACTTCCCCCTTTCATCCTATTTACAAACTTCTCTCATCCTATTCATGCAAGAATCAAATTACAACCAAACAATTTACCTCTCCGGATGCAGCAGCTTGGGGCGGAACATGTCTTCCCCCTCGTCCCTGCCTGCTGGAGGCTTCTCCTCGTTCAGCCATGTTCACCACCCTCTTCAAATATAACTTGTCTTTCTACCTTCTGAATCTCAGCCCACGCTCACTTCACCTGTCTCTTTCCTCCTTATCACTCAAATTCTTTCATGCAATTACCTGTAGCAGTTGTCAAACAGCGTCGCATTCGCATATTTAACTTGTTGCATGACTCTAAAAATAAGAATGCTAAAAATAAGAACTTAAGTTGCCAACCCAGCAGTTCTATTTTTAGGAAAATAATTCTTGCATAACCGATATCAGTTACCTAACCGATACCGGTCATATAGCTACCGACATCGGTTACATAACCGATATCGGTCAAGTTTCCCCTTGTTGCTTAAACCTAAGTCGTCTCTTCATTTTTGCAAATTTTTGTGGCGCCCGTCCCTTTTTCCTGCATAAACAACACCATTATCTATAATTTTTCATCAAATCTATCTCTCATCACAATTTCATCAACATCATTTCTCTATATTACAAAACAAACAAGCCATCAATAACCAATATCAAAAACCATCAATCTATACACCATTTGAATCCAAATCAACAGCTACAAACATTCAATATTCACATCCCATCAACAAAAGACATCAACACCATCAATATATACAACATGTCAATTAAACTCATCATACATTAAATATCCCAAACCATCGACAAAACACTTGACACATTTTAAACACAACATGTGGGTCCAAATCATCATATCTATACATCAAAAGTTTAAAATATACAATGTACCCTGAAAAGGGGCCTCTGTCAGCTCATAATAATATAAAGCTATACAATGTTCCCTGCAGGCCTCTGCAACAACTATCCAAATATCGACTCGGCTCATAGGCCGGTCTCTCATATCAAAAAATAAATACTCGGCTCGCAGGCCGGTATCAACTGTACAACCTGTACTCGGCTCGCAGGCCGGTATATACAATAAATGAATGAATGAATAAATGAATGCATAATATCTAGGCACGCAGGCCTCTATAAACATATCCGGTTCGTAGACCGGTGCCCATATCCAATGAACCAATACAAAAATATGCACGGACCCCTCAGCTCTCTCCACCGCCCTCTACCTATCTGCCTGCTGGTCCCTGTGCTGCCTCTCGCCTCCTGCCTGTCACAGACCCACCGACTGTGGCTGCACCTCCCTGAGATCTCTGGCTCCGAGAGGTCTCTGCTCTATGTGCCGCATATGGCTGATAATCAGCCCCGGTACCATCAAGAATATCCTGATAGTACCGGGCCTCCGCTCTAGCCTCCATATAACGATCTCGAGCCACCGTAGGTGCTGGGGCTGGTCCCCTGACTCCTACTACCAGTGCCCCCTGTGCCTGTGCTGGTGCCGCTGGTGGTGCCTGTGGCTGTGGTGGTACCTATACCTGGGCTGTGCCGGTGCCATAGGTGGTACTGCTGCTGGTGCCTGTGGCTGTGGTGGTACCTGTACCTGCGGTTGTGCCTAGTGCCGCTGGTGGTGCTGTTGCTGGTGCCTGTGCCTGTACTTGTACCTGAGCCTGGGCTAGCTGCCCCTGTAAGACACCTATCTATGCCTGTGCAGTAGCAAGCTGCCCCTGTAATAACTGTACTTGCCCTCTGAGCTGGTCCCTCTCTGCTCTAACAGCCGCTAAGTCTAGCTGTGCGGGCTGCGCTCTCCTCGCAGCTCTCTCTCCGGCCCACCAAACCAAAAATGCTCCTGTGCAGCCGACATCATCTACGGTATCATCTGACTCGGCCTCTCAGCAACCCAATCTGGGTCCATAGGGCTGTGGTGCAGGTAGTGGAGCCTCTACATCATCCCTCCGGTACTGAGGGAAGGGAGGTGGCTCATCCTGTCGTAGCCCCATCTGTCGTGCGTACCCTCTCCAGGGGTATCCTCTCGTACTCTCCCGGCCTCCGTCCCGCTATCCAGAATGTATACTGGATCCACTGCAACTGTCCTCGGGCTCCTCCGTGCGGGTGATGACCTCTATAAGGTCTCCATACAATATCTAACGTTGTCACGCCCTCTAACATATGTTTGTAATAAGTGACGTCCCGCCCTGCAAGCACTGCTCGTGGCTGGCCCACGACCCCCAACCACCTCTGAAAGCCGTATCTATAGATGACCTGTGGCCCTGGCTGCTGGGGCAGCCCTACTGGTCTAATGCATATGATATGCTCATATGCCCAACAATGTAGTAAAAACGTCGAGCAAATCCCGAATCACCTCATCCGGAGATAGCCCCACAGCTCTCGGTATAACTGCACCAGGTATACTGGTGCCCAAGCATAACATGTGTGCTCCTCCACCATCTCATGTAGCACTCCCATAAGCGCCCGTGGAAAGCGGCCTCCCTCTGAGTCTGGGAGGGCGAAGCAGGTGATCCCGATCATCATCAGCATGACAAGCCGTGTCTCATGGCGGTGGGCACGGTACATATCCCCATACGCGATGCTCGCGCTGTGATATGTCAGTAGCGCAGTTGCATCCCCGAAAACCTATAGGATGCTGTCCATAGCCGTCTCTGAATCTACCTGGAAGACTGCCTCTCCATCGATCGGCAGTCGAAGGATGCGATACACATCCTCCAATGTGATAGTCATCTCCCCAGTCGGGAGATGGAACACATTGGTCGCCGGATCCCATCTCTCGATGAGGGCGACCATCAAACTATGATCCCTGTCAATTGCTCTGTACCACTGGACTCCGCCGAGTCCCACCTCGCACATGATACCCCAGTGTGCTGCGGACACGTATGTGGCCGCATCCGGCTCAACAGTGGGGGCATCCTGTCCCGCATCGTCAGCTGTTGACGTGCCTGCAAAACCAACCCACTACATTAGCCCTACTCTTTATCACAACATCTACTTTACCTCTCTACCCCTTTCTTATTACCTAACCACAACCTGACTCCATACCACACGTCTACACCCACCTATCTTACCCTAAAAACCTCTACGATATCCCCCTCCCTCTTCACACCCAAACAACAACCTAAAACAAACCAAAACACCTAAACAAACCAAAACACTCAAACAATACCCAAACACCCCCTACCACAACCTAAACCATACCAAAACACTCAAACAATACCAAAACACCTCCACCACAACCCAAACCATACCAACACACCCAAACAATACCAAAACACCTTCACCACAACCCAAACCATCTCAACACTACCCAAACAATACCAAAACACCTCAAACAATACCAAAAAACCTCCACCACAAGCCAAACCATATCAACATACCCAAACAATACCAAATCACCTAAACAAATCCACACACCCAAACAATACCAAAACACCTAAACAAACCAAAACACCCAAACAAACCAAAACACTCAAACCAGTGCAATACACCCAGCTGACAAATACACTAATCTCAATAATCCACCTCAGACCACTCAAATCGGTCAAACATTCAAATTGCAAATGTGACAATGACCGGCGACATATTTTCACCTAAACATTTTTATAGGTACCAAAACACCCCCACCACAACCCAAATAATACCAAAACACCCAAACAACAACCAAAAATTCAAACCACCTATAACCGATATCAGTTATATTGTGCCCTAAGGAACCGGTATCGGTCACCTAACCGATATCTGTCCTAGACAAAACATCGGTTTTATTCCTAGCTCTTCCCCCAATTTCCCGCCCAAACATCGCCTACATCAACCTTTGCTGCACCCTTTGTTACCGCACTTGGCCCGACCCAAGGCCTCACCCTACTCCATCCGGCCCGATAATTTCAAGGCCTCACCCTAATTATTTGGCCCAACCCAAGGCCTACCCAAATTTGGCCCGACCCAAGGCCGCAAACCAACAACTTGGCACACCCAAGGCCTCACCCTAACCATTACGGCCCGACCCAAGGCATCATCCCAACCATTGGTGGCCCGACCTAAGGTCCGCACCTCCAATAACTCCTGGCCCGACCCAAGGCCTTGCAAATCCCATCCTGGGTCCTCGACCAATCAAACTGCTGCACTCCTAACTCATTTGGCTCGACCCAAGGCCTCACCCTCCACCAAATAGGCCACCTCAGCCCAAATGCCTCAATCTCAACAATCCACCTCAGACAAGACCCAATTGGCCGTCAAAATGACAATGTGACAATGACCCAAGGCCTATTTTTCTTTTTATAGGTTTTTGACCTATAACCGATACCGGTTATTTTGTGCCCTAAGGAACCGGTATCGGTCATCCCAACCGATACCGGTCCGACCCTAAGGCCGATATCGGTTTAATCTTGGCCTACGACCCCAAGGTCTCACCCTTATTTACAATGGCCCTTTCTCCAAGGCATCACCTATATCCACCTTTGCTGACCCAAGGCCTTTCCCAACTTCATTTGGCCCAACCCAAGGCCGCAACCCAACAACTTGGCCTGACCCAAGGCCGCACCCTAACCATCTGGCCCGACCCAAGGCCTCACCCTAACCATTTGGCCCGACCCAAGGCCTCATCCCAACCATTTGGCCCGACCCAAGGCCGCAACCCAACCACTTGGCCTGACCCAAGGCCCGCAACCAACCCATCCGGCCCGACCCAAGGCCTCACCCAACCATTTGGCCTGACCCAAGGCCTCATCCCAACCATTTGGCAACCCAAGGCCGTAACCATTTGGCCCGACCCAAGGCCTTGCCCATCCCATCCAAGGCCTCACCCTAACTATTTGGCCCGACCCAAGGCCGCACCCCAACCATTTGGCCCGACCCACGGCCGCAACCCAACAACTTGGCCCGACCCAAGGCCCACCACTCATCAATTAGCCCGACCAAAGGCCGTACCACTTAACTACTTCGCCCAACATCAACAACATACACTTTTATCCACCATCATGTAGCCTTTTGTTCAATCCAGCGCACCTGTTCGTGTTTTAGCATGATTAGGGTCCTTGAATTGATCTGTCGACCAACTTTGCCTAGACCTAGACCGTGACGTTTATCTCAACCAAACCAACCATTTGGTACTGCCGAACATGCCTAAATGTTCCTGTACCTTACCTGTTATATACCCTGGAGCTACTTCCTATGCCTTGGATACCAGGATTATATCACCCTTGTTTGGATAAACTATCGACCTTTGCCTATGCATTGCTGGTTTGCTCTTCAAATCATGTACCCTGGTCGCACTACTGCATTTCAACGTGCGTCTGCTTCTTTGGACCTACCCCACCCTCTTACCATTATCTCAACACCATTTACCCTTTATCAACCCTATCCCTGCTTTCACGCTACCTCAATCTGTGATAGATTTGAGGGGGATTACCTATACCCTTAACAGGGGTAACCACTTCTTATTATTGTCTGTGCAGCTTTACAAAACAAACTACACGACAATAAGGGGCTAATGTAGACACCAAATTTGTGTCTTACGACCCCTTGTGACCCGCATCACATTTCGCAACCTAACCTCACCACCTAAACCTTACACAATTATTTATTAATTATCTTATAATTAATAAATCCACATCGCCATACCTGCCACCTCATGTTCACCACCTCATCATGACCTAGTCTTAACCCTAAACTAACCTAATTAAGACCTATAACTTGGTCCAATTCCACACCCATGACTAATTACTCCTCATCCGCACCTAAAACCAACTTCATAATGACTTGACCAAGCCCGCAACTAATCCCTCGGGAGAAAAGGAGGGAAAGTTGGCTATTTTACTAAAAATAGCCCACTTTTTCCTAACTGATACCGGTTCCTACTCGACCGCCATCGGTTACGTAACCGCCATCGGTTCCCTGTAAATGACCTTCCCTAATCAGAAACAAAGGTCGGAGGATTTTTTGAATCAATCAGGATCATCAGAAGCGATCAAGAGAATCCGGATCTTTACTTGGCTGAGCAGAGACAAGTGAAGAAACAAGAAGAGTTTGCAGCAAAAGGAGATCAAGCCCAAGACTGCCACTGAATAACAGAGCCCTGTGACACTCATCTGATCATTGGGAGAGGAGACATCTTATCTTCTGGGTATCAGATCATACTACTTGAGTTCTGCCTTTGTCATCATAGTTCTTGGACCTGCATCCTCGTCAATAACCAGTAAGTTATATCTTGTGTGTTCTCATTTTAATATTTCTTAGACTTTTTAATCACAGTCCGTTATAAATCTATTCCTAGATCTACTACCAGCAACATACTGCACTTAATCTTCACCCATACATCCTGATATTGCCCAGAAGGCCATTTTACCACACTCTGAGTCTTCCCTATCCTCCCATCATTCCCCTCAGCCATCCACCAATCCTAATAACCCCACAATCACCTTGCAACCAACTTCTATCCAGAAGCACTTAGATTGCTGACCCTACCGGTATCGTTTATCCTCTACCGACAACGGTTATCTAACCGCGGTCGGTTACCCAGTGACCGCCATCGGTCACTGTGACTTATACCCCAAAACTTTATTCTCGCCTATTTTCCACCTAACAACCTCAGATCCAGTCTGGTTTATCCCTCTAACTCAACTTGGATGTATCAACGACCAGTAACCGAACAAACAACGTGACGCTTTATTATTGATAGTTGAATTTCTATTGCTTTGTAACGAGATACCTAAATCGTGATCTTGCAATAGCTTTCTTTATTATCATTTGTGTTAAATCGTATTAAAAGGGGAACTGACCACCTTCGAAAGGAAGTTTTATATTTCCTGGGCCTAAGGCAGATCCCTCATTTATTGTCTAATTCAAATCTGGTGGTCTTGTATTCTTACTTGCAGGTAGTCCTTCCAAGACAAAAAGGAGTTCTTCGCAGTCGATCTGATCTTTCTCTACGGTACGTGCACACCATCTCAACATTCAACAGGTATTCCTCCTAGCCCTAACCCTTATCTGTTTCTCAAAGGAATGATAGGATAGAAGCAAGTCTATTCTGCAGAGCCGAAACATTCCGTGTTAAGGGTTTTGTTATTGCATCCAGGTTGGCCATTGGTTACGGGTAATAAGGTGATGAGAAACTATGAATGTCGAAGGCGTTGTAAAGTTTCTTGGAAAACATTCAATGTTTTCAAATCCCGATTGTCATTGATGAGGCGATGAGTAACACATTCAAGTGGTGAAATCTTTTGACGTGGATTTAATGAACTCACATAATTTTCTCAGCTTTCCGATGTGGATCACGTGGTGATTTCCACCCATTTTGTGTAGTAATCATGTACACTGCAGTCTATTGGATTCCATTGATGATTCAGGTGGGACAGATTATGTATATGGGATTTCTCTGACACCTAGGTACTCGCCGTTTCTGTAGTAGAAGTCACCAAAGGTCACAAATTCCCAGAATTCACTGGGTGTCTCCAAACAATGTCGACACATTTTACACAAAACATTCCCTGGACATTTAGGCTCCTAATAATGAATTGCTAAGGCTCAGCCAATAATAGCTTGAGGCACAAATGAATGATGCTTATCAACAGTATGGCCATTATCTTAATGTAACCTCCTCATTCTGCCATCTTGTTTTCTTTATTTTATAAGGAATTTCCATTTTCACTCTTGAGGCATTGTACAGGTTACCATCAATGCTGTGTTTAAATATACCCCATTTGAATGATGTAAATTGAGAGACCTTTTCTAATGGAATATCATAATTGTCTGTTTCTAGGAGAGATCATCCTCAGGTAATGCATTGTTGTTGACACCTTGATACAGACCAAGTCAAACGTATGGTTTTATGATCTTACCTTTAGCTAGTCATAGTCATCCTATCTTAACATAGGATTGTGGCAAATTAAGGTATATACATCATGACGCTAAGCATAATAGGTGCCCCAATAGGCATATTGTCATCTTAAACATTATTTTGCAAGAACTCTGCAGTGAAGCGGGTATTTGAGATGTTAAGTAGTCTATGGAAACGATCCATTTGGCTTGAGTGTGGGATCTTTTGAACAATTCAAATTTGGTTGTGAAAAGTATGTCTAATGATGTTTATCCTTCTTGAACTAATTTTTTACAACATTTCTATAGCATATTGACTTGGGTTTATTGTACTTAATCACCAAAGATGTGGATTTACTTGAAATACAATAGCAATTAGGAAGTGTAGATCCTATATTGTATTCAAGTGCTTTGTACTCGAAATCATTGTTGGTGCACGTGCCAAACTTGGATTCTGTAAACACAAAGGCATAAATATCTCATAGAAGCATAATGGAAATGAAAATTTTAGTTATATGTGGCCTCCATGGATCTTCTGATTGCACATGACAAAAAATGAACTCTATTTGAAATGATGTTCTTTTCGAGGTAATGATGGTTTGTCCAGGAGGATAAAAGTAACAATTGACTCATCATGTAAGTCAAAATTACAGGGTTTAATCCTACTGAAATAGGTCATCTAGATAGTTTAGTTGGTAAATGATTTGTAGATGCAATTTTGATCAATGAATTAGATAGTCAAGATTAGCTAAAATGGTATAAGATATTCGCACGGCATCATTGTTATTTTACATACATGAAGTGAGAGGGCCTAATCGGTGTTTTTGACGACATCAATGTTTTAAATTTAGGTAATGGCAGAGTTTGGTATCAATTTATATACTCTAAGGCTATGAAAAGTTTTTGAACTATATGGTTGTATCAGATTTCATTCCTTGAAAAGTCTGGTATTTCTATTGCTAATTTTAATCGCTTTATCTCTTGTCTATCAATTGTAGAATTGCGACAATGAGTAGAGGAATGTCCCAAGCAATGCCACATTATCTTTCTCCCATTATTGTCAGGAAAAAACTCTTAATATTGAAATTTACGTGTAATATAGATGCAATAAATAGAACATGGTTTACGTAGGTATCCTTTTTTAGGGTTCTTAATAGCTAAATGTGACCAAGTCATTATACATTGTAATCTCAATAATTTCCTTCTACAAGTACATCCCTGAAATGTAGTAACCCCACATCATAATACTTAAATGAAAACCATGGTGAATTAGAATATAGATATACCCTGTAGAATACGGGTTGGATGAAACAACAACTAGGTCCAAAGAAATGAACACCATAATAAATGCCTTAGAAATATTAACATGGAAGATTAAGCTTCCTATACATACATGGAGGGATCATCTATCGATAAATCCCTCAGCCTATCCTGAGATACTCCACTACAATTTGCCACTATTTTAGGCTAGGTTCAACAATATTTAATGAGGCAGTATTTTTGAGGATAGTTATCTTAGATAGACATCATTTCCACACTAGTATCCTCCTACAAGAAATCTTACTACTGGATGTCATTCCTTTATCATGGAAGACCTGTAAGTCATAGTCATGTCTTTCCATATCTTGCACCAGGGTCTTTAAGGGACAATCACAAAGATATCCGATTAGCAAAAGGTTCAGTTCAACTGAATGATTTTCATGTGGAATTGTTCCACGTTGATACATTTCATTGCAAATGATTTCGTTCATAAACCATGAAGGGTTGATCAGCTATGAGTTTAGCATCTCATGACCAGCGGTATTTCTTCTCCACTATCCTGATTCTCAATACCGGGAATCATGGAAAGTCATAATTTAGGCTATTGAGGTCACAGAAGTCTGATTTTCAAATGTGGAGTCATGTTCTGTTAACATTAGATAACTTGCATGTATAATAAAAATCCACATTGGGGATTTTTCATGGGTAAGATTAAGAGGAGAGAAGGCGCTGAACATTCTTCTTTTGATGTACTTTGCGAGGGTGTAATTGTTAGCATTTTGTTTGATCATGGTTTGGCATTGTCAAATGGTTCTCTATGTGGACCACTATGGTGGGGTTAATGTTAGGCATGTCTGAACAAGACTTGAAAGCATTTATATGATGCAAAATTACAATTTAAATTACATTCTAATTACATGATATGCTTCTTGTTAAATCAACATTGGCTCCCTTTAGTGAGAGGAAGGTCAAAAGGTAACCTAAAGGTAAGTTAATTTGTGTCTATACGTTGTCCTGTTGCCCCGCATCTAATTTCAAGCAACCTAGACAATAAATGGACCTAAACCTTACATGATTATTTAGTCATTATTGGTTATAATGGATGAAATCAAAAGAGTTCATAGTTGCCACCTAATAGATTCGCCACCTCATCAGGAACGAGTCTTAACCCTGAGGAACTAACCTAATTAAGACCTATAACTTGAGTCCACATCCACACCTATGATTAGATTACTCCATAACCCACATTGAGAAGAGTGTTACCTCATAATGACTTGACCAAGCCCACAACTAATCCCTTGGGAGAAAAGGAGGGAAAGTTGGCTATTTTACTAAAAATAGCCCACTTTGACCTGAACCGATACCGGTTCCTACTCGACTAAATGTCGGTTTCGAATAACTGCCATCGGTTCCCTGTAAATGACCTCTATCCAACCAAAAACATAAATTTCGATTAGGATTTTCATTTGATCGGAATGGGAGAAGAAATCATTGGAAGGGATCCGGAATTTTATCTTGGCCGAGCAGAGACAAGTGAAGGAAAGAGAAGAGTTTACAGAGAAGGACATCAAGCCCAAGACTGCAACTGAATAACCAGAGCCCAATGACACTCATCCAAGCATTGGATAGAGAAGATAGCTCATCTTGGATTGTCAGATCATCCTACCCTGAACCCTGCCTTCAATCATCACAGTTCTTGGACCTGTATCTTCATCAGGAACTAGTAAGTAGTGTCTTATACGATTCTTTTAATAACCATTTCTTAGATTTTTGAATCACAGTAATTACAAGTCTATTCCTAGATCTACTACCTGGTAACACCCTCCATCTTAACTATCATTCCTCTACATGCTACACTGCCCCAAGAACAGCTCCCATACCCTCTGAGCCTTCTCTATCACCCCATTACCTATCCCCAATCATTAATATTAGCCTTGCAACCAACACCATAACGCCACCTTATAATTTGCTAACCTTCACCAAAGCCGGCCTAAATCATTCAAATGCCCCTACCGATATTGGTTATCAGAAACAACTGGTACCTGGTTTACAGTCCACCTGAATGTATCGATCACTGTGATTCAAAACCAACTTGACGCTTTAATCCACTTTAGAATTCTATATGCTTTGTAACAAGGTACTCTAAATTGTAATTTTGCAATAGCTTCTCCTTGTTATCATTTGTGTTAATTCATATTAATAAGGGGAACTGACCACCTTCGAAAGGAAGTTTAATATTTCTTGGGCCCAAGGCAGTTCCCTCATTTATTGTCTAATTAGAATCTGGTGGTCTTGTATTCTTACTTGCAGGTAGTCCTTCCCAGACAAAAAGGAGTTCTTCGCAATCGATCTGATCTTTCTCTACGGTATGCGCACACCCTCTCAACATTCAACAGGTATTCCTCCTAGCCCTAACCCTTATCTGTTTCTCAAAGGAATGAAAGGATAGAAGCAACTCTATTCCAGGAACGCCGAAGCATTCTATGCGAAACATTTTGGCACGCCCGGTGGGACCCATTTCGGGTTTCTTTCTTTCTTGCTTGCTTTCATATAGGGAGCACACTTGCTATTTTCTTCTTCTAAAAATATTCACAAGATATTTTGTTATATTTGGTAAAAGAATTTGTCTTGCTTTCCCAGCTTTGCATTAGTGAAAGTCATCTTCTTTGCTTCATCGAATATCATTTTCGATTTGGGTTTAAAACACATGCATCCCATTCTTGCTTGTTGTTTTCAATTCTAGTGAACGTAGATTAAGTAACAGGTCATACACGTGGGGGTGATTTCCATGGTATTGACAAGAAATTAATCTTACTTTCACTGCACAACACATACCAAATCACTTCATAATTAACACAACAGCTCAAAACATCCCCCCTTTTCCGTGGTATTCCTCCGCCCGATTGAGGTAACCTTATAAGCCAAAACAAACTTGACATTTCCCCTAAGTCTTTTGTTTAGGATTGACATCATCTTGCGTCTAAGGCATAAGCCCAAATTGATTAAAACTAATCCTAGGGTTAGTCTGTTAATTTGCTTGTGCGTATCTTGCTTGTTTTTAGTTTTTTTTTTTTTCTGTTTCTCTGTCATACACTATTTTCTGTGATCACTTCAGAACAGTTTGGTAGGCATACTAAGCACTGTTAACCCCAAATCAACTTCCTACTTAGCTTCTTACACCGGTCCTATTATACCGACATCGGTTAACTTACCGACGCCGGCTACAGCCTGACCAACATCGGTTATCCTGACCGATATTGGTTACTTGTCTTTCACAGTTCCCAAAACCAGCAACCTCACCAATTCCAACATTTTGTTGCCTGCTTCTGTTCCTGATAGATTGCATCCCTACTGTGTACTCCTTGTCCATGGTTGTTATCACTCGGAAACAAGCCGCAGCCATGGTTTCACATGCTTGCTCCGTGCCTTTGCCTGAATCACCCCCTTCACATTCTGTGGGGAATCCTACGGACACCAGCGAGGTTCCCAAAATCCCTGTAGGAGATAAGGAATTTGCAAAATTTTTGGATGCTAATCCTAGCGCTGTACAATACTATTTGTCTCATGCCCCTGACCGTACACCCGATGGTCAACTCCTTGTTGGTATGCCTATTAGTATAGCTGCTCATTTAGCTCCCCTCTCCACCTGATAACTCCGCTTTGCCTTCTGCATCCTTAGCCCCATCTCCCAACTCAGTGGCTTCAGGGGTTCATACGGCACAGATTGGCTTTCCTTTGGTTAATCTAGGGTCCAACATGTCATTACCGCCGACTGCTCCTACCTCGTCTCTCTTGCAGACTGCTCCTTTCATAACTTGCTCTCTGCCACCTATCCACACAAGCTTTCCTTCTCAAGCTCCGCCCACCTTTTCATTTCCACACACGTATCCGGTGACTTCAACATCTTATATAGGACATCCCTATTCGGTCGCCTCAACATATTTGTCCTCAATACCTTATCAACATTTAACCCCACCGTTGTCTAGTGGTGGCCCTTGGCCCAATCTTGCCTCCGTTTACCGCAACCACACCATCATCTCATCCAACCACTGATTTAATCAAACAAATGATGGACAAAATGCAAAATCTGGAGGCTTCTGTTTCAGGAAGCCGTAGCGCCCTGACATACGAGCAAGTTTTTCGGGAGCCTATCCACCCTTCTAGTCCCCCTTCATTCATATCCTCCTCAATGGGAATTACCAAAATTTACTCATTTTAATAGTAAGGAGGATCCTCAACAACACTTGCGATCATTTAGACATGCCTGCTATCTGATTGCTCATGATGATGCCTTACTACTCCGCACCTTTCCCATGTCCTTATCAAGACCCCGCCTTGGAGTGGTACAGTGCTTTAACCCAGCACTCAATCTTCTCTTTTAACCAACTAGCCCAATCTTTCTTGGATCATTTCTCCATTAACATTGCCAAGAAAGTATCTATCACTGACCTCTATGCCATCCGACAATTTGAAGATGAATCTATCACAGATTTCGTTGGACGATGGCGGGGCCTTATCAACCAACTTACTTATGCCTTGCCTCAGGCCGAACTTATCGAACTCTTTACGTGGGCCTGCGCTAAGCACATTTCTCCTACCCTCCAAATTCAAACTTTCCGCACATTTGACGAGGCCTTTACTATGGCTCGAAAACTAGAGATTCGAGCCTTAGAGGAAGAGAAATTGCGGTTGCGCAACAAAAACCCCAATTTCTGAACCCAAGACTCCACCAACAAACCTAACACCACCAATCCTCATGCATCAACTGCTTCGAAATCAAAAGGAGCTGTCCACGTGGTGATGGTCAAATCCCAAGCACTGTCTAATACCCCGCCAAAAACCACCTATAAGTATAAAGCCGAGCCCATCAATTACACTCCCTTGGGAGAAACTTATGGTGTGATATTGGAAAAATTTCTCAAAGCGGGAGCTATTACCTTACCTCCTGTTAAACCTCACTCCAGGTTTGATTCCACCCACGCTATACCTTCTTGGTACAAAGAAAATGACTTCTGTAACTTCCACCACGTGAAGGGACATAGTCATGAAAACTGCAAGATGTTGAAAAACATAGTGCAGGAAATGGTTGATGCAGGGGATATAGCCCTCGATAATCCTAACGCCCCTGCTAACCGAAATTTGAAAATCTTCAACAAACCATTCCCGAATCACTCTTCTAATAGTAACATAAACCAAGATATCTTAGCCGAGGAGAGTGTTCATGAAATCCATGCAGTCTTCGACTCCCAGCCAAAAGCCTCTATCGAAAAAATTCTGAATCAAGCCTCTTCACTAACGCAGGAACCCGAACCCCCTTCACCACCATCAAGACAAGACGAAATCCTTGCCGTTCCTTTACCCATCAAGGAATTAACTGCCCAGAGTTCTCTTCTCACAGATGAGCCTTCTTACACCACATCCTTGCAAGACTATGAGCGGATGTTATCTAACTTATCTATTTCCCAAACATCTCCTTCTACCACTCTTGCTGTACAAGAGGAAGGCTCGCCACTTCTTTTGTCATCCTTAGATGAGAAACCTCTTGAACCGACATCACCAAATTCTTTAATCATGACGGATCCTCTCAAACATGCCCTCCTACCTATTAGTTCTTCATCGCCTAAATCTTTTCAGCGACCGGTTGACCTCTTAACGCCCATTGATACAGTGCCTCATTTACCCCCTGTATCACACCCACAGTGGACCGGAATCACAACCCACCTTTCTTCCATACAAAAGTTCCTATTCACACATGAGGATTGTCATCCCTCGAGAAGATAGACGAGTCCTATGGGAATGTTTGAGTACACCATATTCTACTCAAATGCAGATGACCGATCCAGACGCCTCTACCATATACCCGAAGTGTTTACAGAAGCTTAAAATGCCTATGTCCTCATCTTCACCCCCCTCATCTCTACCAAATACCTCATCCACCTCTATTGACCTAACCAAACCTTCCCCTACGCTTGGGACCTCACCAATACCCAGTCTAACACACCCACCTAAACGGTTAGATTTATCCAAAAGTAAAGCCGTCCATCCACTTAGGAGACAGACCCAATCTCCTCAAATCCTAACCTATGTCCTCTATCACAACTAAAACCATCATCGTCACACCTACCTTCCATATTGGGACCTCATCCCTCCACCTTGCATCAATATATCATACCTCCTGCGTTTTCTTTAAAGCGACCTACACCCTTCTGCACCCATACAAAGATCGAAGGGTACATCAACACTGTCACCCCAAGTATCCTGTCCACCCATCAACCCTAAACAAATCTCCATCATCAAAGGACTTGTTTACTGTCACTCCTCTTTCTCCGAAATTATTTCCGGACTACCACGTCATCTGGAATGCCGGCATCATCTATACAGCTAAACTAGCTCCTGCACCAAAGAAACGTACGTTTAGTTAAAACCAATTATCAAAACCCCTTGGCTAAGGACCACCACTCGTACAAATCGACCATACCCAAACATTACCAAAACCTACCTAGGTCAATAGCCTTCATCTTCCTCCGACTTTGACCCGCTCAAAGGATCTTACACCAAAATCCTTGCTATGATTCAATGGAGAATGCGACCATTTCTCCTCTTGTACTTCCCCCCACTTAGACCCTATGACCCATCTAAACCTCGACCTATAGGTTACGATTGAGTCAAAAATCTGATCTAATACAACTGAATACCATGAAATAGATTTAGACAATCAATTGAAATCAAAGACTCTATATTATATTTTCGCTCAATTCACTATCGATTCAATACACTCCCAGTGGTAAGAGATGTAAAAAATGAATCCTTACAACACCATTGGGAGTCTTCAATACAACCATCACCCATACCACCTGGTCCAACCTCTCACCAAGATCAATCAATAAGGGGGGATACTAAAATGAAATTATGTCCTAACCGTTACTAACTTACCATATACTATGAGCCAATATCCTTACAATTTACTAGGGCAGGAAAACAATGGGGGAGTAAGAGAAAACACTTTCACGGCATTCTACCATCAATCCACCATCCAGATTGCACGCACCACCTAATTATTATTCGTGGACCTGCCTACCCCGTCTCAAATGGAATTTCCCTACCGAACCATGACTCAAACAGCTTCCCCAATCACCTATAGTTTTGACATGGTTAAGAACTGCATTTAGTACTGCAATGTGCCGCTACGAGCATGCTCTGATCTGGATGGTTTCAAGGGAATAGAGGACTTACCTAATGATGCCTTTTCCAAGTAGTTAAGTCTAACAACCACAAAACAGATGTTGCTTGAGCTCACAGTACTAACAATCTCTGATCTCCCTGCAGGGAATAACTTATGGAAATCTGCTGAAATTTGTTGCCATACATACGTCAGAAAAAGTCTTCGACATACTGGAAATGTCGACTTTGGATGCATGAAGATCCTGACCCTACTCATTTGCATCTCCAGCTTACGTTTGAAACATGCAGGATCATGTGCATGTTGAGGCATCGACACCGGGCACTGGAAGCACTAACATCATCTGCACTCCACAGCCTGTCCCAAAGCTGATATGCGGCCTCGTCTTGTTGGCATTTGCACAAACCCTTCGCTGACATGACCTCCAACCTCAATGATGCTATTACTCCTGCCTTAGGCGACCGTGTTTAACATGCTGTAGGACCAAGAACTTTTCCTGAGCCACTCTTCGATTTCCTTGATTTGCTTTCTCATAATCAGATATCATCGTTTATCCAACCCTTGCGATCATGCTTCTTTGGCATCGGGTTGATTGTTCCACCTTAGATAGATGCATGAGCTCGTTTGAGTACAAAATGGGTTTTACACCGTAAAAGCTGATCCTTGCAGTAAACTTGCAACATGTTCAATTTCGCTCCTAATGTTTGCTTGGACCAATCCAAAACCCACTTTCCCTTTAAGGTACAATGCAGTTTTCCAACTTCTTGCGACATCTTCTTTAGTCCTGGGTTTTTTACAACCTTCAGCCAATGAGACCACCTTTACAAATCACTTCCTTCTCCCGCATGACTGAAATCCCACATTTGCCCCTTTGCGTTCTCTGTTTTTCAACGCCTTACAGCAGTGATCAATGTGCTGTATAGTAAATCGGGTTTTTTAACTCCTCCAACATGAATTTGATGTCTGGGTTTTTCTAAAATTTCTACTCCGTAGCTGCTTCTGCGCCATATTTCAGATCCGCTCCTAGGAAACCCATTTCTCCTTTGCGTCGGAGTTTTCCAACCCAGATTCGTCGACACGTACCTTTTCACATGTTTATAATTCATCCCTCGACCTTATATTCAATATTTCATACCTCCTGCATTTTCTTTAAAATGACCTACGAAATTAATCTGCATCCATACAGAGATCCAAGGGTATATCAACACCGTCATCCCACGTATCCTGTCCGCCTATCAACCCTAAACAAATTCCATCATCAAAAGATTTGTTTGTTGTCACTCCTATTTGCTCCGTGGTTGTTTTCTGATACCACATCATCTATGGCCTCATCATCTAACCAGCTAAACATAGCTTCTGCGCCAAAGAAGCCACGTTTAGTTAAATCCCATTATCAAAATCCCTTGGCTAAACCACCACCCATACAAATCAACCATACCCCGTCATTACCAAAAACTACCCAGTCAATAGCCTCATCTTCCTCTGAATTTGACCCACTCAAAGGGTCTTACGCCAAAATCCTTGCTATATTGGTGGAGAATGCGACCATTTCCCTACCCCCACTTAGACCTTATGATCCATCTAAACCTCGACCTATAGGTTATGATGAGTCTAAAATCTGCGCTTACCACCGCACACCAGGACATGATGTAGAAGGATGCAAAGCGTTGAAAGCCATACTTCATCAGTCACCTCTCTCAGACAGAAAGGTTAAACAAGACAACTTACGAAGGGAGAAACCTTTAGCTTCAATCTCCTCTCCTATACCACCTGTCCTCGCTTCATCAAAATCTATCATTATTACAACCCCACCTCTTGAAGACCATGACTTATCCCTACCATCCTCCTCCTCTCATGTTCACGAGATCAACATGATTAGTGTTGCCACTCGAGGGCAGAAAAACAACGAGAAAGCTAAAGGAAGCACACCTGCGGCCTCTCTTTCTCCGTCCGACATCCCGATCGCACCACCACCTAAAGTGGTTATTCATGGACCTCACCTACCCCGTCTCTAATGGAGTTGCCCACCGAACCATGATCAAATAGCTTCACCAATCACCTGTAAAAATGACACTGTACGATCTCATTCAAACTTCTGAATCTCATCGACAAGCTCTCGTTGAAATCCTTCAAGGGATAGAGGTCTTACCTAATGAAACCTTGCCTGTTACCTCCATTCTAACACCCAATCACGTTGCTTCACTCACCAAACAACCTATCTCCCCAACCACTTCTGTCTTTGTACAGTAAGCCGCTTGCTGTCAGTTTCTCCGAAGACGAAATTGTCAACTTTGGTGCAGAAGATCCTGACCCTGCTCTGTTCATCTCAGCTTATGTCTGAGACATTCGGGTACGTCATGTTATGATTGACGGGGGTGCTAGCCTAAACATCATCTCTTCAAAATCCTTCCAACAAATGAATATCCCTTCTAGCTGCATGTGTGCCAACCCCATTATGTTGCGGTCATTCAATGATGCTATTACTTCTACCTTAGGTACTGTGATCCTTAACATTCGTGTAGGGCCACGTACTTTACCTGAACTCTTCTATGTCCTTGAGGGAGAGTTCCAATACAATATGTTGTTAGGCCGCCCTTGGATCTGGGCTATGGGATGCGTTCCCTCCACCTTACATAGATGCATAAAATTTGAGTACGAGGGGAAGTCCTACACCGTAAAAGCTGATCCTCCCCCCTTCAAAACCTGTAATATGTTATATCACCCTAATGATGTGCTTGTACCAGTCAAGACACCCATTCATCCAACCCAACCATCCACTTCAACCACACCTCTACCATCCACTTCAACCGCACCTACACCTTCAACCAATGAAACCGCCGTCGCAAATACCACTTCCTTTCCTGCAGACAACATCCCAACCTCAGACCCCTTAGTAGATGTTTTTCAACGCCTTACGCTGGGGGAGTATCACCTATATAACATTAGTTCTTTCCATACCCCACAGGAGTACGGACAGTTACATGCACATCCTACCTACGACCGTCGTGTGGGGGAGGTAATCTCTTACGGACCACCTAATTGCCGCACCAACCTAACGTATGGGGGTGTCGACACATCCTCTGTTACCCCTGAACCTCCTCTTGGTGTGGTTCCCTTCCAATCTGATTTTCAATACCTGACAAATCGTCGTTTCGCCCTCACCTTCTTGACTCGCTGTGCTTGGAAAGGCTTTGGTTTTGGTCTTTATGAACAAGGCCGACATACAATCATTCCAGTGACTACACGCAAACACAATGATCGTAGTGGTCTTAGATTTCCTGAAACACTTACACCAAAAGAAACCTCGTGTCAGTTGTATTCAGGAAGATGACGACGTCACCCCTACCAAACCATCATCACCCATTTTTCCATCGTCACCCACAGAGTCGATAGACCCTGAATCTATCCCTCCTAACTTTTTTTTTTCATAAATGCTATCTTCTTAGGTCCTCTCACTTATCAACGCGATAATGAGGACCCATCTTCTCTTCCCCTTCTGTATCCAGACATGATCGAAGAGGATTCACCTTCAATTAATGTTGTTGAGTGCCAGGATGACGACTCCATCCTCACTTACCTTGGTGCGGACGACTCCTATATTCAACGCGCCTTACCATCTGAAACTCAAACCATGTTGAATGAGTCGACTATAGAAATCAACATCCACACAGAGGATGATCCTCACATTGTGAAGATCAGACAATCCCTTAACACATCAGAACAAGCCGCCTTTACTACCTTTCTCCGTACCCGCAACCAAGCTTTCGCTTGGTCCTACGCTGACATGCCAGGAATTGATCCTGACATTGCTGTCCATAACATTACCCTAAAACCCGATTCCAAACCAGTCAAATAGAAACTAAGAAAAATGTATCCACGCATTGCCCTCTTGGTCAAAGAAGAGCTTCAATGACTCCTTTCTGTTTCCTTCATCTTGCCTATTGACTATCCTCAATGGATTTCTAACATCGTACCTGTCACTAAAGCGATGGGGGGACTTCAGATATGTATAGATTTCCAGGACCTTAACCTCGCTTGCCAAAAGGATGACTTCCCCCTCCCAAGTATTGATCAACTTGTTGATCTCACTGCCAGCCATGAGATGCTTTCTCTCATGGATGGCTTCTCGGGATACAATCAAATTTTGGTAGCCCCGACCGATCAACATAAAACTGCCTTCATAACTCCTTGGGGAACCTTCTGTTATTGTGTCATGCCATTTGGCCTTAAGAATGCTGGTGACGACCTATCAATGGGCTATGACTTACATTTTTCATGACATTATGCACACTATCCTTGAGGATTATGTCGATGATCTTCTTGGTAAATCTAAACATCGCAGTGAACATCTCGATGTTTTAACCATTATTTTCGATCACCTGTTACAATATTCTGTCTGGCCTTCAACCAAAGAAATGTGTCTTTGGTGTCCTTTCGGGAAAACTTCTTGGTTTTATCGTCTCTTTGCATGGCATTGAGGTCGATCCATCTAAAGTCAAAGCTATCCTATAAATTCCCCCACCCAAAAACCTCAAACAATTGCGTAGTTTGCAAGGTAAACTTCAATCTATCCAGCGTTTCATTTCCCAACTCTCGGATTGATGTCAACCTTTCCATCACCTTCTTAAAAAGGACATTGCCTTTCAATGGAGAAAAGAGTGTCACCAAGCCTTTGAAGCTCTGAAAGCCTATCTCTTGCAGCCACCCCGTGCTTATGCCACCTCAGGATGATCACCCTTTCTACCTTTACCTTTCTGCCACTGACCATGCTATAAGAGCCATGCTCGCACATCGGGACTCGGCACATCGAGAACAAGTTGTTTATTATATAATTCGTACTCTCATAGATTACGAGACTAGGTATACAACTGTAGAAAAATTGTGCCTAGCCCTATCATTCGGAGCCACCAAACTCTGACACTACCTCCTGAATCACAAAACTTTTGTCATCACCAACACAGACCCCATTCATTATATTTACGCCAAACCACATCTAAACCAACGCATCGCCCGATGGCTTATGCTCCTCGCTAACCTTGACCTTGAATTTATACACCAGAATTCAATCAAAGGAAAAACTATAGCAGACCAACTCGCGGAGGCCTCTTTACCTGGGGAACAATTTACCAATTTTAATTTCCCTGACGAACTCATTCCTACTCTTTCACTCAGGGAGGAGTCGTATCCAATGACCCTCTTCTTCGATGGATCTAAATGCCAGCGTGGCGGAGGAGCCGGCGTTGTTCTCATTCCTCTTGACGCTGAGCCTATGCCTCTTTCATTCCGGCTCGATTTCCCCTGCACTAATAATACAGCGGAATACGAGGCCCTTGTTTTGGGTCTCCAGGTTGTGTTACACTTAGGTGTCAAATCTATCAACATTTTTGGTGACTCTCAATTTTCAGTCAACCAAGTTATGGGCATCTACCAATGTAAAAATGAGGAACTTCAAAAGTACAAACACTACGTAGATTCACTTTTGACCTTATTTACTCATTATTCTATCCAAACCATTCCCCGCTCCACTAACAAATTTGCGGATACTATGGCTTGCTTAGCCTCACAAATTCCTGCCTCACCAACTGACTCTGACATATTCATCTTGGTCCAACAACTCTTTGCCCCATCTTACTCAGCCCCGGTTGTTTGTATGATAAATAATGTGTCTGCTAATTCACAGGATACCTGGTTCACCAATTTCACGACTACCTTACAACCTCTGTTCTCCCACCTGACCTAACGAGTACCGGGAAAACGTGCTTTTCTTAAAAGTGTTTCTCATTATGTCATCATGGGGGGACTCCTTTATAAACGTGGCTTTGATGGCATCCTCCTTCGATGTCTAACCGGCGCGGAGGTCACCTATACCATCCGACAAGTCCATGATGGTATTTGTGGTGGACATTTTAGTGGCCTGGCCATGGCCAAACAGATCCTTCGCCTAGGCTATTATTGGCCTACTCTTAATAACGACTGCTACGAATATGTTAAGCGTTGTGTTATGTGTCAACAACATGCCAACCTTCAACATACTCCTAGCCATCTGCTACAGGTCGCACGAGATCTTTGGCCTTTCTCACAATGGGGTTTAGACCTTATTGGTGAGATTCATCTGCCCTCTTCGCAACGTCACCGATGGATAATCACAACAACTAAATATTACACAAAATGGGTGGAGGCCATTCCACTCATTTCAACCAAAAAAGAAAAAATCGTCGAATTCATTAACCATCACATTATCTGTCGTTTTGGTGTTCCTCATCGCCTGATAACAGATAATGGTAAATCTTTCAAAAATAAGTTGTTACAAGACCTTTGTGACAACTTTGGTATCAAACTTAGTTTCTCATCACCTTACTATCCACAGGCCAATGGTCAGGCTGAATCTTCTAATAAAACCCTAACCAAAATCCTCATGAAAGTTGTTAATGATTCTGGAAGAAATTAGCATGATCATATCCCCTTTGCCCTTTGGGCTTATCGTACTAGCATTCGTACCTCCACTAATGCCACACCATTTTCTTTGGTATATGGTACCGAGGCTGTCTTGCCTCTCGAAATACAAATACCCTCCCTCAGAATATCTCTTTAGGATATTCTCACCAATGATGATTTCTGCCAAGAGCGGTTAGCCCAATTAGAGCTTCTTGACGAGCGTCGTCTTACGGCTCTTGACCACCTTCAAATCTATCAAAAACGCATCAAGCGTGCTTATGATAAGCGACTTCATGAGCGTACCTTTAAGGTTGGTGATCTTGTCCTCAAAGAGAATCAACATGTAACCAAACTAGAAAAGAGAAAACGTGGAAAATTTGCTCCTAATTGGATTGGGCCTTACATTATCACTCACACTTATGGATCAGGCACTTATCGTTTAGCTTCGCTTAATGGTAAACTTGAGCCTGAGCCCCTTAATGCCTTGCATCTTCGACCATTCTACTGTTGAATTTAGTGTTATATCACTTCTTATCTACCTTGCGCTCGTCCCTTGAGCTCATTTACCACCGCATACACTTTATTTCCTACATCTCAAAATCAAATCAAGCTCACATGGTTTGATTCTCACCTCCCCTTAAAGATGCCTTCCCCTTTTTAGTCTAGTCCATGACTTCAAAGTATCAAAATGACACATTCTTAATTAAACACTTATGGGATTTTCTTGAGTCAAACTTCCTACAAAACTAGATGCTTTATGCCTAATGGACATCTAGACCTCTAAATTATACATAGACTGCTCCCTCGAAGGACAGCTATATGGCCAAACTATTGCTGCTATTATATATAGACTGCTCCCCCGAAGGACAGCTATACACAAACGATGCATCTGCTACTATAAATAGACTGCTCCCTTGAAGGACAGCTATACACAGTCAGCCTTTATCAGAAGCTTCTCGCATTGATTAGCTTCATGAAGACCTCAAGAGTAACAAAATATATATCCCTTGTAGACTTCCCGCATCGATCAGTCTATATTCAGCAAACATAAAAAGCCAGTATTCCAAAAGCACTTTTGAGTCATGGACTTGTCTATTTAGGTTTGGTCCTCTTTTGTCAGAATAATCACCTTGTAACAAGCTCTCAGCACCCTCGCCCATATCTACCACCTCACCTCACCATTTATCAAAGCAACAAAACTCAAGGGACGTGACGTAATACCCGATATATTGTGATTATACAACTCTTTTCACCTATTGACTTCTCGTCTATGCAAGGTACCTAGAGGTTCAAGCTCATTCTACGTTGTTATGTGGTTTGTTTAGCTCTTCTCAACTACGGAAAACTTTTTCCTCTTTTTCTCGACTCTAGGATTCTGTGTTGACCCTAATCAGGATACGGTTCCCTACCACTTGGGTAGGCTAACTTTTGATTCACCTATACCTATACCAACATCGCCAATACCTTACCAACACTAACAACATTACCCTATCAACGTCAAATTCTTATCAAACAACACATTGCCTAACTACAACCAAATTGCCTGAATTCACCTCTCCCTGGTCCTAAGGGAGAACTACATCGGTCTAAGGCCCCTCCTTGCTTTGTGCAATGGGCTATGTAGGTAGCACTTAGGAGACATGGGGTCTCCCAAGGTTAGCTCGAGCATCCCCTACCATGTGTTGTAAATATAAATATTTTGATGTATTTCTATTTTGACAACATTCATATTTATCCTTTTTCAAAACAAAGCAAAACAACATTCAAAACACAACCACTCTTAGTATTATCATCCCTCAAAATAACATACATATTTAGTTTTTAGATGTTAAACAAATACATCTTCTCTATCATCGACTTACAGGTCGGCATCCTTATTTATTCTTATACTCCTATGAAATTCACTTAGACCCTTGTGACTCCTCCAAAATCCGGTGGTGATCATGATCGTTGACACCCCTCACTTGGCCTTTCCATCCTCAAAGGTGCTACTGCTATTGGTTCTGCCCACTGCTCCGCCAACATCTCCTGTAACATACGAATACATCCTCTCGCGTGGAGGAATCTTGCCTCTAGTCTCTCTACTTGTAACTGTGAAACCTCTAATAATCCTGTTGTCTCATTCACCTGTGTTTGAAGCTGGTGAACCAAATCCTGTAGATGATCTCTCTCCACTGTAATCACATCTATGTCAGGGGCGCTCACGTGCACCTCGCAGCTCTGCTACCCACCATACTCTATAGGCCTCTATCGTTCCCACATCCATTCCCTATGATCGGCTGCTATCTCTTCTGGCCCTTCTGGAGGTGTCGGCCGGGGAGGTGAGAATGTTGCCTCGGTGTCAATCCTCATGTATGGTCTAGATGTCATAGGTATATCCTGAATGAACCCAAATTGTCGCCGCACGTGATCCAGAGGAATCCTCTCGTACTCACCTGGCCTGTTCCCTACGATCCACCTCAAGCGCTCTACACCCCTCAACTCCTCAGCTATGTTCTCTGTCACCATGTAGTTCCCGTAAGGCCTCCAACAAATATCCATAATCGTCACCATCTCCCATACCTATCTATAATACTTGATGTCATCTATCACGGCCTGGGATCTCACCTCTTGTTCTGTCTGGACCCATCATCTGAATCCCAAACTCTACACTCCTGTCTCTCCCAACTTAATGGGTAGGCCTATTGGGCACACACAAAATATGTGCTCATAGGCCCAACAATGTAATAAGTATGAACAATCCAGAGTCGTCCTGTGTTTTCACCTGTAGGCCCATAAACCCCTGTATAACTCTGCCAGATATGTGGGTGCCCATGCGAAAGTCACGCTCATTTCTATCATTTCTAAAATAACACTCATCAATGCTTTTGGAAATCTTCTGCCATCCGCCCTCGGTAATGCATAATACCCCACCACTATCATTAATACTACTGCCAACCTTGTTGCCTCAGGGTGTGCTGCATACATTATACCATAAGTGAATGTTAAACCTCGCTATGTCAAATCTCGTGCGTATGGACCAAATACTGCTATTATCGCTCCCCGCGCCACGCTAGGAAATGCCTGATATACTGGTCTTCCTATAATTAGGAGTCTCAAAATACGGAACACATCTTCCAACGTCACTATCATCTCCCCTGTTGGCAGATAGAAGGTATTCTTTTCTAGATTCCATCTCTTAATCAATGCCTACAACATAGCATGGTTACGTGCGATTCGTGAATAATAGTGAATTCCACTTAACCCCAAATGATTTATCAATGCCCATTCAGTTGGTGTTACATCCACTTGGATTCGTGACAACAACGCTGGCATAGTATCATTCATCCTTAACCCTGCTTACGTCTGCATACATCAAAATGACACATAATTATTCAATAAAACAAATCTCCATGGGTTTTTTCTCACATTCTAGAAACTCCTACAGTAACTGGTATCGGTTATAGATAACTGATACTTGTTATCTCTAAATGATACCAGTCACTGTCAAAAATATACACCCTGCTTAAAAACATACACCTGCGATAAATATCTTTCTCGTTTACTCGTCTCTATACCTAAAAACATACGCAAAACCCCTGCTTACGTACCCCATCACACTCACCCCATTCCAAACCCTTGCCTATCACCTTTTCTTTCTCATCTTTATCTACTTACTCTCCCTCATCCCATTCACAAAACATGCAAGAATCAAATTACAACCAAACAACTTACCTCTTGGGATGCAACAGCTTGAGGTGGACCCTGTCTTCCCTCTCGTCTCTCCCTACTGGATGCTTCTCCTCGTTCAGCCATGTTCACCACCCTTTTCAAATATAACTTTTCTTTCTGCCTTCTAAATCTCAGCCCACACTCACTTTACCTGTCTCTTTCCTCCTTATCACTCAATTCTCTCATGTAATTACCTGTCTCAGTCGTTAAACAACATTGCATTTGTGTATTTAACTTCTTACATGACTCTAAAAATAAGAACTTAAGTTGCCACCCAAGCTTTTCTATTTTTAGAAAAGCTCATCTTGGAATAACTGGTATCGGTTACCTAACCGATATCGGTCTATACTCTACCGACGTCGGTTATCTAACCAATATCGGTCACATGCCTACTTTTTCTTAAACATAGTCCTTTCCTTTATTTTCTACCCAATTTTTGTGGTGCCCACCTCTTTTTCCTGCATAACAACACCATTATCCATATTTGTCATCAACATCACATCAATATCTCATCACAATTTCATCAACATCATCTATCTATAATAATAAAAAAAAAAACCATCAACAAAGACATCAAAACCATCCATATATAAACCATAGGAATCAAACTCATCATCTATATATACATACATACATTCCATTTCAAAATCCATCAACAAAAGACATCAACACCATCAATATATAAACCATGTGAATCAAACTCATCATCTATATATACACACATTCCATTTCAAAAGCCATCAACAAAAGACATCAACACCATCAATATATAAACCATGTGAGTCAAAATCATCATATATGTATACATCAAAGGTTTCAAATATACAACTTGCCCTGCATAGGGGCCTCTGTGATCTCATAATAATACAAAGCCGGCACGCAGGCTGCAATAACTGTCAAAATCTCGACTCGGCTCGCAGGCCGGTCTCTCATATCAAAAAATATACTCGGCTCACAGGCCGGTATCAACTATACAACCCGTACTCGGCTCGCAGGCCGGTATATACAACAAGATGAATAAATGAATGAATGAATCATATGTGGGCACGCAAGCCTCTATATACATAACCGGTTCACAGACCAGTGCCTATATCCAATGTACAAATAAAAACACCTATCTCCACTCCAGGGATGTCTCAACTCTCCCCACTGCCCTCAGCTCCTCTCCCTGTGGGTCCTGGCGCTGGCTCCTGCCTCCTCCCTGTCACTGACCCACTGGCTGTAGCTGCACCCCCTTGGGATCTCTGACTCCGAGAGGTCTTAGCTCTGTGCACCACATATGGCTGATAGTCAGCCTCGGTACCATCAAGGACATCCTGATAATACCAGGCCTCTACTCTCACCTCCATATAGCGGGCCCGTGCCACCATAGCTGCTGGGGCTGGTCCCCTGACTCCCAATAACACTGGCCCCTATCCTACTAGTACACCCTGTGCCTGTGGCTGTGCCAGTGCCAGTGGCGGTACCTGTGCCTGTGGCTGTACCTATGGCTGTGCCTGTACCTATGCCTGGGCTAGCTTCCCCTGTAAAACACCTACCTATACCTGTGCCTGGGCTAGCTACCCCTGTAAGACACCTATCTGTGCCTATGCAGTAGTAAGCTACCCCTATAACAACTGCACCTGTCCCGTGAGCTGGTCCCTCTCTACTATAACAGCCACTAAGTCTGGCTGTACGAGGTGTGCTCTCCTCACTGCTCTCTCCCTTGCCCACCATACCAAAAAAGATCCTGTGCAGCCGGCGTCATCCATGGTATCATCTGCCAGCCTCTTTGCTACCCAATCTGGGTCCACGGGCTATGGTGCAGGCAATGGGGCCTCTACATCCTCCCTCCGGTACTGAGGGAAGGGAGGTGGCTCATCTTGTTGTAGCCCCAACTATCGTCGTACCCTCTCCAGGGGTATCTGCTCATACTCTCTCGGCCTCCATCTTGCTATCTAGAAGGTATACTGGATCCAGCGTAACTGTGATCAGGCTCCTCCGTGGGGCAGATGACCTCTATAAGACCTCCATACAATATCCAATTCAGTCACGTCCTCTAGCAAATGACGGTAGTAAGCTACATCCCGTCCGGTGAGCATTGCTCGTGGCTGGCCCACGACCCCCAACCACCTCTAAAAACCATATATGTATATCACCTGTGGCTCTGGCTACTGGGGCAGCCCTACTGGTCGAATACATATGATGTTCTCATATGCCCAACAGTGTAACAAAAATGTGGAACAAATCCCGAATCGCCTCATCCGGTGATAGCCCCACAGCTCTCTGTATAGCTGCACCACGTATACTGGTGCCCAAGCATAGCACGTATGCTCTTCCACCATCTCGTGTAGCACCCCCATCAACACACGTGGAAAGCGGCCTCCCTCTGAGTCCGGGAGGGTGAAGCATGTGATGCCTATCATCATCAACATGGCAAGCCATGTCTCATGTCTGTGGGCACGATACATGTCCCAATAGGCAATGCTCGCACTATGATAAGTCAATAGCGTGGCTGCATCCCCAAATACCTGAAGAATGTTGTCCATAGCATTCTCTGCATCTACCTGGAATACTGCCTCTCCTACGATTGGCAGTCTCAGGATGTGATATACATCCTCCAAGGTAACAGTCATCTCTCCAGTCGGGAGATGGAAAACATTAGTTGCCGGATCCCATCTCTCGATGAGGGAAACCATAAGACTGTGATCCCTATCTATAGCCCTATATCGCTGGACTCCGCCGAGTCCCACCTCACGCATAATGGCCCACTGCGATGCGGACACGTGTGGCTGCATCCGTCTCAACAGCGGGGGCATCCTATCCCACATAGTCAGCTGCTTACGTGCCTGCACAAATCACCCACTTCATTAGACCTACCCTTTCAAACAACAACTACTTTAACCTTCTATACCCCCTTTTACCCACCCGACCACACCCCGACTCTATAACACACACCTACACCCACCTATTTTACCATAAAACCTTTACGATATCCCCTTGCCTTATCTTGCACCCTACCAATCACTCAGCTCTACTCTCACCATTTACCTATGCCCCTAGCAATTTAACACCTCCCCATTCATGCCCAACACCTAATCTATCCTAACCGCACCAACCACACAACCGCCCTATTTTCCCCCCCACCCACCAATCACCCTTCCTATCAACCTCTACCCCTTCCCTCTTCACCCCCCAAAACACAAAGCCCAACAATAAACACAAAACTCAAACCACTAATAACAAAACACCCAAACAACAACCCAAACAATAACAAAACACCCAAACAACAACCCAAACAATAACAAAACACTCAAACAACAACCAAAAACCCAAAACAACAACAAAACCAAACCAACAAAATAAATAATCCTAACTAAGGACAGGTACTGGTCACCCATGACCGCCACCGGTCCTCTCTCCAGCATTTCTCCACCGACGCCGGTCGACATATGACCGACACCGGTCAACCACAAAGCAACCTTACCCGAAAATTTCTTAACTGATGCCGGTCGCTTAGTGACCGACATTGGTCACTGTAAAATCGCGGAGACGAACCCGACATGGCCCCCCAAACCCATTTTTGGCCTATTACTCCCCTTTTACCCATTAAAAAACCCTAAAGACCTACCCACCCTACCGTTTTAGCCTAACTAACCTACCTACCCTCTCCATATTCCAAACAACTTCCATTTATTCATTCTTTTATTAAAAACATGGATTCCTACCCAAAACCCAAATCTAGCTTAAGAACATTAAATTCACATAATGAGAGGTTTCGAACCTACCGGTACGACTACACGTCATCGTGGTGGGATAGGTGGTGGCGGTCCAGATGGTCCAACACCTCCTACTCCTCCTGGCTATGCCATGGCTCTAAAACGCCTCTGCTAGGTCCTCCACCAATCAAATGCTACCTCCTACTTGCTCGGGCCTACTAACCACTCACTTCTCCACTCAAATAGTGCCACCTCAGCTGACAAATTCAATGATTTCAGTAATACACCTCAGACAACTAAAATTGGTTTTCAAATTGACAATATGACAATGACAGGCCGTATTTTTTCTTTTTATAGGTTTTTCGACCTATAACCGATATCGGTTATATAATGCCCTAAAGAACTGGTATCGGTCATATAACTGATATTGGTCATAGAAAATCGATATCGGTTTAATCCCACCTTTCCCAGATTTCTGCCCTTATTTACTAATCGCCCTTTCTCACCACATCACCTATATCCGCCTTCGCTAAAAACCCTTTGTTGACTTCATTGGCCCACTTCACGGCCACAACCAATAATTTGGCCCGACCCAAGGTTGCAACCAACCAATTTGGCCCGACCCAAGGCCGCAACCAACCAATTTGGCCTGACCCAAGGCCGTAACCAACCATTTGGCCCGACCCAAGGCCGTAACCAACCATTTGGCCTGACCCAAGGCTGCAACCAACCAATCCGGCCCGACCCATGGCCGCAACCAACCATTTGGCCTGACCCAAGGCCGTAACCAACCAATCTGGCCTGACGCAAGGCCGCAACAGACCATTTGGCCCGACCTAAGGCCGCAAACAACCAATCAGGCCCGACCCATGGCCCTCACTCATCAATCGGCCCAACCCAAGGCCGCACCACTCAAATACCTCGCCCAAAACCAACAAATTACAATTTTATCCGCCCAACATGTAGCTTTTTGTTCAATCGAGCTCACCTGTTCGTGTTTTAGCATGATTAGGGTACTTGACTTGATCAGTCAACCAACTTTTCCTAGACCAAGACCGCGACGTTTATCTCAACAAAACCAACCATTTGGTACTTTCGAACATGCCTGAATGTTCCAGTACCTTACCCGTTATATCCCCTGGAACTACTTCCTATGCCTTGGATACCAGGATTATCTCACCCTTGTTTGGATAAACTATCGACCTTTGCCTATGAATTGCTTGTTTGCTCTTCAAATCATGTACCCTAGTCACACTACTGCATTTCAACGTGCGTCTGCTTCCTTGGACCTACCCCACCATCTTACCATCATCTCAACACCATTTACCCTTTATCAACCCTATCCCTAATTTCACGTTATCTCAATCTGTGATATATTTGAGGGGGATTACCTATACCCTTAACATGGGTAACCACTTCTTATTATTGTCCGTGCAGCTTTAACAAGACAAGCTACACGACAACAAGGGGCTAATGTAGACACCAAATTTGTGTCTTACGACCCCATGTGCCCTGCATCTCATTTCGTAACCTAACCTCATCACCTAAACCTTACACAATTATTTATTAATTACCTTATAATTAATAAATCCACATCACCATACCTGCCACCCCCATTTCGCCACCTCATCATGACCTAGTCCAAACCCTAAACTAACCTAATTAATACCTATAACTTGGTCTACATCCACACCCATGACTAATTAATCCTCACCCGCATCTAAAACCAACCTCATAATGAATTGACCAAGCCCGCAACTAATCCCTCAGGACAAAAGGAGGGAAACCTGGCTATTTTACTAAAAATAGTCCACTTTGACCTGACCGATACCAGTTCCTACTCGACTGCCATCGGTTACGTAACCGTCATTGGTTCCCTGTAAATGACCGCTCCCAACCAAAAACATGGGGTTGGATTTTCATTTGATCTAAACGAGAAGTCATTGGAAGGATCTGGAATTTACTTGGCTGAACAGAGACAAGTGAAGGAAAGAGAGGAGTTTGTAGAGAAGGACATCAAGCCCAAGACTGCAACTGAATAACCAGAACCCAGTGACACTCATCCAAGCATCAGGAGAGGAGATAGCTCATCTCGGATTGTCAGACCATCCTACCTGAACCTTGCCTTTGTCATCACATTCCTTGAACCTGCATTTTTCATCAGGAACTAGTAAGTAAGTCTTATACGTTCTTTTAATAATATTTCTTGGATTTCTGAATCACAGTAATTACAAGTGTACTCCCAGATCTACTACCCGGGAACACCCCCCCATCTAACTATCATTCCTCTACCCCTACACTGCCCCAAGAATAGCTCCCATACCTTCTGAGCCTTCTCTATCACCCCATTACCCATCCCCAATCATTTACTAGCCTTATAAACACCATAGTCATCTTATAGCCAACCTTTTACCAAACCCTTAAATCACTACCCCTACCGATATCAGTTATCATCAACCGGCATCGGTGACACTGACCGTTGTCGGTCACCGTGATTCAAAACCAAGATCATCCTTTTCTCTATTGTTCTAACGAGGTAAGCAAATTGTAATTGGACAATAGCTTATTTGTTAGAATTTTTGTTAATTCATATTAGCAGAGGAACTGACCACCTTCGAAAGGAAGTCTCATATTTTCTGGGCCTAAGACAGTTCCCTCACTTATCATCTAATTAGAATCTGGTGGTCTTGTATTCTTACTTGCAGGTAGTCCTTCCCAAACAAAAAGGAGTTCTTTGCAATCGATCTGATCTCTCTCTACGGTACGCGCACACCCTCTTGAAATTCAACAGGTATTCCTCCTAGTCCTAACCCTTATCTGTTTCTCAAAGGAATGAAAGGATAGAAGCAACTCTATTCCAAAACTGAAACATTCTATGTGAAACAGATTGACCAATCTTTAGGATGTGCGGGTTGTCCGGAGTATGAATGTTGATCTTGATAGTCAATTCATTCAACATGGTTTGCTTCTCAGAGGGTAATGACCGATGAATATATGAGTCTTTTGCACCAAGGTAGGTGAGTATAGATTCATCTTCGTGACATTAAACGACGTTAATTGAAGGTGTATAATCATCAATCATTTTAGGATACATGAAGGGATGAGAGGAAGGATCCTCACCCTCGTGTTGATAAGTCAGAGTCCCCAAGGAAATGGTATTTATGAAAAAAAAATTAGGAGGGATAGATTCTGGTTCCATCGACTCCATCGGTGAAGGTGGTGATGAAGGCGGAGCGGGTGAAGAGGGTAGAGAGGGGTTGATGTCCTCGATAAGTTCAATGTGAGCCTGCTTGGTAGGTGGTTCAGCAAAGCCGATACCACTATAGTTGTTATGTTTTTGGGTAGTACATGGAATAATAGTATGGTGGCCTTGCTCGTAAAATCCAAAACAAAAAACCCTTCCACGCACATTGGTGTAGGAAGGTGTGGGTGAAACAATGATTGGTGAAAGACTAAAAGTCAACGGAAAATGGGCAGGTTTGTGATGGTGGTTCAGGTGTGTAAGTGGTAGTATCAAGTCCCCCATAGGTGAGACTAGTACGAAGGTGAGGAGGATTATAAAGGAGGAATTATCCTATGCAGTGATCATAGTGAGGCTGTTCATGAAGACTTCCATACTCTTGTGGAGTAAGGAATGTGTTGATACTATATAGGTGATACTCCCCCAGAGTGAGGTGTTGAAAAATGCCTTCCAAGGGATCAGTGGTTGGTATGTGGTTATCTGGAATAGAAAATGTGTCGGTGGTCGACGCAGAGGTGGAGCTAATGGATTGAGAGGCTGATGGGTCAGCCGTGGAGGTCGTGGCAGTGGTAGGAATGGAGGAGGCATGTGCACTTGAGGTAGTGATTTTACTGGTAAGTGGAGATGTAGATGAAGTGGTAGTGGTCATGGAGGTAGATGCCTTAACAGGTATAAGCATGTCATTGGGTCGGTAAAGCATGTTACATGTTTTACAAGGTGACAGATCAGCTATAACAGTATAGGTGTGTCCTTCATGCTCAAACTTTACATAGTGATGCAAAGGGGAAGGAACACAACCCATGACATGAATCCAGGGTCTGCCAAGCAATAGGTTATATTGAAATTCCCCCTCCAAGATGTAAAATAACTCTAGAATAGTGCGGAGGCCCACAGGAATGTGGAGGATGACAGAGCCTAGTGTAGAGGTGATAGCATCATTGAATGAATGCAACATGACCAAATGTTTATACATGTAATTTTTAGGTATGCGTATTTGAGAAAATTCATGGGATGAAATAATTTGAATGCTAGCACCCCCATTGATCATTACACGTCATATACATATATCATTGATGTGGATAGAGATGAAGAGAGTTAGGTCTGGGTCATCAGTTTGGTGCGATGCGATCTCTTCCTCTGAGAAGCTAAGGGAGGTTACTTGGTGAGTAGGGTGAGGTGTGGATAAAGGTGGCAATTTGGTTAGAGAGGCTACATGATGGGGTGTAATAATGGGGGCTATGGGTGTAGTTTCATTGGGTAAAACCTCAATAGATTGTAGGACCTCCATGAGAGCTTGACGATGGGATTTTGAGGTTTGGATGAGGTCATATAAGGACATTTTGAGGGGGATTGGTGTAGTTGTGTGAGCATGGTACAATTTGTGACCCCATTAAAAATAGGATATGTGGGGCCACAGATAGTAATTTTAGGTGTGGGTACAGATGGTATGTTGGGTATAGGATTGGTTGACGAGTCAGTTGCCTTTTCCTTTCCTTTGTCTCTCTAAGCGCAGGTAGCAACATGGATCATGTTGATCTGAGGGGAGTTGGTAAATGGAGAAGGTATAGGGTGAGTGGTATAACGACATGATGGGAAAAAACCTACTGGGGGAGAAATGCCTTATGAAGTGAGCTAGGTGCAACAACATTTAGGTGATGGTGTGGCAAGTTCTCTGATGTGAACCATGTTAATTTTCAATATTGGGGGTGGCTCTAAGAGTTAAGGGGGTGGAGGTCATTGTTTTTGAGTAGGTAGTGAGGGAAGGAATATGGTAAAGGGTTTTGGTGAAACGAGGTCCTCATTAAGAAGGTCATCATTGTCAAAGTTTGCTTCAAGAACACATAACTAGATAAGGACAATTTTCAAAGCCTTACAGTTCTCCACATCATGCCCTAGCACATGATGGTAGGCACAAATTTTAGTGTCATCAAACCCTTTTGGCTTGGGTTTGAGGGGGTCATAAGGTCTGAGTGGCGCTAATATGATGACAAAAGTCTCAAGATGGTTGGTTAAGATTTTGGCATAGGACCCTGCTAGTGGGTCGCAATGGGAAGTGAAAGTGGGTTTGTGCGTAGGTGCGGCTGATTTTTGAGGAACAGTCTTTGCAAGAGGGGGAGTGGGTTAAGCTATGGTTTTGGGTGCTAGAGTAGTCTTGGCTGTTGGTCATGTTTTCTTGGGTAGGGGTATGGTAGATGAATAGGAAGGAAGGTGTATGGTTGTTTTGATTACCTTATTAGAGGGTAGCGGATTTTTTTCTTTGGGTTGCACCTTCTTGGGTAAAGGTGATATGGGAGTACAATATCTAGAGGGAAAAGTGGATGGGGGGAGAGGAAAAGTTACCCAGGGGGATAAAAAAGGTCTTGTAAAGGTAGATGACACAAGTCGTGTAGGGGGTGTGAGGGACAAAGAATGAAGTGTAGGGGGTAGTGAAGAAGTTGCTGAGGATATTGGAGGTATGGGTGGTAAAGATGATGTAGGTGTGGGTGTAAGTTATGTCAAGCACTTGGGTATGTTAGAGGCTTGTGAGGGAGGAATGGGTTGTTGTGTTTGTGTTTTATTGATGGGTGGAGGTTTTTTAACCACGCTGGAAGGTTGAGGTGCTAAGATGGATGAAATAGGTGAAAGTGATGAAGATATGATTGGTGCAGCTGGGGTGTGAGATTTATGGGTTTGGTTCTTTTGTTTGGGTACTGGAGTAGGATGGATTTTGACTGTGGAGGATGTAGCTAAATCTAGTGTAATAGGTGGATGAGTAAGGTTGGTGGTCGGGGTGACCCCTAAGGTAGTAATAAGTTTAGTCGAGGAAGATGATGTAGGTGTGGGTTTGGATTTAGATGTATGTTGGGTTATGGATGAGGATGTATTTTGAGCTATGTTGGGTGTCATGTAAGAAGTTTTGATAGAGGTGGTTATGTTTGATTCGATTGGTCGAAGTATTTTTGGGTAGATAGGGGAAGTGTCAACAAGTGACATCTACATTTGTGTTGAGACAGGAAGTAGAAGATGCCCCTACAGTAGGGCTCTATCCACATAATCTAAGTGATTGGATAAAAATGATAATGACATGTCTGTAGGTGAGGTTGATGAGGACCTAATGGAAATTCCCATAAAATGTGTCTTAGAGACGGGGAATTTACTGGCTTTAGCTTCTGTGGGTAAGAGAGTCAAAAGTAGGTCTGTAGGATCTTGGGTAGCTGATGGAGAATGGTCACCAAGAGGCAAAGGTATTTCTATTTGATCCTTAATGGGTAGAGGAGATGAGGGGTGCTCCTCTGTAGGTGGAGGATGTGATGGGTGTTCCTCTGTGGGTGGAGGTAAACAAGTATCCTTCATGGACTGAAGAAGTAGTGCGGGTGACGGTTCCCTAGGTGGAGAAGCCAAAGGTGAAACAACTTTGATATTAGTCAAAGGGTCCTCCATAGGTAAAAAAGGAGGTGAAGGGTGTTCCTCTATGGGTGGAGGAATAGGTGAGGTAGGTTCTAATGCAGAAGGAGGACTTCAGGCTAGAATTTCCTCTATGGAAGGAATATGAGGTAGTTGGGAAGTAATGGGTACATTGCTGAAAATAGTGTGACCTCATGGGTATGGCTATCATGAGTTGAGGTTTCACTAGTTTGATCAGACGAAGGGGTATGATTAGGAAAAGGTTTGTTGAATATGTGTAGGTTTTGATTGGTAGGTGCATTATGATTATCCACGGTTAACTCACCTTTCTCGATCATTTCTTGGACAATGTTTTTGAAAGCGATGCAATTACCGTCACTATGACCCTTTACTCAATGATAGTTACAAAATTCATGTTCTTTATACCATGTGGGTTTGACGTGAGTAGGGTCAAAATGAGTGTATGGTTTTATAGGAGGAAGGGTGATGGCCCCAGCTTTGATGATATTTTCTAAGACAGAAGAATGAGGTTCCCCAACTGGAGTATATTTCCATTGTTCCCGTTTGAATTGAAAATTTTGAATGGGTGAGATTAGATGAGGGGCTAGCCTAATTTGAAGGATGAGCTTGGCCGGATTTGAGTACCACTGCATTAGTAGTTCCCTTGGCCTTTGAATAATTGTTCTATTGTTTTGAAGAAGAAGAGGTATCATTTGACTTAAATGTTGAGTTCTTATTGTGTAGTTGGATTTTTTTTTCTTCGATGGCCTGAATCTTTAGCTTTCGTGCCATGGTGAATATTTCATCAAAGGTTCATAAATTTTGGACCTGTAAGGTTGGCAAGATATGTCTAGCATAAGCCCGCGTGAAGATCTCTATGAGTTCAGTTTGCGGTAGTTGGAATGTAAGTTGATTTATTAGGCTACGCCAAAAAGCAATAAAATATGCGATAGATTCATTGCCATACTGATGCGTGGAGTATAGGTCAGTCATGGTAACCTTCTTAACAATGTTAATGGAGAAGTGATCCAAGAAGGCTTGGGCTACCTAATTAAATGAAAATATAGAGTGTTTACGTAACCCACTGTACCAATCTAATGCAGGCCCAGTCATAGACATGGGATAGGTCCTCAAAAGCAAAGCATCATCATGGGTGATTAGGTAGCATCTGTGTTTGAAAGACCACAAATGTTGTTGTGGGTCTTCCTTGCTATTGAAACAGTTGAATTTAGGCATTTCCCAATGCATGGAGTATGGACGAATAGGAATGGATGGGTGGATAGGCTCATTACAAATCTCATCGTAGGTGAGAGAGTTACGTGAGAAAGAAATTGATGCTTCCAATGTCTACATCTTGTCCATAATTAACTTGATTAGGTCATTGGTAGGTTGTGATGGATGGGCACCTCATGTAGCATAAGAGGGTAGGTGTTGGGTGTGTAATAAGGGTGGCATTCCAGTATATGGTGCTGCCGTGTAGGTAGATTGAGAAGAAGGTAGTGAAATAGGGGGTACGTACCCAGAGTGAACAATAGATGAAATAAGAGGTTTCTAATAGTATGTATATGGAAGTGGAAGGATTGTGGTGACCCTAGTGGTAATGGGGGCTAAAGATTGTGGAATAGAAAGGATGATGTTTTGAAAAGGGGTAGGGGTCATCAACACCGGAGGTGGTAGTGTAGCTACGGGTATATGAGAGACAATAAGCATGGATGAGGTTGTATTCTAGGTGGTTGGCGAAGGTATAGTGGATGTGGAGGGTACAACAGATGTAGCAGATGTGACATTCATATCCGATATAGGGCCTAGCTGCAAAACAACTGGGGGTAAGGTAGATGTGGGAAGTGCGGAGCCAGACGAGGCTGACGTGGGAGTATGAACGAGTGTCAGGGGGATAGATATGGGCATGTCATATATCAACTGACCCAAGGCATCTCAAGTGGATGAGTGAGAAAGGTAAAATTGCCAAGCGGTAGGATTTTGGTCAAGAAGTTGTGTGAACTCCTCATCTCTGGTAGTGATAGAGATAGGTTGGATAGATTCCATGGTGGGTGATAAAATGGAAGGTGGTGAAGGGATAGATGGGAGTGGTTGACAACTGGCATAAAATACGAGGGCACTTTCTTTTCGTTGCATCATTACCATGTGAACATGTACTAATGTAGTAAGACTACTTTCTGTAAGTGACACAGAAATACAACACAGGTAGGATAAATAGGTGGTGATGGGTGAATTAGGGATAAAATGTCAACTAGAAAATGACATAGGCTAACTGATGTCAGTTAGGATAAACTAATTCTAGTCATAGGTAACCTCTACCAGTCACTGTGGAAAGTAGACAGATGATCCAAAAACAAGGTATAAGGTCAAATTTTCCAGGTATACCAAATACTAATGAGATTTACCAGGTCAATGCATATGATAAGAGGTACAGGGACTCTAAATAGTTGAAGAAGGTGAATATGTGTCCTTTTGGATAGGTTAACTAAAAGAACAGTGAACCGATGCCAGTTGGGTATAACTGATGATGATCAGAGGGTAACTAATGATGGTCACTAGACCGACACCGATCACTATGAAATTGAAATAGTGATGAAGAAAACATGGTTGTGAGTTAAAATTTGATGTGGAATCAAACCCAGAATTCTGGGAATGATGAGAATATGGTCCAGGCACACTTAGATAAAGCTAGAATACACCAACTATGATGAGGAGTGTGCAAGGGAAATAAGAAAATGAAGAGTGAAACCTCTCACCTCAAAATGCAAGCCAAGAAGAAACACTAAGAAAACATGTTCCTAAGAGTTCCTTTCTATTATGTTTGTTTAGCTTATGTTATTTTAAGGACTGACTCATGAACTGTAAAATAAAGTTTTTTGGTGAGGATGGCTTCCTACAAAGAAGGAGATCTACAAGGAGAGGTTTCAGGTACATTATGGCGGGGGCGAGCTTCACTCTGAAGTATGAATCAACAGAGCAGTGAACTAGGTTCCCACTGTGTTGTGATCACCTACAAATTCTTCTAGGAAAGATGTTGTTTAAGAATGTCTATATTTTCAATTTTTTTGAGATTTAGTAAGACTCAGAGAAAGAGAAAGATAAAGAAGTGCTTTTCTATGATTCATTTTTCAACCATAAGCTGGTCATGATTTCCAGCGTATAGGTTGCCCTCATTTAATGTGAGCTAATGCATAAAAGAAGGATGAAATGAAGTTAATTTTAAACCCAAATCAAAATATGGAATTTTATGACACAATAAGAGTAATAGGAGAGAGTATGATCTTTCACTAATGCAATGTGAATGAAATAGAAGAAGAATTATTTGTAAGCACCAAAAAAGATTGTTTTGAGACAATAGAAAGAAGAGAAGATTCCAATGGAGAATTTTTAATGTGAGAACCTTTTTGAAAGGAAACAAACATGCAACCTTTCACCTAGAAATGAATGAATTCAAGGAACCCCGAATGGGTCCCACTGGGCATGCCAAAATGTTTCACCTGATTCTGAAGCATTTCTTATAAAATAACAAAACAAATGAGGTAAATGGGGGTAGGAGGAATACCTATTGAGATGTCAGTTTATAGGTTATTGTGCACGTATGACTTCCGAATCCACAATTGATCATGAGAGCTTCCTCTTTACTTGGAGGAAATATTTGAAATGGAACACAAGACCACCAAATAAAAGTTAAAAAATATATGCAGTGGACTGCCTAGCGTGTGCTAGATCTGGGAAGTGTGATACTCCCTAAACAGCTGTCAATCCACTGTTTAAAACAACTTAATGCTAGTAATAAAGTAAATCCTACTATAGTAAAAATGATTTAGGTATCTCATTCATCTACAATAAGAAAATTCATTCATAATAGGCTAAGCTATGATTTAATCTGAAGGTCAAGGTAACTGTTAGGATATTGTTATTGGTTAGGGTAAAATTCTGGTCAATTTAGGGTATTTGGTGGTGGTTTCAGGCTTTGATCTAGGTTTTTGGTAAAAGATACAGATATTGACGTCGGTTTAGGTTAAATAGTGATGGTTATGGGTGACTATTTTGAATATGGTTGGGGTACAAGAAACTCAATAAAACTTGGCTGGGTGATAGATCCGAGATTAGATGAAGGTTGAAGGGCAATTGTGAGATTCGTGTGGATCCTGGATATGCATAGTGATGATAAAATTTTGGATATGAACAGTTTAATGGTGTGTGCAAAAGGATGGTCAAGTTTTCATGGAGGTAAAATGGTGGGGAATGGAAATGAAAGTAGAAACTAATAACAAATGTAAAAGGATCTACTCAAATGACAAGGAACCAAGGCAGGTTAACAAACTTACTATTATATGAGATTAATTCCTGGTTAGTAACTATGGGTGATCAAATGAACTTGGTGTAATGTTGGTGCTTCCCCGGATGATCCTATGAAGGTAGGTGTCTATGTGATTGCTTTCGGTACTAGCTATGGATGTTCTGATGCTTTTACAGATGTTGGTTCTGCTTGCATAAAGCTCTGGTTTTGTCACTTGTTCTCAGAATATCTCTCTCTCTCTTAGAAATGTGCCAACCTCTAAAACAATGTGTGAACCTCTAAATAAGTTTATTTTGGGAGTTAAATGGTAACCGACGATGGTTCTTGCTTAACCAGTGGTGGTTAAGGGTAACCAGTGTCAGTTAGGGTGGGATTTCCTATGTTTACTAAACTGGCCAGATCCCCTTGATTTTCTAGGATCTCGTATCATTTACTCTGCATATTAGACTGGAAGTTTCCTTATAACATACGGGAATGTGGTTAGAGGGAATGTAGGCATTGATTTTTAGGGTTTGGGTAGGTTTTAGTTAGTTATGGCGACTTATTAAGAATAGGTCTTAAGGTTAGGTGGCTTGATGAGGTGTCTAGGTGAGGTGGATATGTGGGCATTATCTCAATTAGGATATTTAAATAATAAATATTGTGAGGATAATGAATTAATTAAATTAAATTAATATTATAGTTGGGTGAAGGGGGCCATGGCTAGGTGGATGTGTTTAAGGTATTTATTTAATGGGGGACCAAGTGGAGTGTGACCTAATTTTAGTGTCTACAATAATCTAGGGAAGAATATGATGAGGGTAGAGGACTGGGTTGGTTGGTTTAAGGCATGATTGAGTCTAAGTCATTCATGCATGTTTTATTTTAGGTCATTTCAAGCATGGTTGAGTTTAGGTTGAATATGTATTGTTGAGTTTAGGTCATTTAGTCATGGTTGAGTTTTAGGTGATTTAGGAATTCCTAAAATGTAAGTGTAGAAGGTCTGGACCTGTATAGGAGAATCAAATAGATAAGAAAAAATGTGAATGGTAAGAGGAGAAAAAAGAGTCACCTAATTGATTAAAACCATTACGAGTCTATCATATCAAATATTTACGTATGAAAATAAAACCCTAAAGGCGTTGCATGGTTGATCGTTCTAAGGGTGAAGAAGGTTACATGATCATGAAATGCCGCATTTTTGGCACATCCCTTGAGTAGGTGGAATATTAGAAATAAATTTTGGTGAGGTGAAAAAAAACTGGTTTAGTGTAACCTAGTGTGAGGTAGCATGTATCTTTGGTAAGAGACCAAAGATCAAAATAGGAAAGTCCATGAGGAAAAATTCGTCTTTTCCATTTTTTTTTCTTTTGTTTTGTTTTTATAGACTGATCGATGTGGGAATTCTATGAGGGATGAGTAAAATATCTCCTTGAGATCTTCATGAAGTTGATCGATGTGAGAATTTTCATAATATTTTTATTTTAGTTTTGAAATAAGTCTTCTTTTGGTGATAGACTATGTACAATATGGATAGCTTTGTATAGTTGTCCTTCGAGGGACCACTCTATTTAGAGTAGCAAGATAAAAAGATTAGATTTCCTTTTTGAGGGAGTCATCATTTTTTGAGAAGTTTGATTCAAGTTTTGAATTTGAAAATCTCGTATATTACTTTTGAATTATTTTTTGGACTTTTAGGTCATGGACAAGACTATAGAGAAGTATAGGCTTTTTTTATGAAGAAAAAACTATAGCACACAAGGGTTAGCTTATGAGAGAGAGGTTTTTAAGTAATAAATAACCATGGGATTCCATCTTGAAAAAGGATGAAAAGTATTGATGAGAACCATGCCATAAGTAGAGCCATGGTACTCATATTGAAGCTAAGGCTAAAAGGTGATGTGTAATCCACATGATTCTTTCTTTTTGATTGATCCTTAAAAATAGGTAAGTGGAAGGTGAAAGATGCTCAAGGGTCAAGTGCTTAATAGACATAAGGTGATCTAGGACTAGATTCAACAATAGAATGGTAAAATATGTAAGGCATTGAGGGGCTCATGTTTGGGTTTACCTTCAAGTGAATAAAAACAATAAGAACCTAATCCATATGTATGAGTAACGATATAGGGTCCAAGACAATTAGGAGAAAATTTTCCTGGTTTACTTTTCTTCACTTTTATTACATGTTGATTTTCCTTCAGGACAAGGCCACCGACCTGAAAGGTTTATTCTTGGACACATTTATTATAGGAACGTTTGATATGTTTTTAGTATATTTGGAGGTGATCAAGAGAATTTAGATGACACTCATCTAATAACTTGATTTGTGCCAAATGATCTGAGGGAAAATCATCATCATTGAGATAATATTCGAGTGAGATATAAAGAGATTGAATTTGGACTTCAAGAGGCAGGATAGGATCTATACCATAGACCAAAAAGAAAGGTTGTGGGCAGCAAGTTGAGGTACAAATACTAGTTCGATAAGCCCATAAAATAAAAAGGAATGTGCATGTGTCAATCCTTTCCAGTATCGTCAACCAATTTTAGAAGAATTATTAAAGATTTTTTTGGTTGATTCCACTAGCCCATTTGTTTGGGGATAATAAGGTGAATAAAAAATGAGTTGAATGCTAAAGCGTCACATAATTTTTGTAGCATTTTGTTTTTGATTTTTTTTTCATTATAAGTGATGTGGTGGTGAGGAACACCAAAGTGAAGAATGATGTGATGATTGATGAATTCATAAATTTTCTCATCTTTTCTAGAAATAAGAGGTATGGATTCCACCCATTTAGTGTAATATTCAGTAGTAGTAATAATCCATTGATGATGTTGGGGGAGAATGAGGGTTGATCTCTCAGACAAGATCTAAACCCCATTGAGAGAAAGGCCAAAGGTCTCGTGCAACTTGTAAGGTGTGACTAGGGGTGTGATGAAGATTAGCATGTTGCTGACACTTAACATAGTCACAACAATCATGGTTTAGGGTTGGCTAGTAATAGCCCATGTGAAGGATGCGCTTAGCGATAGCTAAACCACTAAAGTGACCCCCAAAAATTCCATCGTGAACTTCCTTGATGGTGTAGGTAATTTCAGAACTCGTAAGAAATCGTAAGAGGATAACGTTGAAACCACAATAATAAAGAATACTACCTATGATGACATAGTGAGAGACACTTTCGATAAATTATTGTTGTCCATTGTGAGTAAGATTTGGAGGCAGAATGGAAAGGGAAAGGTAGTCAGAAAAATGTTTATACCAAAGGTCATGCATCTCAGTTTCAATTTTTCCTACATTATTGACATCTTGGAGCAGATAAGAGGGTGATTGAAACCTTTGTATAGTGATAAATATTTTCAAGTTAGAGGGAAAAGTGGGGATTTGAGAGGCCAACTAGGCCATGGTATCTGAAAATTTATTACTGGAACATGGGGTTGTTTGAAGTTCATAATGGTCAAAGGTAGTCAAAAGTATGTCAACATGATGCTTATATTTTTGAAGTATCTCATTATGACACTAGTATATGTCATTAAATTAGTTCAAAACCAGTTTAGAGTCACTAAATAAATTAATTGATTTAACATCTAAGGATATGGAAGCTTGAAGGCCGAACATGAGTGCTTCATATTCAGTGATATTGTTAGTACAATCAAAATCTAGTTTGAAAGATAATGGAATAGGATAACCATCAAGAGGATTGAGAATTACTTCAGCACCAACCCCATGCTGACATTTGGAACCATAGAAGAATAAGGTCATATGGTTAACGACATTGTCCAAAGAGAGAGTAGTGATGGATTCATCAGGGAAATTGAAGTTAGAGAATTGATTTCTGGAGAGAGGTGCATCTGTGAGTTGGTCAACAATTTTTTGTCCTTTGATATACTTTTGATGGATGAATTTTAGATCTAGGTTTGCAAGAAGAATTAGCCAATGTGTAGCACATTGATGTTGGTAGGGCTTAACGTACATGTAATGTAAGGGGTCAATATTGGTGACAATAAAGGTTTTGTAGGTTGAGTAGGAAATGGAAAAGTTTAGTGGCAACAAAAACTAAAGGTAAGTAGAGTTTTTTGGCATGTATATCTAGTTTTGTATTCTAAAAGTGTATGACTTATATAATAAACCTCATGTTCCTTTTGTTTCTCATCATGATGAGTGAGCATGGCACCCAGGGAATGATCGATAGCATAAATATAAATGTAAAATGCTTGGTCACCCTTAGGGGGAATGAGTACAAGTGGTTGGAGGAGGTATTGTTTTAAGGGGTCAAAGGCTTTGTGAAATTCATCATCCCATTTTAAGGAAAAATAATTTTTGAGGAGACGATGAAATGGATGGAAGTGGTCAGAAATTTGTAAAATAATGCGACAAATAGATACAACTTGCCTTGTAAACTATGAAGTTGACAAAGTTTAGTAGGTGGAGGAATTTCAAGAATAGCCTTGATTTTAGCAAGATCAAATTCAATGCCATGAAAATAAATAGTAAAACCAAGGATATTTTTGGAGAGAATAGTGAAGAAACACTTCTTAGGTTAAAGGTGAACACAAATACTAGATGAGACTATCAAATATGACCTTAAGGACTATAAGGTTTTCGGCCCGATGTTTGGATTTGGCAAGAAGATTATCAACATAATCTTCCAATATGTGATGCATAATGTCATGAAAGATATAATTCATATACCACTGATATGTAGCACCAACATTTTTAAGGCCAAAGGGCATGACATGATAGTAGAAGCTCTTTTTATCCAAAATGAGCCCCTGCTTATTTTAGCTAACTTGCCTTCATTTTGTCCCTCAAACAAATTTGTACACATTTCAGAAACTCTAAAATTTTTTTGGGAATCACTTCATCAGATAGATAATTATTTCCCCTTTCTAGAAAGGTAAAGAAGTCCTCCTAACTCCATTTATATTTGTAAGTTATGGCTTGATAAAGTGTGGAGGGGAAATTTTTCCAAGGCGGGGCCCACGGGGAAAACATTTGGCACTTAGCCTTTGGCTAAAAAACTCAGGAAAATCTTGGCCTGAAAGCCCATGGGGAAAAATATTGTCTGAGGCCTGTGCCTAGTCAGAATGTTCCACATGTCAAGGCGGAGCGGCAGGGGTGGAAGCAATTTAAATTTTTTGGATTTTTGTCAAAAAAGCGTAAAGGCGAAAAAGGAGGCGCATCCCCGCTGAGAAATGTGAAGGTGCCACATGTCCAAGTGTCAGTTGGAGGTCAAAGTGGTAGAAGAAATTTTGGTTTTTTGCTAAGAATCTAAGGGCTCAAAGGGAAAAGTTGAGACACATCCCTGCAAGCAACCAGAGGATGCCACATGTCTCGGAGCAGCGGGGGCCGTGGAGGTTATGTGGAAAAATTTCCAAAGTGGCAAAAAGGGGGTAGAATGTCATTTTGAAAGTTGTGTCCCATTAGCAAACCAGGTGATGCCATGTGTATTGAAGTGGCAGAGGCATGAATATTTTTGGGGAATTTTTCCAAAAGGGAAAATTTTAAGGTTTGACCCCACAGACCCTGATTTTGACCCTATTTTTACTAGTTTTTTCCCTAAATATTTAGAGGGCCATATCTTTCAAACCAGAGCTCGGTTGTTTGAAATTTTGGTGTCATTGGAAATATGTTGAGATCATATACATGATGAACCCTTAAATTTTGATTTTTGATGCATATTTGTAGGAGAAAAATGGGAAAACGTCTCTGGCATGCAAAAAATGTAGAAATGGTTCCCAACCACCAAAATTAATGTAGTATGGGCCTCTTTTTTGCTCTACAAAGAAATGTACAATGAAGTATGGTTTTTTTTCATGGAAACCCATCACTTTTTAGGCTAATTAAATGGATCTGTTGGTGTTTGGAGTTTCAAATCAATTTTTCCCGTGTTTTTTAGCTTTCTTTCATTTTGTTCAATGGTTAAAATCTAGTTTGGGCTCATTTTGTAAAAGTTGTTCATGATTCTTCTCTACCTCTCCCTTATTTTCTTCCCCATGGTTTAAAATGGAGTTTGAATCTCCTCCCCTACTATGTAATGGCATTTTTTTCCTCTTACCTGTGAAATGATGTTTGGTGCAAACTTCTGGATCAATAAAACATGTTTTGTGATGCATTTGTCCATCCTTGCTCATTTTTGGTTGTTTCCTTCTTTCCTCTCTTCATTGTAGGTTTTTTTGCATATTTGGATGTTCATTGTAGGTTTTGGAGATGTGTTCATGGAGTTTTAGGAAAATTTTTGTGTGAAATCCATCCTTGGTTTTGTGATGCACTTGTCCATCCTTTCCATTTCTCACCTCTCTTTATTTCCATTTTAGTTTTGACAGATGTTCAACATTTCCCTTCTCTGGTGTATCACAATTTTATTGTAGGCTTTATTTTTCCCTCTTTTCTCTCTCTCCATGGTCCCTTAGAAGTTATATTTGGATTATATTAGTTTTCCTACACTAGAATATCTTGTGGTAGGTAGTTTAGGGAGAGGAACCAGCCTTCTCTAGAGAGCTTTCCCCATTTTCAAAGGTCCCACACTTTGGGAAAGCTCAATGTTGTGAATTCACACCAAATAACATTTCCTTAGAAAAGTAGATCCATAGGTCATTTTGGAGGTGCTATGAATTTTCACTAATAGGTCCCCCAAGGAGTGATGAAGGACATTTTGTGTTGATCTTTTACAATGAGTAATATTTAGTTATAACCTAAAAAACCATCCATAAGTGATAGCATTTCATGTCCAGTGGTGAGATCAACTATTTAGTCAATACTAGGCAAAGGAAAGTCATATTTGGGGCAAGCTAAGTTAAGGTTGTGAAAATCCATGCAAATGTGGAGTCCCCATGTCACTTTTGTGACAAGAAAAATGTTAGAGATCCATTGGGGATAATCAATGGGTAGGATAAAGGAAACCAAAAGGAGGCATTGGAGTTCTTATTTGACAAGAAGGGAAATACTAGGATGCATTTTCCATAGATTTTGTTTCGTGGGTTTGGCCTCATGAATAATTACGATATTGTGGACCAAAATTTTTGGGTTAATACTGGGCATATCAACATAGGACCAAGAAAAAGCGTTGTTATGATCCTAGAGGAAATAAGTAAAAGCTTCCTATTCAGCAACATATAAATATTGGTCTATTTTTAGAATGTGCGGGTTGTCATGAGTGTGAATATTGATTTGGATGGTCAATTCATTCAACATGGTTTGCATCTCAAAAGGTAATGACTAGTGAATATAAGAATATTGTGCACCAAGGTAGGTGAGAATAGACTCATCATCCTAACATTGAATGATTTTAGTAGAATGGGTACCATCATCGATCATGTTAGAATACATGAAGGGAAGAGAAGAGGGAGCCTTGCCATCTCGTTGATAAGTTAGAGGTCCCAAGGAAATCGTGTTCATGATTTTTTTTTTAGGAGGAATGTATTCTGGATCCATAGACTCTGTAGGTGAAGGTGGTGAAGTTGGTGAATGGGGTGGAGAATGTTTACCATCCTCAATGAGTTCAATTCAGGTCTTCTTTGGAGATGGATAATAAAATCTGATACCACTATGGTCTTTATGCTTATGGGTGGTACATGGGATGAAAATATAGTAGTCTTGTTCATAGAAACCAAATCTAAAGCCATTTCAGGCACAACAATGGAGGAAAGTGTGGGAAAAGTGGTAGTTGGTGATAGATTGAAGTTTAGATAAAAATGGTCGAGTTTGGGATGGTGGCTCAGGTGAGTAGGTAGAAGCATCAAGTCCCCCATACATTAAGTTGGTGTAAAGGTGGGGAGGACCATAGGGGAAAAACTCACCTTTGTGGTGGTCATAGTAGGGATGTTGGTGAAGTATACCATGCTCTTGAGGAGTAAGGAATATGTCAATATTATAAAGATGATACTCCCTCAGAGTGTGGCATTGAAAAATACCTTCTGAAGGAGTAGTAGTGGGTATGTGGGTAGTGGGAATGGATGAATCATGGGTCATCTGGGAAGAAGAAGCATTGGTTGGTTAAGAAGTAGATGGGTTAGCTGATGCGTTAACTACAAAATTTGTGACAACAATAGGAATATAGGAGTTGTTTGTGGAAGAGGTAGCGGTAACATTGGTTGATGGGGTCATGGGTGAAGGGGAAGTGGTAGTGGTGGTAGATGCCTTAATTTGTATAAGGACATCATTGAGTTGATACAACATGTTACATGTATTGAATGGTGAAGGGTCAACTAGAATGGTATAGTTGTGTCTTTCATGTTAAAATTTTAAACAACGGTGTAAGGTTATAGGAACACAACCCATGGCATGGATCAAAGGTCAGCCAAGCAACATGTTGTACTATAATTCCCCCTATAATACATAGAATAATTCCGTAATCATACAGGGGCCCACATGAATGTGGAGAATGATGGTGTTAAGGGTGGAATTCATGGAATCATTAAATGAACACATCATAACTAGATTATTATGCATGCAATTGGCAGGGATACAAATTTGGTTATACACATCAGAAGAAATGATGTTGATACTTTCACCGCCATCAATCATAATGCGTCAAACATATATATTATCAAAGTAGATGGAAATGAATAGGGCGGGATCATAATCATCTAATTGGAGAGATACAATTTTTTCGTCAGAGAAACTAAGAGTAGATACTTGATGAGTGGTAGTGGGTGCAAGGGAAGGGCATGAGGTGGTGAGAGAGGCCACATGGTTAGGAGTGATAATGGATGCCTCAAGAGTAGAGTCATTAGGTAAAACCTCAATAGATTATAGAACCTCAATGAGGGCCTATCAATGATACTCGTAGGTTTGGACAAGGTCATACAAAGACATTTCGAGAGGAGATTGTTACAATTGTTTAATCATTATATGATGGGAAAGCCCATCAGAAATAGGGTATGTGGGTCCACGGATGGTAATTTTTGGTGTAGGTGAAGATGATATATTGGGTGAAAGAGTGGCGGATGGGTTGGTTTTTTTCTCCTTTCCTTTTTCCTTCTGGGCTCGAGTGGTAATGTTAACCATATTAATGTGTGGTAAAGAAGCAAGTGAGTCATGATAGGTGTAGTGATAGGATGGAAAAAAATATGGTGAGGGAATATACTGATTTTGTGAAAAGAATGCAGTGCATTAGCCTTTTGGCAGAGGTTTGGCTAACTCTTTTATGCAGACCATATTGATCTCAAATGTTGGATGAGAATAAAATAATTGTGGAGGGGGAAATGAAGGTTGCTGAATAGGTAAGGGACAAGGAGGTGTGGTGATAAATGGAGGCGGATTAGGGTCCTCATCTAAAATATCATCATCGTCAAAATTTTCTTCGGGAGGAAATAGTTGGAGAAGAATAGTCTTAAGAGCCTTACAAGTTTCAACATTATGCCCTGGCACATGATGGTAAGCGCAAATTTTTTTATCGTCAAAACCTTCTATTTTAGGTTTAAGTGGGTCATAAGGTCTAAGTGGTGGCAATGTGATGAAATATTTTTCCAAAAGTTTAGCTAAGATTTGGAGTAGGACCCTTCCAATGGATCACAATGCAAAGTAAGTGTGGGTATAAATGATAGTGTATGTGATTTTGGTGGGAGAGGTGACACGGGAGGTGGAATCGGAGGCTCGGTCAATTTGACCACCTGTTTGGTAGGTAGTACAATTTTAGGTTTGGATTACACCTTCTTGGGTAAAGATGTAGTAGATTAACTAGCAGTTGAAGGTGGTGTATGTTTAGCTACCTCTTTGGAGGGTAGTGGATTTTTGGACTTTTATTACACCACCTTGGGTAAAGGTGAATGAAAAGTGCATGTTGTGGAAGGGAAGGAAGATGGTGGAAGGGGACAAGTTAGCCAAGGTGATAATGGAGGTATGGTGAAGGTTGTGTGAAGAGGCAAGGAGGAAGGTATTGTTTGAAGAGAAGGGAATGTTATAGGTAATGATGAGGATACTCAAAGTGATGTAGGTATAGGTGGTAGAAAGGATGTAGGTGACAGCGAAGGCATAAGATGTGTAGGTAGTTTAGTTGTAACAAAGGATTGTGATGAGGAGGTGGGTTGCTGTGCTTTTGGTTTACCTTGGGTAGGAGGTTGCTTGGCCAAGGTTGATGTGTGGGGTCCTTGGATAGATGGAAAGGGTGAAGGTGACAGAGGGGTAGTGAGTGAAATTGGTGTATGCAATGTAAAAGGTTAGGTCTTACTCTTAGGTGGGGGAATAGTATTTTCTCTAGATTTTGAGGACATGGCTAAACCTATTTTTATAGGAGGATGGAGTAGGCTTGATTTTGGCATTACTCTCAATGTGGTAATGGGTTTGGATGTGGAGGAAGATATAGATGTAGGTAAGGCTTTAGGAATTAACAAAATTTTAGTCGATGGTAAAGGCTAAGGTGTGGGTGAGGGTGATGAAGAAGAGGTATCTAAAAAAGGCATGAGCATGGTTGGTTTGGTTTTCTAAAACACCTTTGGATAGATCATGGAAGTATCAATAGAAAACATTTGCATCTGAGTTGAGAAAGGTAGCCGAAGGCATCCTGAAAGAACGGAATTGTTGATATAATCTAAGAGGTTAGCCAAACTTGAAAATGGCACCGTTGGAGGTGGGGATGATGTTAAATTGGTAGTAATACCTATAAAGAATGTCTATGAGATAGGGAAATGGTTAGATTCTAACTTTGTGGGTAAAAGTGCCAAGAGAAAATCAACAAGATCCTTAAAATCCAATGGATAATTATCACCAATAGGAATGGGCACTTCTAATGGATCCACTATGGGTAGGGGAGATGGTAAGTAGGATGAGGTAGGTTTATCTTTTGTAAAAGAGGAAGGTAAACATAACTCTCCCATGGGTAGGAGAGTAAATACTACGGGTTGTTCATCAGGTTGAGAGGTGAGTGGGGAAATTGCATCAATGGATATGGAAGTGTTCTCCATGGGTGAAGGGGGAGATAAGGGAGAATCTTATATGGGTAAAGGATCAGATGAAACAAGTCCCTCTGTCGATGAAGGAGTTCATACAAGAACCTCCTCGATCAATGGAGTAGGAAGAAATTTAAGAATATATGGTATGGTGTCAAAAACAACATGAACCTCCCGAATGTTACTATCATTAATTGAAGATTCATTGGTTTGGTTAGACGATGTGGAGTGATTTTGGAATGGATTATTAAAGATGTGATGATTATGATTATCTAGTACATTAGGGTTATCCAAGATGAGATCTCCACTATCTAACATTTCCTAGAGAATATATTTTGAAACTTATACAATTACTATTGTTATGAACCTTAACATGATGATAGTTTTAGTAATTGTTTTATTTATACCATATAGGAATAGGACAAGAGGGGTCTAAACCTGTATGTGGTATTGATGAGTGGAAGAGTGATTGCTTTGGCATTTATAAGTTTTTTTAAAACCAAAGAATAGGGTTCTCCTATGGGAGTATATTTTCATTACTCCTTGTTGAACTAGAAATCCTGAACAGGAGAAAGGTTCAAAGAAGGATTTCATTGGTTGGATGGATGATATGGGCCAAATTTCAACACTACCATGTGGGCAGATCCTTTTTCTTTAGAGTAATTATTTTGTGGTTTGGAAGAAGAAGAGGTATTGTTTAATTTAAACACAACATTCTTGTTACACAATTGTATCTTATTCTCTTCAATGGCACAAATTTCAAGTTATCAGGCCATGGTAAATGCCTCACAGAATGTGTAGAAGGTTTGAACTTAGAGATTTTCTGAGATGTGCCTAGCACAAGCCCTAGTGAACAACTCTATTAACTTAGTTTGGGGTAGTTGAAACGTGAGCTGGTTGATTAGGCTCAGCCAACAAGCAAAATAATTTGTGATAGATTTGTCTTCATATTGCCATGTCAAGTACACATCAGTCATGGTGAATTTCTTGATGATGTTGATAGAAAAGTGGTCTAGGAGAGCTTGAGCTACTTGGTTGAATGATTAAATGGAGTGCATAGGTAGAGCACTATACCAATCCAACGCAGGTCTTGTCAAGGACATTGGAAATGTTCATAAGAGCAAAGCATCATCATGAGCGATCAGATAACACCCATGTTTAAAAGACCACACATGCTACTATAGGTCCTCTTTGTTGTTGAATCAGTTGAATTTAGGCATTTCCCAATGCATAGGGTATGGATGAATCAGAATGCATGTGTGAATGGGATCATTGTAAATATCGTTGTATGTAAGAGAATTACATGATCCGGAGACCGATGCTTCTATTTTTACATCTTGTCCATCATCATTTTGATAAGATCGTTAGTAGGTTTTGATGTCTGGGAACCTCTTGTAGTATAAAGAGGTAAATGATGAAGGTACGACATGGGTGGTATCCCAGTATATGGTGGTGTCAAGTACAAAATTTTTGAGGGAGGAATAGATGTAGGTGGAAAATATCCTAAATAAGTGATAGATGAGATAGGGTTTTGTTGGTGATAGGTGTAGGTAGGTGGGGTGGATGTAACGACTCTCATAGTAAGTGGAGGAAGAGACTACGGGACAAAGAGGAAAATGTTTTGGAAGGGAGTATGGGTTGCTGACACCATGGGTGGATGAGATGTAATAGGTATATGAGAGGTGGTGGGTGAAGATACTCAAGGTGGTTGATAAATGAATGGTTAACACCATAGGAGAAAATGACGTCAAATTCATGATAAATGCTACAGGAGAAAAAGTTATCGATGATGTAGGGTCATGTTGGGACACCACATGTGGTAAGGTGAAAGAGGATTAGGCTAAGCTAGCAGTAGCTGATGTAGAAATGGGTGCAAGGGTAGGAGGAATGGACACAGGCATTCCATATACAATATGCCCTGATGAATCTTAAGTTGATGAATGGGATAAATAATATGGTAAAGTAGTGGGGTTTTGATCAAGGAGTCTAGTAAACTCCTCACCACTAGTACTAATGATGATAGGCAGACTACGATCCATAAGTGATATAATGGAAGGTGACGATGGGCTAGGAGGGAGTGGCTGAAAGCTAGTGTGGAATATGAGGGCATTGGCTTTGCTACAAGTCAAAACCATGTGATTTATAGTAGACCTAGTAATCTGATCTTCTTATATGACACAGAAGCATAGAACGAATGGATAAAATTGTTCCAGAAGGTGAAAACTAGTTGTTAGTTTAATTTAAAAATTAAAACAAAGAGACTGATGTCGGTTGGGTAACTGGTGTCAGTGACAGAGGGTAACCAATGATGGTCAGAGGACCGATACTGATTACTGTGAAAAAATCAAAATATTTGTAAATGTGGAAATAAATGATGAAAAAGAAGAAAATATGGACTTTGATGGTGATTTCAAAGACACAGAGATATGGTGAGGTAACTAAGGAAACCCTAGGAAGAATAGAACTGTGATGAATGTTACTTTGGTTAAAATGACCAAAACAACAAGAAAAAAATAATGGTCATAAAACTAATGACAATTATATGAGTAAAGTGATGATGGTCACTTGAACGATGCTAGTAATTGTGAAATTTGTGAAAAGATGGGAAAAAGTGAATTTGGTAATTTAGATCAAATAAAATACCAACATAGCAACTTGAGTATGCAAATGATTGAACCTAACACACTCAAAAAGAGTTGGAATATACCAAATATGATTATGGAGTGTGAAAGGAGTGAAGAATGAAGAAAACTAACTCACACCTCAAAACACATATCAAGTAAAAACTAGCAAACGTGAAATCCTATGTGGTGGATTTTATGTTCCAACTTATGTCATTTAGGACTGACTTGTGAATAGGGTAGAGGTTTTGGTTTGATAAAAGGTGCCTTACAAAAATCCAGCAATTAAGGATAGTTTTAGGTAAGTTCTGGCGAGGTAGGTCCTTTCTCTAAGATAATGTTTGGAAAAAGAAAATAGTTAGGAGCCTGCTGTTAATCCTCTGATCATGTGATCATTGAGAGTTTCTTTTGGGTAGGATTTTGTTTAAGAAAAGGAGTAATTTGTTTTTAGTGGTTTTGTGTAGAGAAGAAAGTGTGCACTACGATTCAATTTTTCAACCATTAGCTGGGCATGACTTCCACTATATATGTTTCCCATAATTTTTAAGTGAGCTAAAAATGTAACATTTATAAATGATATGCAAATATTTTAGACCTAAATCCACAATGACATTTGAGGAGAGCAATGATGAATAGGTAAGAGTATGTCTTTCACTAATGCAATAGAACAATAAAAAGAATGGTTCCTTTTAATCCAAAATACGAGTGTCAATGAGACAAGTAGAGAAGAAAGAATGTTCCAAAGGAGAAAATTTAATGTGAAATATCTCAAAAGGAAATAGACACATAATATTTCACCTAGGAATGAACAATGCAAACGAACCAAAATGGCTCCCACCGGGCATGCAAAAATGTTTCATTGAAAAAATTGTGTGATAAAACAGATAAGGTAACAGTCAAGGAGGAATACGTGTGATTATGTTAGTCGAAGGTTGAATTTGCATGTTATTGACTTTATCCAAGCTAATTATAGAGAACTCCTTTTATCTGGGAAGGACTACCTATAGATACAAAACAAGACCACCAAATGATATTAGATAACAAGAGTCATATGAATGCCTAACAAGGCTAGATCTGAGAAGTGTGATGATTCCTTGAATGGCTATTAATTCTCTATTTTAATCAATTTAATGAAAGTAAATATGAGAAATAAAGGTCCTACTAATAACACTTTGATTTAGGCATATCAAAATGTTATCAACAAACTAGATTAAGAAAAGTATTAAAATATAAACTAAATCTAGCATCAAACAAGGTATGTTTCTGGTTGGGATAGGTCACAGGGGTGTTAAGTAAGGTCATAGAGGTATCTGGTAAGGTCTGGGTGGAGTTTATGTGATGTTAGAGGTAATTTAGTGAAGGTTAGAAGAAAACAGAGTCATCGATATCGGTCTAGCGACCAATGCTAGTAGAGAGGGGAGATCGACGATGGATAAGGTGAATGACATTAGTAGGGGAAATTTGATAGAAAATTATTAAACAGAACCCTTTATGTTCTCTGTGATTACATAGAGAGTGAGGGTAGTATTGTTTGGGTCATAATATGGCTGAGAAGACTCAGGGATACTAAGAAGGAGGTTTAGAATAGTGAAAAGTCTTGGGATAGAAAAATAGTGGGTTGATGGGAGGAAGGTGATGTACATGCAATAGAGGCAATAAACTACTGAAAGAAACCATATATCTACAAAGGGAATAATCAAAATGATTAAGATCACAATACTTACTTGATTTATTACAACTCTTGGTAATTGGGATGATTGATGGTTGATAGGAGAAGAAGTTTTTGAGTCTAGTATTGTGATAATATGATCTTTGTGCTTTTGCAAGTATTCCAATGCTCTAGAAGGGAAAATGGATTCTTGCCTTGCAATGTGGTTGTGTGTGTTCATCATCTTGATGTATTTTTGCTTGAATGTAATTAGGATCTAATAAATGAATGACCAACTGATTTAAAGAGTTGTGAATTTTTATATAAGGTAACCAATGGTAGTTAGGTGTCTGGCATCAATTGAGGGATAAGTGACGTTGAGGTGGGAAATTCTAGGTTTACCAAAAATAGCCAGATCTTTACTATTTTTGTTGTGATTTTGATTCATTCTACTTAAGGAAGTGGATTTCATGTGAGAAAAGATAGGAAGGTCATAGAAGAAGTCCAATTGGGTTTAGGAAGAAGTTTTAGTTAGTTATGTTATGTAGTGACTCAGCACTAGAAGTGAGGACTCAGTGCTGAGAATGATGACTCAGTCATTGTGAGTTAAATTCCCCTGGAATGGGTCCAGGGTGAGGTGTAATTATGAGGTGGAGGTGTGAGGATGAAATTAACTTAATTAAAATAATTAAAATAGTAATGTGAGGATGAATATTAGTATAGGATGAAGGGGTTATGATTAATTAAATATATTACATTAATTGATTGAAGGAGACCGAGGGGAGTGTGACTCAAATTTTGGGTCTATACCTCCATTTATTCTACCCACTTTGTAATCCGGGGTAGTATCTCAGTGATCAAGTGCATCTTTTGTTGGGTACTAAACCATCCTGGTATAGGGCCTACCCATGGACAAGGGACCTTATAGCCAACTCTAGCTGCCTTTCTGGAGTACTTGACTCTAAGCTGCATCATGTCCTTCTCCATATTTTCACCTATTAATGAGGCCATAAATTAGCCATAAATTACCATTATTTTTTCCTTCCAAGTTAACTTTGAAAGTGGATTTAAATGTAATCTAGGAACTTATAGTTTTATTAAGATAGAATATAGGATATATATCTTGTTCATTCTTTAGAAATATTTTGTTATCTATTTTGTTGACTAATGCTATTGATTATTTAGGAAAAGATGCAATATCTTATGTATGCAAGCCATAAAGGAAAGATAATGATAGTATTGAGAAAATTGGAATTGATCATGGATGGTAAATCTAAACTCAAATATTATTTCATATTTAGATTCCTCTCAAAAAATTATGCAAGTTAAAAAAAAGAATCATCTTAATCTAAGATCATACGCAAACGTTATAGTTGTTTTAAGTTTGCAAGCTTAGTTCCAAAACTCAAAAACTTAGTTCTGAAACTCATAGACTTAGTTCCGGGACTTGCACGCTTAGTTCCGGAACTCACAGGATTAGTTCCAGAACTCACAGACTTAGTTCCGGAACTAAGCAGATTTTGACAATTTTTGAGGAATTTTGAAAGATCAGAGAATCCAATGGAAAATATGAGAGATTTTTTTGTTCATAGCAATGTTTTTAACAAAAACTCATTTAGATTTTCTATAGGTATTACCAATAAAGAGATATCTAACTTTTAGTGAGCTTCAGTATGAGGAAAAGTGTATCAGATGAGCACTCAAAGTTCCATAAATGGAAACAGAAAATTCAAATGGAAAATCTGAGAGAGGATTTTCTTCATAGAAATGTATTTAACAAAAACCTCATTCATAGTTGCAACATATTTTACCAATGAATAGAGATCTAACTTTTAGTGAGTTGCAGTCCGAGGAAAAGTGTATCAGATGAGCGCTAAAAGTTCCATAAACAGAAACAGAAATTAAAACAGAAAATATGAGAGAGGTTTTTATTCATAGAAACATGTTTAACAAAAACCTCATTCAAATTTGTAACAAATTTTACCAATGAAGATAAATATAACTTTTAGTGAACTGCATTCCAAGGAAAATGCGTATCAGACAAGCGTCAAAAGTTCCACAGTCAAAAACAACAAAGTCAAATGGAAAATCCAAGAAAGAAATTTGGTCAAAATCATATTTGGATGAAAATCATCCTTCCAATAATTTAGAGGAATAAAATCATTATGATTCTTGTTACCGAAAATAAAGGAGAAGATTTGGGAGTAAATCTTCCTAAAATAAGTGAGATAAGACTTTGACTCTAATGATATATCTCTCTCCATATTTGGTGGAGATGGAAATATTAGTTGTTAAAATTAGAATAAAGATAAGATCAGATTATATCTCACAAAATAAGTAGTTGGTTGGATGTATAAATTATAAATGCAACCTTCCACACTCAGATATGTAATGTTTTACCACCAAGAAATAAATATGTTCTTTTCTCTCTAATATTCTGTAGTTTTGAGTTAAGATCTCAAGGCATGGTTTAAATCCTCTTCTAAGGAATGACCTGACCACTCATTCTAAGAAATCTGGATCTGTATATTTTTTATTTATTTTGTTACTATTTGTGTTTATTTCTTTTTCTGTAGTTATCATCTTGTTGTGATTGTTTTTCTCTTTGTATTGTAACATTCAGTCTGTTGTAAACCTGTAGGTGTTTCATTTAATTTTTCTTATTTCCAATTCACCTATTTCAATTTATGCAAGTGTGTTTTATTCCTACAAGTGTGATCTCATTTATGCAAGTGTGTTTACATGTCTTGTAAGTGTGTATTTCAATTTTCACATGTGTACTTTCAATTTATGCAAGTTTGGATTATGTTTAAGCGAGTTATTTTCCAAGATTTTCTTCTCTTAATGCATACAGCCTTCGGACACCAAACTGGATTGACATTATTAATGGCAAGGATTAATGACCATCATCATTTTGGTACCATTTCCAGGGAGCACAGTGTTATTAGGAGATTCAGAGTTCTCTAAAAAAATATTCTAGTGATAGTAGAATACATTTTAGTAATTCTGTGACAAGAAGAATTTTGTTAGTTTCTTTAGACTTTTATTTCCTACAAGTAGATTAAAATTTCATTTCTGTAATTATGAAGATTAAATTGTAAATATTTGTCTCCCCACCAACTAACTCTGTGTATAAGAAAATGACTATGATGTTTGATCAAGAGGTATAATGGTATGAACAAATAATTTAGATCTGGAAATGGTATAATATGATATTGAATCTGGAAATAGATCCATTTGATGAAATATCATATGTAATTTTTGATAACCACCACAATTTCCCCTTATATCACATAACAACTCAGTGATCTTATTACACATAACCTTAGTAAAAAACTAGCTTATCTAATTTGTAATAATGAAGTGGTAGCATTTCTAGTTAACTCCATCCATATTCAGGGATTTCTTTAGAGCCAAAATAAAAAATCACTCATAATAAATCCACCCATCTAAATTAGTTTTCATCCCATAATAAAATTCAATCCTTGAACCAGATCCATTAGAAAACAAAATTCATGTCTTTTAATTTCTTCATTTTTGTATATGCTTGTATAACATTAAGAAGTAATTATTGTGAATATCAAGGAAAGAAATTTTTACATACTAACATATGAGGACTAGATCTATAGGAATTTCTAGGGTTTTTCTTTATATCAGAATGTAGATTTTGGAGCACCAACAATATCAACCAAGGAGCATGCAAATTTTGAAGGGACACACATATACCTTCACTTTCTCTTTTAACAACTGTCCATATCCTGAGATCACTAATCTGGGATTTGAAGATTACTATGGTAATTCTGATATTGCATAATTCAAGTTCGGCTTTGAAGACCTAAAAATTTTCTACACAATTTTTGGAATCTTTTTGGAGTTACCAAGCATGCAAAAAGGTTTTTATGAGATCTCAGATATTGCTTCCTATTTTACACAAGTTTTACTTTGATGAATATAGTCTGATGATAGATCAAATTTTTCTCTAATCCTTCTCATGTTATCATTTCAGAAAAAATAAATCAAAAAGCTTTAATTGGAAAACCAACTTGCTAGCCAATCAAAGGCAAAAGAAATATTTTATTGGAAAACCAAGTTGCTGGCCAACAAAGGAAAAAAGGAAAAAAGGAAAAAAAGAAAAAAATCAGAAAGCTTTGATTGGGAAACTAGCTTGCTGGCCAATCAAAAAAAAAAACTTTGATTGGAAAACCAGCTTGCTAGCTAATTAAAAACAAAAAAAGGTGTCTCTTCTTCAAAAGCAATCAACTATTACCTGGTGGATTCTTTCTCAACACTATTTGATCATGTTAACAATAGGATGACAAGGAAAACTAGAGATATGATCAAGTTATTTTGTTCTACTAGTTTATTTTTAAGTTTTATTGTAATTTTTTTTAGTACAGCTAGATCCACTTTTAAAATATCCAAGGAAGACAAGATAAAATTCATCTCGCCTACTTATATAAAAATATGTGCACCTCTTTGCAATAAAAATTTTAGAGTCTAATTTATGGGCAACCATGGATAAATAATATGCATGAGGACATGCATGAGATTAAGTGTGGGAGAGAAGGAGAAGCATGAGGTATGCATTTTAATTTTAGATATGAGACACAACAGAAGGAGGTCCATACAAGAACCTGATGTATAAGAAAGGAAATCAAAAGTAGCAGAAGGATATCCACACTAGAACTTGTTTTATAAGAAAGAAATCAAAAGCAGCAGAAGGATCTCCACACAAGAACCTGTTGTACAAGAAACAAAATAAAAAACAACAGAAGGAGATCCACACAAGAACTTGTTGCATAAGAAGAAAATCAAAACTAGTAGAAGGAGATCCACACAAAAACCTGGTGCAAAAGAAAGGAAATTAAAAAAAGCAGAAGGAGATCCACACAAGAACCTGGTGCAAAATAAAGGAAATTAAAAATAGCAGAAGGAGATCCACACAAGAACTTGCTACATAATAAGAAAATCAAAAACAGCAAAAGGAGATCCACACAAAAACCTATTGCAAAAGAAAGGAAATTAAAAACAGTAGAAAGAGATCCACAAGAACATGCCTTTGAACTATATATGGAATGCATACATGTATAAGCTCAATGTGGAGAAGACTCTAAGAATATGAGATAATAATATAATGCACGAGGACATGCATAAGATTAAGTGTGGGGCAATGATGAGGCCATAAATTGCCATTATTTTGTCCTTCCAAATTACATTTAAAAGTGGATTTAAATGTAATCTAGGAACTTATAGTTTGATGAAGATATAATATAGGATATATAACTTGTTCATTCTTTAGAAATCTTTTGTTATCTATTTTGTTGACTAATCCTATTGTTTTTTGAGAAAAGATGCAATGCCTTATGTATGCAGGCCATAAAGGAAAGATAATGCTAGTATTGAGAAAATTAGAATTGATCATGGATTGTATATCTAAACTCAAATCTAATTTCATATTTATATTCCTCTCGAAAAATTATGCAAGTTAAAAACAAGAATCATCTCAATCCGAGATCGTATTCAAAAGTTATAGTTGTTTTAAGTTCGCAGGCTTAGTTCTAGAACTTGTAGGCTTAGTTCCGGAACACGCAAGCTTAGTTTTGGAACTCACAAAATTAGTTCTGAGACTTACACGCTTAGTTCTGAAACTTGCAAGCTTAGTTCTGGAACTCCCAGACTTAGTTCCGGAACTCGCAGGCTTAGTTCTGGAACTAAGTAGATTTTGAAAGTTTTTGAGGAATTGTGAAAGATCAAGGAATCCAATGGCAAATATGAGAGAGGTTTTTTTTCATAGCAATGTTTTTAACAAAAATATCATTCATATTTTTTACAAGTATTACCAATAAAGAAATATCTAACTTTTAGTGAGCTGTAGTTTGAGGAAAAGTGTATCATACGAGCACTAAAACTTCCATAAATGGAAACAAAAAATTCAAATGGAAAATCTGAGATATTTTTTTGTTCATAGAAATGTATTTAACAAAAACATCATTCATATTTGCAACAAGTTTTACCAATGAATAGAGATATAACTTTTAATGAGCTATAGTTCGAGGAAAAGTGTATCAGACAAGCGCTAAAAGTTCCATAAACAGAAACTGAAAAGTTAAATAGAAAATATGAGAGAGGTTTTTCTTCATAGCTATGTGTTTAACAAAAACCTCATTCAAATTTGTAACAAGTTTTACCAATGAAGATAAGTATAACTTTTAGTGAACTGTTATTCAAGGAAAATGCGTATCAGACAAGCGTGAAATGTTCCACAGTCAAAAACAACAAAGTCAAATGGAAAATCTAAGAAAGGTATTTAGTCAAAATCATATTTAGATGAAAATTCTCCTTCAAATAATGTAGAGAAATAAAATCATTATGATTCTTGTTACTGAAAAGCAAGGAGAAGATTTGGGAGCAAATCTTCCTAAAATAAGTGAGATAAGACTTTGACTCCAATAATATATCTCTCTCCATATTTAGTGGAGATGGAGATATTAGTTGTTAAAATTAGAATAAAGATAAGATCAGATTATATCTCATAAAATAAGGAGTTTGTTGGACGTATAAATTATAAATGCAACCTTCCATACTCAGATATGTAATGTTTTACCACCAAGAAATAAATATGTTCTTTTCTCTCTAACATTTTGTAGTTTTGAGTTAAGATCTCGAGGCATGGTTTAAATCCTCTTCCAAGGAATGAGCTGACCACTCATTCTAAGAAAGATGGATCTGTATATTTTTGTTTTATTTTGTTATTATTTGTGTTTATTTCTTTTTCTGTAATTATCATCTTGTTATGATTGTTTTTCTCTTTGTATTGTAACATTCAGTCTGTTCTAAACTTGTAGGTGTTTCATTTAATTTTGCTTATTTCCAATTCGGAAATTTCAATTTATGCAAGTGTGTTTTATTCCTACAAGTGTGATCTCATTTATGTAAGTGTGTTTACATTTCTACGAGTGTGTATTTCAATTTTTCACATGTGGACTTTCAATTTATGCAAGTTTGGATTATGTTTAAGGGAGTTATTTTCCAAGATATTCTTCTCTTAATACATACCGCCTTTGGACACCAACCTAGATTGACATTATTAATGGAGAGGATTGACGACCCTCATCACGTGCCTCTCAAAATTAGCTTCATCCATGGAGTTTCCACCATCATCTGCATAAACCTGTTCTTCATAAACATTTTGGTTAAATAACGTGGGTTATATGAAATTTCAAGATAATGGGGTTTATAAAACTAATTTGGAGGAGGATTTTTAAATTGGTTAGATGGTGAAAAATATCTCTACTAATTCAAATGATAATTCAATGAAGGGAAATAAGTCACGATTAGACAAATTCAAAAGAGGAAAGTGGAATGATGGAAGGAAAAATGAATTAAAGGAGGGGAGACTAGCTTGTGATTGAAATAATGGGTGTGTTTGGAGTAATGGAGTCACTAGATGTATTGAAATATGCCTCTAAAGGATGGATCTCAACAAAAAATATCAAACTTATTGAGATGAAGATGTAAATCTCTTCACTCTTGACCCACCAGGAATGTCAGAAACTTTTGGTGGTAGAACTTACACCCGTGTTTCGAATCAGGGAGAACCAAGTTATTTGAGACACCAATGGAACCATCTTCAATTTGTGGGACCTTGTACGCTTGAGAAAAATCTCTAGAGAAGGCCAGTTCCTCTACCTACCTGTAATGCCATTGCTACTCCTAATACTGAAATAAAATCCTAGACTAAACATGCCAAGGCACCAGGGATAGAAGGATGTGTAGAAAGGGGAAATCATAAGCTAAGGAAGGTGATAGTGCCATGGAAAGGTTTAATGTCTCTCCACGAGTGGAGAAGGAAATAGAGAGGGAGCGAGAGAAGAGGTCAGATGGTGCGTGCTAGAAAATAACACATGGGATCAGTCTTATAGTGTGCATAACACATGAACATGGGGACTGCAATCAAGAATACACACAACATGCTAGAAAATGAAAAATAGAGAGGCGAGATGCAATGAAAAATGAGAGAGGGAAGACAAGAATTCCACAAAACATGATTTTATTGCTTAAGGGATGAAAACTCATTTACATTCATGGAAGGAGGCAAGAATACATTGCAAAGACCACATCAGGTTCTAAAACCCATGGGAATTTGGCCACCATTTTGGCATGGTGTCGTTACAACAGAGAGGGATACTTTTTACAAATCATAAATATGTTGTTTATAGAAGAAGAAGGAGAGAAAAGGATGAGAAAGACAGGAAAACTTGGATTCAAATTTTCAACCACCAAAATCATGTGATAAATGCCTGTAAATACACCTGTGAGGCTATCAGATGCACTTCCCCATGTCTTTTTGGTGTGTAGAAGAAGGAAAAAGGAATGATATGATGAAATATGGTGGTTGAGGTTGATTAGATGTGTGCATTGATGATCAAAAATATGTATCCTTATTTTCTACGTACTAAATCCTACCTAAATCTGATTTTGAATAATCCAATGTGTATCTTGTGTCAGTAGCTCTCTTACAAGCTCAGGTGCATGCTGATCTGAGCACTACAACATAATTTATGGCTGTCAAAAGTCTACATGTTGTTCTAGCATGCAATGACACGTGGCGTGCACTGATTGAATGATCAAATCAGCCAACTCTTGATTTATTTTGTCTTTCCTACAACATTTTTTGCACGAGTTGGTTTCCTAGATTCAACACCCTATTGGTGTGCTTTGATCGGTTACTTGTAGCACACTAAATTATGACAGATATTATGGCATAGTGACTAACACAGAAAAAGGTGCAAGGCACAGAAGAAAGAGGAAGGAACATGAAAGGGAAATAGAGGGAAGGTGCGCGTGCAGGAGGAATACGAGAATACACTTAGGGGACAAGTATGGGGAAGGGGCATGATGTAGCCTAGAATTTACCAAAAATAACACGGGTGTACTGGAACATCACTCAACCTAGATTGAGCTGCTCTCCTGAAGTGTACATAGGTATCAAGCCCCTCTTTAGGGTTGTTTGTGTAGGATGTTAGCAAGATGAAGAGTTGATCCATTAAAATTGATAAATAGTTTAACATTCTATAGAGAATATTCCAGATCTAAATCTAAAGAGTAATGAATTCAAACAATAGCCATAATAAATTCAACCATGCAAGATCTAGTTGTAATCATGCTTAACATCTTGAATCAGTTAGTACACTCCATTATATTAAACAGAGTAAATAAACAAAAGCTTCTTACAATAAGTAATACCATAAGCTCATGCACACATCAGATCTAGCACCATAACTTCACAATAACTCATATCTAGTCTTCCTATACTACATATATCACTGCATATTTATAAATGTGGGGACTTTCCCTTCACCGCTTACATAATTCCCAAAATAGGTCGTATGATGATGAAAATAGTTATGTGCCTTTGCAATAATAGACACACATGCAAGTGCACTAATAATATATCTCTTATGTTAACTGACCGTAATAATTATATTATTAACTCAAACTCATGAAAAGTGCTTAGTAGCCACTCCTCCAAAAATAACCTATGTGTGTCGTGCCAGTCTTTATCTAGTTTGTGTGCTCAGCACGCTATCTCCAAAAATAGCTCATACTCCTAAAAATGACTAAGTCATGAATTTGTCCTTGTCTTTAGCATGTGTGTCCTTGTCTACTGATCCTTGGCACTTTAGATATATTGTAGTGTCGTGTGCTCTTCCATTATCCTACATTCATGCACCCAACACTTAGGCCATTCTTGTTTGTCCAACAGTGTGATAGTTTGAATAATATCAGAAAGCATATGTGTAAAAATTTTAAGACTTGAGAATTGAAGAAAGAGCTATTTTGTGAGAGATTGAACACCTAGGGTTTGATTGATGGTTTGAAGAAGTGTGAGTTAAATCATTGGTCTCTATCTATTATAGTAGAAATAATTCAGAGATAAAAACATGATAATGTGGTTGAGTAGGTGCTTGATCATCTTGGGGGTTGTAGCCTCCTTGTGAATTTGGTGCTTCAAAAAATTAGGGGTTGGTGCTCTGTTGTTACTTACCTAGAAAAATGTGTAATTTTTGAAGTTTTTTGAAATTTTTGGTTAAGTGACCCCTTTGATTTTTTTTTCCTTTGGGAGGTCTTGAGGGAGTAAAAAATCAAAACAGTTAGTCATTTTTTAGTGTTTTGGGTCAATATCCAACGTATCGTGATGATTTCAGATTCCAAAGGAATATGAGGAACAAGTTCCTTTAGGCCTCTTATTCCCCACATTCCCAATTTACCAACATTACACTTGTTTCACTTTGTGCAGATTTTTCTATATCCCATGGAACTATTCTCAAAGTCCTTTGTTTCCTCATAATTCATTTCGTTTTGCAAAATTCTTTGTATTGTGGAATTTTTGCAATTTTTTGGAACAAAAGGAACTTGTTCCTTTTGGTTCTTTATTCCACGCACCCTCTTTTTCTCCATAAATCATTTTAATCCTTTAATGTATAGATAGTTACGATATTTGAAGAACTCAAGCCCCGTTTTCCATCAAACCTTTTGTTCCATGAAAGCCCGATTTGTCTACAGTAAACTTGGTATGCTTTGTATTTTGGGTATTTCTATCATTTGAAGTACTTGTGACCCTTGGACCACCCGGGCCTCTGATCTCCATCGCTCCTTTTTTTATGTATCTTCTTCCCATTTGTAATCCTTTCCTTCTCTTCATGTTGACCTCCTTAGTGATGTAGGTATTTCTGACCTTTTGGGTATGCTTGACCTTTATTTCCCTTGGCACCCTATTTCCCACAAGCCTACATTTTCCATACCTTACAGCCTTTGTTCGCATTGCGGGTGTTTCAAGATTTTTTGATACTCAAGTCCCTTGTTCCTCGGGCCTCTGTTTCTATGAAAACCCATCATAACTGTAATAAAATGGGAAATTGATTTAAAACATTCTTTTGTTATTCTCGTTTCCCACACTCTATTGATTTTTCCAAATTAACCATTTTATTGAGCCATTTGGTTTAAAAGGGGTAAAAGTGACTCATTTTTACCATTTAAAAGTTGTGAATATCATTGTGCCTTATCACTCCCATGCCCTTGAACATGTTTTCAACCATAACTTGATGATTTTTGGATCATTTTCAAAAATTAAAATTTCTCTAAGACTATTTTTTGAACATCGTCCTTCTTGTAACAAGGTGAGTTGTTCTATAACCTCCTAGTTTTTCTGGGTATCATATTTACTTTTGTACCACTTTTCTTAGTTTCTCTTGAAATATATTATTGAGCTCTGTTCCTATGATTTCTCCCTCCTTTTCCACCATGAATTTCTAGTATGGGTGGTATGAGCACATCTCTTCTTTGGAAAATTTTGTTCCAAAATATTGGGGATAGTGATGTGACAAACTTGAATCTAGATGGTTTCTTGGCCCGAATTACTAATGATTTTCCCACTGTCATGGCCGAATTCATTAAAAATTATGGAATTTCCTATGCTACTAGTTTTCCCCTTTCTGTCTAGTACACTGATATTGTCATTGCTTGTGCCTCATGATTTGATCCTGTAACCAAATAAATTAAAGATCCCCAAGGTCAAATCATTGCCAAACTTGATGTTAACTATATAAAATCAGCCCCATGTATCCCTATGTTTGAAGATTCCAATACCATGACCTTGATTCAATCTCAAAATCTCTTTAAACAAGATAAAGATAGATACAAAGAAATGATAGCTAAATCATGGCTCAAGGCCCCAAAGAGAGGAGTTTCAAAATTTCCAAGGGTTTTATACTGATCAGAATCCAAGGGGGAACTATCAGACACGATCACTCTTATTGTAAGATTGATGGGCCTACCTTTAACAAGTGAGTTTTAGTTCTGGATTTGTTTCTACATTAACATCATTTGTGAAGGAATTTTTTTTTGAAATGGAAGGAAATTATTTGTTAAAATATCACCGAGAAATTTTTCAATGTGTAAAAAATTAAAACATTATGTATGACTCTCTACCTCATGTACATAATGAATAAATTGTTCAATATTCAACAAAGTAAAACATTCTATATGAATTCCTACCTCATGTACATAATGGTAACCTATACAGTTTGGGTAGGGTTATCTCCTCAATATGAAAATAAGAATTAACCCGTCTATGAATTTTACCCACATCTTACCTTTGAAAATAGTAAGTTCCACCATAGGAGGGTAAATGATGCTTTTACAATGTTCATTGTTAGACTTCTTGAGGTGTATATAGCTGGAAGGGTGTTTTTAGAAGCTAATCAATTTATTTTTATGTATGACAACCTCTATATACAATTTAGGAATTTTTCTTATATCAAGCTAGTTGGCTTTGAAGTTACACCTAACAAGTTACCCATGTATTGTAATGATAACTTAGTCTTGGTGGATATTTTTAGATAGTTGAATATTCTACATAGGACATTTAGATAAAATAAAATAATTGGCATCCAATTCCATATTTCCTTGGGATATTATACATACAAGTCTACTCTAGATGCCTAGAATGTGGAAAGAACCATTGTTGATTTAAAGTTTCACTCATACCATAAAATATCATCTTTTGATATTAAGGGATTTATTTTAAAACTCTTGAGAATGTCTTATTATCATCTCCCCACCATAGAATATTTGGTAAGATTTTTATGATGAGTATAAGATGAGGAAAATATATTTTAACAGAATTTCCTTACAACAGATCAAAGACTTCAATGTGTATCAAGTTCAAATTCCTAAGGATCTAGAGGATGACAATAAGGATATGTATTCTACATATTTTCTCAATAATATCTAATATATTCTTCTCTCTAGTGTTGACTTGTCCCAAATGGAAAGGGATGATCCTTTAGACATGCACAATCAAGTCATTATAAGAATAAGGAAATGGTTCAACAAGAGAATGAAGGAGTATAGACAAAAAAATCAACAATCTTCTTTTTAGGAAGTCTCCACCTCAAATAAAGAAGTATCTACTCCTCAAGAGGTTCTTTCTCAGCTTACTCCATCTTCTTCACCTCTGGATTCAACTACCAAAGTATATAACAAGAAGGAAAAATTCAAGGAGATAGAGAAAATTTAAGAAACGATTGAAAAATAAGCTGAGTAGGAGAAGGCTCATGAATCAACTGAAGAAGTCCTTATGATTGAACAAATCTCTCAACCTTTGGAAGAAGATGAGAAAGATACTAATGATAGAAATGAAGATTCTAAATAAGAGGTTGAGGATCATGGAAAGAGTGGTGATGAAGAAGAAATTTTTGAGGAAGAATAAGATGAGGAATATGATGTAAAAGTCATAGAACTAGACACTGGGAAGGTAAGTACCTCAAAGCCTAAATCACCAGTCAAAGAAGTATCTTCATCCACCGTTGAAGTACCAACTATGGAAGTCTCTGCTGCTCAAGCTGTCGGCCCTCCAAATGTTATTTCATTGAATTTTCCTTTTACTCCACCTTCCAATGACTCCTTTGCATGGGTTCAACCCATGATTGAAAGTAGGAAGAGGAAGACATATTCTTAGATTGTGGCCCTTGGATTTAATGTTGTGGCTTACCTACTTGGCACAACTTTGAATCCTCCTCCAAAGAATGCCAAGACAACATTTTGATTGGTTTTAGTGTAGACACCAAATTTGTGTCTTACGACCCCTTGTGACCCACATCGCATTTCGCAACCTAACCTCACCACCTAAACCTTACAGAATTATTTATTAATTACCTTATAATTAATAAATCCACATCACCATACCTGCCACCTTCATGTCGCCACCTCATCGTGACCTAGTCTTAACCCTAAACTAACCTAATTAAGACCTATAACTTGGTCCAATTCCACACCCATGACTAATTACTCCTCATCCATACCTAAAACCAACTTCATAATGACTTGACCAAGCCCGGCTACCAATCCCTCGGAAGAAAAGGAGGGAAAGCTGGCTATTTTACCAAAAATAACCCACTTTGACCGGACCGATACCGGTTCCTACTCGACCGCCGTCGGTTGCATAACTGACATCGGTTCCCCGTAAATGACCACTTCCAACCAAAAACAAGGATCGGATTTTCATTTTGATCGGGAGAAGGAGAAATCATCGAGAGAATCAAGATTTTGCTGGGCCGAAGCAGAGACAAGTGAAGAAACAAGAAGAGATTACAGAGAAGGACATCAAGCCCAAGACTGCAACTGAATAACTAGAGCCCAGTAACACTCATCCGAGCATCAGAAGAGGAAACTGCATCCAACTTGGGTCCTGTCTTCATCATCACAGTCCTGAAACTTACATCTGCATCACGGGCAAGTAAGTAGTATGTTATATGTTTCTAAGTACCATTTTCTTGAGCCTGTTGATTAATAGTAATCATAAGTTTATTCCTAGATCTACTACCAGCCACTACTACACTTAACCTTCACTCACACACCCTGATATTGCCCAGAAGGCCATTTTACCACACTCTGAGTCTTCCCTATCCTCCCATCATTCCCCTCAGCCATCCCCCAATCTCAATAACCCCACAATCACCTTGCAACCAATCTCTACCCAGAAGCACCTAGATTACTGACCCTACCGGTGTCGATTATCCTATACCGGCAGCGGTTCTCTAACCGTGGTCGGTTACCCAGTGACCGCCGTCGGTGACAGTGACTTATACCCCAAAACCCTTTTGCTCGCCTATTTGCCACCTAACAACCCCAAATTCAGCCTGGTTTATCCCTATAACTCAACCTGAACGTATCAACGATCAGTAACCGAACAAACAACGTGACGCTTTATTATTGATAGTTTAGTTTCTATTGCTTTGTAACGAGATACCTAAATCGTGATTTTGTAATAGCTTTCTATACTATCATTTGTGTTGAATCATACTAAAAGGGGAACTGACCACCTTCGAAAGGAAGTTTTTATATTTCTTGGGCCTAAGGCAGATCCCTCATTTGTTGTCTAATTAAAATCTTGTGGTCTTGTATTCTTACTTGCAGGTAGTCCTTCCAAGACAAAAAGGAGTTCTTCGCAGTCGATCTGATCTTTCTCTACGGTACGTGCACACCATCTCAACATTCAACAGGTATTCCTTCTAGCCCTAACCCTTATCTGTTTCTCAAAGGGATGATAGGATAGAAGCAAGTCTATTCTGCAGAGCCGAAACATTCTGCGCGAAACATTTTGGCACGCCCGGTGGGACCCATTTCGGGTTTCTGTTTCTCTTGCTTATTTTCATTTTAGGAAGCATACTTGCTGTTGCTGTTTTTGTTATATATTTAGTAAAGAATTTTTCTTGCTTTCCCAGTTTCACATTAGTGAAAGTCATCTCATTTGCTTCATCGAATATCATTTTCGATTTGGGTTTAAAACACGTGCATTACATTCTTGCTTGCTGTTTTCAATTCTAGTGAACATAGACTAAGTAACAGGTCATACACGTGGGGGTGATTTCCACGGTATTGACAGGAAATTAATCTTACTTTCACTACACAACACATACCGAATCACTTCACAATTAACACAACAGCTCAAAAACATCCCCCCTTTTCCGTGGTATTCCTCTGCCCAATTGAGGTAACCTTATAAGCCAAAACAAACTTGACATTTCCCCTAAGTCTTTTGTTTAGGATTGACATTATTCCGCGTCTAAAGGCATAAGCTCACAATAATTAAAATTAACCCTAGGGTTAATCTCTGGATTTGCGTGTGCATCTTGTTTGTTTTCAGTTCTGTTTTCTCTGTTATACACTATCTTCTGTGATTACCTTGGAACAATTTGATAAATGTACTGAGCATCGTTAACAATAAAATCAGCAGCTTCTTATATTTTCTTATACCAGTATTATTACACCGACATCAGTTAACTGACTGACGTCGGCTATAGTCTAAACGACATCGGTTATCAGGACCGATATCGATTACTGTCTTCCTGACAAACCAGCAACCTACCAATTTCACCAGTCTGAGTCTGTTTCTGTTCCTGACAGATTGAAACCCTACTGTGAACTCCTATCCATGGTTGATATCACTCGATAGCAAGCCGCCACCATGGTTTCACATGCTTGCTCTATTCCTTTGCCTGAATCACCCCCTTCACATTTTTTGGGGAATCCTACGGACACCAACGAGGTTCCTAAAATTCCTGTGAGAGATAAAGAATTTGCCAAATTTTTGGACGCTAATCCTAGTGTTGTACAATACTATTTGTCTCATGCCCTTGACCGTACACCTGACGGTCAACTCCTTGTTAGCATGCCTATCAGTATAGCTGCTCATTTAGCCCCTGCCCCACCTGATAACTCTGCTTTTCCTTCCGCATCCTTAGTCCTGTCGCCTACCTCAGCAGCTTTAGGGGTCCATATGGCACAGATTGGCTTTCCTTTGGTTAATCTTGGGCCCAACATGTCATTACCACCGACTGCTCCTACCTCGTCTCTCTTGCAGACTGCCCCGTTCATGACTTGCTCTCTGCCACCTATCCACATGAGCTTTCCTTCTCAAGCTCCACCCACCTTTTCATTTCCACACACATATCTGGTAACCTCAATAGCTTATATAGGACATCCCTATTCGGTTGCCTCAACATAGTCGTCCTCCATACCTTATCAACATTTAACCCCACCATTGTTTAGCGGTGGCCCTTGGCCCAATTTACCTCCATTTACCACCACCACACCATCATCTCATCCAACTACTGATTTAAATAAACAAATGATGGACAAAATGCAAAACCTGGAGGCTTCTATTTCAGGAAGTCGTAGCGCCTTGACATACGAGCAAGTTTGCCAGGAGGCTATCCACCCTTCAGTCCCCCTTCATTCATATCCTCCTCAATGGGAATTACCAAAATTTACCCATTTTAACAGTAAGGAGGACCCTCAACAACACTTGCGATCATTTAGACATGCTTGCTATCTAATTACTCATGATGACACTTTACTACTCTGCACCTTTCCCATGTCCTTATCAGGACCCCGCCTTGGAGTGGTACAGTGCTTTAACCCCAGCACTCAATCTTCTCTTTTAACCAACTAGCCCAATCTTTCTTGGATCATTTCTCCATTAACATTGCCCAGAGTTCCCTTCTCACAAATGAGCCTTCTTACACCACGTCCTTGCAAGACTGTGAGCGGATGTTATCTAATTTATCTATTTCCCAAACATCTCCTTCTACCATTCTTGTTGTACAAGAGGAAGGCTTCATCACTTCTTTTGTCATCCTTAGATGAGAAACCTCTTGAACCGACATCACCACATTCTTTAAACATGACAGATCCTCTCAAACACGCCCTCCTACCTATTAGTCCTTCATCACCTAAATCTTTTCAGAAACCGGTTGATCTCTTAACGCCCATTGATACAGTGCCTCATATACCTCTTGTATCACACCCACAGTGGACCGGAATCACAACCCACCTTTATTCCATACAAAAGTTCCTATTCACACGTGAGGACTGTCATTCCACAGAAGATAGACAGGTCCTATGGGAACGTTTGAGTACACCATATTCTACTCAAATGCAAATGACCGATCCTGATGCCTCCACCATATACTCGAAGTGTTTATAGAAGCTTAAAATGCCCATGTTCTCATCTTCACCCCCCTCATCTCTACCAAATACCTTGTCCACTTCTATTAACTTAGCCAAATATTCCCCTACGCTTGGGACCTCACCCATACCTAGTCTAACACACCCACCTAAGCAGCTTGATTTATCTAAAAATAAAGCCGTCCATCCCATTAGGAGACAGACTCAATCTCCTCAATCTATGCCGTTAACACAACTAAAACCCTCGTCGTCACACCTACCTTCCATATTGGGACCCCCATCCCTCTACCTTACATCAATATATCATGCCTCCTTGCATTTTCTTTAAAGTGACCTACGCCTTCTACACCCATACAGAAATCCAAGGGTTATAGCAACACCATCACCCCCGCGTATCCTGTCCACCTATCAACCATAAACAAATTCCATCATCAAAAGATTTGTTTTCAGTCACTCCTATTTCTCCGTGGTTGTTTTCTGATACCACATCATCTGTGGCCTCATCATCCAACCGGCTAAACATAGCCTCTACGTCAAAGAAACCACGGTCAGTTAAAACCCATTACCAAAACTCCTTGGCTAAACCACCCCCCATACAAACCAACCACACCATGTCATCACCAGAATCGACCCAGTCAATAGCCTCATTTTCCTCTGACTTTGACCCACTCAAAGGGTCTTACGCCAAAATCCTTGCTATGTTGGTGGAGAATGCGACCATTTCCCTACCCCCACTTAGACCTTATGATCCATCTAAACCTCGACCTATAGGTTACGATGAGTCTAAAATCTGCGCTTATCACCGCACACAAGGACATGACATAGAGGGATGCAAAGCATTAAAAACCATACTTCGTCTGTCACCTCTCTCAGATAGAAAAGTTAAGAAAGACAACTTATGAAGAGAGAGACCTTTAGCTTCAGTTCCCTCTCCTATACCACCTGTCCCCGCCTCACCAAGATCTTTCATTATTACAGCCCCACCTCTTGAAAACCATGACCTATCCCTACCATCTTCCTCCTCTCGTATTCACGAGATCAATATGATTAGTGTTGCTACTCGAGGGCAGAAAAACAATGGGAAAGCGAAAGAAAACACGCCTGCGGCATCTCTTTCTCCGTCCACCATCCCGATTGCACCACCACCTAAAGTGGTTATTCGCGGACCCGCCTATCCCGTCTCTAATGGCATTGCCCATCGAACTATGATCAAACAACTTCACCAATCACCTGTAAAAATGACATTGTATGATCTCATTCAGACTTCGGAATCTCATCGACAAGCTCTCGTTGAGATCCTTCAAGGGATAGAGGTTTTACCTAATGAAACCTTGCCTGTTACCTCTATTCTAACACCCAATCATGTTGCTTCACTCACCAAACAATCTATCTCCCCAACCACTTCTGTCTCTGTACAGCAAGCCGCTGCTGTCAGTTTCTCCGAAGATGAAATTATCGACTTTGGTGCCGAAGATCCTGACCCTGCTCTTTTCATCTCAGCGTACGTTTGGGATATTCGGGTACGTCGTGTTATGATTGACGGGGGCGCTAGCCTAAACATCATCTCTTCAAAAGCCTTCCAACAAATGAATATCCCTTCTAGTTGCATGTGTGCCAACCCCATCATGTTGCGATCATTCAATGATGCTATTACTTCTACTTTAGGCACCGTGATCCTTAACATTCGTGTAGGACCACGTACTTTACCCGAACTCTTCTACGTCCTTGAGGGAGAGTTCCAATACAACATGTTGTTAGGCCGCCCTTGGATCTGGGCTATGGGATGCATTCCCTCCACCTTACATAGATGCATAAAATTTGAGTACGAGGGGAAGTCCTACACCGTAAAAGCTGATCCTCCCCCCTTCAAAACTTGCAATATGTTGTATCGCCCTAATGATGTGCTTGTACCAGTCAAGACACCCATTCATCCAACCCAGCCATCCACTTCCGATGCACCTACACCTTCAACTAATGAAACCACCGTTACAAATATTACTTCCTTTCCCGCAGATAACATCCCAACCTCCGACCCCTTAGTATATGTTTTTCAACGCCTTACGCTAGGGGAGTACCGCCTATATAACGTTAGTTCTTTCCATACCCCACAGGAGTATGGACAGTTACATGCACATCCCACCTACGACCGTCACGTGGGGGAGGTAATCTCTTACGGACCACCCCATTGCCACACCAACCTAACGTATGGGGGTGTTGACGCATCCTCCATTACCCCTGAACCTCCTCTTGGTGTGGTTCCTTTCCAATCCGATTTTCAATACTTGACAAATCGTCGTTTCGCCCTCACCTTCTTGACTCGCTGTGCTTGGAAAGGCTTTGGTTTTGGTCTTTACGAACAAGGCCGACATACACTCATTCCCATGACTACACGCAAACACAATGATCGCAGTGGTCTCGGTTTTCCTGAAACACCTACACCGGAGACACCTCGTGTCAGCTGTATCCTGGAAGAAGACGATGTCACCCCTACCAAACCATCATCACCCACTTTGCCATCATCACCCACAGAGTCAATAGACCCTGAATCTATCCCTCCCAACTTTTTTTTTTTCATAAATGCTATCTTTATAGGTCCTCTCACTTATCAACGCGATAATGAGGATCCATCTTCTCTTCCCATTCTGTATCCAGACATGATCGAAGAGGATTCGCCTTCGATTAATGTTGTTGAGTGCCAGGATGACGACTCCATCCTCACTTACCTTGGGGCGGACGACTCCTATATTCAACGCACCTTACCGTCTGAAACTCAAACCATGTTGAATGAGTCGACTATAGAAATCAACATCCACACGGAGGAGGATCCTCACATTGTGAAGATCGGACAATCCCTTAACACATCAGAACAAACCACCTTTACTACCTTTCTCCATACCCGCAACCAAGCTTTCACTTTGTCCTACGCTGACATGCCAGGAATTGATCCTACCATTGCTGTCCATAACATCACCCTAAACCCCGATTCCAAACCATTCAAACAAAAACTGAGAAAGATGCATCCACACATCGCCCTCTTGGTCAAAGAAGAGCTTCAACGACTTCTTTTTGTTTCCTTCATCTTGCCTATTGACTATCCTCAATGGATTTCTAACATCATACCTGTCACTAAAGCGATGGGGGGACTTCGGATATGCACGGATTTCCGAGACCTTAACCTCGCTTGCCCCAAGGATGACTTCCCCCTCCCAAGTATTGATCAACTTGTTGATCTCACTGCGGACCATGAAATGCTTTCTCTCATGGATGGTTTTTCGGGATACAATCAAATTTTGGTAGCCCCAGCCGATCAACATAAAACTGCTTTCATAACTCCTTGGGGAACCTTCTGTTATCGTGTCATGCCATTTGGCCTTAAGAATGCTGGTGCTACCTATCAGCGGGCTATGACTTATATTTTTCATGACATTATGCACACTATCCTTGAGGATTATGTCGATGATCTTTTTGGCAAATCTAAACATCGCAGTGAACATCTCGATGTTTTAACCATTATTTTTCGATCGCCTGTTGCAATATTCAGTCCGGCTTCAACCAAAGAAATGTGTCTTTGGTGTTCTTTCGGGAAAACTTCTTGGCTTTATCATCTCTTTGCGTGGCATTGAGGTCGATCCATCTAAAGTCAAAGCTATCCTAGAAATGCCCCCACCCAAAAACCTCAAACAATTGCGTAGTTTGCAGGGTAAACTTCAATCCATCCGGCGTTTCATTTCCCAACTCTCGGATCGATGTCACCCTTTTCATGACCTTCTTAAAAAGGACATTGCCTTTCAATGGAGTGAAGAGTGTCACCAAGCCTTTGAAGCTCTCAAATCCTATCTCTTGCAGCCACCCGTGCTTATTCCACCTCAGGATGATCGTCCTTTCTACCTTTACCTTTCTACCACTGACCATGCTATAGGAGCTATGCTCGCACATCGGGACTCGGCACGTCGAGAACAAGCCATTTATTATATAAGTCGTACTCTCATGGATTACGAGACTAGGTATACACATGTAGAAAAATTGTGCCTAGCCCTATCATTCGTAGCCACCAAACTCTGACATTACCTCCTGAATCACAAAACTTTTTTCATCACCAACACGGACCCCATTCATTATATGTATGCCAAACCACATCTAAACCAATGCATCGCCCGATGGCTTATGCTCCTCGCCGACCTCGACCTTGAGTTTGTACAACAGAATTCAATCAAAGGACAAACTATTGCTGACCAACTTACGGAGGCCCCTTTACCTGGGGAATAATTCACCAATTTTAATTTCCCTGACGAACTCATCACCACTCTTTCACTCAGGGAAGAGTCGTATCAAATGACCCTCTTCTTCGATGGATCTAAATGCCAGCACGGTGGAGGAGCCGGTGTTGTTCTCATCCCTCTTGACGCTGAACCTATGCCTCTTTCATTCTGACTTGATTTCCCCTGCACTAATAATACAGTGGAATACAAGGCCCTTGTTTTGGGTCTCCAAGTTGCGTTACACTTAGGTGTCAAATCTATTAATATTTTTGGCGACTCTCAATTGGTAGTCAATCAAGTTATGGGCATCTACCAATGTAAGAATGAGGAACTTCAAAAGTACAAACATTACGTGGATTCACTTTTGACCTCATTTACTTGTTATTCTATCCAAACCATTCCCCGCTCCACTAACAAATTTGCGGATACTATGGCTTGCTTAGCCTCACAAATTCCTGCCTCACCAATTGACTCTGACATATTCGTCTTGGTCCAACAACTTTTTGCCCCATCCTACTCAGCCCCGGTTGTTTGTATGATAAATACTGTGTCTACTAATTCGCAGGATACCTGGTACCACCAATTTCACGACTACCTTACAACCTCTGTTCTCCCACCTGACCTTACTAGTAATGGCAAATGTGCTTTTCTTAAAAGTGTTTCTCGTTATGTTGTCATGGGGGGACTCCTCTATAAACGTGGCTTTGATGGCATCCTCCTTTGCTGTCTAACCGGAGTGGAGGTCACCTATACCATCCAACAAGTCCATGATGGGATTTGTGGTGGACATTTTAGTGGCCTTGCCGTGGCTAAACGAATCCTTCACCTAGGTTATTATTGGCCTACTCTTAACAACGACTGCTACGAATATGTTAAGCATTGTGTTATGTGTCAACAACATGCCAACCTTCAACATACTCCTAGCCATCCGCTACAGGTCGCACGAGATCTTTGGCCTTTCTCACAAAGGTCTTGTAACAACTTATTTTTAAAAGATTTACCATTATCTGTTATTAGGCGGATGAGGAATACCAAAATGACAGATAATGTGATGGTTAACGAATTCGACAATTTTTTCTTTTTTGATTGAAATGAGTGGAATGGCCTCCACCCATTTTGTGTAATATTCGGTTGCTATGATTATCCAACGGTGACGTTGTGAAGAGGTCAGGTGAATCTCACCAATAAGGTCTAAACCCCATTGTGAGAAAGGCCAAAGATCTTGTGCGACCTGTAGGCAGAACTACATCGGTCTAAGGCCCCTCCTTGCTTTGTGCAATGGGCTATGTAGGCAGCACTTAGGAGACATGGGGTCTCCCAAGGTTAGCTCGACCATCCCCTACCATACCCTATCATGTGTTGTAAATATAAATTTTTTTTGTGTATTTCTATTTGCCAACATTCATCTTTATCCTTTTTTTCAAAACAAACAAAAACAAAATTTAAAACACAACCATTCTTATTATTATCATCACTCAAAACCACTTACATATTTAGTTTTATTTTAGATGTTAAACAAATACATCTTCTCTATCATCGACTCACAGGTCGGCATCCTTATTTATTCTTATATTCCTATGAAATTAACTTAGACTCTTGCACCTCCTCCCGAATCAGGTGGTGATCGTGATCGTCGATGCCCCTCAGTGGGCCTCTCCATCCTCAAAGGTGCCACTACCATTGGTTCCTCCTGATTGATCCGCCAACATCTCCTGTAACATACGAATACGTCCTCTCGCGTGGAGGAATCTTGCCTCCAGCTCATCTACCACTCGCATACACTGTGAAGCTTACATCTCAAAATCCAATCAAGCTCACATGGTCTCATTATCACCTGTGTTTAATAGATGCCTTCCCCTTTTAGACGAGTCTCATGACTCCGATGTAATCACAGCTATGTCAGGGCACTCTTACGTGCACACAATCGCAGGGGTCTCGAACCTACCCGTACCATGACACGTCGTCGTGGAGGCCTGGGTGGTCGTGGTCCTGCTGGTCCATAACCCTACTGATCCTCCTGGCTGTGCTATGGCTCTTCTAATGTCCTCTTCTGGAGGTCCTCCAGCCAGGGAGGTGAGAATGCTGCCTCGGCGTCGACTCGGGCTCATGTAACAACTACCTCCTCCAGTCAAATAGCGAATATCTTGACACAACTAATGCTCCAATTTTAACGCTCGCACGTCAGATAACTCAGAGGATAGCCTTCTCATACTGCACCCGTGCCTATGCCCTGCCGTATCCACCTTTTTATCGCTCTTTCACCCCTAACCAACTCCTCAGCTTTATTGTGCTCTAAGTCACCAGTATAGTTACCCGTACGGCCAATATCAGTCAAATAGAATCCGACAATCAGTTTTATTCCTAATTACCCCCCAATACCTGTCCTTATAATACTCAATTGTCATCTATCACCCACATCGCCTGGGATCAACGCTTTGCTTGCAACCATTCTGTCCATTTGGCCCGACCCATCGTCTGCAATCCCAACAACTTTGCCCGACTCAAGGCCCTCACCCTAACCATCTGGCCCAACTCAATGGATCGGCCTAACCATTAGGGACCCGACACAAGGCTGCAACCAATATTTGGCTCGACCCAAGGCCACAACCCCAATGATTTGGCCTAACCGTATGCCGCAACCAATCCATCCCGTGCCCGTCCCAAGTGTTTCACCCGCTTGCATTTGGCCCGACCCAAGGCCGCAACCCAACAACTTGACCCGACCCAAGGCCTCACCCTACCCATCCGGCTCGACCCAAGGCCTCACCCCAACCATTTGGGCCGACCCCAAGGCCCTCAACTCTAACAACTTGGCCCAACCCAAGGCCGTACCACTTCAACTACCTTCACCCAACATCAACAACATACACTTTAATCCACCCATCATGTAATTTTTTTTTTTTTGTTCAATCGAGCTCACCTGTTCATGTTTTAGCATGATTAGGGTCCTTGACTTGATCTATCGACCAACTTTGCCTAAGACCTAGACCGTGACATTTATCTCAACCAAACCAACCATTTGGTACTGCTGAACATGCCTAAACATTCCTGTACCTTACCTGTTATATACCCTGGAGCTACTTCCTATGCCTTAGATACCAGGATTATATCACCCTTGTTTGGATAAACTATCAACCTTTGCCTATGCATTGCTGGTTTACTCGTCAAATCATGTACCCTGGTCGCACTACTGCATTTTAACATGCGTCTGCTTCCTTGGACCTACCCCACCATCTCACCATCATCTCAACACCATTTACCCTTTATCAACCCTATCCCTGATTTCACGCTACCTCAATCTGTGATAGATTTGAGGGGGATTACCTATACCCTTAACAGGAGTAACCACTTCTTATTATTGTCCGTGCAGCTTTACAAAACAAACTACACGACAACAAGGGGCTAATGTAGACACCAAATTTATGTCTTACGACCCCTTGTGACCCGCATTGCATTTCGCAACCTAACCTCACCACCTAAACCTTACACAATTATTTATTAATTACCTTATAATTAATAAATCCACATCACCATACCTGCCACCTCATGTCGCCACCTCATCGTGACCTAGTCTTAACCCTAAACTAACCTAATTAAGACCTATAACTTGGTCCAATTCCACACCCATGACTAATTACTCCTCATCCGCACCTAAAACCAACTTCATAATGACTTGACCAAGCCCGCTACCAATCCCTCGGAAGAAAAGGAGGGAAAGCTGGCTATTTTACCAAAAATAGCCCACTTTGACCGGACCGATACCGGTTCCTACTCGACCGCCGTCGGTTGCGTAACCACCATCAGTTCCCCGTAAATGACCACTTCCAACCAAAAACAAGGATTGGATTTTCATTTTGATCGGGAGAAGGAGAAATCATCGAGAGAATCCAGATTTTGCTTGGCCGAAGCAGAGACAAGTGAAGAAACAAGAAGAGATTGCAGAGAAGGACATCAAGCCCAAGACTGCAATTGAATAACCAGAGCCCAGTAACACTCATCCAAGCATCAGAAGAGGAAACTGCATCCAACTTGGGTCCTGTCTTCATCATCACAGTCCTGAAACTTGCATCTGCATCAGGGGCAAGTAAGTAGTATGTTATATGTTTCTAAGTACCATTTTATTGAGCCTATTGATTAATAGTAATCATAAGTTTATTCCTAGATCTACTACCAGCCACTACTGCACTTAACCTTCACTCACACACCCTGATATTGCCCAGAAGGCCATTTTACCACACTCTGAGTCTTCCCTATCCTCCCATCATTCCCCTCAGCCATCCCCCAATCTCAATAACCCCACAATCACCTTGCAACCAATCTCTACACAGAAGCACCTAGATTACTGACCCTACCAGTGTCGATTATCCTATACCGGCAGCGGTTCTCTAACCGTGGTTGGTTATCCAGTGACCGCCATCGGTCACTGTGACTTATACCCCAAAAACTTTTTTCTCGCCTATTTGCCACCTAACAACCCCAAATCCAGCTTGGTTTATCCCTATAACTCAACCTGAACGTATCAATGACCAGTAACCGAACAAACAATGTGACGCTTTATTATTGATAGTTTAGTTTCTATTGCTTTGTAACGAGATACCTAAATCGTGATTTTGTAATAGCTTTCTATACTATCATTTGTGTTGAATCATACTAAAAGGGGAACTGACCACCTTTGAAAGGAAGTTTTTATATTTGTTGGGCCTAAGGCAGATCCCTCATTTGTTGTCTAATTAAAATCTTGTGGTCTTGTATTCTTACTTGCAGGTAGTCCTTCCAAGACAAAAAGGAGTTCTTCGCAGTCGATCTGATCTTTCTCTACGGTACGCGCACACCATCTCAACATTCAACAGGTATTCCTCCTAGCCCTAACCCTTATCTTTTTCTCAAAGGAATGATAGGATAGAAGCAAGTCTATTCTGCAGAGCCAAAACATTCTGCGTGATACATTTAGACTCAAAAGGACAAATTTTTTTTGGAAATTTTAATACTAAAGGGAGACGAGTATGAAAATGATATCACTATTGCAGATTTGGAGCTCACTGTGATTTCACCTGGTGAATCTACCCCTGAAGGAGAGGTCTAGAATATCAGGGTGACTATTTCCAAAGTAGTTGAAAAGGTGGAGAAAGGAAATCAGACAAAAGAACAGTTGGAGGAACAATTTCAAGTTCTCTCCAATTTTATTAATTCTTTCTTTTCAACTGATAAAGATCCTCTAAACCCCACTCCAATTTCTTCATTGCCTCCTCCAAATATTCTTTCTGAGGAAGATGTCAAAAAAATTAAAGAAATTCATAGACATGCCTCATATGGTAGATATGCTGAAGCATTAGTGGAGGTAATTTTAATAACTGGTCTGAATTTTATTGATGAGGCATATAATTATATGATAACATATCTGCAACTTAGGTTCAGTTCAATTCAGCTATTAAGGGGGTGGAGAAGGAACTCGGGATATAGTTAGAGGGAATTCAAGATTTGAGAATCATGAGCACCACCGATGAGAAGATTATTATTTCTCATAAATTTTTGATGATTCTAAGAGAAAACTATCAAATTAGTGGGTTTACAACATTGAATGGAAAATTATATTTCTAGAAGAAGAAACCACTGAATTGAAGAATATGGTGTAGAAAGGAGAGTCTTTAAAATCTAAAATATTTACTATTTTCCAAGCTCTTAGATGCCAATTTTACAAAGAAAATTATTTAGAAATGCACTCAGTGGATGAGTTCAAAGAAAAATTTAGGGCATTGGTTAAGGAGGATATGTTCAAATTTGAGACTGTCAAAAAGGAGAAGATGGAGGAGATCACTTAGCTACATAACATTGTTGTGAGAGAGACCAAGAGATTGCTACAAAATGAATAAATTGCAATAGAAATGGAATATTTTTTTCGTATTTGGATGAATGCTATGTCAAACACAACCATTCCCAAGGATATGGATATTTTGAAGGCTTTTGCTAAGTTCAGAGTTTGTGTGCTCAAAGTGAAGGTCTGAGCCGTGCCACTCTCAAATGTTCCTTTCTCTAGTACTTAGTATTATATTTTTAATTGTTATATCTTGAAGTTAGCTTTATCATTTTGAAAAAATATATATTGTAAATAAAGCTAGCTTATGTAATTGATTAATTAAGTTTTAGGACTTAATTAAATAACAATTAGTTTGAAAGTTGGTTATAACCACCCCTTAGCCTTTTTAAGGATCCTTTCTCATTGTAGAGTTGTTGGATTTGGTGTTTTTGAATGTAATGATACAAAAATTTTGAAATCAATACAAAATAAGTTTTCTCTCCCTCTTATCTATGTTATTTCTATTTTCCTTTCCTAGAATTGTGAATGTGAGTTATAATATATTTGAATCAGGAAACTGTGTGTTCGATCCATTTATTATAGTGTGAGGAACTTTGTGTCTATTGCATTTTTATTTCATGGAATTTTATATTTATTAACTCATATGTTCTCAAAGTCTTGTATATATGGTAATAGGATATAAATCTATAGTCTCTATATCTAATGTGTTATCTTTTTCACTTCTTTTCATTACAATAGTGAGTAATCTTGCATAACCAAGTAGAATACTTGTGTTCTTGACTAGTGGATTAGATTGATATTTGTGTCCCTATTTCACTGTTCTTACTCATTAAATCTAATGTTTCTTCCTCTGAAAACCTTCCCCTTTTTCATCTTATTTATTGATAATATCATAATATGGAGGCATTCTTTACATCAAAATCTTCATTTAGAATGTTAATTTGTATATTTGTAAATAATTAGATTCTCAATTTGTTAGTGAATAAGGGAACCTCCCCACAAAGAGGAGAAATTTTTGTCCCTTGAACTGTTACTTGTGTCCAAATATAAAATTTCTAGATCCTTGTAGGGTTGTAGCTCTACTAAACTAGGGGTTAGTGCTCCTTATGGGGTTGGTGTCTCAATAAATTTGACACATATCAATATAAAGATAGTATTTCAGTGGGTTTTCTTACCCATGAGGGTTTCTAACTTATATTTTGTGTATTTTTTTTTATTATCTTGTTCATTGTTATTGATCAAATAATACTTGTAAAAGGTCACACAAGGAGTCTGTGTGGGATTGAAGGCTAGGATCAAAGGTGCGGAAGGCAAGTTCAGATTTAAGGACTTAGCTGATTTTTCAGCATGAGGATATATTTTTAGGAGATGGCATGTGGAACACATCAATGATGAAAATATGTGCAAGCCAGGTGTTTTCTATATTTGAAGAATTGGTTCAAAGTGTCTATGCATGAAGACAAGCTAAGAATAGAATGGACACTTCAGTTAACTAAAAGAGAACTATACATAGTGCACTTACATGTGTGGCTATAATTGTAAATGGCGTGTGTCTATCAATAGCATGTGACCTATTTCTGGAATAGTTGAGTAGTGAAGTGAAAGTCCCCACCCTATATATATATATATATATATGATGTTAGGTGCATAGTAAAAATATACATAGAAAGTCATTACATAGAGAACTACATGTATCACGAAGAGCAGTGTATGTGTGTATCAGATCCATATGCGCTTCGATATAAATTGACAGTACTGTAAGGAGCTTATGTATTTATTAATAGATGGAAGATATTGGCTAAATCTAAGTGCCATTTTGTATTTCATGTTATTAATTCAATGATGATTACTGTTTAAGTTTGTTCTTTCATAGATCTATGGGTAGCATGCACTGTAGGATGATGGATTAGTTATGAATCTATATGTTCTTGTCTTCTTCATGCTAAAATATTGTTACAACAACCCTAAAGAGGTCCCTGGTACCATTACGTGCTTTAGGTGAGTGCTTAGTCTACGTTGAGTGATGTGCTAGCGTGACTAGGGTGTTACCTTGCAAATTCTAGACTGCATCATTAGTTCCATTGTCGGGACATCTTTTTCAGTTGTTTTCAAGATGGTTCACGATGAAGACATATTGGTTAACTCGAGAAAGTATTGAGGAATGGATACATGATCTGGAGGAAAAATATGAATGATGGTTTAATAGTGGATCTGAGTTTAGCACACGCACTTGTGTAGAAAAAAACCTGTATAATAATTTATATGAGATATTTTTCACTATCTTTCTAGTAGAACTATACAAGTGGCTTACTGCGTATGCATCTCAGAGAAATTAGAGGTATCACACAATTTTCTGGACACAGGAATAATTTCAGGTCCTTTATGATGTTGATCTGATCTGGACTCATGTATTGGATATGTGGTTTTGTGGTGTTCTAAACAGTTATATTCTAGAATATTCAATTTTGATGTACTCTTGCCTAGAGGAACATATTTGCATGGTATTCCACTAGCGATCAAAATCTTGATGGTAATGTTGAACTTGGAGAGTAAAAAAATGGATAACTAAACCTCACCACACATAAAGGTAGGAATAGGTTTGGTATTAAGATGGTAGACTTAGCATAAGAGAAATAGAGAGAGGAAAGGCAACTTAAGTATAATGAGGTGTGAGAGAGGGAAATAGAGAAACAATGTTCTGTTGTAGAAATTATGGCATTGAGGAGAGAGATGGCTCATGAAGGATTTATGGCTCACGTAGAAGATGTCGAGCTAGAGCATCAGGAACTCCCCCATATTGGAAAGCATGATAGAGATCCCTTCTCAGCCTCACATAGAAGTGCACCAGTAGAGACAATTTGGGCCGTAGGCATGCATCTTAATCCACCTGGTGACCTAGCCTTTGCGCTTGGTTTTTCAGTATCTAGTACGATAAGTAACCAAAAAAATAACTTAGGAAGTAGGAAAGTAGGAGTAAGGGATCAAGTACATCAATGGAAGGAAAGATGGTTTTAATGTCATTTGGAGGAGCATTTTTGGGCATGTCATCCACACAGAATGTAAGTGCACAGAATACTAGAATCACCTCTAGAAGTGGAACTACTTCATAGACTGTGGGGCTTCTATATAGTACTACTATTAGAACACATGGGAGTACATCTACAGGCCCTATTCCAACTATAGGTGGCAGATCAGGAGGTATAGGTGGTTCTAGTTTTGGTGGATCTGGTGATTTTGGAGGCAGAGGGAACCCAGGAGGTTCTGGATTAGGTAGTTAAGGTCCGTAGTAAACCTATAATATTTATATGGAGATGTCGCTTCATCTCCTAGAGTATAGAGGTATAGAGGATGCTTCCGAACATGTACATATGTGTGAAATCTTGTGGTGTGCTAAAGGGATTACAGCTGCGGAGTGAAAGGAAAGTGAATTCACATCCACATTACATGAGCGCGCTCATAGTTGGTATAGGAATTCTGACCTTAATCAAACTTCCATGGATTATGTAGCACTGAGGGATGCTTTCTTGAAGGAGTTCCATATCTCTGAGTTTGAGTAGAAGAGTGTAAGTGTGCTCAATGATATCAAGTAAGGCACTCCTGAGAGTGTACGTGAGTATGATGCTCATTTTAAGACACTTTTATCTAAGTTGTCATATGATATCCACGATAGCCAGCATGCACTATGGTTCATTAGAGGATTGATTACACCTTTTAGGAGGGTGTTGTCACATAACACATACACGGATCTATGTGAAGCATTGGAAGAAACTTTTCACGCTGAGGTAGTTAGGAGCATTAACACTGGCATCAGTCCATTCCTAGAGGCACAGATTGCAGCTATGGCTAAGTAGTTAGAGAAGCTATCAGCAAATTCAGCCCATGAAATGCACTCAGGAATTTGGTGTATAGATTGTGAAGTGGAAAGTCACACCAAGGATAGTTTCCCTCATAAATCTATACACTCGTTACTATTGGTTTGTGAAATTTTCCATTTGAATCATGATGTGAGTCACTATCCTTTTTTGTAGTGCACGATAAGGAAAAATGTATCTTTGTTTTGCAAGATTTACAGGTCCACGACCCATGATACTAAGGATTTTTGGTTGATTGGTTAGATCTAGGATGCTATAGAAATTGGAGTATGATAGACAAGTACAATAGATAATTCTAAGGGTAGGCATGATCACCAAAATTGGGATAATAATCAAATGCGCTATGATAGGAATGAGGGGTGCTTTGAAGGAGGTTGTGGAAGGGGACGTGGATATCATGGTGGATATGGAGGACAAGGCTGAGGTGGAGGAAGAGGAGAGTTCCCTCGTGGAACATGTTATACTTGTGGATCTCCTAACCACTACAGGCACAAATGTCCTCAGAATAATGCATGTTCTTTCTGTAGGAAGAACCATAGCTATGAAGAGTACCCAAAATTATATGAGCATCTGAGTAAGTAGCATAAGAAAGAAAACAAAGGTACTAGGATGGTTAGAATCCAACATGTGGTAGGAGATCAGTAGATGCCCAAGATAACAGAATGACCTGAGGCATTGAAAGTGAATATTACTACACACGTTGAAGCTACGCACGCACGTGAGGCATTACACCAGAAGCCTATGATGATCAAGGAGGAGGTTTTGCATGTGAGGTACCCATATCCTACTCATCAGAAGGAAGTTTACTAGGATACCATGGAAGTACTAAGGAATATTCAGGGTGAGATATAATACCTAAAGGAGTAGAAGAAAGCCTTAGAGATAGTTCAGACTGATATCGATGATCTGCAGGAGGTGTGTAATATGTTACGCTAGGGGAACATTATTCCACTATTGGGAAGTTGGTAGAAAGGGAACACTTTGTGTGAAAGCCTTGAAATCAGACATCAGATACTACATGCAAATCTTCCTCCTAATAGCATTGACTATGACAAAGAGATTACTCTGAATATTGTTGTGGATGGGTGGCTGTTGAGCAACATATTGATCAACATAGGAACATAAGTAAATGTGTTGACATTAAATGCATGGGTACTATACGTACCCAAAATTGTAGGGTATTGCACTACCATAACAATGTTACACGTGCCCCAATGATGATACAGGTCTCCTCGTAAGGTGTTTGGGATCCAGAAAAGCTCTCCAAATATGCGTTAACATCCTGTATGCCCCGCTTAGCCCCTGCGTGCTTTTATTTTTCCTTCCCCCTTTTTTCCTTTGCTTTTTGGTCTTCAGTGATGAAACTGCCGCCCTGCCTGGTTGGCAGTCTCGTGACTGCCACTCAGGTAGGGTGGCAGTCCTGTAACTACCACCCTGCTCAGGGCAGCAGTCATTCACGTGTTTTCTAGAATGCTCTTTTAATGTGACTCATGTAAAATTTCAACGTTTACCAACTTTTTTTCACCACCTTTGCTTGTATTTATGATTCTGATTCCCTGGAATAGTGTTTTTGCCTTGTTTATGGTTAAAGAGTCCGGTTTGGTTTTCACCTTTGGGTAAATGGGAATTCTATAAATAGCTGGCTTGTGCTCAAGAAAAGGGCCCCTCAAATTTTCCTCTGAATTTCTCATTCCAATAGTTTAGCCTTTCATTTTTCTTAGGTTTCATAGTTTCATTTGTTGTATGTATGGTTAGTATTGTTTAGTTGTTAGGAAGCCACATATTCTCCTTGTGCAAGTTTTGTTATTATTTCATCCAATCAATTGGAGTAGGATGATATGATTTTAAATTGGAAGCCATTAAAGTTGCAGGTTTTGTTTGTCAAAAATAATAGTTTTAGGTTCTGGATGTTTTGTGTTGCATGACTCGCAATATATCTCGCTAGGAATCCCATAATCCAAGCTCTGTTCTCTTGCGCTATCCCTCTCCTACTTGCATTATATTCAGTCTGTATCCTAAGCTACCATTGTTCCAATATATACTTTAGTTGATGCTGGCATTACACACTTTTCTAGATCCACGTGAGCACAAAGAAATGAGGAGATCACACCGAGGGGACAAATCCATACACAACCGGATTCACCACTGTTCTACAAAATCCAGGTTCAAGCTTTCAAAGTTCTAGTTAAAACATATCAAATATAGTAGTCAATCATTTCATTTCAGTTAATCCCACTTTCGATATTACTGGGGAAGTTGTGGTGATTGATAGTTTCTGAGAAACTATGATTCACTCCTCACTTCTGAGGTAGGATCGAGAGTCTTTCAAATATATTAGATCAGTTATCTGGTTATTTAGAATAGATTCACAACTGCACAGACAAGTAGCTATACTCGGTTGCTTTGTTTGTTTTAATTTCATTATTAGTTTAGTTGTCAATTTCTAGATATATTAGATAATTGCTCTTTTAAATTATGTTTAGTAGTTTATCAATAAAATTAGATTTAGGAATATACATAGATATATCTTGCATAGTCAATTTATTTTGTCATTATTTATCTTTATATCATTTCCTTTTACATGACAATCATGGGACCTAGGGAGCCCAGAGAATACATATTCGAGCCTATCGTGCCTCAACCCAATTTTGTTACAGCAATAACCGATATAGACCAGAACCTTAGAATCTATGTCTTTAAAACAATAGAAGACTTACAATAGATCAGTTCAAAATTAAGAGGGTTAAACATTGAAGATGACCAAGCACATATGTTTTGGTCAAACCAACCAAACTACAGGTTACCCTAGATAAAATATCCACATGACTGTAGAAGGGCTTGAAAGAGAGAAAACATTTGGCTATGATCCTTTGGTCCCATAGCCATACGCAGGAGACATTCTCACTAATATAGACACTAGCTTAAGAATTCAGGTTGCCAGAATACCTATAAGGTATTCTGAGAAGATTGCATAGCTTGTAGTTCTAAACATAGAGGCCGAAAAGGCATACGATTATTGGATACTAGGGATTAGAGACTGATTCCACACATGACCATAGTAGGTCGACAACAACCACGAGTCTATGGTTGTGATCCACAAATCCCACAACCCAACGAGTCCACAGGTCAATCCAATATTGACGCTGACTTACACACATTAGTATTCAGATCCACTCCACTTCCTCTTATCATCATCACACAGTTATTCTTGTTGGATATAGCAACTAACGAAGCTAAGGATTTTTGGACTAGACCAGAGAATCACCCGTAGAATCCACTATATCCATCATCCATCTTATGAACCTATCTGGATATATACATGAAACAATCCTAGGTCATTTTCCCCGTATCCCACAACCTATAGATTGAATCACACCAGAGCTTGATATTGATTGGAGCCTTCGAGTAGTCATCCTCAATGACTGATCTATCATGCCAGTTCAGGTTAGGAGGGCCTTCTTTGCCTTAGATTCACATATTCCATTAGTGTGTGTTGAAGATATAATACTGCCTAACTAATTTACCCATACCCCACGTATATTCCATCCCCATCGGCTATCTCAGCATGACCTTGGGAGGTCGGGTGCAAGGAAGAGTTACTTGTAGATTCCCATGCTCGCTTGTCACTTTTCCAGCGTACAGGTACAAATGGGGAGACCTCCACTGCAGCCATCATCTATTGTGTTATTTAGGGAAAACCAGACTAAGGCCATGCCCATAGGAGTTTTGAAAGATGCATCTATCACTATATAAGGGGCCAAGTTCACTAGGGATTTTGAGGCATTAGCACTTACAGAAGAAGACAATTTTCCAGCCTTGCTTGGATAACCTTGGTGTTATGCCAATAATGCCAACTTAAGATTCAATAAGGGATATATCAACTTTGAAAAAAAGGAGGAAAGGGTTGTGATACCCTTGACAGATGGGAAGTCTATGCCATATGTTGAGTAGCTGAGTGAGGAGGATTTAAATAGATTCTATGTACGCGCTATTCAGGACCTAGAGGTCAATGACACATCAAAAGAAGGCATTCTATAAAGGGAGGATTCTCATTCTATTAGTGATACTACAAGTATTGCTTGTGATAATTTGGCTCATGGTACATATGAATTGGTAGGGCGCGAGGTGAAAATTAGGGTTGCGCACAAGAATAAACTTCTCTCAATTCAACTGATAGGAAGAACAGTACCTTGGTATATAGCGATAGACGTCTTTTTGCCTTTTTGAAGGCCATGGAAGCGCAGTGGACAGATCTAGTTACAAGGAGAGATATGCTAGTATATACACTAAACGGAATAGTAGTATGCTAGTGGGTAGTCCAAAGAGATAATATTATAAACTGGGAAGAGATTGGAATAGATTTATCTACTAGGTTTATAAGGAACAATGCACCTACAAAAATTTACACTTATCATGGTGATCGACTTGTTCAACATCATATTCAGTAGTGTGAGAGACTCTAGACACCAAGACAGGAAGCATTACCACCTTCACTCTGGGTGCATATATTGTATTCCACTCTCCAAGGATGCACACACACTTGGTATGTATATGCAGAACTACATGGAGAAACAAGGAACTAGCAAGATTTGGTTGCAGGTATGGTCCAGATGTTTGACTACTTCTCGACTCAACCTCCTGTAGTAGAGGCGTTAAAATTTATCAAGTGCTTAACCATGGGAGATAGTGCAAAAGAAGAAGAGAATATTTAGGAATTATTCGGAGAGACATAGTTTGGATATTTTTCTGAACAAGACAAAGAAATAGACTCCAAACTACTTGAGCGTGCTTGCCTCCAAAAAGAGAAAGGAAAGATGGTCTACATTATGGATGACTAGGAAGTTGAGAACCTAGATAATGAACATTCACATGGGGTGCGTGAGGTCTTGGATAGTGCATAAAAGGATATGCATACCTACAATGAACCCATGAAGAAAAAGAAGGTGAATATAGGTTCTGAGGCTGAGCCTAAGGAGGCCATAATTGGATATTACTGGTTAGATTTGGATGTAGCAAAAATCATTGAGTTACTCCGGGATTTTCAAGACTTATTCCCTCAAGGATATCATGAACTTAAAGGCATGATTGAATCACTTGGGGAACTGAATATCAATATTAAGGAAGGTGCATGGCCAGTTAGGAAGAGGTCTTACAGAATGAATCCTAATTTGTGCGAAAAGGTAAAAGAAGAAATTGATAAAATGCTGAAATCTAGAATTATCAAGCCCCTTAATGAATCAAAATGGGTTAGCCCAATGGTAATCAGTATCAAGAAGGATGGAAGGATTAGGATATGTGTGTCTTATAGGGAGATGAATTCTACATATGTCACAAATCCTTTCCCTACACTATTTACTGAGGAAATACTAGAAGGGGTTGCAAGGCATGAAATATATTCTTTCACAGATGGATTTTTTGGGTATCATTAGGTTCAGATCACTCAGAAGGATCAAGAAAAGACAAAATTTACTACTGAATGGGGTAGTTTTTCCTATACTGTGATGCCTTTTGAATTTAAAAATGCACCTGTTGTATTTTTGCGCATAGTTGTTCAGGCATTCAAAGATTTTATCCACAACTTCTTACAGGTCTACCTAGATGATTAGACAGTATATGGGCTTATGAAAGATCATTGTGACAATTTGTGCTTACTATTTGAACGATGTAGACAATTGATTATTTCTTTGAATATCAAGAATTGCATATTTTCTACACCATTTGGGATACTATTAGGACATATAATTTGCAAGGAAGGTTTGTTAGTTGATCCGACCAAGGTTGCACTCATTTTAGGCTTGGAAGTGCCTACCAGTCAAAGTGAGGTGTACAGATTTTTAGGTCATACATGATATTACAAAAAAATCATAAAAGGGTATGCCAAAATTGTTCCACCCTTGGAAAAATTTCTAAAGGGGAAAGGTACATTTTATTAGGGAAAGCTGCAACAGTGCACATTTGAGGTATTAAAAGAGAAACTTACTACCACACCCATTTTGCACTTTCCATCATGGGATAAACCATTCCATGTGCATGTGGATGCTTCTGGTATGGCCATTGGTGCTATGTTATCTCAACCTAGTAAAGGTATTGTAGATCATCTAATCTATTTTTCTAGTAGGAAGCTGACTCTTGCTAAACAAAATTATACAACTACAGAGCGTGAAGCTTTGTCAATGATCTACACATTATACAAGTTTTGATAGTATTTGTTAGCAACACCCTTTGTGTTATAAAAATAATATGGCATTGAAGTACTTGGTAAACAAGCCAGTATTACAGGGGCGCATATGCAAATGGGTACTCCTGTTTCAAGAGTTTGACTTCACAATTGTGGTGAACCCAGGGAAAAGAAATTCTAGACTACACCATTTATCTAGAATCAATTCAGGAGAGGATGCATAGATAATTGAAGAAACAATTCCAAATGTATAGTTATACAAGTTACAACATGTGCCCATGGAATTAGAAGACATTGATGTCTTTCTACGAACAGGTATGGCACTAGAACGAATGAAAGCATTAGAAAAGAAAAATCTTGTTATATGCGTGACACCATTTATGTTAATCAGTGGTGATCTGTACAAGCTAGGTAGAGATGAAGTATTATGTCATTATGTGTTAGAGCATGAGTGCAAGGATATCATGGAAGAGGCTCATGGTGGTATTGCAGGAGGCCATTATGCAGGTGATGTGACTGTTATCTGGAATGTGCCCCTTGCTGATTTTGTTGCTAAATCCTCTCATTCTTCTCTTGTGCCTCAGTCACAAAATTTTTCTTTTCAAGCACTCAAAACATTCTAGAAATGTCACCATTGGATAGATCTATTTCTCAAATTTCCAGAAAGGTAAAGTTTTCCTCCTAACTCCATGTATTTTTCAAGTTATGGATTGATGAAGTTTTTGTGGGAAATTTTCCCCCAGAAGGCCCACAGCCAATCAGGATGTGCCACGTGTCCAAAGAAGTGGTGGGGGTCGGAGGAGAACTTGGTTTTTTACCAAGGTTTTGGAAAATGTATCAAAAGGAATAATTTTTCCCGCGGGCCCGCCGACCAATCATTTGTTGCCACGTGTCCAGGGGAGAAAGTTGGAAAAAGCGACTAAGTGTTGGTGCAAGAAATTTTTTTGAAGGAAGGCCCCGCGGCCAATAAAAACATGCCACATGGCACCTGAACTGGTAGAGCATGGGGGAATTTTGAAATTTTTTCCAAATGACCAAAAAGGGAAAAAATTCAAAATTTTTGCCCGCCAACCTGATTTGGTCCTGTTTTGACCTAAAACTTCAAATCGCCATATCTTTCAATCAAGAGCTCAATTTTTTACGTTCTTTATATAAATGGAAAGCTGGTGAAATTCTCTACAAGATTCTGGGGTAATTTTTTCATTTTGGTGGAGTTTGGAGAGAGAAAATCAAAAAACACTTCTGGCACATGATCATGAACAGAAATGACGTTTCAACCACCGATTTTAATGAAGAATGGCTCGCATTCTCTCCCATCATGGTTAAAAATGTCAAGGAATGGGTCTGTCAGGTCGCCCATGCTATTTTGATGGAATTTTGGTCAATGGTTGAACCCCTTACACATTTTCCCACATTTCTCTCTCCTGGGCTCGTCCCTTGCACTGTAAAAGCCAGATTTGACTCATTTTCAAGGGGTTGAACATTTTTTGTGTATGGCAAGCTCCCTTTTTCACCTTGGAAGTGATTTACTGGAATAAAAAACCTTTTCTAGAAACTGCAACTGTATTTTTACCTTTCAGGTGTTTCAATGCAAGTGATTTTGATGTTAAAATAACAATACAGGTCATGTGATTAGTTTTTATCCTCTGCTGGTGTTGTTTGCCTAATTTCTAACACTTCATTACAGCTATCAGTTTGTGCATGTTGTTTTTGTTGCATTTTATGAACTGTGTCAATTTGCAAAAGTAAAAAATGCTCACCATTCCTTTGGTGCATCACCTATTAGCATTAGTTCTTTCTTTTTTGCATTCTCTATCTCTGTCTCCTTGGAATTTAGAGTAGATTTAGGAGTTTAAAACTCTGCAATTTTACAAGTGAATTAGCTAATCAGAGGATTTAAGGAACCAACCTCTGATATGGAGATTCCTCTTCCATTTTACAAGTCCCACACTTGGGAAGAGGATTCAATGTTGTGTAATCACATTGGATTCTATTATGATCAAACTAGAAATATGATCAACATCCAGGGGGTGCTGCTGATTTGCCACAACAGTTTTGGCATGCCCGGTGGGACCTTAGAGGTCTTCCACTTTATCTTTGATAGGATGGTGTGTTCCTGTTAAAGATTCAACCTTTTGGAGGCACTTTCAAAAGCACATCTAGCAACTCCTTCGGGTAAACAACTCATTCTCTAAGTTGCAGACCTGTTTTCCATTCATTTCCATTCATTCTTCTTTCCATCATTTTCATTCTTTTCCATTCCATGAAGTTATGCAATCATGACTTCATTTCCATCATGGAATTCACATTTACAACAGCAGTATATCACACCTCCAACATGTTTTAAAAATCCTCCAAATCAGCATTTTGATCAAATTCAAAATCAGCATGTCTACCCATATGAGCAGCAGTGCCAAATTCAGTTTGGATATGAAGCATGTCAAGTACAAGGGTATGCTGGTTGTGAGGGCAGTCAAGAAGAAAATGTAGATCTGCTAGAACAAATCCAAAAGATGGAGGTAAACATGGTGCAATCCAGGGCTCAAGCACAAATGAAAGCATTTAGAATCGGTTGTAGATCACCTTGTCCATGGGTGGGACCTTTTCCAACGCATTACAACCCTTAAGAGAAGCTAGACTTCATGATTACAACACTACCATTGCTTGCAAAGTGGACTAAAGGAATAAAGGTGTATGAGAGGAGTATTCAAAAACCTTGTCAACAGGTAAGCACACCATCTCATGTCTTTTCTCTCCCTCTTTCCCAATCTGTTTTATCTCAGCAGTGTCAAGTTTTAAACTCTCCATCTGCTATCCCAAGTGTTGAATCCATTTCTCCATTCCCTAGTCTTCCACCCCATCTCAATTCTTCTATCCTTTTCCCTTCCAAACAGCCATTCCCTCCAAAGAAACAAGAGTTCCTACCTCCTCCACCACCACAAAAAATTAAAAAATCAATTGAGTTACAAGCCACTTCTCCTCTTGCATTCCCAAATCCATGTTGGGAGGATAAAAATCAGAATTCCAATCAAGGAAAACAGCAGCAGAAAGAAGATCCAAACAAGGATGAAGAATTTCAAAGGCTGAAGAGTTGGGCTCTTAAATTCGGGATTACAAAAATCCCCTTGATGGTGAAACCAATACAGGATGTTGAAGTTGGAGAACAAGTGGAAAATGAGGCTGATTTTATAACAGCAGTGAAGCGAGAAAAACAACAGTTTGTTGGTGATGAGTTGGGTGTCCGTGTTGGCACTTTGCCCAAAGAAAATGCTGATCCAGTTTGCACTGCAAAATCAGCCATCGAGAAGGAACGAAAACCATCTCAAAACCCCATCTTTGAGGAGCAAACGGATGAGGTCAAGTCAATTTTTACAACAGTAGAAGAAGGAAGCATTATTGATACATTTTTGCTTTCATTTGAAGGGGCTGATTTGATTGTTGAAGCCATTATGGAGGTGAACAAAACAGGTCCAAATTGTGAGAAAAAGGCACAAGAAATTTCATTCTTCTCTCCCACTTCATCTCTCCAAAAATCTGATTTTTGGGATGAGTTTGGATTGACAAGTTTCATGTTTGAAAATGAAGTTATACAGGGTTTAGAATTTGTTGCAACAAGACATTCAAGAGTTTGATTTTCCATCAGACTTAGAAGAATGTTTAGATGAAGAGCTAGCTGAAATTACCATGTTTCCTTCTTCACCATTCATTCTCCAACAATAAGAACTTACTGCCATGGACAAAAGAGTTCAAGGACAACAGCCTACAATTTGTAACATGCCTCTTGAATCAAAGCTGGAAGAATTTGATCTTCCAAAAGCTACAATGGAGGAGCTCCAAAGCCAACAATGTATTGCATCAGGTAACAACAATGCAAAAGCAACTTCATTGGATGTTGTAATCAATAACGAGGAGTTGCAGACTATAGAAGAGTTCCATGTTGCCATGAAGGAAGAGAAAGGGCAAAAAAGTCCTACCATTGCTTCCACATCACCCACCCAAGAAGGTCTACAAGAAGACTCCTTTTTTGGAGTTGAAAATCAGAGCTATGGGCATATCAAACAGATCATACCTTGCCCAATAGGGTATTTGACTTTATTGGAGTCAAAGGAGAAGTCACAACCAGTCATGCTTGCTTCTAAGCATGAGGGTGAGCTACAACGTACTAAAGATCAGGTGTCATACCTCTTCAATCCAAATGCAGAGAAACTAAAAGAGGTATTGGATTTGTTTTTAGTTGACACCTTGATGATTTGGGTAGAATACCAGCTTCTTGTTGATTTTCCACTCATCCAATCATCCATGTTCAGTGCCAAATTAGTTGCATGGTTGTAACTTTTGAGAAAGGGAAGCTATTTCTCCCAACCAGTTGTAGGGTTTGTTTAGCCCACTTTTGCTTCCAGTTAGAGTAGGATAGGTATTTTTTCTTTTAGTAAAAGAAGTGCTTGAGAACACTCTGCATGTTCCATTTTGGAGCATGTATGACCTTTAGTTTTGTACATAGTTTTTGTGGTGCTGGTTTTTGCTCTTGCACAGTCCATTTCAGTGGGTTTCCAAGTGGCTCAGAGAGGAGGTTTTAAAGTTTAGATCATTTTGTAGGCTAAAAATCATGACTCCATGCCCAATGGATGCTTCAAGCAATTGGTAACTTCATCTAGTAGGCAGATGACCCCTCTGAGTCACCAAAATTGTTATCCAGAATGTGCCCCCTGCTAATTTTGTGGCTAACTCCTCTCATTATTCCCTCTCTTGTGCCTCAGTCAAAAAAAAATTTCTTTCTAGGCACTTAAAACCTTCTATAAATGGTAGCATTGGATAGAGCTCTTTCTCAGCTTTCCAGAAAGGTAAAGTTTTCCTCCTAACTCCATGTATTTTTCAAGTTATGGATCGACGAAGTTTTTGTGGGAAATTTTTCCCCAGAAGGCCCGTAGCCAATCAGAATGTGCCACGTGTCCAAAGAAGTGGTGGGGGTCAGAGGAGAAATTGGTTTTTTACCAAGTATTTTGGAAAAGGTTTCAAAAGGAATAATTTTTTCCCGCGGGCCCGCCGATCAATCATTTGCTGCCACGTGTCCAGGGGAGAAAGTTGGTAAAAGCGACTAAGTGTTGGTGCAAGAATTTTTTTTGAAGGATGGGCCCCGTGGCCAATAAAAACATGCCACGTGGAACCTGAATTGGTGGAGCATGGGGGAATTTTGAAATTTTTTCCAAATGACCAAAAAAGGGAAAAAAAATTCAAAATTTTTACCCGCCGACCCGATTTGGTCCTGTTTTGACCTAAAACTTCAAATCGCTATATCTTTCGATCTAGAGCTCAGTTTTTTCATGTTCTTTATATAAATGGAAAGCTGGTGAAATTATCTACAATATTCTTGGGTAAATTTTGCATTTTGGTGGATTTTGGAGAGAGAAAATCAAAAAACACTTCTGGCACATGGTCATGAACAGAAATGATGTTTCAAACACCGATTTTAATGAAGAATGGCTCGCATTCTCTCCCAGCATGGTTAGAAATGTCAAGGAATGGTTCTGTTAGGTCACCCATGCTATTTTGATGGCATTTTGGTTAATGGTTGAACCCCTTGCACGTTTTCCCATGTTTCTCTCTCCTGGGCTCGTCCCTTGCACTATAAAAGCTAGATTTGGCTCATTTTCAAGGGGTTTGAACATTTTTTGTGTATGGCAAGCTCCCTTTTTCACCTTGGAAGTGATTTAGTGGAATAACAGACCTTTTCTAGAAACTGTAACTATATTTTTTACCTTTCAAGTGTTTCAATGCAAGTGATTTTGATGTTAAAATAACAATACAGGCCCTGTGATTAGTTTTTATGCTTTGTTGGTGTTGTTTGCCTAATTTCTAACACTTCATTACAGCTATCAGTTTGTGCATATTTTTTTTTGTTACATTTTATGAACTGTGTCAATTTGCAAAAGTAAAAAAATGCTCACCACTCCTTTGGTGCATCACCTATTAGCATTAGTTCTTTCTTTTTTGCATTCTCTATCTCTGTCTCCTTGGAATTTTAGAGTAGATTTAGGAGTTTAAACCTCTGCAATTGTACAAGTGAATTAGCTGATCAGAGGAGTTGAGGAACTAGCCTCTAATCTGGAGATTCCTCTTCCATTTTGCAAGTCCCACACTTGGGAAGAGGATTCAATGTTGTGCAATCACACTGGATGCTATTATGATCAAACTAGAAATCTTATCAACATCCAGGGGGTGCTGCTGATTTTCCACAACAGTGACTTCCTGGAAGATCCTAATTGTTGGATTATGGTGGGAGACACTATATAAAGACTGTAAAGATTATTGTAATGTGTGTGATCATTTTTCAGTTCCTAGGAAAACTAGGGCAATGAGATGAGATGCCCTTGAGGACCAATTAACTAGTGCAAAACCATTTGAGAAATGGGCCATTGATTTTGTAGGACCTATTTCACTAGCTGCGTGTAGGACTGGATCACACTATATCATTACTTTCAAAAAATTATCTTACATGGTTGGTTGAAGCCGCACCTATGAAAGACTCTACGGTAGCTACCGCAGCTAGATTTCTATGGAATTATCCAATTTTGCACACCTGGCAAGATTGGACAACGGGGTCCTATCACATTCAAAATAAAATAATAGTCCCAGGAACCCACCTTCGGTTATTATCGAAATGCAATAATTAAAAATAATTCCTAAATTGCATATGAAGAGATCACCTAGCATCGAAAGGCACCCAGTTGATCTCAACTCAGTGGAGAGTTCAGGGTCGAGTTGATAAAGAACCTGGTGTCAAATTGATAATCATCTCAGAAATCATCTCAGTGGAGACTCTCAGTTGTAAGAGCTCGACGATGGTCTTGTTAATGCAAAATATAGCTCGTTGAAAATTGACGAATGAAAGGAACTGTACAAGGATCCCGGTGGAGATCGATGCAAAAAGATCTGAAGGCCGAGTCAAGGAAAGCTAAGTTAACATGAGGCCAGGTCTAATCCATTAGACAGTGCTCGACCAACCACTTGGGAAAATTATCTTGTTTGACCAAGATGATATGAGATTATGCAGATATGACGATGAGGTCATCTGGTAGTGTTTGAATGAAAAAATGTTTGCAACCAAGCAACCAAATACATCTCAATCAAAATCTCGTAGCACTCTATGGAGAGGGTCGCTTGAAGGAGGCACTACACGTTCTTCTTACAACACATAATCCATCTGTAAATTCTTTAACATATCTTCATCTACTACAGGGTTGCATTACTAAGAAAGCCCTTGCGGAGGCCAAGCAAATCCACTCTCACATCAATAATAGGGGACACACATTTGGAAGACTCACGCTATTACCAAATAAACTTATCTACATGTATGACAAGTGTGGAAGTTTGATGGATGCTCGTAAAGTCTTCAACTGCATGACTGATCCAGATCTCTTCTCATGGAATATGGTAATTGTAGCTTACAGAAGGCATGGACATCCTATACATGCATTCAAACTATTTCATGAAATGCAACGAACACCTGACCACCCCGATCACCTGAACATTCGTGTATAGCTTGGCCAATGGAAAAGAATTGATCATTTGAGGATGGAGCTCAGACGTGGTAGCATTGGCTCACTCAGTCGAGCCTGACAAGGTCGTGAGCATCCAGAGTTTTGTTTGGTTCGATTGTAAGTCGAGAAGGAAAAGTTGGGGTTCAAATCCGTGCTAAGGCATTGGCTTGGGAGATTTTCATCCCTTTTGTCGGGTTGGACTTTGATGATGGCAAGCCATTGTAAGATTCCCACATGGGAAATATTTCAGTATATTGCCAAGGTCATAAATTTGATGATGGCAAGCCAAATCAGTATTTCCCCACATAGGATATCTTCATCCCGATTTACATGGTGGAAAATTTGCAGTGGAAAGCCAACACAAGGTTTTCACGTAAAGGGGGTCCCGAGTTTCATCTTGCCAAGGACGTGGGAAATAAGGCAAGCAATGCCAAGGGGAAATGACGTGATGTCAAGCCAAAGAAGAAATCCCGGGCGTGGGAGAAGTTTGAGTCTACTGCCAAAAAATGGGAGAAATCCGGTCAAACTGCCAGGCGTGGAGATATTGGTTTGGCAAACCATGACCAAACTTCCGTGAAGGGGAGATTTGGGCAAACACTGCCAAGCGCGGAAATATTAAGATGGAAAACCATGGTCAGACTTCCGCATGGAGAAATCGGGTCCTCCTCATGCTGTAAAAGCTGAGGCCGGGGCCCGTGGATTGATGTGGCCAAGCCGTTATGCGGAGATTCAGGCGACCAGTCCAATGGGAAATAAGTAGACGCATTCCAGCTGTTCACTCCGGAGGAACGAGTCAAAACGCCGAGTGGAAACTTTGCAATGACAAGAGTGCATAGGAAGATTCAAAGGAATACCAGGCGTTGTGGGTCAAAACACGTTGGAATGGTAAACGAGAACGTGCTCATGAAGATAGATAGATTATCGAGCCATCTGGTGCATGTGTAAGGACTCAACAAGTAAAGCTCAGTCAAGACCGAGTAAATAGGCAAATTGGTTGGGGAAGATCAATGTAACGAAGATCCGTTCAATGTGGAGGTGAATAATCATACTCGAAAGGTTCAGAACTCAGTCATATTACCACTTCTGAGGATGCTTACAGTGGTTCATTGTCATAGTGGTACAACTAAATCTTTCCCACGCTGCAATGCATTCCAGTGCCAATACGCCACTTTCAATCCTCACAGCGTATGTAGAAGGTTCTTTGAAGGATTCAGTGGTCGCGGACCAAAATCCCACGCATCTCACGCACAGGCAGCAGGCGTGTGCAATACAGTCGAAGCCTTCTTAGCGCTTCCAGCAAGCAGTTGCAGGAAACACATATTCACTGCCGTGTACGATGGATTGGAGTCACGACCTTCAAGGCTTCATAGAATTTCCATGAACCAGGAGATGAAGGTTTAAAACGGTGCAGAATGAAACGATTCATATTGCTCAGCATTCCTTCTCCTAGAAACGAATTGAATGCGAAGGTCAACTCTGAAATACCTGGTCGGCCGTTTTGCATGTTGCATCCTTGTTACTCAAAAAATGGTCTCTTTGAAAAACTCTGTAGGGCAGTACGCAATATTTATACCCTTCCATTATGTACGTCCAATCAGACAATAAAAGTATTCTTTTACCAGATTCAGAGAAACTGTGTTTTTTCAATGGACGATTATGCTGCAGTTTCAAGCTAGTTTTATCTAGCTTTATTTCTATTAGCTTTGATCCACGACTAAGGAAGAATTCATATGGTTGTTACTGTACATTTTTTTTTAAGGTCCTCTTGGCTGCCCCAGTTGTTCAATGTATTTTTTGAAGAGCTTATTTTACGTGTTGCAAATTGTAACATAAAAGATCTTTTTAGTTTCTGGAAAAATGAGTATATTGTGTAGCTCACAGCTACCTATGCCATACTAAGATCCCAATAGTGGCATAATTGTTGATTGGAGCCAAGATTGCCGAATGCACTGCCAAAATACCGAAGGGTTCTTTGGCCAAAAAATCAGTCTCAAAGGTGTCTATCGACATGTTATGGGCATAAGCCTAGGTCATCATCATGGCAGCATTAGGTCTTTATTGATAATGGCATTTTCTCATCGTTTGGAGGGTACAATTGTGCTTATTATGGCAAAGCTAAAACATTCTTACTACAAGCGTTATATGATAAGGAAGAACCGTGAGCATTGTGGTAAAACCATTCTTTTCAGAAATGTTGGGTTAAGCTCGAGTATTCAAGTGAGTTTGAGCCCAGGAAAGGTAAGATCGTTTGCTGGATGAAGAACTCGGTGACTTCGCAAGGAGCTCGTGGTGATGTTTCATGAAGTTTGAACGAGGAATGCGTAAATGGCTTCGAGTTAACAGAGGAAAATGATAAGAATCGAGTTTGATAGCTCACCATTCGAAGGACTCAATGCAAAAGAGCGCGATTACCAAAGCAAGGAAAGAGTTAGTGCAGGGTCAAAAATCGAGTGCAACACCGAGTTAGAGGATTCGAAGCTCACCGAGTTTGAGATTTGTGCAGACTCTATCCACATGGACCCCCCTCCTCTTCAAGTCAAACGGGTCAACGGGGGGGTCCCAACATTATGTTAATTAAATTAATATTTTTATTTAAATATTTTAATAATAATATTTATTATTATTATTTAAATATTTTATTTAAATATTCTTTTAATTAATTGAGAAGACTTGGTCATCAGGCAATTAATGACCCATGATGGAACCTTCTCAGGTAGTTCAACTAACTGTAATAAATACATCATGGGCCTTCATTTTAGGAATGTAATTATGACCATTTCCTCTTCTTTCTCACATATTCTTCTATAAATGTAAGTTGGAAGCTCATTTCAAAGGGTTCCAACAGTTCAGACAAGTTGGACAGTTAGATATCTCAGGCAAGAGTGTATACTTTTCAAGGGTCCTCTCTCTTCTGCAAGTTGTTCTTGTGTGTTGAGAGAACTTTCAAGCCTCCTCTTCAAGACTGTAATGGCAACTATTGCCTCTTCTGAATGTATGATGCATTGTGCATGTTATTGAAGCAATAAAAGTGTGTGTTTTGTGACTAATCTCGGTCCTTTCATCCTTCTATGCTTCTTTGTGCCTTTCTCATACTTGCAGGTACACTGTGCAAGTTTAAGTTTCTATTGCAGGTTCTTGGAGTTCTGTGCTTATCGAGTGGTGAAGTATTGCATGCAGTTGAGTTGTGGTGTCTGTTCACCCTTCTTGAGTTCATCCTTCTTCACTGGGAAACTGGTATATTTCTCGGTCTGATAAAGTTTAACAAAAGGAACGCGTGTCTCTTAGCCTGTGGTATCCTGTACCCTCTCTAAGTTGCAGTAGGTGAAGTTGACCTGTGGTGCACACACCCTCTTCAAATTAACCCTTCCTAAATCTGAAGACACCCTTTATTCGGTGCATCACCATCCCTAGTATAGTTTCATTTCTGTAAAACTCTTTCCCTAAAACCCCATGAAAATGTTAGCATAGGACTAGATAATCGTTTTTGTTACACTAGGAGTAGTACAACACTTAGTTTAGGAAGAGGAAGCCGGCCTTCTCCGGAGGTTCACCTCGAGCCCAAGTCCCACAGCTTGAGAGGTGATCCCATGTGTCCCAATCACACCGAACGTCCTATTCACATCCTGGCCATTCGGAGGGTGCAGTGATTTGGCGACAACAGTTTTTGGCACGCCCGGTGGGACCGAGAGTTGGTACTTCTCTTCTCACTTACACAAGTCAAAGTACCTGGTGACTCTATATCTCTGGATTCCGAATCTCAGTGCAGTAACTTATGCGAAGAATTCAGACAAGAGCTTCTTCAAAGAAAGGAAATTATCAGCATACCGAACTTTCCTTGTCTCCTCCAAAGAGAAGAAGAAGAGGCATTTCCACATCCCCAGTTGCAGATTTACCTACTAGGGGTCATTCAACTCCTCCTTACGGAAGATTTCCTCCACCCAGGAACAATCAACCTTTCGTTGCTATGGCGAGGAACCAAGTTTTTCCCCCTTTCAATGCAAGCAGTCCTCTTATGTTGGCTCAACGTGATCCGATACCTGTTGCGGCACTCAAAAGTTTACCCTTCTACACGGGGGAAACTCACGTTACTCCAGTGGAGCATATCTTTGATGTAGCCAGCATCTGCGCAGTACATAATATCACCGAAGACAATGTTGCAGTTAGACTTCTTGCTACCTCTTTCAAGGGAAAAGCACTTCAATGGTTTCGCGGGTTAGGTGTTGGCACTATAACCACTTGGGACGAGTTGGGAGAAAAGCTATGTAAACAATTCGAAGACAAAAGTGATCACCTATCACTTTTGGAACAACTTACTACCATAAAGAGAGCTCCCCAAGAATACATGAGTGATTTCAACTTCCGATTCCACAGGACTTGGAATAGGATTCCGGCGCTCGTAAAGCCTTCTGCACATAATGCATTCTTGTACTATTTGCGAGCCTTGAATAGCGATGTAGCAGTTATGATCCAGTCCATGGGAGGGACTACACTGCCTGATGCTTACGAAGTTGCCATAAGTGCAGAGAATTCTTTGATTCAGGCTGGAAAGATAGCTCCACGACCACCAATGCCCTTTTCTCCAGATCTTACGAATCATCAGCCTATCATTGCTCCTATTCCAGTGGACTCTAAGCAACCATCTCAATCTTCCCCTGCCTCTTCAAATGACCTATTTGAAGTCAAATCACTACTGCAAAATTTTGGAAATGAGCTCGTTGCACTCAAAAGGCAACAATTTCAATACAATCGTCCGTATCAACCACAAAATCAGCAGTATCAGGCTAACCGTCCTCCTTTTCAAGGAAACAATCAGCCTCAAAATCAAACTACGAGTCAAGTTGCAAATGTCAGGCCCTTGAACTTCCGGAACCCTCTTGCAGCTAGCTCATCTAGAGCTATAGTACCTGTTCAAAATAATCTAGTTCAAGACTACGAATGGTGTTATCCTTGCTCTCAACCTCACAATCAAAATCTTTGTCCCAATGGGGTTCTTAGCCAGGCCCTTATGGTTCAAAGTGTATCTGCCCCTTCAGAGTTAACAAACAATTCATCTACGCAAGAAGCAGCAGATCAACCGCAGGCACCTGAAGAATCCACGTTACTAAACTGGCAAGAAGAAGATTTTTGCGGATTGAATATAGATTCTTCATCAGTGGCAGCAAACACTCGTTCCAAAAAGAGAGCAATGGAGCCTCAACCTCTCGAAGCTGATCTAGCGTCCACTTCTCAACCTGGGTTTCAAATGGCAGTTGACAAAAATGCGGGAAAGAAATCACCAGAAACACTGGCTAGCCACACCGCAGGGAAAGATGGTTCTCCAGGCATCACGGTACCCAACAAACATTTTCCAAAGGAGGACCCCAATGCCCAAAAAAGCATCATCAAAGTTGGAGCAATTCCCTTCAGCATAGTAGAACAAATGAAGAAAACCAATCTGAGCGTTACCATGTGGGACGCACTCTCGATCCCTTCCCAAAGAAACCTGCTGCGAGAAGCTCTGAACAGTTTTAGTACAACCAGCGGATCACCAAGCCATGGAGTGACAAATGCTACAAATTTGTGTCAACCGGAAGGGAAGATCATTCCTACGGCAAACAAACCACCGCCATTCTACATTTCCCTGATCATTGGCGACCACCTGGTACATAATTGCATGATCGATTCTGGTGCCAGTAGCTCTGTCATGCCGAAACAAATTGCAGATGTACTAGGCATACAATATGCGCCAGTTGCAAGAGGGGTTGTTCAACTGGATGGCACAGCTGTTAAGACTGTTGGGGTTATCAAAGGACTTCAACTTACCATTCATGCATGCCCAAGTTTGTCATTCACCCAAGACATATCAGTCATCGATCTCCCTCCCCTCTTTGCCATCTGCCTATCACGGGATTTCACTGCCAAGATGGGCGGTTACCTATCAGCCGATTGGTCGCATATGATTCTCAGGACTCGATACGGAACCAAAGTAACTATAAGGGCAGAACCAATCTGCCATAATCATGTAGAACCCTACACTTCTAGTCCCATAAATGGAAATTACACCATTGGCGATCCAGAAGAGGAAGGTGCCGATCATGAACCAACCACCCTTGTTGAAGAAGTCCCTGATACTTTGCTGGATGAAGTAAGTAGAGATCATCAGTACGATCCCTACGCTGATGTATTGGCAGAAGAAGAAGCTGGTTTGCTGGTCTTGGAAGAAACAGGATTAGGTACCTACTGTATCCATGAAGAAGATACAGTCATACCACAACTTGTCAAAACACCAAGTGATTCTAAAGGACTATGGCAATTGTTCTTCGATGGCTCAAGAAGTAAGAATGGATCCGGTGCTGGTGTTATGTTAATTTCTCCAGAGGGAGATAAGTACTTCTCATCTTTCCGGTTGCAGTTCAGTTGCACTAACAATGTTGCTGAATACGAGGCTCTTGTGCAAGGAATTCAGCTAGCCCAAAGGAAGGGAATCAAGGCCCTAACTATTTTTGGAGACAGTGAGTTAGTTGTTCATCAAGTTTCAGCACGTAGTGCATCCAAAAATGATCTTTTAAGATCATACAAGAACCGAGTCTGGGACCTGATTGAAGATTTCGAAGCTTTTGGGATCCATGCAATCCCTAGAGATCAAAATCAAGATGCAGACAGGCTTGCTACAATTGGTTCACAATACAACATACCAGTTGATATCATGAAAGAAGGGCAGCAATTTGTTAAAATGGTGGTTCGACCAGCAGTCCCTGATAATGTGAGTAGTTGGCAAGTGTTCGATAGTGACAACCAAATTGTCCTCTTCCTACAAGAAGAGGCGGAGTTTGCTGCAAGAAATCAAGATAAGTTACAAGAGTCATATGGTGAACAAATTATCCAATTGAAAAGCAACAAGTTACCAAAAGGTTTAGTCACTTTGGAATCCATTTTCAATTCAGATGACCAAGCCAAAAGACAAAGCCCTAACATGGTGGTCAAAGAAGAATATTTTGAGGAAGTCGAAGTATCAAATGAAAAATTTCTTAAGATCGGAAAAGTGTGTACTTCTGAGGAGAAAGAAGCTTTCATCAAACTTTGTCAAGAGTATCATGACATCTTTGCATGGAGCTATAAAGATCTGCGTGGTTTTGATCCAGGTCTTGCGCAACATACCATCGAACTGGATCCTAATGCTAAGCCAGTTCGTCAGAAACAGAGACCAATTAATCCCAAAATTGAGCCACTAATGAGAAAGGAGCTAACCAAGCTCATCGAGGCCTGTATAATTTTTCCCATCAAGCATTCCTCATGGGTAGCCAATTTGGTGCCCGTGAGGAAGAAGAACGGAGAGATCCGGTTATGCGTAGATTTCAGGGATTTGAATCGTGCGTCATTAAAAGACCATTATCCTCTTCCATCGATGGAGCAGATCCTTCAAACGGTGGCAGGAGCTCAAAGATTTTCTTTGCTCGATGGATATTCAGGTTACAATCAAATCCTAGTCCAAGAATCTGACCAATTCAAAACGGCTTTCACTACCAAGTGGGGCACATATGCCTACAATAAAATGCCATTCGGATTGTCCAATGCCGGGGCTACTTTCCAAAGAGCCATGGACATGGCATTTAAGGGACTGATCAACGATATTATTTTGGTTTACCTTGATGATATAACTGTATACTCTAAGCATGCAGAAGATCACATCACACATCTAAGGAAAGTTTTCCAAAGGTGTAGGGAATTTGGGGTTTCACTTAACCCCAAGAAATGTATTTTCGCAGTGCACGAGGGAAAATTGTTGGGGCATGTTGTTTCAGCGGAAGGATTATCAATCGATCCAGCCAGGATTCATTCAATTATGTCCTTATCTCTCCCGAGTCACAAGAAGGGCCTCCAGAGCTTCCTGGGAACCATAAATTTCGTGCGGAGATTCATCCCCCAATTCGCGACATTGGCTAAACCACTGACAGCCATGCTAAGGAAAAACATGCCATTCTCATGGACAAAGGAAGGACGAGAAAGCTTCGAAGCCATCAAAACAGCCATTTCCCAAGCTCCCACGCTTGTGAACCCCAGGTTTGACAAAGATTTTATCCTTTATGCTTTTGCAGGTCAAGAGAGCATTTCAGGGATCCTCACCCAACAAAACGATAACCTGATGGAGCAACCAATCACTTTCTTCAGTCAATCCCTCAAAGACTACGAGTTCAAATACTCATTCATTGAAAAGCAAGTCTTTGCGGTTATTCGAGCTTTGAAGAAATTCAAGCACATGTTGTCCAACAACAAGATTCATCTGATGGTGTCTCATCCAGGTGTCAAGGAGTTTTTGCTGAACAAAGAAATGAACGAAAAGCGTGCTGGATGGATCACGAAGGTAATGGAGTATGACGTGCATATCAAAGTCACTAAACTTGTCAGAGGTAAGGGTTTATGTGAGCAACTTGCTGCAGACATGGAATCAAAAGGTAATGAGGACGTGACACTCCTAAATACTGATGAGGATGTTGATCAAGCTGACTGGTTATCCAAAATGAAGAATTTCATCTTCTCAGGAGCATACCCGACAAACATGGATAAAAACCAAAGACGAACTTTCCGTCTTCAATCTATTCCATATGTTTTGGTAGATAGCGTTCTCTTTCGAAAAGATTTGAACGGCGTTCTCCTTCGGTGCATAGGACCAGAACAGGTAAGTAAGATACTAGAAGAGTTTCATAATGGCCTATCTGGAGGACATTATTCCACACGAACAACAGCTACCAAGATCATGCGAGCCGGCTACTATTGGCCAGATTTATTCAAGGATGCCCATCTCTGGGTAAGGAAATGTAAGGAATGTGCCTTTTTCACAGGTAAGCAGAAGCTGGCAGCTCTTCCACTGCATCCAGTTCAAGTGGATCAACCCTTTGTTCAATGGGGGTTGGACTTCATTGGAATGATTAATCCTCCATCCAGTGACGGACATAAGTGGGTCCTTACCGCAACAGACTATTTTACTCGATGGACAGAGGCGGTAGCATTAAAAGAGAGCAATGAAAAGGCAGTTCTAGATTTTTTGGAGGGTATAATGACGAGGTTCGGTGTTCCATTTACAGTCATTTCAGACAACGCGCTGGCTTTTCTTGGTATGAAATTGAGTGAATGGGCTGTTAAAAATGGGGTATACCTCAAAACTTCATCCAATTACTATCCGCAAGGAAACGGATTGGCTGAGTCTAGCAACAAAAACCTCATAAGGATTATTAAGCGCACAATGGAGACTAACAAGAGGACTTGGCATACACAGCTTAAGACCGCCTTATGGGCAGATCGGATCACACCTAAAAGGGCCATCGGAAATTCTCCTTTCGTTCTTGTATATGGAAGAGAGGCAAAACTCCCACTCTCATTGGAGTTACCTTCTTTGGAGTTAGCTCATCAACTTGAAGTTATAGAGAGTGATCCTCTGACAGTAAGGTTTGCTGAACTCATGGAGTTAGAGGAAGTACGAGATAAGGCTATGAAAACTTTGGAGCAGCATCAGGCTCAAGTTAAGAAATCTTTTGACAAGAAGGCGTCCGACAGACATTTTCAAGAGGGAGATTTAGTTCTCAAATGGGATGAAGACAGGGCCAAACCAGGCAAGCATGCCAAGTTTGACGCTCTTTGGAGTGGACCATACATCATCACAAGTTGCAAAGAGGCAAATTCATTTCGTCTATCTAGGCTCAATGGAGAAGAACTGCCCATTCATGTGAATGGGATACATCTCAAAGCTTGTTTTTGAGAAGCGTTCCACCCCCTGTACAGTTAAAATTAGGTGTTTTCCTCCAAGTGCTTATGCACATTGTTGTCTGTTGTTGTTTTGCTTTCCTCGTTGTTGTGTTTTGTGTTGTTCTGCACATTGTTTCATCATTGGAAGGTGTCAAGGAGAAGAAAGGTTCAAGATTTCCATAACAGTTTCAAAATCTGCTTCATTCAAAAATTTTGCAGTGTTCCATGGATGTCAAGCATTCAACAGATTCAGTATACTTCATGCTTAGCATTCCAGGGAGGCCCAGGATATCGGCAATGTTCAAGGAGATTCCGGGATGTGTCAAAGAAAATCATACTACTTTCAGGATTCCAACATAGACTCCATGCCCAATGGATGACTTAAGGCTACTGGAATCATGCTTAGCAGGCAATCATCCCCGAGAGGTCGCCAAAAATGTTATCCAATTTTGCACACCTGGCAAGATTGGACAACGGGGTCCTATCACATTCAAAATAAAATAATAGTCCCAGGAACCCACCTTCGGTTATTATCGAAATGCAATAATTAAAAATAATTCCTAAATTGCATATGAAGAGATCACCTAGCATCGAAAGGCACCCAGTTGATCTCAACTCAGTGGAGAGTTCAGGGTCGAGTTGATAAAGAACCCGGTGTCAAATTGATAATCATCTCAGAAATCATCTCAGTGGAGACTCTCAGTTGTAAGAGCTCGACGATGGTCTTGTTAATGCAAAATATAGCTCGTTGAAAATTGACGAATGAAAGGAACTGTACAAGGATCCCGGTGGAGATCGATGCAAAAAGATCTGAAGGCCGAGTCAAGGAAAGCTAAGTTAACATGAGGCCAGGTCTAATCCATTAGACAGTGCTCGACCAACCACTTGGGAAAATTATCTTGTTTGACCAAGATGATATGAGATTATGCAGATATGACGATGAGGTCATCTGGTAGTGTTTGAATGAAAAAATGTTTGCAACCAAGCAACCAAATACATCTCAATCAAAATCTCGTAGCACTCTATGGAGAGGGTCGCTTGAAGGAGGCACTACACGTTCTTCTTACAACACATAATCCATCTGTAAATTCTTTAACATATCTTCATCTACTACAGGGTTGCATTACTAAGAAAGCCCTTGCGGAGGCCAAGCAAATCCACTCTCACATCAATAATAGGGGACACACATTTGGAAGACTCACGCTATTACCAAATAAACTTATCTACATGTATGACAAGTGTGGAAGTTTGATGGATGCTCGTAAAGTCTTCAACTGCATGACTGATCCAGATCTCTTCTCATGGAATATGGTAATTGTAGCTTACAGAAGGCATGGACATCCTATACATGCATTCAAACTATTTCATGAAATGCAACGAACACCTGACCACCCCGATCACCTGAACATTCGTGTATAGCTTGGCCAATGGAAAAGAATCGATCATTTGAGGATGGAGCTCAGACGTGGTAGCATTGGCTCACTCAGTCGAGCCTGACAAGGTCGTGAGCATCCAGAGTTTTGTTTGGTTCGATTGTAAGTCGAGAAGGAAAAGTTGGGGTTCAAATCCGTGCTAAGGCATTGGCTTGGGAGATTTTCATCCCTTTTGTCGGGTTGGACTTTGATGATGGCAAGCCATTGTAAGATTCCCACATGGGAAATATTTCAGTATATTGCCAAGGTCATAAATTTGATGATGGCAAGCCAAATCAGTATTTCCCCACATAGGATATCTTCATCCCGATTTACATGGTGGAAAATTTGCAGTGGAAAGCCAACACAAGGTTTTCGCGTAAAGGGGGTCCCGAGTTTCATCTTGCCAAGGACGTGGGAAATAAGGCAAGCAATGCCAAGGGGAAATGACGTGATGTCAAGCCAAAGAAGAAATCCCGGGCGTGGGAGAAGTTTGAGTCTACTGCCAAAAAATGGGAGAAATCCGGTCAAACTGCCAGGCAGTGGAGATATTGGTTTGGCAAACCATGACCAAACTTCCGTGAAGGGGAGATTCGGGCAAACACTGCCAAGCGCGGAAATATTAAGATGGAAAACCATGATCAGAATTCCGCACGGGCCGTGTAAATAGGATCAGATTTGGCCACGTTGTGCGAACATCAGACTCCAATGGGCGGCGATAAGTAGATGGCAGTGACTTCGCCAGGTTGGAGGAACGAGTCAAACGCCGAGTGAAGCGGCGAGTGCATGGAGATCAAAGGATGCATGTTGCAATACAGTAAGATTTCTTTTGAGCGCTTCCCACAGACACGGTTTTCCTCACGAGGCGTTCATACTGAATCCTCACGAAGCGAACAGAACCGATTCTCAGCAGCTCCTCTACATTCAGTTCGCCTTTGCCAGCGCATACAGTTCTGAACAATTCAGTGGTCATAGGTTGTTTGAAGGAGGCTCTACACAATTCCGCTTACCACGCATTCAGAAACTGCACAGGCAGCAGGCGTGTGCAATACAGTCGAAGCCTTCTTAGCGCTTCCAGCAAGCAGTTGCAGGAAACACATATTCACTGCCGTGTACGATGGATTGGAGTCACGACCTTCAAGGCTTCATAGAATTTCCATGAACCAGGAGATGAAGGTTTAAAACGGTGCAGAATGAAACGATTCATATTGCTCAGCATTCCTTCTCCTAGAAACGAATTGAATGTGAAGGTCAACTCTGAAATACCTGGTCGGCCGTTTTGCATGTTGCATCCTTGTTACTGTAAAATGGTCTCTTTGAGAAACTCCGAGGGCAGTACGCAATATTTATACCCTTCCATTATGTACGTCCAATCAGACAATAAAAGTATTCTTTTACCAGATTCAGAGAAACTGTGTTTTTTCAATGGACGATTATGCTGCAGTTTCAAGCTAGTTTTATCTAGCTTTATTTCTATTAGCTTTGATCCACGACTAAGGAAGAATTCATATGGTTGTTACTGTACATTTTTTTTAAGGTCCTCTTGGCTGCCCCAGTTGTTCAATGTATTTTTTGAAGAGCTTATTTTACGTGTTGCAAATTGTAACATAAAAGATCTTTTTAGTTTCTGAAAAAATGAGTATATTGTGTAGCTCACAGCTACCTATGCCATACTAAGATCCCAATAGTGGCATAATTGTTGATTGGAGCCAAGATTGCCGAATGCACTGCCAAAATACCGAACGGTTCTTTGGCCAAAAAATCAGTCTCAAAGGTGTCTATCGACATGTTATGGGCATAAGCCTAGGTCATCATCATGGCAGCATTAGGTCTTTATTGATAATGGCATTTTCTCATCGTTTGGAGGGTACAATTGTGCTTATTATGGCAAAGCTAAAACATTCTTACTACAAGTGTTATATGATAAGGAAGAACCGTGAGCATTGTGGTAAAACCATTCTTTTCAGAAATGTTGGGTTAAGCTCGAGTATTCAAGTGAGTTTGAGCCCAGGAAAGGTAAGATCGTTTGCTGGATGAAGAGTTCGGTGACTTCGCAAGGAGCTCGTGGTGATGTTTCATGAAGTTTGAACGAGGAATGCGTAAATGGCCTCGAGTTAACAGAGGAAAATGATAAGAATCGAGTTTGATAGCTCACCATTCGAAGGACTCAATGCAAAAGAGCGCGATTACCAAAGCAAGGAAAGAGTTAGTGCGGGGTCAAAAATCGAGTGCAACACCGAGTTAGAGGATTCGAAGCTCATCGAATTTGGCTATGTGCAGATTCTATCCACATGGACCCCCCTCCTCTTCAAGTCAAACGGGTCAACGGGGGGGTCCCAACATTATGTTAATTAAATTAATATTTTTATTTAAATATTTTAATAATAATATTTATTATTATTATTTAAATATTTTATTTAAATATTCTTTTAATTAAATGAGAAGACTTGGTCATCAGGCAATTAATGACCCATGATGGAACCTTCTCAGGTAGTTCAACTAACTGTAATAAATACATCATGGGCCTTCATTTTAGGAATGTAATTATGACCATTTCCTCTTCTTTCTCACATATTCTTCTATAAATGTAAGTTGGAAGCTCATTTCAAAGGGTTCCAACAGTTCAGACAAGTTGGACAGTTAGATATCTCAGGCAAGAGTGTATACTTTTCAAGGGTCCTCTCTCTTCTGCAAGTTGTTCTTGTGTGTTGAGAGAACTTTCAAGCCTCCTCTTCAAGACTGTAATGGCAACTATTGCCTCTTCTGAATGTATGATGCATTGTGCATGTTATTGAAGCAATAAAAGTGTGTGTTTTGTGACTAATCTCGGTCCTTTCATCCTTCTATGCTTCTTTGTGCCTTTCTCATACTTGCAGGTACACTGTGCAAGTTTAAGTTTCTATTGCAGGTTCTTGGAGTTCTGTGCTTATCGAGTGGTGAAGTATTGCATGCAGTTGAGTTGTGGTGTCTGTTCACCCTTCTTGAGTTCATCCTTCTTCACTGGGAAACTGGTATATTTCTCGGTCTGATAAAGTTTAACAAAAGGAACGCGTGTCTCTTAGCCTGTGGTATCCTGTACCCTCTCTAAGTTGCAGTAGGTGAAGTTGACCTGTGGTGCACACACCCTCTTCAAATTAACCCTTCCTAAATCTGAAGACACCCTTTATTCGGTGCATCACCATCCCTAGTATAGTTTCATTTCTGTAAAACTCTTTCCCTAAAACCCCATGAAAATGTTAGCATAGGACTAGATAATCGTTTTTGTTACACTAGGAGTAGTACAACACTTAGTTTAGGAAGAGGAAGCCGGCCTTCTCCGGAGGTTCACCTCGAGCCCAAGTCCCACAGCTTGAGAGGTGATCCCATGTGTCCCAATCACACCGAACGTCCTATTCACATCCTGGCCATTCGGAGGGTGCAGTGTAGAGGTACACACGTTTTGAATGAGACAATAAGGATCCTATTAGATGGGTTTATGGTTGCACATCATAAAACTACACCTTATCATCCTCAGGAAAATGGAATTGCTGAGGATTTCAACAAAATTTTGGGTCAGACTTTGACAAAAATATGTGATGTTGGAAGAAAGGATTTGGATGACAAAGTGTTAGTTTTTCTTTGGGCATATAGAACAACTTAGAAGTGATTGAACAAAGCCACACCATTTCAGTTGGTATTTGGTGCAGAAATTTTTCTTCCTATAGAATTTATGTTACCTTCTTTGCACATTGTGTGCGCTGGAGGTCTAGCTGATGAAAAGGATTTACAAGAACATATTGAAAAATTGATTCAACTAGATGAGCACCGAGCCATAACATGATGGAGTTAGAAACAGGAAAAGGCTAGGTAGAAGGCATGGCATGACAGAAACATAAGGGATAATAAGTTTGAAATTGGACAAAATGTGCTTCTTTTTGACTTAAAGTTCTTGTGACATCTAGGAAAGATCAAAGTAAATTGGTTGGGGCCATATGTTATCACTTATATACTTGAATCAGGTGCTTTCCAGTTAGAAGCACTTGATGGAACATGGCTACTTGATTAATTTAATGGGAGTAGGGTGAAGCCCTACTATAAATAAGTCTTCTTGGTGTTTGTAATAAGGTAGTGTTACCATTTAGTTTAGGTTTTCAATTCAATATTTCCTTAATGTATTTCCTTCATTGTTGCTATGCTTTGTCAATAAATGAAGGGATATTTGGTAGGTGAGGAGCAATAAATGCATCAAAATTTGAAAAATTTATATAAGGGATGTAGATTCATTTTTATCGTTGCAACTAAGAGTATTCACGAGAAGAGCCAAGTGCGAAGCACCAAGTGATCGAGTTAGAGTACGAAGGGTGTGAGACCAAGAGTGAAAACTAGATTAGTGTTATAATAAGCTTTCATCCCCAGTGGTGAAGGGTTTGAGCGAATGATAAAGATAGGGAAGGGTTAGGTTATGAAGTTTCCACCTAGGGCATAATAAAATCAAGCTAGGGTTTGATTCACGGAGTTGCGGAGTTGAAGAAGAGACATTTGTAGAGTAGAAATGGCACCAAAGATGGCATCTACAACAGGAAAAGAAAAGAAGAAGGTGGTCATTGAGGAAGAAGAGATGGCGCCTGAAAATCATTTTTCAGAGATACAATACCCAGAAGGATTCATTGTTGGACAAGAGTGGGATTCACCCATTTGAAAAATCAAAGTAAGTGAATATAATCATAGGACCTCAGAGAAAAAAAAGAAGCTCAATTCCTTGCTCACTTCTAGAACGAAAAAACACATGGCAGATGACATGCTAGTATACAATGATATAGGTGAAAAGATTTTGAAGAGAATTAGGGTATACTAGTTGTACGAGCTGCCATATTTAGAAATTATGAGCCCTTGTACCATTGGATTAGGAGTAGGGTACATGAATATTTCTTCTACTTTGCAGGATGCAGAGTAAGAATTTTGTCTACACTTATTTCATCAGTGATAGGTCTGAAGGCCAAATGAGAAGATATAAATATTGACCACACAGATAAATCCATGATTTTAAAGACTAAACAAGAGTTGGGATACCTGAAGGGTCCACACGGATTGGACACAGACAAATTTAAAAACTATCTAGTGGTACAAGCTACAACACACCTGGTTACCAAGTTGAATGATCAAGAGTAGTGGTCATAGGTAAATATAATGTGGTTACATGTGGCATGAAAAATTTCAGAGGGGATAATCTATAATATTTCAGGCCATATTATAGAGAAAATAGTTGAAGAAGCACGCATAGGAGGGAAGATCAAATTTGCGGCTATTCTACTATCACTGGTCTTCATGGAGATTGGATTACTAGATGGATTGAAGGAGAAAATATGGGAATACCCCATGGAGAACAAGTCCCCAGCTGAAAGATTCAGTAAATACCTATGTAAGTGGGCCATGACAAATGAAGTAAAACAAAGGGTGGAGAATTTGTATGACAGGTTCTGTGTGGCATTTAGGGAAGAGTGGCACATCCCTAAGGACCTACCAGTAGTGGTAGGAAAACAATTTTAGTTTGTTGTATACCAGCATTTCAGCATCGCACACATTCCAATGAAGGATGGAGTCTGGAGTCCTTGGTACAAGTTACCCTATGCATTCACTGTAAGGTACTTTCAGGAATCTGTTCATATATTTATCAACACACGCAGACTAATCTTCAATATAGATAAGGTAGACTATGACTACCATACGTTAAGGAAAAATTATGTATATCCTAGTAGGAGCACCTATACAGAGATAATTATTTCAGAAGTATTGAATATCAAGCCATTAAGTTTGGTTGTAGCAGATTTGGGGGTTTGAAGATCATTTTATGGAGGATAATGCACATCTAGAGGATGCAAATGTTCCCTGGACCATAAATTTTTACAAATAATGTTATAAATTTTCAAAAGGAGATGGAGTAGTTCTAAATTCTTTGAATGGTGAGTCATTTAACATTTATTTTAAGTTAAATTTTGAGTGCACAAATAATTTAGAAGAATATGAAGCACTCTTGTTGAGATGTAGAATGTCTTGGAAGCATGGGATAAAAGATTTCCTTGTAAAGGGAGATTCTAAATTGATAATCGAACAGGTACATAAGGTATATATAACAAAAAATTAAAGATTAAAGAAGTATAGAAATGTAGTATGGGATCTCCTTGAGTGTTTTGATTCTTTTAATATTGAGTATCATGGGAGGATCTAAAACATGATAGCTGATACGTTGGTAGTTATGGATTCACAATATGACAAAAAGGATTCATCTCTATACTGTATATTTGAAGTGGAAGTATTGGTTAGACCTTCTATACTTGATAATGTTCAACACTGGAAAGTATTTGATGATGATTCATACATTAACATATTTCTCAATTTCCAAGGTGAGTTCAATAACCATATTATTGATTTATATCCTATGATAGAGGTATGTGAAGCAAAGGAAGCTATATTTGGAAAGGAAGTAATTCAACAGAATACTAATGTAATCCTAAGGGGATTAATTAGTATGGAATCTAGTTTTGACAGTGCTAATAGAGCCATTTGTAAATCTACTACTTTTCCAAGATATGTTGTGGAGTGAAATTTGGGCTCCAACCAAGATCCTAGAAATGTATGGTTAAGAAGTAATATAAGTAAAAAAGAAAGAGAGGATTATGGCTAGTTATTAATAAAATACAATGATTTCCTTGATTGGTTTTACTCTAAATTAAAATCCTATATAGAGGATCTGTTTCAGGATGAGATACCATTGGCCCCTCACTCCAAGCCCTTCATATAGAATAAAAGACCAATTAATCCCACCCTTGCAACCAAATTGTAAGAGGAGATGATCAAACTAAAAGATGGTGGGATAATACAACCCACTAGGTATTCTTCATGGGTAGCTAACTTAGTGTCGATTAGAAAAAAGAATGGTGATTTAATACTTTGTGTCAATTTTAGAAATTTGAATAAAGCTTCACTTAAAGATAATTATCCCCTACCTAATATCAATATTTTTTTACAGAAGGTAAGTGGTTCATAAATTTTATCTACCTTAGATGGCTTCTTTGGTTACAATCAAGTTGTGGTGAGAGAATCAGAAAATACAATACTACATTCACCACTCCTTGGGGGAAATATGTTTACAACAGGATTCCATTTAGGTTGATAAATTTTGAGGATACTTTTCAAAGAGAAATGGAAGTTGCTTTTACAAGTTTTATAAACTAGTTCGTTTTTGTATATCACAATGAAATCACAATGTTTAAAAAAAAAAGAGAAGATCACCCAATGCACTTAGAGAAAATTTTGATCAGATGTAGGGAGCGTGGAATTTCATTGAACCCTAATAAATGTCATTTTGGTGTATAAAAAGTTAATTTACTTAAGCACATAGTTTCTCACCAAGGAGTTAAGATTGATCTATAATGATCAGAAGTTATTGACCAATTTCTTATCCCCTTTACAAAGAAAGGTATTTAGTCTTTCTTTGGGAAGATTAATTTTATGAGAAGGTTGTTTTCTATTTTTTCTAAAATCACTTTACCTATCACCAATATGCTGAAAAAAATATCAAGTGATCAAATGGGAAGAAGGGGTTTTTCAAGAATTCAAAAGAGTAAAATAATATCTCAAGACTACCCCTGTATTAGCGATTACATATTATAATAAATATTTTCAAATGTTTTTATTTTATCCTCAATTTACTATTTCCTTTGTGCTATTACAAAATAATGAAGAGGGCCATGAAAATCCTATTGTATTTTTTAGAAAATATTTGCAAGGGTCTGAGATGAAACATTTTGTCATGGAAAAGAAATATTTTTCTTTGGTCAAAACAACCAAAATATTTAGACCTTATATTCTAAGTTCAAAAATTATAGCATATGTGCATCACATAATGGTAAAGGATATCTTGTCTCAGATGGGAATATCTAATAAATGGTGTAGATGGGTTAACACGATTTAAGAATATGACATGGATATACAAACTGCCAAGCTTGTTCAAGGATTGGGCTTAACAAGGTTGATGGAAGAGAGAAACTTTCAGGAGGTAGAGATCCAAAATGTTGAATAAGATGGGGCACACCCTCATCCAATGGTGAGAAATTCATTCTGCTATAAAGATATAGTTTATTATTTGATGAACTTGAATTGTCCTATGCACTTAGATAAGAATCAAAGGAGGATAATTAAGATGGGTTCTCAGAAGTATATCTTTACTGATCATGGATTAGCTTGGAAGAATCCAGAAGGATTGTTACTTAGATGTATAATTGAAGAAGAAGCCCTCAAAATAATTTTATAATTTCATGGGGGAGTGTGTGGAGTCCATTTTACTAGAAGAGTGTTTTCTCACAAGATTCTAAGGGTAGGATATTGATGGCCTTCATTATTTAAATATGTTTCCTTAGTAGTTCAAAGATGTGAAAGTTGTCAACAATTTTCTTGAAGACTGAAATCTTCTGGGGCCCTGCCCTTGTAGTATGTGTCAATAGAAGCTCCATTTATTAAAATGGGGCATGGACTTTATTGCTGAAATATCAGAACGTTCAAGTGTTTTTCATAGGTGGATATTGGTATCAATTAACTAATTTAGTAAATTGGTTGAGACCATTCCCACTAGAAATTCAAATCATCAAGTAGTTAGGGACTTTATTTTAAAGAATATAATCTGCAGATTTAATGTGCCTACCATGATAATTGCTGAAAATGTCATGAGCTTCAGAGATAAAATATTGGCAAAAATGTGCCATGATCATGGTATAAACTTGGATTATGCATCAAATTATAATCCATAAGGAAATTTCCAAGAAAAATCAAGAAACAAAAACCTACTAAAGATCCTGAAAAGAACACTAGAGACAAAGAAAAATAAATGGGGTGAGAAACTCAAGTTTACATTATGGGAAGACAAAGTTACTACCAAGAGTTCTACATGAAAAATCCCTTTTTAGAGGGTTTATGGAGTTCAAGACATTTTTCCGTTGCACTGGAAACTTTCCTCATATTAGTTTATGCAACAATTTGAAGATGGAGGATAAGTAAGTCAATATGAGGAAAGGATAAATCCAATCATGGAATTAGATGAAGTCAAAAGAGAGTCCCACTAAAAACATGTTAAATTCATAGAAAAATTAAAGAAAAATATTTGAGAAGAAGGTCACTCCAAGATATTTTAATGTTGGAGACGTAGTCCTGTTATGGGACAGAAGACACAAAGATAAAGGTAAACATGGAAATTTTGATGCCATATGGATTAGACAATACTCTATTGATATCAAGATTGGAGAAGATACATTACTTTTAAAGGGATTGGAAGGACATTTGCTAGAGTTTCCAATTAATGGTAGGAATCTCAAAAACTTCTTGGATTGAGCCAAGGGATCAAGTAAGAATATTTTATAGTGTATAGTTGTGTTTTTTTCTCTTTTTTGTGTTGTTTTTCACTTTTGTGCTCTAGTCTACATTGACCAGGTTTTGAGACATGACAATATTATGGTTTGAATGTAATCTATCTTTTCAATCATCCCTATGTGTTTTGTCTCCTTGACTCCTTACCCAATGGATTAGGCATCTGGTCTAATCTTTGTTCTTGTGGTACCCATAAGGGGTGCCCATCCCTAAGCAGGAGCCATTGTTGGTGCCCATTTTTATCCCTTAAACTAAGTTAACCTTTTTCATATACTTTCAGTTAAATATAACAATTCTTGGGTGCAGGCCACTCAGTTATTGCCACTATTTTTGAAGGATCCACTGCAATTCCTTCCTTGCTAATGACATGACCCAAATAGTGAACTTCAGTATCAAAGAAAGAACATTTGGATAAATTACCGTATAACTTTGTTTTTCTCAAAATTTCCAAAACTATCTTCAAATGCTCATTGTGCTCTTCGACACTTTTAGAATATATGAGAATATCGTCCAGGAATACAAGTACAAACTTGTCCAAATATTATTGAAAGATATTATTCATTAAGTTCATAAAAGCTGCGGGTGCATTAGTTAATCCAAAGGGTAGAACCGTGAATTCATAATGTCCGTACCTAGTTCGGAAAGCTATTTTATGAATATCTTCTTCTCTAATCCTTAATTGATGATAACCAGATCGAAGATCTATCTTGGAATAAACCGCTGCCCCATGCATCTGATCAAATAGATTGTCAATTCTTGGAAGTGGGTATCTATTCTTAATTGTTGCTTTGTTTAACTTTCGATAATCAATACACAGCCTAAGTGTTCCATCTTTCTTTTTTACAAATATTACTGGCACTCCCCAAGGTGAAACACTTGGTCGAATCAAGCCCTTAGACAAAAGTTCTTGCAATTGTGCCTTAAGCTCGACTAACTCTGTAGTAGTCATCCGATAAGGTGCCTTGGAAATAGGTTCCGTTCCTAGTTTGATTTCAATAGTGAAGTCAAATTCCCTTTTGGGTGGTAAACCTAGTAATTCCTCCAGAAATACATCCTTGAAACTTTGCAACAGAGGGAATCATTTCATGGAATCACCATCTTCTTCTGAAAATTCAGATATCTTTACTGCATATAAAGTACATCCTTTGTTTTTAGTCTTTTTAAGTTGCATAGCTGACAATTTCCTAACTGAAATTTCCTGTTTCACTCCTTGTATCTCTGCTATTTTCAGCCGATCATCTAAACATCTTATATTCTTTTCAAAATAGTCTACTTTTGCTGTATGGTTAGCTAACCAATTCACACCGAAGACAATGTCATAGGATCCCAAAGGTGCAACATAGAGGTCAACTTCAGTGGAAAAGTTAGGTAGGTCAAGGACTGCCCCAAAAAGACACATACTCGCTGTATGAACATAGTTTGTACCACACTGTACAGTCCAAGATTTATCCATTTTTCTAGCTTTTCTTTTAAGTTTAGAAGCAAGTTTACTAGAAATGAAACATTCAGTAGCTCCTGTATAAAAAAGAATAGTGACAGGTATGCCAAATAACTTACCCGTAACTTCTATAAGTGTCACTTGCTTTTCAGCTTGCTTGTCTGCTACTACAACATGTATCTTATGCTGCTGATTACGATCATCCTTCTTCAAAGGGAACTGATTTGCGTAGTGGTCTTTGCCACAATTATAGCAGCCTCCTATAGGTCCCTTTTTAGGCTCAAAATTACTTCCAGCCTTAAAATTATCATGTTGTCCTCCATAGGGCTTCTACCCATTGTTATAATTTTTGGCAAAACTATCCCTTACATTTCCAGCAGGCTTATTCGCTATCGTTTTCTTACTATTATCCCCTAGAAACTTACTTCTGTTTCCAAAAATTTTCCATGGCCCCTTCTTGGGTGCAAGTGAAGTTGAAGAAGGGTTTACAATCTTCTTCCGCACTTCCTCTTTATGAGCAAAAATAGCCTTTAATTTCTGTTCTTGCCTTATGGCCTTTTCAACAACCCCTTCCATAGTGGTTGGGCTGTGAACATCGACCTCTCCTCCTATCACGGGATTTAGTCCCATGATAAATTTGCATATTCTGAACTTCTCGTCAGTTTGATATTGCGGTACGTACTTGAGGAGTTTCGTAAACCACTCCCAGTATTCAGTTACCATTAGCTTCCCTTGAGCTAAGTTCTGGAATTCTGTCATTTTCTGATCATAGAAAAGTTGTGGCAACCAACGTTGCCTAAAATATCCCTTAAATTGATCCCAAGTGATATTGGTCTCATCAATATTTAGCTGAGCTTTACGACTGTCCCACCACGAAGATGCTTCGTGGGAAAGCTGATAGGCTCCCCAAATAGCTTTGGTTTCCTCAGAGAAGTTTCTTATTGCAAAATAATTTTCCATTTCGCTGAGCCAGTTCTCAGCTCCATCTCCTAATGTGGTGCCATCATATTTAGGTGGACTTATCCTTTTTATATCATTAGTGAGTTTCGCTACCAACCTGGCATTTTTGTTTTCTGGTTGGACAAGTACATTTCCAGTGTTATTATCAACACCTACATTAGGGTTGTCCTCAGGAGGTAGCTGATTTTTGTTACCAGCTTCATCATCCTCCTCATTTCCCATTACTTGCTGTTCAAGTACAGCCAAACGATCTCTTGTGTCCAATATGGCAGTAAGGATCTCATCAAGCTTTTGGGTTGTTGCCACCCCTCCTTCAGGTGGAGCATTATTCGTAACATTCCCCCTTGTTCTAACCATTTTTTGTTACAAGAAAATTCAGGTTTTTATTAGATTATGGACACAATAGGTCCAAGAGCTGCAACCTTCAACTCTGATACCAAGATGTAACATTCCTTAATTTAGTACATTAGAACAAGAATTTTTTTTTTTTTGATAAGTGCTTCCTAATTCTAAATACATAATTTAGAACTCACAGATCAAAACAATCATTCTGATATCAGATAACCATATGCAGCTGTAATGACTCGGTATACCACCGATCTATTCATTCCATGACTCGGTAATCTACCAATCTATTCATGGGTATCATAGAGTTGGCATTTTTATTTTAACACCACACTCTTGCGGTTCTCTTCCCTAAAATGGGATTTCAGAATGCTTTGCCCAAGGAACCTATCTGAATAATTGTTACCATTATTCATCGACATCACGTCCCTTAGACTAGGTGACATAGGACAATGCAATCAGCAACTTGCGATACTTTGGCCAAAGATTTGAAACATATTGTTTATGTCTTGTATTCCTTGACGGCATACTCGTCAATCTGGGATACATCCTTCACCCCACTCTGATGTTATATACAATGTCTTATGCTAACTTCTGTCAGCCTCCCCTGTCCCAAGTCATTCACTCAGGAACAGATTAATAACATGTCAACGTTATAAGGATGCTCTCGAGGACTAGGGATAAGCTGACATACTGGGTCAACCCTAGTTATCCCTGTGTGTCAAGGTACCCTGAGTCTCCAAGGGCAGCCTCATAACATGACCATGTTCCTAACCAGGCCCATAGTAAAAACTTGTTCGAGTTTAAGGTGTAAATCTTAATGATCAATGCAAAGGGTGCTGCCATAAGTCACCTGCATTGTTGTATCCTCGAGAAGATCCTAATCTTCTTGAAGGTACAACCCTGCAGTTGACATGTGCCGACATCCTACAAAACCACCTCGGAAAGATCTACTTAACTTAAGGTGTTACTTACGTTGAGTTGCAATTATACTTTAAGACTCTCCTTTCTGGGTAGTTTTTTCCCAACCCCTGCATTCCTCACCTTTGAGTTTCCTTATTTATATAAGATCCATTTCACAGAGAGAAATGTAATAAGAATTGAGATCTCGTCAAGGAGTTCATTGACTCACATTAATCTTAATCAAAAAAATTGGCAGTAGCCCTATGCTATCTCATAAGGGTGCTAATTATACCCCTATAGTTTTATATCAGTTCTCAAAACTGAAATATATATCTTACTCATCGTTTTTAAGGTATAGTGATTTAAAATCATCAGTTGTATTGACTTAGATCATGGATTGGGAGTATTAGATTACCCTTACTATTTCAACTACCTATAAAGGTGTAGTTTAACCTTAACTTCCCGTAAATAGTGGACTAATTATTATAATTTAGCCATATTCAAAACATAAAAGAATTACTAATCATTTACAAGTATTCAGTCACATAATCATTACAAGGCCTACTTAGAGAATCCAAATATCTCCAAGGTATACAATAGTAAAAATGCACTTAAAAGAAATCGAATCAAAGAGGATCAAGCCATCACAATACAAATGCAACCACATACTAACAATCCCCTCATTTCATTTATTTCTAAGCCAAACAATTACAATCTATGCATTGAACATATTTGATACAATACTCAACAACAAAAGAACAACTTTCTTCATATAGTACAATTAGAGAAATCAAGTTAGAATTCATCATAAAACCAAATCAAGCAATCTGAGTATCATATCAGATTTGCGTGCCTTTACCACTTACGACAACCATCTGCAAAAATTGCCAACACGGGTTAGTTCGGTGAACTGAGCATGATAAGCACTAATTCTTAAAACAATTGCATTCTACCAATTGCTCTCATTAAACAACCTGTTTAAATGACATCATTTCTTTAAATACTTAACATAAATCAGACTAATCATCATTCTGTAATTCTAACATGACTTTTAACGCATGACTCATATTATAGTTACCAATTAATCCTAAATACCCTTCAGATGATTCATCATATATATTAGAGACTGAGGAAAACAAAATGAATCCAAAACATCCATCCATCTGAATCACAAGGACAGCAATAATCCAACAAATTATTCCATTCAAAAATGAATATCCTATCAATTCATGTATCCAATAGGTATGTTTTTTTTTAACAATTCCTCAAAGGAAGATTATAACTTTCATCAAGTACAACTGACGAGATTCCTTGAAAAACATTACATTATTTCAATGGTATTGACAAATACACTACTTTACTGCAATATATTTTTTTACCAGTCTCTCCCTACAGTTTAACAGTCTTCCCTTCTTAAGCCAGTACTATAGAGTTCACATAAGGAATACAAAAGAAGAAAGCACTCAAAGTTTCTAGACAAGGAGAGAATATTTTATTATTCCTACAGTTATATATATCAACATATACTTTACAGCTGAGGAGAAAGAAACAGAGACATTCAAATTTCCATTCCAATCATATTCAGGACCGTACTGACTTCTCAAGAATAATGCAATTACATTATACGCATGAGACTAAATCAGTCGAGATAACAAGAAGAAACTACAGTTTCATCTAAATTAAATAATGAAAATCACCCATAGCTATTAAACAATACAAGAGCTCTCGCGACAAACAGTAATAAATAATCCAACCATAATAGGCTCAAAAAATCTTTCCATATCATTCATCAAACATGAAAATACCCAATGCCATCACCTAACATGGCACAGCTAAGAACTCTTTATCTCAGTCAAACACGAGACTAGATAACACTATAAACAGATGGCGTATCCATATGTAAACACAACGACATTCCCACTGAGTCGAAACACATACATACACAGCAACATTCAACTGAGTCTAATCCCTATGAATATACAGCAAGGACTTATATCAGAAGCCAATTTCATAATATAAGCTCAACAAAGTTTTAACCGAAGTCACCTCCATAACATAAGCTCAGCAAGGTTTAACCGAAGTCGAGCTAAAACGAAAATACAGCAGGGACTCAAACAGAGTCGAGTTTGTAATGTAACCCAGCACACATTTCCATAGAATTGAACTGAATATAAACACAACAGGGTAAGTGCAGGAAGTTGATGGACAAATATAGGGTCATCCGTGGACATCATATTGCAAATAACAACATAATATCAACTTGTAGGGATTATTAGCAATACATACACTCAAAATTAGACAAAATTATATTAATATGAATCATAGCATCTGGAATATAGTGTCTAAAATACTAATTTTGTAAAAAATTGACAAGATTAGCTATATTAAACACTCAAAATTCAATGACTTGGTTTTTTTTTTTTTTAAACGCCGATAAGATTATAGTCTGTTTGCCCACAATTTGGATGACCAAAAATTGAAATATATTTTTTTCCTTTGGTGAGAAGTTATATGCCACGATCTATCTTGGGATGGATTTTATTTTGTATTTTTTTGAGTAATATTTTATTTTTTATGATTTTTTCCGTGAAAGTGGTATGAAAACATAAAGAAAACAGAGCACTTTCCGTTTGCCTGCCATAACTTCATCAAAAAATATTGAAATCAAATAATTTTTTTTTTGAACATGTATATAATTTCACCACGGTTAGGATGGTATAAATTTTATCACATTCTGATAAGTGAAACAAATTTTGTAGTGTTAAACGTAGACATAAACATTCACAGGAAAAAGTGTCTTAAAGACCTACTATTAGTAAAAAATTATAAAATGATATTTATCCTCTTCTATTCACTTTAAAATCAGTATTTATACAAAGCTAATAGTCTCCCCTACGCAATGGTACCATTTTTATGACATAGTTTTTACTTTTCAGCATGGTTCAAGTCCATAGAAGACTAAATTTGATGTTTTGTTGTTTTTAATGTAAAATTCAGGAGTTGATGTCCACTTAATTGTCCCCCAACTTGGTGCACTTACCCAACAACATTAAGAAAGAGTCGAATCAATATGCATGCACAGCGAGGACTTAAATCAGAAGTCGAGCCAACACGCAACACATCAAGGACTTCATCAGGAGTCGTGTTCACATGGGAATACTGCAAGGACGCCAACAGAGTCATATCCAACCAGTACTCACAACCAGGGTTTTGATTGAAGTTGAATTCATACGACAACAATTCAAGTACTCCAACAGAGTCAATACCAATATGTAATCACAATAAAGCTCCTACAGAAGTTGAAAACATAAGATACATTTCAAGGACTCCAACAGAGTCAATACCAATATTTAATCACAACAAAGCTTCTACAGAAGTCAAAAACATAAGATACGTTTCAAGGACTCCAACAGAGTCAATACCAATATGTAATCACAACAAAGCTTCTACAGAAGTAGAAAACATAAGATACATTTCAAGGACTCCAACAGAGTCAATACCAATATGTAATCACAACAAAGCTTCTACAGAAGTCGAAAACATAAGATACAATTCAAGGACTCCAACAGAGTCATTTTCATAAATAATCCTTGCAAACCTTCAACGGTGTCTAACCAAAATTGAAAACATAGTAAGGACTTCAACAGAAGTCATGTTCAAGTAAAACAATCACAGCAAGCATTCTAATCAAAAGAAATTTTAAGTAAACCCAGCAAGATTCAACAACATGATAACACACCCGCATCTTCAGCCGAAAATGAATCCAAAAAGAAGAAATAAATATAGTAGACATTTCAACAGAGTCTTCGCATAACCAGAGATTCCTAAATCCACAAGAAAAGAAGAACCAATACATTACTTCAAACCAACTGTACTAAAATCACCTGAACAAAGTTGTTTTAATGAAAGCATTTGAAGGAAAGCAATATTTTTAAAAGTTAGGGCCTATCATACCTGATTGTGTCGCTTAAAAATCTGAAGAAGACCTCTGAATGAGATTGCGCCTTCTCTTCTTCTTCCACAATAGATTAAACAACAATAAATTGTTACCTTCATGCCTTATAAATTTTCTCCGACAGAGAAAAGAGCTAGATATTCTCAAATTTTCCATGCAACACAGAGTAGACTAGTTCAAAGAACCAGTGATCAAGTAGAGAAAAACGGAACGCATGGAAAACCAAAATACCAACCAATTTTCCATTTGCATGCCTTCCCAAGCAATCGGCGCTTAGGAACCGAAGTTCATCAATTACATTAATTCCTAAATTCCCGCCTATTCTCCATTGCCACCGACTGCCAAAGTTGGAGATTGCCAAATGAAAACAAACAACCATTCCCAAATTTGGTAATGCTGCCACGTCAGGTCACAATAGCCGTTAGCAACCTCCACCAAATCCCAAGTCCTTCATCCTTATCCACCTCATAAATTCCATGGAAACCACCGCCCATGACTCACACCCCTTCATAGGTCCCCTTCCATTCATTATCATTAGTTAAGATAGGTTAGAAACATAGCTTAGATCATAAGGTAAGACATTAGTCTTACTTCCATAGTGCTAGGTGTAGCTAAGCTTAGGAGCATTAAGCTTATAGTTTTAGGGCTAGGTTAGATTAGTAATAATTCAACCAATAGGTTATAGTTTAGGTTAAGGTTATTAACCTTAACGAATCCAGTCTAGGTCTCCCAAGTAGGACCGATCAGTATTAGAACCAAACAGGGCATAGTTTTCCTGTAATCGATTCTATCCGGCATTGCAAATTAAGCTTGCAGTATACACCAGAATTTCTTACCTAACTCAAGGTCTAAGCCCTCCTGATATTATGATATCTGGAACCAAATTCATTTAACACGTTCAGCCTGAGTTAAACTCCAGAATTTCTCATTCAACTCATTCAAACCTTGCAACTTTCGTAAGCTCAATAATTTTTGTTCATCCTGAATAAACTTAAAACATCTCTTGGATCAATGTAACTGATCCAATGCTGAGTCATAAGGATGGATAAATCCACAATTCATCCTGAAATTAAATTGAACTCAGGTACTAAAAAATGAAAGAAATAAAAGAGTCCAAGCATATTCTGACTTAGTCAAAGATCTTCAAGAGAAAAGAAGATACAATCCATATCAAGCATGACTTCACAATCAAGGAAACACATCCTTATACCGAAGAAATCATATATCAGCACTTGAATACTCAAGAGGAAGTAACAATAATTTAGGGTGTTACAAGAGGAGACATGGAAGCATTCTAATGCTAGGAAGCATTCTGAAACTTTCTATAGCCTTATCATTCCACGGACCTTGAGTCCATAGAATAAACTCAGTTTCATAAAGGCATTAGGTTCAAGCTCAGTTTAAAGGTCCTATGTACATGTGGAAGAAGGATAGATGGGAAAAACGGTACAGATCAAAGGCTAAGAGGTGTATATGTCTCATCATTCTAGTGATCTTTAAGTAATTTTGGTTTTGTGTAGTCCAAGTCCATGGAATGGATTTTATTTCATAAAGCTTTGAGTTCATACCACACTTTGAAATCTGAATGGTAAATGGAGATTTTTCATTTATCTATACTTCACACCTTGACAAAATATGAATTGCAAGAAACATTGAGCTTTCTCATTGGTTCAATTTTTTCACTTTGGAAAATTCCTTATTGATAAAATAAAATTGCTAAGTATTTTAGATCGATTTAATTGATTTATGCTTCACATTATGACAAGGCCAAAATTTATAAGTATTGTGGAACTTTCTGAGTGGTTTATTCTTTGTATTCTGACAAAGCTGAAAACACAAAGGAGCATGGAGAGTTTTCATTAGCTCATGCTTCACTAGATTTAGCTAAAAATGGTGAATAATATGACAATGCAAAGAGCATGGAGCTTTCCAATTGCCTCAAGTTTCAAAAGGATTAATTAGGGTATTCTAAAATTATTAATTGTGAAGTAAATGTGGAGTTTTTTCATTGGATCATGTTTCAAGATGGCTAATACAAGTAAAAAAAAGGCTTGACACTGTGAAAATAATGTGTAGATTTTTCATTGGCTCATATTTTGTAGTAGCCAGTACAAATAATAGAAAAATCTAAATTATGAAGAAAACATGGAGATTTTTAATTGATTCACTTTTTATGACGATGAATCAAGTAAAATAACAATTTAAGGAAGGTGGATGATGCAGCCTAGAATTCACCAGATGACACCCTAGACACGCTGGTACATCACTTAGCCGAGACTAAGTGTTCACTTGAAGTGCACAAAGGTACCAACTCCCTCTTTAGGGTTGTTGTAATAGAATGTTAACATGATGAAGACTTAAAACATATAGATCCATAACTAATATATCATTGTACTGTGCATGACAGATCTATATCTAGGAAAGAATAGGTTTGAAAAATAATCATGATAGAAATAATAACATGCACTACCCATTTACACACAGGACTAACACTTAGGTTTAGTCAATATCTTCCATCTCTTAATTATCACAATAACATAAAATCTTCTTACAATACTGTAAATCTATGTTGATGCGTGCATGGATCTAATATGGTAATCTAGAAAACATGCACACTATGTTATCTATCTCTCTATATTCATCGTCTCCATACCAGGTAATTCACTACATATATAGGGTGGGGACTTTCCCTTCACCACTTATCTATTCAAAAAATAGGCCGCATGCTATTAATAGCCATGCGTCATTTTCATACATAGCCACACATGCAAGTGTGTTATCTATAGACTACTGATAGTTAACTGAGGTGACAATCCTATTCTTAGATTGTCTCCATGTAAAATCACTCTGAATCCGGTCCTCTAGAAATAGACAATGTGTGACGCACACGTGTCTGTATCGTTGGTGTGTTTTACACGCTATCTTTTAAAAAATAGATATTCATGCCCAAAAATGGCTAAGTCCTGAATGCTGACTTGTCCTACACGTGTGGGTTCTTCCTATCCCTTCACGCCCTTGAACCTAGCCTATTTTCCTACACGTACTTCTTATGTGAGTTCTTTCAAGTATTCTCTCATTAAAATTACCCCTCACTAATCTCATTGTCACCCCGACAATGGGTATCTCAAAATAAATTGTTGAATAGAAAGAATCAAAAATAATTTGAATGAATAAAGAATGATTTTATTTGGTAGCCTCATCTATCTCATATTGAAGGATCAAATATGGATACTATTCTTTTATTTTGGCCACTAAGGCTTGCCACTCGGTGAGATCCTTCTCTACTTTCTCTGGAATGTCCAAAATGATGGACTCAAGCTCATCCTTCACAATTTCCCCTTTTTCATTCTGTAAGACCAACATAATGCTAGACATTGCAGTCATCCTTCCCTCTAGTACATCCATTTTCTATGAGACGAGTTTCCCAAGCTCATTTAATCTTTCCTTGTGCGTCTTTTGTGTTATCGCCAAGGCCTCACGCTTTTGTTTTACAATAGTTAAAATTTATGCGTGGCCCAAGGTATCATCCCTCATAGCCTTCTAGACTTCATTATCTTCTTCTAGAGTCTTTACCTTGATCAACGCCTTTGGAGCTGTGCATATATTTAAGGCACGATCCACTTTTGTCAATTCTTCTTAAAGCGCTTCCAGCATTCCGTCGTATGATGAAAGCTTTCTGACTACTATAGCCTTTTCCCTTTCTACCTCTTGTGTTACATCCTTTAGGGCTAGCATACATAGAGGTTCATCTTCAAGCACTAGGTCTACTATTGTACTTACATAGTGTATTGTCAAAGGAAATGTCTTTGGTACCTTTGGTTCTAGGTATGGCCTAGCCTTCAAGACAATATCACCAATTTCCTCTGCGAGGCTTAAAAATACAACATTTTTCTTTTGTTCCAAGTCTCTTTCCTATGTTAGGCATGCTATTTCCCCATCCTTGGTTTTAATCTCTTTCTTGAGTCCCCTAATTGTGGCGGCATTATCCCTGTTGCGCCTTGCCACTTCTATTGATACTTTGACCAATGCGTTGCTCACCTATTCATCTGACATGATAGTAGGATTTACTATCATATGTATAGCTTGGGGTGCCTTCTTCATCCATATCTACATGCATGAATCCTTACATAAATCAAATTCGGACTCATCCATGTGGGTGTGTATTAACCATGATAGTTTCTTTTGAGTGCGCATGCTCGACATATCCTCATCCATTAGCTCCCAGCTGAATAAATCCTTCTATGCTATCGTGCTCTGGAAGTAGGCGTAGAAAATATTTCATGTGTCCTTAGCATATCCAATGAGTGGTTCACTTTTTTCTCCCCTAATTCTCTTTGTCCATGGCCCTTTTAGAACTTGAGCTTCAAGGTTAGGAGTTTGCATAGTATCTTGAGTAGTCTCATGTGTGGTTTCAGATGTTTCCTTCTCTCCTTCTTTGTCTTTCATCTCTTCATCTTTTGGCTATTCTTCTTACTCAAGTGGAGTAGGATATCCTGGTGTGCTCTCCTCCAATCCTTCACCCTCTTCATCTAACTTCAACTTCCTTCTCATTTTTAGCTTAGTGGACTCCTTGTGCGGAGAGAGAAGAGGTGATCTCATTACCATTTGTGCGGTTCCACCTTGATTCCTTATGCATCTAAATACTTTCTTGAACCTGTTCTCTTCCTGTTCTAACCCCATATCATCTTCTTCATCGTGTCCCTGTGGTGGAGTAGTGGCGCATTATGATTCCTTCCTATCTAAAGGTTTCCTTCTTCTATACTCAAATCCACCACTATCTTCACGCTCTTCTTCTTCATCTTCTATGTCAATGGCTTCTGTGGGATTTGGTACCAAAATGTTCTCCATTGTATCTTGACCCTTCGACGGCCCTGGGAGCGAAAACTCATTCTCCACGTACTTATTGTTTTCTATTTTGGGCTTCAACTAAAGGTACACTAGTGCTGCCCAAATATATTTGACATCTAGACTCATGGGCTTAATGCTCAATACTTTTGAAATGAGCCTCTTGATATACGTGCTTCACCATGGATACACATATTTCTTTACCAAGGTGTGGTAGTCACAATCTACCTTCTTTACATTGAAGGCCAGGCGGCACATGTCTTTGAATCTATGGACTGATGTTTGAAAGTACCTTGTTGTGAAATTGTATGGAAATTTGCACCAAGGGCTCCAGGATCCATCTTTCATTGGGAAGTGCATGATGCAAAAAATTTGATATATAGAAAAATGGACTTGTTTCCCTATTATCGAAGGTAGGTCCTCCGTGATGCACCATTCTTCTTCAAAGGCTATGTGGAGCCTGTCGTATCATTTCTCTACTATTTTCTTAACATCATCTATCATGGACCCTTTACATAGGTACTTGTTTAACCTTTCAGCTGGTGAATTATTCTCCATGGGTTATTCCGATATCTTCTCCTTCAGTCTGTCTGGTACTCCAATCTCCATGAATACCAGTGATAATAGAACAGTTCTAAAGCTGATTTTTCCTCCCATGAGCACTTCCTCACCTATCTGTTTTGCAATATAACATGTAATATTATAGACTACTCCTTCTGACATTCGCTTTGTAACATGCAGCCACATAGTGTTCACTTATGACCACCTCTCTTAGTCATTTGACTTTATAACAAGATGTTTTGTTGCTTGTACAACCAAAAAAATTATTTAGTTTATCAATGTCCATACCATGCGGACCATTCAAGTATCCAAACTCCTTCCTACTTTATAGAATCAAGACCTTATCTATTAGGTCATTATTTATATCCTCTCCTGTGGCGTCAAACCTATCACTATGGAGATCAATGTGGATGAGATTCTAACTCCATGTCCTACAAAGTAGAAAATGTCCTCATGTACTATGCTCATAAGCCGATGGTATAAAGGTTCATACTTCCTGAAATATGGAAGCTCGTATAATTGGTAGATTCCAATTCTTTTCATAATTTTCTCACATGCATCATCATAAATTGGCATGTCATCTGCCATATGTTTGTCTATCTTTGTGTTGAGTAGGGTATCAAGTTCCTTTTTGTTCTCTATGGTCCTGTGGTTATACTCACTCACATTACTTTTTCTTATATACGAATCCCACTCCTGGCTGACTATGACGCCCTCTATATATTGCATTTATGAAAAGTTACTTTTAGGTGATATCTCTTCCTCCTCTATAACTACCTTTTTCTTTCCCTTTGTTCCCAGTTTAGTTGTTTTCTCGGGTGCCATTTTTACCTTGCAATCCTCTTGTAGACACTTTCCTCTTCAACTCTCTAATGCCCAACTAAAAACCTAGCTCAAGTTAGCATTCCCTAGGTGAAATTTCATGCCCTAGCTCCTTTGTGTCTTCTTGCTTCGCTCAAACCCTTCACCACCAGGGACATAAGCTTTTTCTACTCATAGAACTACTTGTCACACTTGGTTTCACACCCTTCATACCTTAAATCTATTACTCAGCTCTTCGTACTTATCTCTTTCTCAAATAATCTTAATCATAATGGTAAACATGAACTCACATCCCGTCCTTATATAGATTTTCAAATTTTAATGCATTTGTTGCTTCTCCACCTACCAAATATCATCTCATTTATCAACCAAATTTGTTGTTTTCATGTGGTACATATTTGTGCCCCATCTATAACCTTATAGAATGCCTTCCTACCCTCTGCTAATAGGATTCTCTTCAGTATGTGCCCATGCACCCAAGTACCTCGACACTGTACCTTATCCTGGTAGTTATCATGGCCTCTGCTTACCTCACATTATATTTTTTTCATTCATCTCCATCCTTGGTCACTTTTGAGAAGCAATATTTTTACTTTGACAAGCATCCATAACAACTTATTCCTTTCCACCTTTCAGTTCCACTACTCTTATACCTTGATATCAATAACCACACCCCACACTAAAAATATGTGCATTCCACTGCACATCAACATGCTCCATATTGTAGTTAGCTTCATGCATGTAAGTGCGCTTATTACATAAGAAAAAAAACTAAAGAGACAAAGCATATATACAATGAAGGAAATATAGAATGGAAACCTAATATAATTCGCAATACTACCTTATTACAAATGTCAAGAAGACTTATTTATAGTATTGCTTCAGCCTACTCCCGTTAAATTAATCGGGTAACCGTGTTCCATCAAGTGCTTATAAATGGAAAGCACATGTTTCAAGGATGTAAGTGATAACATATGGCCCTAACCAATGTACCTTAAGTTTTCCTGGATGGTGTAAGAACTTAGAGTCATAGAGAAGTACCATTTCTCCAATCTCAAACTTCTTATCCCTTATGTTTCTGTCATGTCATGCTTTCTTCCTAGCCTTTTCTTGCTTCTGACTCCATTGTGCTATGGCTCATCACTCATCTAGCTGAATCATCTTCTCCATATTCTCTTCTAAATATTTCTCGTCAGCTAGACCTCTGGCGCATGTAATGCGCAAATAAGGTAACATAAATTCTATAGGGAGAAATTCTTCTGTGCCAAACACCAACTGAAAAGGTGTGGATTTGTTCAATATCTTATAAGTTATTCTATATGCCCAAAGAACACCTAACACTTTATCATCCCAATCCTTTCTTCCAACATCATAATTTTTTTTCAATGCCTGGCTCAAAATCTTGTTGAAATCCTCAGTAGTTCCATTTTTGTGAGGATGATAGGGTGTAGTATTATGGGGTGCAGCCATAAACTCATCAATTAGGATCATGATTGTCTCATTAAAAAAGTGTGTACCCCTATCACTTGTCAAGATTAAAGGACATCTATATCTTGTAAGAACATTCTGACATAGAAACTTAGTTGTTGTAGCTGCTATACAGTCCTTCATAGGTGCTGCTTCTACCCACCTTATGAGATAATCTATACAAGTAATGATATAGTGTGACCCATTCCTATGCGTAAATGGAGAAATACATCCTACAAAATTTATGGCCATTTCTCAAATGGTTTGGCACTAGTAATAGGTCTTAGAGGCATCTCATTTCTTCACCATGGTTTACCTAGATGCTAACACTGGTCACGCACTTTGCAATATGCTTTATGTTGGTAACCAAATTTATTCTCCTTTTCAGTCTGAGCAGCATTAGAAATATGGCATGAAGCTTGAAGGTATATAGATCTTGATGTATGTCATTTTGTAGCTAGGGATATGATCTAACTAGCACTCAGATTTGTGGAGAGATGCATAACACTTTGAAAGGATTTTGATCTAATCCTCACTATTTTAGGTTGTGCCTTTCAACCAAGGTAAGAGAACCTATATTGTAACCTTTGTTTTGTGAAGTAGGTGGAGATATCCTTATACTGTGCATATTGTATGGAGATGGACTTGGGAAAACATGATAAATTTTCCATTATTAAAATTCAACAGAGTTGTCACTACTAAATGATGGAAATGCTTTGAAGACAAGGCTGAGGCTGCTAGAGACATGGTATGATCCTGATTTGCTTTGTGCATTTTTGTAAATGGATTGTGTTCTTTTGTTGACACACAATGTAACATAGGGGTAGTATGGTGTAGGATTAGTTGTTCTGAATGAATTTTTGGTGCGAGATTTTAGACAAGACTAACCAAAATTTTCTAGATTCTTTGAGGACCTTTGCAAAAAAATTGTAACACCTAAATAATAGAATGCTTCAAAGGGGTTAAGGTACTCCTTCAACTAGGACATGTGCACCAAATGGAGGCCTAGATCTGCACTCTTCCACACAATATTTGAAAACCTGCCACAAAATATTGAAGTGGATGAACCAACAAAGTATCTAGAAATATATATTTTATCATGAACTAAAATGCACCCAAAGGTTTACAAACAATCTCAGAATTCAAGGAAGGTAAAGTGATTTTAAATCTGTATATCTCTTTATCAAATGAAATCTCTTATAAATGTGACACTGCAAATGCCACTAAACTATCAACAATAAATGATACCATGTATTATCAAGAGATATTTTAAACAAAAGACTACAACAAGACCAAGAAACACAAATTGAAAACATTCTAGAACATAAGTGCATGCAAATTTTTCCAAGAGACAACACAGAATAATCCAGAATGACCAAATTTATCAGCAGGGGAATGTTATAAGAACAATCTCAGATATTTTTGATGGCTTTACAACTGAAACCAACTCAACATGATACAAATCTAATGCAAAAACGAATTAGAAATGGTTCTTAGGTAGTTTCTCAGAGAATGGGCTTCTTTCTAAATTTTCTCGTGAAATTCCAAGTTTCTCCAACCTTTTGCATGTCTCAAAACATGCATTATATAAATTTCAATTACATTTGATCCTTCTTTCCCAAGAAAATAATATGCCCAACATCAAGTTTGTTACAAAATTCCAACATGATCCGTAGATAGGGACATTTAACAAATTTGCAACAAAAGTTGTCAAGTGTTTCTAAAATGGAAAATAATTACAAATCATTCATCATTATCCATTGTGGAGGCACATTTTTCATTGTCTAAGCATGCATACCACTTTCATTTGATCATTTCATCCTTATTATTCCAAAATTTTATTTTACAACTTTATAATTTGATATTTCACATTTTGCACAGGCCTGAGTAAAACATTATTTCAAAAACACATCAAATCTACAAATTAATACCTAAAACCACTTGCATTGATCTTTGCAGGCACAAAGGAAACAAATTCACCAAATATTTGATGAAAAATCATGGAAAATTCACATCTCAAAGATTCCTAGAGAAAAAATGGCGGCCAAAAATGAAAATGTATAGTTACCCTTGATCTGCTCTTTCTCCTTCAATCTAGGCCCTCCATGTGTCAAAATATGATTGGGCATGAATTCGAGCTCACTTTTTGACTTTTAACACTTTTGAAAAAATGGAAAAAATTGACCTTTTTCTCCGCCCCTCCGCCCTTGAAATTTTGTGATGACATGTGGCATATGGTGGGTCCCATTGGGATTGCGGTTCAATTTTACACATTTTGACCCTTTTTTGGATTTCAGAAAAAATCACTTTTTTCCCTGCGGGCCCACACCTCTGCCTTTTTCCTTGACACATGTCATTCTCTCTATCACTAAAAATCCATGGGCTTATTACATGTTTTAACAAAAAAAATTCACCGAGGGAAAATTTTCTCATTTCTCCCCGCAGGCCCACACCTCCAATTCCATCCTCGCCACATGTCATGTTCTGATTTGTCATGGAGCCACACCTCAAATATTCCATTATAAGTCCTTTTTGTAAAAGGGAAAAAAAATCCCTTTTACCTCTACCAGCCTGTTGACTTGCTCTGCCTTCACCACGTGTCCCCCTGTGGCTTCATTCAGACCTGTGGCTTAATTCTTTGTTCTAAGTCTTTTTGACCAAAAGGGAAAAAATTCCCCTTTTCCTCCACGGCCCACACTTCCCCACTCTTCCACTGTGCTACCACGTGTCCACCCCCTACTCCATTGCGGACCCGTGAGATTTTCCACAACTTTTCTCCCTTTTCACCAAAAAAAAGGAAAAAAATGCCCAACTCTTCCACCAGTCTGCACTTCCTTCTGACCCCGCCTTGCCATGTGCCCACCTCTGATTGGCTTGGTGGAAATGTGGGCCTTTCTTTACCATTTTTTCCCTTCACCAAAAAAGGAAAAAAGTTCCTAAGGTTTCCGCCCACCATCCATCCCACCTTTTCATGTGAGCGTGACACGTGTCCTTCCTCTAGGACCTACGGGGTTGCGGGGGAATGTTGCAAAATTTTCCAAAACCAAAAAATGTTAAGTTTTTATAGAAAACCCATTGAATCTTGACCAAAAAAAAGTGGCCATGTATGAGGGGAGGCCTGAGCTTAATTTTGATGGGCAAACGACACCCGTACGACCATAAAAAAACACAGAATTTGCCCTTGACCTCCAAAATCAATTTTTTCTTCATGGGTGAGGGATTTTTTGGTCAAAAAACAAGCAGAAATTGATTTTATGCAAGTTTCAACCATGGGGATAGATATTTTGAGGGAAAAGAGAAAAAAATGAGCTACTACGAGCTCCATAGGCTAGGAAAAATTAAAAAATGATAGAGGCCCGTGGATTTGGAAATTTAGGGCACAATCTAAGGCACACATGTATTTTTCTTTCAAAGTGGGGAAAAATAATAAGTTTTTGAGCCTTTGAAAGCATTCAATCTAGAGAAAAAAAATTTTAGGCCACCAAGTTTGAATAAAAATATTTTAGAGCACGTACAACAAAGGGGAAAGATGGGAAAGTAACAGAGGATCAAAATGGACACCAACATCGGCTCCTACTTGGGGATGGGAATTCCTAGTGAGTGCCACAAGAAAAACGTAGACCAAGTGCCAAAATAATCCATTTAGTGAAGGATTCATGAGCCAAAATCACCAAAAACTAGCTGAGAAGCCGATAAAAATGGCTTCCACACCAAGGCAAACCATAAACCGACAAAACACCAAAAACAAAGCAAAAAACCAAACACTATACACTGTACAAGTGGTGCATACCTCAAATTTGGGGATTAATCTAAGAAATGCTTCATATGCCTTGCCATTAATAGGTAATTCAAGAATTTTCCCATCTAATTATTTGAGAAAAAAGGTATTCTCACCAATTATGATATCAATGGAGTAAGGGCCCATCCATAATGCATCAAATTTTCCATGTTTTCCCTTATCTTCATTTCTGTTGTCCCATAACAAAACTGGATCTCCAATATTGAATGCCCTAGGAGTGACTTTCTTGTCAAACAATCTTTTTCAACTTCTCTCTAAATCTGACATGCCTCTGGTGGGATGCCCTTCTCTCTTCATCTAGCTCCATAATCTGATTAATCCTTGCTTCATATGGACTGACCTCTTGATCCTCAAGCTATTGAACAAACTAAAATGAAGATAACTGTAGATGTAAGGCTAGTAGAGTTTGAGTTCCATACACCAACTCAAATGGGCTCTTACCAGTAGCTCTCTTGGTAGTGATTCTATCAGCCCAAATTGTAAATTTCAGTTGTTCACCCCATTTTCTCTTGTTCAACTCCAAGTTCCTCCTAATGATCTTCAATAAGTTCTTATTGTTAGACTCAGCTTGTCCATTCCCTTGGGGGTTATATTTTGAAGCATAAGTCAGATTGGCTCCATACTCCTTGCACATTACCATCAAAGGTTTAGCTCTGAAACACATGGCATTATCAGCAACAAGCTTGACTGGCACACTAAATCTACATATGATATTATTCAACAAGAAGTCCATAACAACTTGGTGTGTTTCTTTCTTGGTGGGGATTGCCTCTACCCATTTGGTAAAGTAATTTGTGGCTACAAGGATCCATTTATGTCCAACACTAGAAGAATCTGAAATCTCACTAATGAATTACATCCCCCACTATTTGAAAGGAGCTTCAATTGATACATGATGCAAAGGAAGGGAGCCTGAAGATTTCATTCTTCCAGAGAAATGTTGGTAGCTTTCACATTTTCTAATCATCATGATTGTATCTTTGAAGAGAGTAGGCCACCAATAACCAGCTCTCAAAACCTTGTGTGCTTTAACCCTTCTAGCAAAGTGTCCTCCACAAACTCCCCCATGGAAATCAGAAATTACTTTGGGAGCTTCATCTTCAGTTATACATTTCAAGAGGGAACCTTCAGGGTTCTTCCAAGATAGCCCAAAGTCAGTGATGATGTATTTTTGAGAATTCAAATTGAGGGCTCTTTTCTAATTTTTATTTAAATGATCAGGACAACATAGGTGTTTGAGGTAAAAGATTATATCCTTGTAGCATTCAAAACTTACCAATTTCCCAAGAACATCTATCCTTTCTTCTTGTACTTCATTCACTTCCACAGTTTGCAAGTTTCTCTCAGCCATGAGCTTAGTAAGACCCAAACCTCTTACCAACTTTGTGGTTTGGATGTCCATATCATACTCTTGTAGTTTTTTCACCCATCTACATCTTTTACTTGAGACCTCCATCTCTGATAAGATGTCTTTTACCATGGTGTGGGGAACATAAGCAACAACTTTTAAACTTAGGATATAAGTCCTGAAAACCTTTGTTTCTTTCACCGAGGTAAATGCTTATTTTTCCATGATTGTGTACTTTAACTCAATAGCTTGTAAAGCCTTGCTAAAGAAGGAAATAGGCATGTCAACCCCATCTTCATTCTTTTGGAGAAAAATAGATGCAATAGTATTTTCAGAAGCAAAGGAGAAGATTTGGAAAGGACTTTTGTAATTCAGGGCTGTCAAGATAGGTGAATGTTTAAGTGCCTCTTTGATTCCTTCAAAATCCTAAATAACAGCCTCCTCCGATTTGATAACTTGATCTTTATTTAACATGCATGTGATAGGAAGAGTCAACTCAGTAAAATTGGACACAAACCTTCTAATGAAATTGATCTTCCCAAAGAAAGATTGGATGCCCTTCTTCGTTCTTGGAATTGGCACCCTACTGCTTGCTTCAACTCTCTTTAGATCAATCATGACACCAGCCTTTGAAACAATATGACCAAGTAGCTTGGAATTTTACACCCCAAATTGACACTTCTTTGGATTGAGATAGATTCCAAATTCTCTACATCTAGTCAACATTCTTTCCAAATGCTACAAGTGATCTTTTCTGCTCCTTGAAAACACAGTCACATCATCCTGATAAACTTCAATGAAGTCATTTATATAACCAGAAAAAGCAACATCCATTGCTCTTTGGAAGGTATCTCTAGCATTCATGAGACCAAAAGGCATTATCACATAAATATATGTTCCCCAAGGAGTGGTAAAGGTAGTTTTAAATCTTTTTGACTCCTTGACAACAACCTGATTGTAGCCAGAGAAATCATCCAAGGTGGAAAACAATTCAGATCCAGTCACTAACTTCAACATGTTCTCCATGTTTGGAAAAGGATAATTGTCTTTCAATGAATCTCTATTCATATTTTTGAAGTCTACACAAATTTTGATATCTCCATTCTTCTTTCTGACTAGCACAAGATTTACAACCCAAGATGAATACCTCGTGGGTTGAATGATCCCTCCCTCCTTCAGTTTCTTCAATTCATCTTGCATTTTCATAGAGAGGAGTGGATTAATTTTCCTTTCCTTATATTTCAATGGTTTGAAATTTTTGTCAAGAGGGATCTCATGCTGAAACAAGTCCTCTCTATATGCTTTCAGCTCTAAATATGACCATGCAAGGTAGTCTTGATATTGTTTCAACAATTGAAGATAGAACTGTTTTTCTTCCTTGCTTAAACTACTGCCCAACCAAACTATCCTTGAATTTTCCTTTGTTCCCAAGTCATACTCTTCCACATCTCTTGAGGAAGATATGCTTCTATTGATGATGTAATCAGCATTGCTAAAATTTGACTCAAGAGCAACAAGACCTCTAGGAATTGTGTTAGTTTTCAATTGGATAATATATTTTCCAAACAAAGTCTGTCTTCCTTTAGTCATAACATTGATTCCCAATCAATATGCTGATCTACAAGCTCACCTTGATTTTGTAAAATCCTTTACACTTGAGCATCATCATTAAACAATTGCAAATGTTTGATGTTGTCAGGGACGGCTGGCCTAGTTAACACTTCAACATTGTACTCACAATAAGGTGAAATGGTACAAACCCCAAATCTTGACCCCAAGACTACCAACTTGTCAGTAGCAGCATTCAAACTTCTGTCATGGTGCACAATATTGAAGGAATCAAACATCTCAATTAGATCCCAAACTACAAGCTTATAATGTTTCATCTGCTGATTTTTTGTATCATACAGTTTTCTTATTTGTTTGACAACTAGCTCTGAATATCCCTTTACAATGATGTCCTTGACACCATTCTTCCATACAATTCTCAGACCTAACAACAAGGCTTCATACTCAATAATTTTTTTACTACATTCAAAATTAATCTTGAAGGAAGAAACAAATTCTTCCAAGCTAGGAGAAATCAAAATTACACCAGCACCATTTCCAAATTTGGAGCAAGCTACATCAAATAGAAAGGTCCAAGGAGAACATACATGTTCAAGGAACTTTGACTAATCCATTTTGTGTTCTTTACCATCAGAAAAACCAATAAAATTATTAACATCAACATAAAAGAATAATACTTCATAGGAAGCATTGTTTGGATCCTCAATTAGATGCAACATTTTCTTTTCTCCATAGAGCTTGACAAGGCTGCCCTCAATGGGAATGGTGGAAAAATACATATCCATTTGGACACTCCCTCCAAAACTTGCATCCCACTTTCTTGACAATAACATACCCCATTTGGTAGGGCAATCAACAATCACAACATCCAATTTTAAATTCCTCCCAGGATAAGATGCAAGTTGCACTACCAAACCCTTCATACAACCAACAACTGACACTTCTCTTGAGTGCATGGCAGTACATTTTCCATAGGATACTATCACTTTTACATCCAACTCATTCATGACTTCTAGAGGCATGACATTACATGATTCACCAGAATCAAACATACAATTATGAAGTAGCTTATCCTTTATGATCAAAGTTGTGAAGAATGGATCAACATTCAATTGGGAATCAACCAAGGATGTCCCAAAATATACCTCAGGTGTCTCACCAAGATCCTCTACTACTGGTGATGTTTCAAGGTCAAGAATTATTTGAGGAGGAATCTCGATAACATTTACATTTCTGCCTAGAGAGGTCTTCTCTTCTTTCAACCCCAAGTACTCAAATGCTCTCTTCTTATGCTCAGGAATTCTAAGAAACTCAATGATTGGAACACTCAATTTGATTTAGCTCAATACTTGGTCTATGTCATAGGGAACACTCTTTGGCAAAGCATTATTAGAAGGGAGACAAGAAGATTCATTTGATGGTAAGGAATTCTTTGCAACTTGGGCATGAGGAGGACTGTAATTTTTTCTTGGGACAGAAGAGCTTTTAGCAAGTGTTTCTCTCCTAAGAGATTCTTTTGAAATTATTGTGAGGAAGGGTGTTTTAGGTTTGGCTTGAGGACCAACTCCTTTAAAAAAATTTCTTCTAGTGTTATAATCCAATTGGGAATCAACCAAGGATGTCCCAAAATATACCTCAGGTGTCTCACCAAGATCCTCTACTACTGGTGGTGTTTCAAGGTCAACAATTATTTGAGGAGGAATCTCGATAACTTTTACATTTCTGCCTAGAGAGGTCTTCTCTTCTTTCAATCCCAAGTACTCAAATGCTCTCTTCTTATGCTCAGGAATTCTAAGAAACTCAATGATTGGAACACTCAATTTGATTTGGCTCAATACTTTGCCTATGTCATAGGGAACACTCTTTGGAAAAGCATTATTAGAAGGGAGACAAGAAGATTCATTTGATGGCAAGGGATTCTTTACAACTTGGGCATGAGGAGGACTGTAATTTTTGCTTGGGACAGAAGAGCTTTTGGCAAGTGTTTCTCTCCTAAGAGATTCTTTTGAAATTCTTGTGAAGAAGGGTGTTTTAGGTTTGGCTTGAGGCTCAACTCCTTTAACAACTTTTCTTCTAGTGTTATAATATTTCTCTTGAGCTACAACAACATTCATCAACAATTGTCTATCTTCCTCCAAAGGAATACTACCATGATACTGTTTAATCATCAAAGATCTTAAGTATTCAAATTCATTGTTAGGAATTTCAAAAGCTTGCACTACATCAACTTCAAAAGTATGAGGGGGAAGAAATACTTGTACCCATTTAATGCAATCCCAAAAAGTTACAATTGTCCTTGCAATTATCACTTCAGTAGATGTTGCTCCTCCTTGTGGACTTGAAGAACAACCCATCATGTAGATATCATCATCAGTACCATCATCATTATTAACTTCACCATATTTCTGGTCCACTTCACATGGAGGATGGGGCCAAAAAAACTATCACACCAATTAATATCAACAACTTCTTCAACAACAGCAACCCTAGCAGTTAGGGGATCAGGTAACACTCTTCCTTCACATGCTTGAGGATGTATATTTGCAGACCTCATGGGTCCTTTTCCTCTATCATCTGCCCTTTGATCACCTTTAGATGATTGGAAAATTTTTCATGGTTTTTTACTCTTGGGTGACCTTGTGAATTTTTCCCAATTACTTTCTCAGCTCTTGCCAACTTATATGAGATTTCTTTGACAGCCCCTGCCAAAGTTTTCACAACCTCTTCTAAATCAACACCCTTGCTAGCTTGAGGTTTTTTAGGTATTATCAACTTTACACCATCTCTCTTGAGAGGTTTCCTAATTTCTTTGATATTTTTTTCAATTTGAAGTGCCATGGTGAAATCTTGTCTTAGATTGGTAGGGTTCTTGTCTCTTAGGTAATAGGATGCCTTCTTATCAAATGCATCTACATATTTGTTTAAACAAGACTCATCACAAGGCCTCAGACTAATAGGAAGCCTTCTCAAATTTTTGTTAAACCTTGTGTTAAAGTCATGGAATGATTCATTGGGGTTCTTCTTTATATTCTCAAACTCGGACAAGAGAAATCTAGGATCATTCTTGTCACCATATTGCAACCTAAATGCATTCTTGATCTTAATCCAAGAATCAATTGAATTATCAGGAAGAGCCTTGTACCAATCCCTAGCATCCTCTTATAGTCTATGAATGAACAATTTAATATACACATATTCAAACTCTATTTCAAAATATTCCATCATGTTAACAAAATTTTTGAGATGTTGATCACCATTTATTGCATTGTTACCTTGGAATTTTGGCAATCTATTTCTGACATCTTGTGGGACAGCATTTGGGTAACCATCCATTCCTCTAAAGTCTATAGGACCAAACGTGTTAACAGAAAATGGAGGTCTAGGCTGAGCCATATTGTTTGGTGGAGGTGATATTTGGGGTGACACAAGATGATGAGGAGTGCAAGGTCTTTGGGGCTCAAGAGTGTGATTCACAAGAATGGTATTCTCTAAGTGCTGATTTTCTTGGAAAGTTCTATTTGAATTCAAACACAGAGGTACAGATTGGATAAGGAACTTACCTAGTACAGTAGAAGGAACTTCACTAGCTAAGGCAAACAAGTTTATTAGAGGATCGCTTGAATCAGAATCACTTGAAGAAGAGTGATAATCCTCTACCAAAGGCTGATCTCTTTCACCAATGGATATATACTTTCCTAATGTCTGACCTTTAACAACCTTCAAAACTCTTCTCCCTTCCAACTCTGATTTTCTTGAATCTGTAAACAACTTATTATCAGAGTCTCTAAGGAAGAGAGATCTTCTTCCTTCCAGTTTTGCAAAAATTAACAGCACAAGAATAAATGACAAAAAGGTAAGACATTGGTATTTATCAAGATCAGAGCAACACGGAGTCGTCACTAAGGACTTTCACCCTAGTTATTAAAATGCACTAAAATACGCTGTCAAATACCTATCAGCACTGAAAATCTTGCCAAAATTTATAGATCAAACCTTCCTTTTCTTGAATTTATCAACCAAAAATGCAAATGAAGTGCAACAACTACTGTAAACTGATAAAATTATAGGAAGAACTTATATCTTCACTTAATCCTTACAAATCTGATTATAAAATGATGCTTCAACAATGTATTTGCATGCAGAATTTGCAAGGGACATCACCAACATTTAATATGCATTCCAATATCTAATATATGTATGCACATGGATCAGATTGAAGTAAGAGAATATCAAACTCAGAACTCTACTCTTCATTTGAGCCTTAAAAATATGATCAGAAGATGATACTCAGATTTGTAACTGCACATAAATCACACAAGAAGTATTACCATGGATATGAAATACTGAAATACTAAATAATGTCCCTGGTAGTGACACCAAAAAGGTGTTGTTGATGGGCTGAGTAAATATGTACTAGAAATGAATCAGTAAATCAATCTCAGTAATGCAAATTATTTCCCAGGAATTCAAAACAAATCCCTGGCAACAACGCCATTTGGTGTTAGTACCCAAATTTGTTCTCCTTTTCAGTCTGAGCAGCATCAAAAATATGGCATGAATCTTGAAGTTAGATAGATCTTGATGTATGTCATTTTGTAGCTGGGGATATGATCTAACTGGAACTCAGATTTGTGGAGAGATGGATAGCACTTTGAAAGGATTTTTCTTTAATCCTCACTATTTTAGGTTGTGCCTTTCAACCAAGGTAAGAGAACGTATATTGCAGCCTCTATTTTTTGAAGGAGGTATAGATATCCTTATACTATACATTATGTATGGATATGACCTTGGGAAAACATGATCAATTTTCCATTATTCAAACTCAATAGAGCTACCAGTACTAAATGATGGAAATGCTTTCAAGACAAGGCTGAGGCTGCTAGAGACATGGTATGATCTTGATTTGTTTTGTGCACCTTTGTAAATGGATTGTGTTCTTTTGTTAATACACAATGCAATGTAGGGTGGTGTGGGGTAGGATTAGTTATTCTGAATGAATATTTGGTGAATGATATTAGACAAGACTAAACAAAATTTGCCAGATTCTCTAAGGACCTTTGCAAGAAATTTGTAACACCTGAATAACAGAATGCTTCAAAGGGGTTAAGGTACTCCTTCAACCAAGATATGTGCACCAAATGGAGGCCTAGATCTACACTCTTCCACACAATCTTTGACAACCTTCCATAAAAGCTTAAATCAGATGAACCAAAAAAGTATCCATAAATTTCTATTTTATCATGACCTAAGGTGCACCCAAAGGTTTACAAACAATCTCGAAATTCAAGGAAGGTAAAGTGATTTTAAATCTGTTTGTCTCTTTATCAGATGAAAAATATTTTGAAAGTGAGACTGCAGATGCCACTAAACTATTAACAAGAAATGAGACCATGTATGATCAAGATAGATTTTAAACACAAGACTACAATAGGAGAAAGAAACACAAATTGAAAACATTCTGGAACATAAGTGCATGAAAATTTTTCCAACAGACAACACAGAATAATCCACAATGACCAAATTTATCAGAAGGGGAATGTTATAAGAACAATCTCAGAGCTTTTTGATGGATTTAGAACTAAAACCAACTCAACATGATACAAATATGATGCAAAAAGGAATTATAAATGGTTCTTAGGCGGTTTCTAAGAGAATGGGATTCTTCCCAGATTTTCTAGTGAAATTCCAAGTTTCTCTAACCTTTCGCATGTCTCAAAACATGAATTATATAAATTTTAATTAAATTTGATCCTTCATCCCCAAGAAAAGAATATGGCCAGCATTAAGTTTGTTACAAAAATCCAACATGATTCACAGATAGGGATATTAACAAATTTGCAACAAAAGTTGCCAGGTGTTTCTAAAATGGTGAATCATTACAAATCCTTCATAATTATCCATTGTGGAGGCACATTTTTCATTCTCCAAGCATGCAGATCGCTTTCATTTCATCATTTCATCCTTAGCATTCCAAAATTTGATTCTACAACTTTATAATTTGATATTGCATGTTTTACATGGGCTTGAGTAAAAATTTATTTCAAAACAACCTCAAATCTGCAAATTAATCCCTAAAACCACTTGCATTGATCTTTGTAGGCATAAAGGACACAAATTCACAAAATATTCGATGAAAAATGATGCAAAATTCACATCTCTAAGCTTCCTGGAGAAAAAATGGTGGCTAAAAATGAAAATGTATAGTTACCCTTGATCTTCTCTTTCTCTTGAATCTGGGCCCTCCATGTGTCAAAATACGATTGGGAATGAACTCGAGCTCACTTTTTGACTTTTTAACATTTTTGAAAAAATAGAAAAAATTGACCTTTTTCTCCACCCCTCCGCCCTTCAAATTTGGTGATGACACGTGGCATATGGTGGGTCCCATTGGGATCGTGTCTCAATTTTGCACATTTTGACACTTTTTTGGAATTTGGAAAAAATTCACTTTTTTCCCCGTGTGCCCGTACCTCTGCCTCTGTCCTTAACACGTGTCAACCTCTCTATCGTTAAAAATCTACGGGCTTATTTCATGTTTTAACCTCTCTTTTTTGCCAAGGGAAAATTTTATCATTTCTCCCCGCGGGCCTGTGCCTCTGATTCCATCCTCACCATGTGTCCTATTCTGATTTTTCACATAGCCACACCTCAAATCTTCCATTCTAAGTATCTTTTGCAAAAGGGAAAAAAATTCCCTTTTGCTCTGCCTTTGCCACGTGTCCCCCCGTGGCTTCATTCAAACTCATGGCTTAATTTTGGTCCCTCATCGTGGACCCCTTGTGTTCGGAACGTTGCAAAATCCCTTTTCGAGAAATCTAGTTTTCCAAACTTAGTCATTTTTGGTCTTTTTTGGTTGGGTGCACCTTTTGTCTGTGCAAGATAGATTAAATTTGCACCCCCTTCATTTCCTTTGGCACACCCTTTGAAATTTCGACACATGTTTTGGTGTGCCTCCCCGTGATGTACCTTTCTTGCATGCGCCAAGGCGCATGCACCTTCGTGTCAACAACATTTTTGTTGCACTGCATTTTGGTGCACAAGGTGCACGTATTTCAGTGTTGACAATATTTTTTTTGTGCCAAAGGCACACATAATCATGTGCTAACACGCATTTTGGTGCACCAAACGGCACAGAGTTTGTAGTGTGGAAAGGTGTTTTGATGCGCCCCTTTAAAAGTGGTTGCCACATTTATTGCACCTTTGCCTATATATAGGCGCATCCACCCTGTCACTTTCACAATTAAAAAACACGTGATAGATTTCATTTCTCTGCACCTGTCAGCACACATGTCATCCTCGTATCGCGTTCGTGGACCCCGCTTTGTCTCTCACATTATATATTCCGGGCAGGTGGTCCTTATTCCTCTTGTGTTTTTACTATTGGTTGTTTGTTTGTGTAGTAGGAGGCATGGATTTGTAAAACCCCTCTTTTGTTGTTCTTACTGTCCTTCTCCCATGCTCTTCCTCCTCTTTCCAGATCTATTGGTAAGGAGGACTCTGCCTCAGAAAAAATCACTTTGATCTCCTTATTATGCCCTCTTTACCATCCAAAAAATCCTGCAGAAGAGGCTTAAAACACATGCAAATCCCTCCAGAGAAAGAAAGAAGACTTAAAAGTTCATGCGACTACATTTTCCTCTTGGCACATTCACCCTGCTTGCTGCATAAAATATAGTTGCACCCAAAAGGTGCATTTTCCTTTCTTGCAACACCCAATAACCCTGTGCCCTCTTGGCGCACCAAGCTCCTATGTAACATTGCAAAAACATGTGCCATTGGTGCACCCTACACACATGTGACACCAACCTTACTTGTGCCAAGTATAAAACTGCGTTAAACGGCACAGGCGCATCCCCTATTACAGTAACATAATTTCATGCAAACCTTTCATGTACCATGCTGAGTTCCCCTTTTACACACGTAAAGATGATGTTACACACACTAAACTTGTGCCCTTTGGCTCATCCTGTCCCCGTGTAACATGAAAATTATTTGCGCCCGGTGTAAAATGCATATAAATGGCACAGGCGCACTTCTGCTTACAACAACAAAAATGTCATGTGCAGTATCCATGCGCCTTGCACCCTTTGGCATTGATTTGTCCATTGTAACACCCCTTTTCTATGTACCATACTATTTAACTCTGTAGCCTGCAGTGTTCATGCGCCCTGTGCCCTGATGCCTTGAAATTGCTAACTCTTCCTTCTATCAATACTTTAATGGGAGATCAAATAGATAACATGACTCTTCTGCGTTGGGTTTAACTTCTTCTTCTTGTAGATCTGCAACTGAGTTCAGAAATACATATGTCTACATCAAGCAAGAGACCAACCAAGTCTAAGGGTAAAGCCAAGCTTACAGAGGAAGAGATGAAGTACAAATATCAGAGGGTTCGGATGCCCGAATCCCAGGAAGAATGTGACCTGGATATAAGAGACTCTGAGCTCGGTCACATCGATATGGAAGATTTCTAGGCTAGAACTAGGAGGGTCACAGGAAGTCCCTGGATGGAAAAACTGGTAATCAGTGGCCTGCATTTTGTTGGGGGGATCCCAGTCATTGCAGTGAACAATGAATTCATGATGGTAGTGGCCCGCTGCTACAACAAAGACACAAGATGTGTCCAAAATGAGAAGGATGAGGTCATGATCAACCTCACTTCCCGACACTTCAAAATTATGCTTGGCATTCCTCATCATCGGCACTTTGTGGCCATAAGCCAAGAAGACTGCACCAAGGCTTGGGAGGACAATGAAGACCAGTGTATGCAATTGATGAATGAGGTGTACCTGAAAAAACAAGAAGGTGGTAACCATATGGCCATAGGTCATTCACCGTAGCAATTTCTCTGAGGAACTAATTGATACCATCAAATTCCTGAGCAGAGTATTTGGGCTTTCTGACACCCACTACTTTCATAAATAGATGCTTAGGTACCTAGAGACAATGAATAAGAATGTGCAAGATCAACACTTCGATGTGGGCGGAGATCATAATCCGCACTATATCCAAGTAGCTCCAATAACTCACCACAATGGGGATGTTCTACATGAACTCCTACATAGTTTATGTTGTAGCCTCGGAGAGGGATTATCCAGCATTGATGCGATGCGGGGTTTGGCCCCAAGTAAAAATATATGAATACTACCCAGAGCTGAAGCTGGGAAAATACTATTTCATAGTTTACAAAGATTAACAATGCTTTCTTCTATGACATTATCTGCCTTTTGAGGCCAAACATGACTCACAGTCGTACGACCAAGAGCATTGTTGTAGCAACAGAGAATTGGGGGGGCCTTATTTATGCAATTTCCCACCTTCACCTATCTAAGGTCAGCCAACTTCTTGGGGGAACCCCCCAAATTGCCAAGATATGCTGGCCCCAAGCTGATCCTATTGGACCTATCCAGAAAACTCATAACCTACCACGAAAAGTGTTTTAAGAGAAAGAAGGGTGGAAATCCTTTCCCCCTCATAGTGGGTAGGTACACTTGTCTTTCCCACCACAAATCCCATGAGATGTTTTCAGAGCTAAAACTACTCAATCTGAAGCATAACTTCCTGGCAAGGCCCACTTTTGATCCAAGAAATTGCCTTCACAGGGCCAAACTCGATCCCAATCCACATTCCGCAGATCGAGGACATTTATATCAACCTGTATCATGAGGTCGAGCTCAGAAGAAAGGATAACTCCCGCTTGGATTTGGCTGAAATCATTTAGTACGGTGTAGCCATTGTCCCAAAAGGTTATCAAACTACTGATTACGAAGTTGATCAGGTATATCTTGACACGGATGGGGACAACTAGCCATTTGCTGTAATCGACAGAACTAAAGTGCCCCAGACCATTGAAGAAAGGGTCAAAAAAATCTATGGAGAATAGAGCACTGGTGTAGGATGAATGGCCTCATCTACCTCGGGGTATATTTCACCACATCTCCATTGGGTAACGCACCTTCCAGGCCAAAACATCTGCCAAAGGGAAGGGGAAAAAAACAAAGAGGGTGTGAGTTAAACTGTACCCAAGAAGATGCTCCTGAGAGTCCCCCTTCGGCCGCACTGAGAACAAGTTATAACTTTGGCTTCCCTAGAGAAAGAAATAGCCGAAGATGTTCCAATGGGCACATCCACTCAGGATGTTGCCACTACTACAACTGTTGAAGTCCTTTTTGTTCCCCCTTCCTCGTCATCCATCTTCTCTTCTCTCGCAGAGCTATCCCCCACCATTTCTTCCCTCATCTCTCAACTCCCTTCCATTCCCATGTCTACCTCCCCTATAGTATCTCTTCCTCCTGTGAGCACTTTCTCGGCCTCCCCTCTCAATGCCGCCTCCAAGTGTCTCAACGCACTTTCCCTCTACTACTGCAGCTGCTCCCTTTTCTACTTCTGGTCCCTCTCCTATAAGTCTAGCATGGATCTCTCAGCACCTGAGCCAAAAAAAGAGGAAATTTCCCTATCGCACTGATGGACTTCTCTATCATCCCATCAAATGGGGCCAAGAAGTAAAAACCTATAACCCACTTCTCTCAGAGTGCGTCAGGAGAGAGAGCAATGGAGATAGCGTATCCCAATCCTTTAAAGGATAAAAAGGATCTGTCTTCGATAGATTATACAGTGACCCAAGTCACAATGGGGACGTCTTCAGAAAGCCTTCAGGGAGAGGCCCTATCTGTAGTTGACACCCTTTACAAGAAGCTCCAGGAAGAAAAAGGAAGAAAAGAGGCTATTAAAGGAGTAAAATAAACATCTTCTCAACACCTTGCAGAAAATGGGTAGTGCACCTCCTACAACTACCACCAAAACTCCTGAGCATCTGAGCCAGGATAAGACAAATGAATACGCCAAAATCGGTGAGCAGGGTATGGCAGTTTCCACTTGGAGAAGCCAAATCCTCAAAGAAAGTGAGGGAGTATTCGTCAAGTTCACCAGATTATATCAGAATATCAGTCGGGTGAACAAAGAGCTCCAGGAGATTGCAGGACCTATCTCCGAAGAGTTGGACCATGCCAAGATGTAGCATGAGACCTTTCAAAAAATGCTTGACTGTTCAGTCAAAGATCTAGTCAAGTTCGGCATCTTCGGTCACCCCGAAGCCCTCAACAAAATCATTTCTACTCTAGACTACCGGGTCGATCAGTTGGAGTTTGTCCTGGAAAAGATTGACAAAATCAAGGAGGAAGCCCTAGATGTAATGCATCAAATGGAGAAAATTGTCCTGAGAATGTCTTCGGGCTTGCTCACTCCTTCTTTCACCTTGAGAAAGGTAGATGAAACTATTCGGATCTTCAAGGAGATCATTTCACAAGGGCTGGGACTAGAGGTCACTTTCGATGCCAAATCCATCAACAACCTGCTGGCCTGTCGTGACTTCATAGGGTACCTGATAGAGGTAGAAAATGAATATTCCAAGCTCCTAGAGAAGCTCATAGATGAGCGGGATACTTGCAAGGCTATCAGTGATCGTCACAAGGATCCTTCCCAGGATCAACTTCAGCCCATGATCAGCAAGTTCATGGAATATCGTGCCCAGTTCCACATCATGTCTCCTGAGCAGCAACAGAAGTAGGATACCCCCTTTCATCCGCGGGATGATGATAAATAGTCTCATTCCTTTTGATCTTCTCTTTGTAAATATCTAAAAGTATGTTGACACAAATGATGACATCATCCATGTTGCACCATGGGATGATGTCATCCACCAAGTTGTCAAAAGTCAACAAATGACTTTAAGATATTTTGTAATTAAGTGGTTGGTTTGTTTTTGCCTTCTTTTCTTCTCTTCTTCTATAAATACTTGAATACTTGTTGTATTCAAGTGTGGATACTTTTCAGATGAAAAATAGAAGTAAGAAGAAAAGACTTTGAACTTTTTATAACAGAAACAAATATTAATACAATATTTAGACTTTGTGCTAAATACCTGTGTTTTACATCAAACCTTTCTTATGTTAGATCTGTATGATTGTTCTATTGAATATACTTCTACTTTGTTTTCATTTATTCATCAGTATTTCTTTATTCGTCTATGCAAGTAGGTTCGACTCTGTTTACTACCAACCCAAATCATAGACCTTCTAACCTTTCTTCTTTGGAATTCATTTCTTTTCTCCCTTCAGATCTTTCCCATCTCCCCACCTCATTCCTTTCCCTTCTTTTACAGTTGGAAATTCCTCTACTAGGATGAGATCCCAACCCCTGAAGGTAGAATATTGTGAGACTTGCACAGATTCCTACTGGTAGAATAGCAATAAACCAGTTTCGCTTTGCTGACTCAAAGAGGGGATATGCCCTACGCACTGTTGGCTCATCTGTCCATGGATCTGCCTGCCCGACATATTTTCGAACCAATAGTTTTTGGCGACTCCGTTGGGGATCGAGGAGACCTAATAGATCTATGGTAGTGGTGTGTTTGAAAATCAAGAAAAAGTCAAAAATCAGTACCTATTTGCAAATTTTAACTTTTTGTCTGAAATCCAAAATTTCCTTCAGAGGTCCATAGATCTAGGCTAGATAGAGATCTTTAGTTCGCTGAGTTTTTGCAAAAGTCCATATTTTTTCGTAGATCTGAGTTTCTGATAGTTTACCAAAATTTTCAAACTCTTTGAAAAGTCAACTCTAGATCTGAAAATCAGCTTACTAAGTTTTACCATCATTTTATCCTTGTTAATCAGACAATAAACCGCAATCGGTTTTCAAGATAAGGATAAAATTTAAATATTTAGAAAAGTACATGCTACTAGTTTTTGTTAGAAAAATCAGAAAATCAGCAAGTACAATAAAAAAGAGTTCTTAAATCTACTCTAATAATTATAGACCTAGAAGGTACACTAGCGGGTGAACCATTTAATCATAGTAGGAGAGATCATGGAGAAGTTGATCTTACTTTCGATCTACTTCAAAGGAACAACTTCAGTATTACACCAGCACACTTCTCATCACTTAGCTCAGTCGACCGGTTGTCCAGGAGTGTCTCACCTTCACGAAGGAAGCATCTCTCACCAGGGACATCTACATCACATTGCAGTGCCTTGCTGCTCAGTGGAACTGTGCTTCCAGCTCACGTTCTTTTTCTGGCCATCCAAATGGCAGTACCATGGGGGAAATGTTATGGGCCCTCTGGCTTTACCACATCCTATTCACGCGCTCCCACATGGAAACTGAAATAATTTTCACAAATTTGATGGGAGTGGAAACCAAAGCACTGATTCACATATATCTGCATTCATCATGTCATGAAGTATCCTCGATGTGACCCATGAAGATATGTCAGTTCACCTTTTTCTGGAAACTTTGTAAGGACCCACCGCAGAATGGTTTCAGCATTTTCCGGCTGGATCTATTACTAGTTGGGCCACCTTACGGGCTGCATTTGAAGATAGGTATAAGCCTTCTGAAGACGCGTTCTCGTTGCTGTCAAAGATCACTCACCTAAAGAAGGAGGTCAATGAAATTATGCGCGACTTCATCACCCGTTTCAATTCACTGATCAACTGTGTTCTGCCTACCATGCTTCCAACACCGGAAAATTAGAAATGTTTCTTCATAAACGCCATGAACTCAAAAGTAAGTTTCTTACTCCTATAAGAACAAGTAGCTACTTTGATTCTCACCCAAGCTGCTGCCATCCGAATCAAAGACAACTTGCTAATATCTGGTGAATTAAAAAGAGAATCATCCAAGCTTAAAGCTTCGATCCCTTCTCTCACCACTTCATCTAATCTAGCATTTCAAAAGATGGTGAATGACTTTCTTGCATTAAAGAAGGAGTTAGCCCAAGCTTCCCCCAGTTCCTCATACCGGGATATTCCAGGAAGAAATTTCACTTCCAACAGCATCCCACATAGACCGCGTTTGCCTGCAACTGCTCCATGGTTGGTGCTTGAGGCTCCTCCGGTCAACGCTTTAGCTGAAATCGAAGAAGAGGAGAAAAATTATGAAGAACCTTTGTCTCAAGGCGAAGATGATCAAGATGTCGGTGAACTGACTGACGACTCTACTATCGGATATATGGAATTTGACGAGGGGGAATCTGATGAAGAGGAGGGTACCCAAGGATATGCAAGTAGACAGTCATATGCTATTTTCACCCACTCACAAGGAAAGGAAGCATAGGTTGCTACCTAGATACAGAAAGAAAAGGCCATGCCAAACATTCCTCCAACCATCGCTAAACGAGGTAGTCCCCTTCCGGCTCACCTGTTATTAGATCTTTTTTGAAAAAATCTTTTTCCCCTATCTCCCCTCCAAATCAGTCCTCTCATGTTCCTATCAAGGCCAGTAATCCTACCCTACCGTCATAAAATGAGGGACTCGTTCTTCCATCAACACATCCCTTGGCTGCGTTTGACATAATTGACCATGCTAAAAAGACCAAGATCCAAATGTTTGAAGCCGAGTATCTTCAGTCAAACCCTGAACAAGTTGTAAGGTTGGCCGAATACATCCAAATTCAGGTTGTCATAACTACTCAGGTTTGCCCAAAAGGAATCCTCTCCACCCCTCCTTCATCCCGCATAAACGTTGCCTCAACTTCCACATCAGGCAAGATAGAACCTTTCTACCTCTCCCTCCTAAAAAATGGCCACAAACTAAGCAACTGTATAATCGATTCTGGAGCTTCTGATAATGTCATGCCGGTAAAAGTCACCCATGCTCTAGGCCTCACCCTTACCAAGCCTTTTGGTAGATGTTATTCCTTGGAAACCAAGAAAGTTTCGATGATCGGTTAAATCAAAGACGTGCAATTTGTGTTTGCAGTGTTCCCAGAAAAAAGGGTAAAAATGACCATCCTTGTTACCGATATTCCAGCAGCTATGGAATTCTGCTAGGAAGGATTTTTGCAGTGAAGTTGGTGGGGAGATTCATATGGACTAGTCTAAGGTTAGAATCCCCATCAAAGGTGTAATGTAAACATTAGAGCCTGAATCGCAAAAGAAATACCTGGTTACTAACTCCAATGACCCCAAAGCCCAAATTCTCTCTGAATCATCAGGGATGGGAAACTATTTCTTGTCTACTGAGTTTGACAAAATGGATGTCCTCATCTAAACAGAGGATTTTAACAAGATCTGGAATTTGCAGTTTGATGGCAGCTGCGCGACTAGTGGGTGCGGCACTGGCGCCATGCTAATATCCCTCGAAGAGGAGATTATTCCCCTCTCTTTCAAGTTACAATTTTTCAACGTGAATATTACTGCTAAGTATGAATATTTTCTACTTGGCATGCAAGCCACAAAGGAAAGAGGAATCAAGAATCTGAAAGTACAAGGTGATGTGGAGCTGGTCGTAAATCAAGTTAAAAGGATATACCAAGTGAAGAATGAAAGACTCAGACATTACCGCAACACGGTATGGGATAGCATCAAGGAGTTTGACACTTTTTCAATAAAATCCATCCCAAGAGCTCAGAATGACATGGCCGATTCACTGGCCATTTCAGCATCTCTCATGCTCCCTCATCCAGGTTTGAAAACAGACACATATACCATTGAGGTGGTTTTCCGCCTAAGCGTGCCGGACAATTCTCAAAACTGGCAAGTATTCAACAATGACAATCAGCTCATTGCCTTTCTCAAAAAAGTGGAAAATTTTAGTGAGCTTCATTTTGAAGGATCTACTTCCACATGCCATGAGTCTATTACTGATTGGAATAGGGAACCTGAAGGAAACGATGGCATATGTCAGCTCAAAGGAAATAAAATCCTGAAAGGCCTGGTTTCCGTAGAATGGTTTTTTTGACAGGCATGATCATTTTGTCACAAAGAAAAGGTGAGATGATCCTGGCTCCTCCCCAGAAACCAAACTGGTCAATTTAGGTTCGGTTGAACATCCACAGTTTGTAAACATTGGAAAATGTTGCACACCCAAAGAGAAGCGGAAGTTTTTCAAATTGTTAAAAAAATACATGGATGTATTGGCATGGTCCTACGCCGATCTTAAGTCCTTCGAGCTGAAGGACGTCCAGCGGGTAAGTGCAGGAAGTTGATGGACAAATATAGGGTCATCCGTGGACACCATATTGCAAAATAACAACATAATATCAACTTGCAGGGATTATTAGCAATACATACACTCAAAATTAGACAAAATTATATTAATATGAATCATAGAATCTGGAATCTAGTTTCTAAAATACTAATTTTTGTAAAAAATGGACAAGATTAGCTATATTAAACACTCAAAATTCAATGACTTGGTATTTTTTTTTAAAAACACCGATTAAGATTATAGTCCGTTTGCCCACAATTTGGATGACCAAAAATTGATATATATTTTTTTCCTTTAGTGAGAAGTTATATGCCACTATCTATCTTGGGATGGATTTTATTTTGTATTTTTTTGAGTAATATTTTATTTTTTATGATTTTTTCCGTGAAAGTGGTATGAAAACATAAAGAAAACAGAGCACTTTCCGTTTGCCCGCCATAACTTCATCAAAAAATATTGAAGTCAAATAATTTTTTTTTTGAACATGTATATAATTTCACCATGGTTGGGATGGTATAATTCTTATCACATTCAGATAAGTGAAAAAAAAATTTGCAGTCTTAAACGTAGACATAAACATTCACAGGAAAAAGTGTCTTAAAGACCTACTATTAGTAAAAAATTATAAAATGATATTTATCCTCTTCTATTCACTTTAAAATCAGTATTTCTACAAAGATAATAGCCTCCCCTACATAATGGTACCATTTTTATGACATATTTTTTACTTTTCGACATGGTTCAAGTCCGCGGAAGACTAAATTTGATGTTTTGTTGTTTTTTAATGTAAAATTTAGGATTTGATGTCCACTTAATTGTCCCCCAACTTGGTGCACTTACCCCAGCATGACATATCATTAAAAGAGGATGTTAAAACCTTTCGCCAGAAGCAGAGACACTATAATCCTAAGATCTCAGGTATTATCCAGGCTGAAATTCAGAAAATGCTGGACGCGATGGATCATTTTTCCTATCCATCACAGTAACTGGGTCGCGAACATTGTGCCATTAAACAAGAAGAACGGCGAGATATGCATATGCGTGGATTTCCATAACTTGAATCAAGCGTCCTTGAAGGACAAATACCCGCTTCCCATAATGGATCAAGTTCTGCAAGAAGTAACTAGATCATAAATGTTGTCCATGCTTGATGGTTTTTCAGGCTACAGTCAGATTGAAGTCTCGCCTGAGGACCAATTCAAAACATCATCCACTACCCCTTGGGGGTACGTTTGCTTATAGCAGGATGCCTTTTGGCCTGACCAATGCTGGTGCCACTTTTTAGCGGGCCATGGACTTTACATTCAAAGGTATGATGGGGAAGGTCATTGTAGTCTACTTGGATGACTTAACTGTGTTCTCCAAATAGTGAAATGATCATTGTGATCATTTGGAGCAAGTATTGATTAGATGCCGAGAGCACAGAATCTCCCTGAATCTAAAAAAGTTTGTTTTCAGAGTCACAGAAGGAAATTTGCTGGGACATGTTGTTAGCATAAGAAGGGACGAAGATAGATACCAAAAGAGTTAAGGCTATTCAGAGCCTTACTTTACCTACAAGCAAGACCGGCGTTCACTTCCTTTGGAAAAGTGAATTTTCTCAAGTGCTTTGTTCCTGACTTTGCTGAGAAAGACTCGCCACATATTAGACATGGTGACAGGGTCACCAACTTTTTGGTGGAGCGAAAGAAGGGAAGAAGTCATTTGAGGAGATAAAAGACTACGTCGCTCACCACACCAGTCCTGGTATGTTCTAATTTCTCCAAGGAATTTATTATGTATAGCTATGCATCTGAGCACCACTGTGTCGGCCATCCTAATGCAAAGGAATTCTCAAGATGTTGAATCCTCGATTACATTTATGAGCTCTCCTCCTCAAGCCTCGTGAATTAAAATTGACTCAGTTGGAAAAACATGCCTTCACTGTTTTCAAAGTAGTTAAGAACTTCATGTACTATCATTCTAAACTCTCATACGGTAGTTCTGGTTCCTAACACGGCAATCAAGTCCCATCTTAACTCAACATGAGTTATGGATTTTGCAAGGAAATTGGATTGCAAAAGTCCAAGAGTATGATTTAGATATAAAACCAACCAAGTTGGTAAGAGGCAAGGGCCTATGTCAACTTATGGCTGAAAACCAAGATTCAAAATATTCTGGGGGAAAGGATGATTGCATTGACGGAACACACAAGGCCATTTGGGGAAAGTTGATTCTCTACCCATGGTTCTATTTGTCGCCACCAGTGACAAATGGTACTCTGATATCACTTTCTTTCTCACTTATGGTGAGTGTCCAGCTCATCTGACTTCAAAGGAGAAACATGCTATAAAGATCAGAGTAGCCAGATATGTCATCTGGGATGACACTTTGTACAAACGTGGAATAGCTGGCATCTTCTTGTGATGTGTTGATAAACCACAACACACAAAGTTACTTCAAAGTTTTCATGATTCAACCTGTGGTGGTCACTTCTCCTCTTCTGTGATAGCACAAAAAATCATCCGGGCCAGGTACTATTGGCCCAACGCTTTTCCAGGATGCAGCCACTTGGGTAGAAAAAACGTGAGCTCTACCAAAAATTTGTCAGCAAGCCCCAAATTGGGCCTACTTTTCCCCTCTTAGGACGGTCATCATTGACGAACCATTCAGGCAGTAGGGAATCGATTTTATCGGTACACTCAATGCCCAATCAAGTGCCGGACATAGTTATGTCCTGACAGCAACATATTACTTCATGAAATGGGTGGAAGCCATACCTATCAAACATGCCACTTCCAAGGTTGTTTGCAGTTTCATCAAAGAAAATATCATTGTTAGGTTTGGCGTTCCAAACAAGATTGTTGCTAATAATGCTTCCAACTTCTCCTCATGAGAAGTTGTTGGTTTTTTGCTATGAATACGAAATAACTTTGGCTCATGCCTCAGATTATTACCCTCGGGGAAATGGTCAGGCAGAATCCAGTAATAAAAAACTTAGTAACCGACATCATACGAAAGCTAGTGGATGAGAATCAACGAATGTGGCACAAGTCATTATATGAGGCTTTGTGGGTGGACCACATTAATCCCAAGAGGTCTCTTGGCATGTCACCTTTTCAAGTGTTATATGGAACCGACGCCGAGCTTCCCATTTCTGCGTAACTCCCTGCCATGCGCTTGGCATGAGAAATTGAAGATGAGACTTTCCAAAATTCTCTTGAAAAGAGGATCATGTATCTAGTAGAGCTCGAAGAAAAGAGAGTAAGAGTGGTCGAAAAGATCACCAAACATCAGAATCAAGTCAAAATATTGTTCGATAAAAAATCTAAGCAAAGAGAGTACCAAGTGGGAGACCTCGTCCTTTTGTTGGACAAACGAAGAGAACCGAAGGGCATGCATGAAAAATTTGATTCCCTATGGAGAGGACCTTTCAAGATCAAGCAACTCAATGGAGAGAATAGCTTCTATCTCTTGTATCTATACAAAACTGAGCTCCCGCTTCCTTATAGCATGCAGCATCTGAAGATCTTCAGGAAGTAGAGCTTTCTCTCTTCTTTGTATAGTTTTCTTCAGTTGTGTGTTTGTTTGTGTCATGTGTTTTCTTTTGTTGGTTGTGTGTTTCCCCTTTTCGGTCGCCCTTGTTTTTGAATTTGTAACCCCAATGGATAGGGACATGTAGATCTAGGATTCTCTACCCCTGAGTTCTGCTCAGAGATAGTCCCCAGAAAAGAGCAGCTATTATCCCGTAAAATTGCGTAAGGGCAATTTCACGGGTAACCCAATGGAAATTTTGTTTTGGTCCCTCATCGTGGACCCGTTGCATTTGGAACATTGCAAGAATCCCTTTCTGGGAAATCTAGTTTTATGAACTTAGCCATTTTTGGTCTTTTTTGGTTGAGCACACCTTTTTTCTATGCAACACAGAGTAAATTTGCACCCCCTTCATTTCCTTTGGTGCACCCTTTGAAATGTCAACACATGTTTTGGTGCACCTCCCCATGATGTACCTTTCTTGCATGCGCCAAGGAACATGCGCCTTCATGTCAAAAACATTTTTGTTGCACCGCGTTTTTGTGCACAAGGCAAATGTATTTCAGTGTTGATAGTATTTTTGTTGCGCCAAAGGTGCACATAATCACATGTTAACACACCTTTTGGGTGCACCAAAGGGTACAGAGTTTGTAGTGTCAACAGGTGTTTTGATGCGCCCACTTTAAAAGTGGTTGGCACCTTTATTGCACTTTTGCCTTATATATAAGCGTATCCGCCCTGTCACTTTCACAATTAATAAAAACACGTGATAGATTTCATTCCTCTGCACCTATCAGCATGCCTGTCATCCTCGTATCACGTTCGTAGGGACCCCGCTTCATCTCTCATGTTATATATTCCAGGTAGGTGGTCCTTATTCCTCTTGTGTTTTTACTGTTGGTTGTTTGTTTGTGCAGTAGGAGGCATGGATTTGTAAAACACCTCTTTTGTTGTTCTTGCTGTCCTTCTCCCATGCTCTTCCTCTCTCTTTCCAAATCTACTGGTAAGTGAGGACTCTGCCTCAGAAAAAATCACTTTGATCTCCTTAGTATGCCCTCCTCACCATCTAAAAAACCCTGTAGAAGAGGCTTAAAACACATGCAAATCCCTCCAGAGAAAGAAAGAAGACTTAAAAGTTCATGCGACTACATTTTCCTCTTGGTGCATTCACCCTACTTGCTGCATAAAATACAGTTGTGCCAAGAAGGCACACTTTCCTTGCTTGCAACACCCAATAACCTTGCGCCCTCTTGGCACATCGAACTCTTATGTAACTGTTTCGCACAGAACGTTTCGGATCTGTGGAATAGACTAGCTTCTATCCTATCATTCCTTTGAGAAACAAATAAAGGTTAGGGCTAGGAGGAATACCTGTTGAATGTTGAGAGGGTGTGTGCGTACCGTAGAGAAAGATCAGATTGACTACGAAGAACTCCTTTTTGTCTTGGAAGGACTACCTGCAAGTAAGAATAAAGAGACCACCAGATTTTAATTAGACAATAAAATGAGGGAGCTGCCTTGGGCCCAGAAGACATAAAACTTCCTTTCCAAGGTGGTCATCTCCCCTGCTAATATGAATTAACACAAATTCTAACAAATAAGCTATTGTCCAATTATAATTTTTTTACCTTATTAGAACAATAGAGAAAGGGCTGCGTCTTGGTTTAGAATCAAGGTGACCGATGCCGGTCACTATAACCGATACCGGTTGGCTCTAACTGATATCAGTAGGGGCAATGCTTTAGGGGCTTTTGGTGAAGGTTGGTTTGTAAGGTAGTTGTGTTGTTTGTATAAGGCTGATAAATGAGTGGGGTTAGGTAATGGGGTGATGAGAAGGACTCAGAGAATACGGGGGGTGTTCTTACGGGTAATGTAAGGGTGGAAGAATGACAGTTAGATGTAGTGTGTTGCTAGGTAGTAGATCTAGGAATAGACTTATGATGGCAGTGGTTCAGAAATTCAAGAAATGTTATTTAAAAAAAACGTATAAGACTTACTTACTAGTTATTGATAGAAAATGCAGGTTCTGGGACTGTGATGACGAAGACAGGGCTCAAGTAGGATGATCTGACAATCCAAGATGAGCTATCTCCTCTTCTGATGCTCGAATGAGTGTCACTGGGCTCTAGTTATTCAGTTGCAGTCTTGGGCTTGATGTCTTTCTCTGCAAACTCTTCTTGTTTCTTCACTTGTCTCTGCTCGGGCCAAGCAAATCTAGATCTTTTCAACGATTTCTCCCTTTTTCGATCAAATGAAAATCTAATTCATCCAAAATCCTCCGACATTTGTTTCTGGTTAGGGGAGGTCATTTACAGGGAACCGATGGCGGTTACGTAACCAACGGTGGTCGAGTAGGAACCGGTATCGATCAGGTCAAAGTGGGCTATTTTTAGTAAAATAGCCAACTTTCCCCTCCTTTTCTCCCGAGGGATTAGTTGCGGGATTGGTCAAGTTACTACAAGGGTCGGTTTTGGGTGCGAGTAAGGAGTCCTTAGTCATGGGGTGTGGGATGTAGACCAAGTTATAGGTCTTAACTAGGTTAGTTTAGGGTTAGGAGTCTAGGTCATGATGAGGTGGCAAAATGAGGTGGCAGGTACGGCGATGTGGATTTATTAATTATAAGGTAATTAATAAATAATTGTGTAAGGTTTAGGTGATGAGGTTAGGTTGGCGAAATGAGATACGGGTCACAGGGGTTCGTAAGACACAAATTTGGTGTCTACATTAGCCCCTTGTTGTCGTGTAGCTTGTCTTGGTTAAAGCTGCACAGACAATAATAAGAAGTGGTTACCCCTGTTAAGGGTATAGGTTAATCCCCCTCAAATCATATCACAGATTGAGGTAGTGTGAAATCAGGGATAGGGTTGATAAAGAGAAATGGTGTGGAGATGATGGTAAGATGGTGGGGTAGGTTCAAGGAAGCAGACGCATGTTGAAATGTAGTAGTGTGACCAGGGTAAAATGATTTGAAGAGCAAACAAGCAATTCATAGGCAAAGGTCGATAGTTTATCCAAACAAGGGTGATATAATCCTAGTATCCAAGGCATAGGAAGTAGGTCCAGGGGATATAACGGGTAAGGTACAGGAACGTTGAGGCATGTTTAGCAGTACCAAATGGTTGGTTTGGTTGAGATAAACGTCACGAGTCTTGGTCTAGAGAAAAGTTGGTCAACTGATCAAGTCAAGGACCCTAGTATAATCATGCTAAAACACGAACAGGTGAGCTCGATTGAACAAAAAGCTACATGATGGGTGGATAAAATTGTATTATGTTGATGTTGGGTGAGGTATTTAATCGGTGCGGCCTTAGGTCGGGCCAAATGGTTGGGTGCAGCCTTAGGTCAGGCCAAATGGTTGGGTGCAGCCTTGCATCGGGCCAAATGGGTTGGTTGTGGCCTTGGGTCAGGCCAGATGGTTGGTTGCGGCCTTGGGTCAGGCCAAATGGGTTGGTTGCGGCCTTGGGTCGGGCCAGATAGTTGGTTGTGGCCTTGGGTCGGGCCAAATGGTTGGTTACGGCCTTGGGTCAGGCCAAATTGGTTGGTGATGGCCTTGGGTCGGGCCAGATGGTTGGTTACGGCCTTGGGTCGGGCCAAATTGATTGGTTGCAGCCTTGGGTCGGGCCAAATGGTTGGTTGCGGCCTTGGGTCGGGCCAATGAAGTTAACAAAGGGTGTTCAGCCAAGGTGGATATAGGCGATATTGTGAGAAAGGGGCGATTAGTAAATAAGGTCAGAAATTGGGGAAGAGGTGGGATAAAACCGATATCGATTATCTATGACCGATATCGGTTGGGTAAACCGATACCAGTTCCTTAGGGCACAATATAACCGGTATCGGTTATAGGTCGAAAACCTATAAAAAGAAAAAATACGGCCTGTCATTGTCACAGTGTCAATTTGAAACCCAATTTGAGTTGTCTAAGGTGTATTGTTGATATTGGAGCATTTTTTGGTTGAGGTGGCGCTATTTGAGTGGATAAGTGAGTGGTTGGTGGACCCTAGTGAGTAGGAGGCAGCAGTTGATTGGTGGAGGACCCAGCAGAGGAGAGTTAGAGCCATGGCTCAGCCAGGAGGAGCAGGAGGTGCTGGACCACCACCACCCATCCCACCATGACGACGTGTCATCGTACTGGTAGGTTCGAAACCCTTCATTGTGTGAATTTGATGTTGTTAGGCTGTATTTGGGGTTTGGGTAGGAATTCAAGGTTTTTGAGAAAATAATTAATAAATGGAAATTATTTGAAAAAAGGAGAGGGTAGATGGGTGAACTAGGCCAAGGCGACAGGGTGGGTAGGTTTTTAGGGTGTTTGGGTGGCTAGATAGGGAAAAAATAGGCAAAATTCAATTTGGGGGGCCGCGTCGGGTTCGGCTCCAGGTTTTAACAGTGACCAATGTCGGTCGCTAAACGACCGGCATTGGTCACATTTTTCACTTTGGAGGTGAGCTATATATTGACCGACGTGTATTAGAGGGCGTGACTGCCCTGGATATTATATGGAGGCCTTACAGAGGTCATCAGCCCCGCGGAGGAGCCCGATCACAGTTGCGGTGGATCCAGTATACATTCTGGATAGCGGGACGGAGGTCGGGAGAGTATGAGCGGATACCCTTGGAGAGGGTACGATGACAGCTAGGGCTACGACAGGATGAGCCACCTCCTTTCCCTCAGTACCCGGAGGGATGATGTAGTGGCTCCACTACCCTGCACCACAGCCTATGGACCCAGATTTGGTAGCCGAGTGGTAGGCAGACGATACAGTGGATGACGTCGGGTGTACAGGATCATTTTTGGTATGGTGGGCAGGGGAGAGAGCCGTGAGGAGAGCACAACCCCGTACAGCCAACACTTGGCGGCTGTTAAAGCAGAGAGGGACCAGCTCAGGGGATAGGTACAGTTGTTACAGGCGGCAGCTTGCTGCCGCACAAGCACAGATAGGTGTCTTACAGGGGCAGTTAGCCTAGACACAGGTACAGGCACAGCCACAGGTACCACCACAGGTACAGGTACTGCCACAAGCACCACCACAAGCACCACCATAGGTACAGGTACCGCCACAGGCACCACCAGCAGCACCAGCACAGGCACAGGTACCGGCACCACCACCGGCGCAGCCACAGGCACCACCAGCGGCACCAGCACAGGCACCCGTATAGCCACAGGCACCAGCACAGGGGGCACTATTATTAGGAGTTGGGGGACCAACCCCAGTAGTGATGGTGGCACGGGCCCGCTATATGGAGGTGAGAGTGGAGGCCTGGTATTATCAGGATGTTCTTGATGGTACCCGGGGGTTGACTATCAGCCATATGCGGCACATAGAGCCAAGACCTCGCGGAGTCAGAGATCCCAAGGGGGTGCAGCCATAGCCGGTGGGTCCGTTATAGGGAGGAGGTGAGAGGCGACACAGGGACCAACAGGGAGACAGGCAGAGGGCGGTGGATAGAGCTAAGGGATCCCTACAGAGGAGATAGATTTTTGTGTTTGTACATTGGATATGGGCACCGGTCTGCGAACCGGTTATGTTTATAGAGGCCTGCGTGCCTACACATGATGTATTCATTCATTTATTCATTTATGGTATATACCGGCTTGCGAGCTGAGTACGGGTTGTACAGTTGATACCGGCCAACGAGCCGAGTATATTTTTTGATATGAGAGACTGGCCTGTGAGCTGAGTTGATATTTTGACAGTTGTTGTGGCCTGCGTGCTGGCTTTGTATTATGATGAGATCATAGAGGCCCTTATGCAGGGCACATTGTATATTTGAAACTTTTGATATATAGATATGATGATTTTGACCCACATGTTGTGTTTAAAATGTTTTAAGTGTTTTGTCGATGGTTTGTGATATTTAATGTATGATGAGCTTGATCCACATGGTTTATATATTGATGGTGTTGATGTCTTTTGTTGATGGGATGTATGTATATATAGATAACGAGTTTAATTGACATGATGTGTTATGAAATGTTGTATGTGTTTTATCGCTGGTTTGTGAAATTAAATGTATGTAGCTGCTGAGTTGGACCAAAATGGTGTATAGATTGATGGTGTTTTTGATATCATTTGTTGATGGATTGTTTGTTTTTGTAATATAGATAGATGATATTGATGAAATTGTGATGAGATATGGATTTGATGAAAAATTATAGATAATGGTGTTGTTTATGCAGGAAAAAGGGACAGGCGCCACAAAAATTTGCAAAAACGAAGAAACGACTTAGGTTTAAGAAAAAAGGGGACACATGATCGATATCGGTTATGTAACCGATGTCGGTAGTTAGATGACCGATAGCGGTTATGTAACCGATATCGGTTATTCCAGAATGATTTTCCTAAAAATAGAATTGCTTGGTTAGAAACTTAAGTTCTTATTTTTAGCATTCTTATTTTTAGATGCATGTAACAAGTTAAATATGTGAATGCGACGTTGTTTGATGACTGATACAAGTAATTGCATGAAATAATTTGAGTGATAAGGAGGAAAGAAACAAGTGAAGTGAGTGTGGGCTGAGATTCAGAAGGCAGAAAGACAAGTTATATTTGAAGAGGGTGGTGAACATGGCTGAACAAGGAGAAGCATCCAACAGGCAGGGACGAGGGAGAAGACATGTTCCGCCCCAAGCTGCTGCATCCAGAGAGGTAAATTGTTTGGTTGTAATTTTATTCTTGCATGTTTTGTGAATAGGATGAGAGAAGTGTAAGTGGGTAAAGATGAGAAAGAAAAGATGATAGGCAAGGGTTGGGGATGGGGTGAGTGCTATGGGGTAGGTAAATAGGGTGGTCACGTATGTTTTTAAGTATAAATAGGAGTAAACGGGCAAAATAATTATCATAGGTGTATGTTTTAAATAGGGTAGGTACATTTTTGACAGTGACCGGTATCGTTTAGGGATAACCGGTATCGGTTAGCAAACCGGTACCAGTTATCTATAACCAATATTGGTTACTGTAGGAGTTTCCAGAATTTTGAGAAAAAACCTGTGGAGATTTGTTTTATTGAATAATTATGTGTCGTTTTGATGTATGTAGGCGGAAGCAGGGTTAAGGATGAATGATATGGTACCAGCATTGTTATCACGAATCTGAGCGGATGTAACACCAATGGAATGGGCATTGATAAATCGTTTGGGATTAAGTGGAATCTGCTATTATTCAAGAATCACACGTAACCATGCTATGTTGCAGGCGTTGATTGAGAGATGGAATCCAGAAAAGAATACCTTCTATCTGCTAACAGGGGAGATGACAGTGACTTTGGAAGATGTGTTCCATATTTTGAGACTCCCAATGATAGGAAAAACAGTGTATCAGGCATTTCCTAGCGCGGGGCGGGTAGCGATAACAACAGTATTCGGTTCAGCTGCATGAGATTTGACACAGCAAGGTTTATCATTTACGTATGGTACAATGTATGCAACACACCCTGAGGAGACAAGGTTGGCTGTGTTATTAATGATAGCGGTGGGGTATTATGCATTACCGAGGGTGGAAGGTGGAAGATTTCCCAAAGCATTGATGAGTGTTATTTGGGAAATGATAGAAATGATGACTTTCGCATGGGCACCCGCATATCTGGCAGAGTTATATAGGGGTTTATGGGCCTGCAAGTGAAAACACAGGACGACACTAGATTGTTCATACTTATTACATTGTTGGGCCTATGAGCATATTGTTTGTGTGCGTCCAATAGGCCGACCCATCGAGTTGGGAGAAGTAGGAGTGCAAAGGTTGGGATTCAGATGATGGGTCCATACAGAACAAGAAGCGAGATCCCAGGCCGTGATAGATGACATCGAGTATTATAGACAGGTATGGGAGATGGTGATGATTGCGGATATGTTTTGGAGGCCTTACGGGAACTATATGGTGACAGAGCACATATCTGAGGAGTTGAGGGGTGTAGAGCGATTGAGGTGGATCGCAGGGCACCCGGGGGTGAGTATGAGAGGATTCCTCTAGATCGCGTGTGGCGACAATTTGGGTTCGTTCAGGATATACCTATGACATATAGACCATACATGAGGATCGACGCTGAGGCAGCATTCTCACCTCCCCCGACCTACACCTCCAGAAGGCCTAGAAGAGATAGCAGCTGATCGTAGGGTAATGGATGCGGGAACGATAGAGGCCTATAGAGTATGGTGAGTAGCAGAGCTGCGATGTGCACGTGAGTGCCCTGACATAGTTGTGATTACAGCTGAGAGAGATCTTCTGCAAGATTTGGCTCACCAGCTTCAAACATAGGTGAATGAGACAATGGGATTGTTAGAGGTTTCACAGTTACGAGTGGAGAGACTGGAGGTAAGATTCCTCCACGCGAGAGGACGTATTCGTATGTTACAGAAGATGTTGGCGGATCAATGGGAGGAACCAATGGCAGTGGCACCTTTGAGGATGGAGAGGCTAACTGAGAGGCATCGATGATCACGATCACCACTTGATTCGGGAGGAGGTGCAAGGGTCTAAGTGAATTTCATAGGAATATAAGAATAAATAAGGATGCCGACCTGCGAGTCGATGAGAGAGTAGATGTATTTGTTTAACATCTAAAATAAAACTAAAGATGTATGTGGTTTTGAGTGATGATAATAATAAGAATGGTTGTTTTTTTTTAATGTTGTTTTTGTTTTGTTTGAAAAAGGAAAAAGATGAATGTTGGCAAATAGAAACACACAAAAAATATATATATTAAATATATATATATATATATTTTATATTTGCAACACATGAGAGGGTATGGTAGGGGATGGTCGAGCTAACCTTGGGAGACCCCATGTCTCCTAAGTGCTGCCTACATAGCCCATTGCACAAAGCAAGGAGGGGCCTCAGACCGATGTAGTTCTCCCTTAGGACCAGGGAGAGGGGAATTCAGGCAATTTGGTTGTGGTTAGGCAATTTGTTGGTTGGTAAAAATTTGATGTTGGTAGGGTAATGTTGTTGGTGTTGGTAGGGTAAATCGAAAGTTAGCATACCCAAGCAGTAGGGAACGTGTCCTGATTAAGGTCAAAACACAATCCTAGAGTCAAGCAAAAGAGACCAGAGTGTCCCGTAGTTGAGAAGAGCTAAACAAACCACATATTAATGTAGGATGAGCTTGAGTCCCTAGGTACCTTGCATAGGCGAGAAGTCGATAGGTGAAAAGAGTGGTATAATCATAATATATCGGATATACGTCATGTCCCTTGAGTTTTGTTGCTTTGAAAAATGGTGAGGTGAGGTGGTTGATGTGGGTGAGGGTGGAGAGAACTTATTATAAGATGATTATTCTGACAAAAGAGAACCAAACCTAAATAGACAAGTCCATGACTCAAAAAGTGTTTTGAAATATTTATTTTTATTTTTATTTTATTTTTCTGGATATAGACTGATCTATGTGGGAAGTCTACATGGGATATGTATTTTGTTGTTCTTGAGGTCTTTAGGAAGCTGATCAATGTGAGAAGCTTCTGATAAAGGCTGACTGTGTATAGTTGTCCTTCAAGGGAGCAGTCTATTTATAGTAGCAGATGCGGTGTTTATGTATAGTTGTCCTTCGGGGGAGCAGTCTATATATAATAGTAGCAATAGTTTGGCATATAGCTGTCCTTCAAGGGAGCAGTCTATTGTATAATTTAGAGGTCTAGATGTCCGTTGGGCATAAAGCATCTAGTTTTGTAGGAAGTTTGACTCAAGAAAATCCCATAAGTGTTTAATTAAGAATGTGTCATTTTGATACTTTGAAGTCATGGACTAGACTAAAAAAGGGGAAGGCATATTTTAAGGGGAGGTGATAATCAAACTATGTGAGCCTAATTTGATTGTGATATGTAAGAAACAAAGTGTATGCGGTGGTAAATGAGCTCAAGGGACGAGCGTAAGGTAGATAAGAAGTGATATAACACTAATTTCAATAGTAGAATGGTTGAAGATGCAAGGCATTAAGGGGTTCAGGCTCAGGTTTACCATTAAGCAAAGCTAAACGATAAGTGCATGATCCATAAGTGTGAGTGATAATGTAAGGCCCAATCCAATTAGGAGAAAAATTTTCCACGTTTTCTCTTTTCTAGTTTGGTTACATGTTGATTCTCTTTGAGGACAAGATCACCAACCTTAAAGGTACGCTCATGAAGTCGTTTATCATAAGCACACTTGATGCGTTTTTGGTAGATTTGAAGGTGATCAAGAGTTGTAAGATGACGCTCGTCGAGAAGCTCCAATTGGGCTAACCGCTCTTGGCGGAAATCGTCGTTGGTGAGAATATCCTGAAGAGATATTCGGAGGGAAGGTATTTGTATTTCAAGAGGCAAGATAGCCTCGGTACCATATACCAAGGAAAAAGGTGTGGTATTAGTGGAGGTACGAATGCTAGTATGATAAGCCCAAAGGGCAAAGGGGATGTGATCATGCCAATTTCTTCCAGACTCATTGACAACTTTCATGAGGATTTTGGTTAGGGTTTTATTAGAAGATTCAGCTTGACCATTGGCCTGTGGATAGTAAGGTGATGAGAAACTAAGTTTGATACCAAAGTTGTCACAAAGGTCTTGTAACAACTTATTTTTGAAAGATTTACCATTATCTGTTATTAGGCGATGAGGAATACCAAAACGACAGATAATGTGATGGTTAACGAATTCGACAATTTTTTCTTTTTTGATTGAAATGAGTGGAATGGCCTCCACCCATTTTGTGTAATATTCGGTTGCTGTGATTATCCAACAGTGATGTTACAAAGAGGGCAGGTGGATCTCACCAATAAGGTCTAAACCCCATTGTGAGAAAGGCCAAATATCTCGTGTGACCTGTAGCGGATGGCTAGGAGTATGTTGAAGGTTGGCATGTTGTTGACACATAACACAACGCTTAACATATTCGTAGCAGTCGTTATTAAGAGTAGGCCGATAATAACCTAGGAGAAGGATTCGTTTAGCCATGGCAAGGCCACTAAAATGTCCGCCACAAATACCGTCATGGACCTGTTGGATGGTATAGGTGACCTCCGTGCCGGTTAGACATCGAAGGAGGATGCCATCAAAGCCATGTTTATAAAGGAGTCCCCCCATGACGACATAATGAGAAACACGTTTAAGAAAAGCACGTTTTCCAGTACTAGTAAGGTCAAGTGGGAGAACGGAGGTTGTAAGGTAGTCGTGAAATTGGTGGTACTAGGCATCCTGCGAATTAGTAGACACATTATTTATTATACAAACAACCGGGGTTGAGTAGGATGGGGCAAAGAGTTTTTGGATCAAGACGAATATGTCAGAGTCAGTTGGTGAGGTAGGAATTTGTGAGGCTAAGCAAGCCATAGTATCCACAAATTTGTTAGTGGAGTGAGGAACGGTCTGGATAGAATAACGAGTAAATGAGGTCAAAAGTGAATCCACGTAATATTTGTACTTTTGAAGTTCCTCATTTTTACATTGGTAGATGCCCATAACTTGATTGACTACCAATTGAGAGTCGCCAAAAATATTAATAGATTTGACACCTAAGTGTAACGCAACCTGGAGACCCAAAACAAGGGCCTCGTATTCCGTTGTATTATTAGTGCAGGGGAAATCGAGCCGGAATGAAAGAGGCATAGGTTCAGCGTCAAGAGGAATGAGAACAATGCTGGCTCCTCCGCCACGCTGGCATTTGGATCCATCGAAGAAGAGGGTCATTGGATATGACTCTTCCCTGAGTGAAAGAGTGGCGATGAGTTCATCGGGGAAATTAAAATTGGTGAATTGTTCCCCAGGTAAAGGGGCCTCCGCAAGTTAGTCCGCAATAGTTTGTCCTTTGATTGACTTCTGGTGTATAAATTCAAGGTCGAGGTCAGTGAGGAGCATAAGCCATCGGGTGATGCATTGGTTTAGATGTGGATTGGCATACATATAATGAATGGGGGTCCGCGTTGGTGATGATAAAAGTTTTGTGATTCAGGAGGTAGTGTTGGAGTTTGGTGGCTATGAATGATAGGGCTAGGCACAATTTTTCTACATGTGTATACCTAGTCTCGTAATCCATGAGAGTATGACTTATATAATAAACAGCTTGTTCTCGATGCTCAGAGTCATGATGTGCGAGCATGGATCCTACGGCGTGGTCGGTGGCGGAAAGGTAAAGGTAGAAAGGGAGATCATCCTATGGTGGGATAAGCACGGGTGGATGCAAGAGATAGACTTTGAGAGCTTCAAAGGCTTGGTGACATTCTTCACTCCATTGAAAGGCAATGTCCTTTTTAAGAAGGTGATGGAAAGGTTGACATCGATCTGAGAGTTGGGAGATGAAACGCTGGATGGATTGAAGTTTACCCTGCAAACTACGTAATTGTTTGAGGTTTTTGGGTGGGGGCATTTCTAGGATAGCTTTGACTTTAGATGGATCGACCTCAATGCCACGTAAAGAGACGATAAAGCCAAGAAGTTTTCCCAAAAGAACACCAAAGACACATTTCTTTGGTTAAAGCCAGACTGAATATTGTAACAGGCGATTGAAAATAATGGTTAAAAACATCGAGATGTTCACTGCGATGTTTAGATTTGCCAAGAAGATCATCGACATAATCCTCAAGGATAGTGTGCATAATGTCATGAAAAATGTAAGTCATAGCCCGCTGATAGGTCGCACCAGAATTCTTAAGGCCAAACGACATGACACGATAACAGAAGGTTCCCCAAGGAGTTATGAAGGTAGTTTTATGTTGATCAGCCGGGGCTACTAAAATTTGATTGTATCCCGAAAAACTATCCATGAGAGAAAGCATTTCATGGCCCGCAGTGAGATCAACAAGTTGATCAATACTTGGGAGGGGGGAAGTCATCCTTGGGGCAAGCGAGGCTAAGGTCTCAGAAATCCATGCATATCCGAAGTCCCCCCGTCGCTTTAGTGACAGGTACGATTTTAGAAATCCATTGAGGATAGTCAATAGGCAAGATGAAGGAAACAGAAAGAAGTCATTGAAGCTCTTCTTTGACCAAGAGGGCAATGCGTGGATGCATTTTTCTCATTTTTTGTTTGACTGGTTTGGAATCGGGATTTAGGGTGATGTTATGGATAGCAATGTCAGGATCAGTTCCTGGCATGTCAGCGTAGGACCAAGCGAAAGCTTGGTTGTGGGTACGGAGAAAGGTAGTAAAGGTGACTTGTTCTGATGCACTAAGGGATTGTCTGATCTTCACAATGTGAGGATCCTCCTCTGTGTGGATGTTGATTTCTATAGTTGACTCGTTCAACATGGTTTGAGTTTCAGATGGTAAGGAGTGTTGAATATAGGAGTCGTCTGCACCAAGGTAAGTGAGTATGGAGTCATCATCCTGGCACTCAACAACATTAATCGAAGGTGAATCCTCTTCGATCATGTCTGGATACAGAAGGGGAAGAGAAGATGGGTCCTCATTATCTCGTTGATAAGTGAGAGGACCTAGGAAGATAGCATTTATGAAAAAAAAAAGTTAGGAGGGATAGATTCAGGGTCTATCGACTATGTGGGTGATGATGGCAAAATGGGTGATGATGGTTTGGTAGGGGTGACATCGTCATCTTCCAGGATACAACTGACACAAAGTTTCTCTAGGTGTAAGTGTTTCAGGAAAACCGAGACCACTACGATCATTGTGTTTGTGTGTAGTCACGGGAATGAGTGTATGTCGGCCTTGTTCATAAAGACCAAAACCAAAGCCTTTCCAAGCATAGCGAGTCAAGAAGGTGAGGGCGAAACGACGATTTGTCAAGTATTGAAAATTGGATTGGAAGGGAACCACCTCAAAAGGAGGTTCAGGGGTAACAGAGGATGCATCGACACCCCCATACGTTAGGTTGGTGCGGCAATGGGGTGGTCCGTAAGAGATTACCTCCCCCACATGACGGTCATAGGTAGGATGCACATGTAACTGTCCGTACTCCTGCGGGGTATGGAAAGAGCTAACGTTATATAGGCGGTATTCCCCCAGAGTAAGGCATTGAAAAACATCTACTAAGGGGTCGGAGGTTGAAATGTTATCTGCAGGAAAGGAAGTGGTATTTGTGACAGTGGTTTCATTGGTTGAAGGTGTAGGTGCGGTTGAAGTGGATGGTTGGGTTGGATGAATGGGTGTCTTGACTGGTACAAACACATCATTAGGGCAATACAACATATTGCAGGTTTTGAAGGGGGGAGGATCAGCTTTTATGGTGTAGGACTTCCCCTCGTACTCAAATTTTATGCATCTATGTAAGGTGGAAGGAACGCATCCCATAGCCCGGATCCAAGGGCGGCCTAACAACATATTGTATTGGAAATCTCCCTCAAGGACATAGAAGAGTTTGGGTAAAGTGCGTGGCCCTACACGAATGTTAAGGATCACGGTGCCTAAGGTAGAAGTAATAGCATCATTGAATGACCGCAACATGATGGGGTTGGCACACATGCAGCTAGACGGGATATTCATTTGTTGGAAAGCTTTTTAAGAGATGATGTTTAGGCTAGCGCCCCCGTCAATCATAACATGACGTACCCGAATGTCCCGGACATAAGCTGAGATGAAAAGAGTAGGGTCAGGATCTTCAGCACGAAAGTCGATAATTTCATCTTCGGAGAAACTGACAGCAGCGGATTGTTGTACAGAGACAGAAGTGGTTGGGGAGATAGATTGTTCGGTGAGCAAAGCAACGTGATTGGGTGTTAGAATAGAGGTAACAGGTAAGGTTTCATTAGGTAAGACCTCTATCCCTTGAAGGATTTCAATGAGAGCTTGTCGATGAGATTCAGAAGTCTGAATGAGATCATACAGTGTCATTTTTACAGGTGATTGGTGAAGCTGTTTGATCATAGTTCGGTGGGCAATTCCATTAGAGACGGGATAGGTGGGTCCGGCGAATAACCACTTTAGGTGGTGGTGCAATCAGGATGGTGGACGGAGAAAGAGATGCCGAAGGTGTGTTTTCTTTTGCTTTCCCATTGTTTTTCTGCCCTCGAGTAGCAACACTAATCATATTGATCTCGTGAATACGAGAGGAGGAAGAATGGTAGGGATAGGTCATGGTCTTCTAGAGGTGGGGCTGTAATAATGATAGATCTTGGTGAGGTGGGGACAGGTGGTATAGGAGAGGGAATTGAAGCTAAAGGTCTCTCTCTTCGTAAGTTGTCTTTCATAACTTTTCTATCTGAGAGAGGTGACTGACGAAGTATAGCTTTCAATGCTTTGCATCCCTCTACGTCATGTCCTGGTGTGCGGTGGTAAGCGTAGATTTTAGACTCATTGTAACCTATAGGTCGAGGTTTAGATGGATCATAAGGTCTAAGTGGGGGTAGGGAGATGGTCACATTCTCTACCAACATAGCAAGGATTTTGGCGTAAGACCCTTTGAGTGGGTCAAAGTCAGAGAAAGAGGAGGCTATTGACTGGGTCGATTCTGGTGATGACGTGGTATGGTTGGTTTGTATTGGTGGTGGTTTAGCCAAGGAGTTTTGATAATGGGTTTTAACTAAACGTGGCTTCTTTGATGCAGAAACTATGTTTAGCTGGTTGGATGATGAGGCCACAGATGATGTGGCATCAGAAAACAACCATGGAGAAATAGGAGTGACAGAAAACAAATCTTTTGATGATGGAATTTTTTTAGGGTTGATAGGTGGACAGGATACGTGGGGTGACGGTGTTGCTATACCCTTGGATTTCTGTGTGGGTGCAGAAGGTGTAGGTCACTTTAAAGAAAAAGCAGGAGGTATGATATATTGATGCAAGGTAGAGGGGTGGGGTCCCAATATGGAGGGTAGGTGTGACGACGAGGGTTTTAGTTGTGATAGCGGCATAGATTGAGGAGATTGAGTCTGTCTCCTAATGAGATGGATGGCTTTATTTTTAGTTCAATCAAGCCACTTAGGTGGGTGTGTTAGACTGGGTATTGGTAAGGTCCCAAGCGTAGGGGAAGATTTGGTTAGGTTAATAGAAGTGGATTAGGTATTTGGTAGAGATGAGGGGGGTGAAGATGAGGACATAGGAATTTTAAGCTTATGTAAACACTTCGGGTATATGGTAGAGGCATCTGGATTGGTCATCTGCATTTGAGTAGAATATGGCGTACTCAAACGTTCCCATAGGACCTGTCTATCTTCTGGGGAATGACAGTCCTCACATGTGAATAAGAAATTTTGTATGGAAGAAAGGTGGGTTGTGATTCCGGTCTACTGTGGGTGTGATACAGGGGGCAGATGAGGCACTGTATCAATGGGCGTTAAGAGGTCAACCGGTCGCTGAAAAGATTTAGGTGATGAAGAACTAATAGGTAGGAGGGCATGTTTGAGAGAATCTGTCATGTTTAAAGAATGTGGTGATGTTGGTTCAAGAGGTTTCTCGTCTAAGGATGACAAAAGAAGTGGCGAGCCTTCCTCTTGTACAGCGAGAATGGTAGAAGGAGACGTTTGGGAAATAGATAAAGTAAATAACATCCGCTCACAGTCTTGCAAGGATGTGGTGTAAGAAGGCTCATTTGTGAGAAGGGAACTTTGGGTGGTTAATTCCTTGATGGGTAAAGGAACGGCAAGGATTTCAGTTTGTCTTGATGGCGAGGAAGGGGGTTCGGATTCCTGTGTTAGTGAAGAGGCTTGATTCAGAATTTGTTCGATAGAGGTTTTTGGCTGGGAGTCGAAGACTGCATGGATCTCATGAACACTCTCCTTGGCTAAGATATCTTGATTTATGTTACTATTAGAAGAATGATTCGGGAATGGTTTGTTGAATATTTTCAAATTTCAGTTAGCAGGGGCGTTAGGATTATCGAGGGCTATATCCCCCGCATCAACCATTTCCTGCACTATGTTTTTCAACATTTTGCAGTTTTCATGACTGTGTCCCTTCACGCGGTGGAAGTTACAGAAGTCATTTTCTTTGTACCAAGAAGGTATGGCGCGAGTGGAATCAAACCCGGAGTGAGGTTTAACAGGAGGTAAGGTAATGGCTCCTGCTTTAAGCAATTTTTCCAATATCACACCATATGTTTCTCCCAAGGGAGTGTAGTTGATGGGCTCTGCTTTATACTTATAGGTGGTTTTTGGCAGGGTATTAGACGGTGGTTGGGATTTTACCATCACCGCGTGCACAACCCCTTTTGATTTCGAAGCAGTCGATGGGTGAGGATTGGTGGTGTTAGGTTTGTTGGTAGAATCTTGGGTTCAGAAATTGGGGTTTTTGTTGCGCAACCGCAATTTCTCTTCTTCTAAGGCTCGAATCTCTAGTTTTCGAGCCATAGTAAAGGCCTCGTCAAATGTACGGAAATTTTGAATTTGGAGGGTAGGAGAGATGTGCTTAGCGCAGGCCCATGTAAAGAGTTCAATAATTTTGGCTTGAGGCAAGGCATACGTAAGTTGGTTGATAAGGCATCGCCATTGTCTAACGAAATCTGCAATAGATTTGTCTTCAAATTTTCGGATGGCATAGAGGTCGGTGATAGATACTTTCTTGGTAATGTTAAAGGAGAAATGATCCAAGAAAGATTGGGCTAGCTGGTTAAAAGAGAAGATTGAGTGCTGGGTTAAAGAACTGTACCACTCCAAAGCGGGTCCTGATAAGGACATGGGAAAGGTGTGGAGTAGTAAAGTGTCGTCATGAGCAATCAGATAGCAGGCATGTCTAAATGATCGTAAGTGTTGTTGAGGGTCCTCCTTACTATTAAAACGAGTAAATTTTGGTAATTCCCATTGAGGAGGATATGAAGGAAGGGGGATTGAAGGGTGGATAGGCTCCCAACAAACTTGCTCGTATGTCAAGGCGCTACGACTTCCTGAAACAGAAGCCTCCAGATTTTGCATTTTGTCCATCATTTGTTTAATTAAATCAGTAGTTGGATGAGATGATGGTGTGGTTGTGGTAAATGGAGGTAGATTGGGCTAAGGGCCACCGCTAGACAATGGTGGGGTTAAATGTTGATAAGGTATGGAGGATGAATGTGTTGAGGCAACCGAATAGGGATGTCCTATATAAGACGTTGAGGTTACCGGATATGTGTGTGGAAATGAAAAGGTGGGCGGAGCTTGAGAAGGAAAGCTCGTGTGGATAGGTGGTAGAGAGCAAGTCATGAACGGAACAGTCTACAAGAGAGATGAGGTAGGAGCAGTTGGTGGTAATGACATGTTGGGCCCAAGATTAACCAAAGGAAAGCCAATCTGTGCCGTATGAACCCCTGAAGCTGCTGAGTTAGGAGATGGGACTAAGGATGCAGAAGGAAAAGCGGAGGTATCAGGTGGAGAAGGAGCTAAGTGAGTAGCTATACTGATAGGCATGCCAACAAGGAGTTGACCGTCAGGTGTATAGTCAGGGGCATGAGACAAATAGTATTGTACAGTGCTAGGATTAGCATCCAGAAATTTGGAAAATTCTTTATCTCCTACGGGGATTTTAGGAACCTCGCTGGTGTCTGTAGGATTCCCCACAGAATGTGAAGGGGGTGATTTAGGCAAAGGCACAGAGCAAGCATGTGAAACCATGGCAGCGGCTTGCTTTCGAGTGATAACAACCATGGACAGGAGTAAACAGTAGGGTTTCAGTCTATCAGGAACAGAAACAGACAACAAGATGTTTGAAATTGGTAGGTTACTGGTTTGTCAGGAACTTTAAAATATAGTAACTGATATCGGTCAGATAACCGATGTCGATCAGGGTGTAGCCGGCGTCGGTAAGCTAACCGATGTCGGTATAATAGAACTGGTGTAAGAAGTAGTAAGAAGTTGTTGATTTGGTGTTAACAATGATTAGTATGCCTACCAAACTGTTCTGTAGTGATCACAGAAAATAGTGTATGACAGAGAAACAGAACTAAAAACAAGCAATAATTCACAAAAAATTAACAAACTAACCCTAGGGTTAATTTTAATCAATGTGGGCTTATACCTTTAGATGCAGAATGATGTCAATCCTAAACAAAAGACTTAGGGGAAATGTCAAGTTTGTTTTGGCTTATAAGGTTACCTCAATTGGGCGGAGGAATACCGCGGAAAAGGGGGGATGTTTTGAGCTATTGTGTTAATTATGAAGTGATTCGGTATGTGTTGTGTAGTGAAAGTAAGATTAATTTCCTGTCAATACCATGGAAATCACCCCCACGTGTACGACCTGTTATTTAGTCTATGTTCACTAGAATTGAAAACAGCAAGCAAGAATGTAATGCATGTGTTTTAAACCCAAATCAAAAATGATATTCGATGAAGCAAAGAAGATGACTTTTACTAATGCAAAACTGGGAAAGCAAGACAAATTATTTTACTAAATATAACAAAAACATCAAACAACAAGTATGCTCCCTAAATGAAAGCAAGCAAGAGAAACAGAAACCCGAAATGGGTCCCACCGGGCGTGCCAAAATGTTTCACACGGAATGTTTCGGCTCTGTGGAATAGACTTGCTTCTATCCTATCATTCCTTTGAGAAACAGATAAAGGTTAGGGCTAGGAGGAATACCTATTGAATGTCGAGAGGGTGTGCGCGTACCGTAGAGAAAGATCAGATCGACTGCGAAGAACTCCTTTTTGTCTTGGAAGGACTACCTGCAAGTAAGAATACAAGACCACCAGATTTTAATTAGACAATAAATGAGGGAGCTGCCTTGGGCCCAGGAGACATAAAACTTCCTTTCGAAGGTGGTCAGCTCCCCTACTAATATGAATTAACACAAATTCTAACAAATAAGCTATTGTTCAATTACAATTTGTTTACCTTATTAGAACAATAGAGAAAGGGCTAGTGGTTTGGTTTAGAATCAAGGTGACCGATGCCGGTCACTATAACCGGTACCATGGTTGGCTCTAACCAATATCGGTAGGGGCAATGCTTTAGGGGCTTTTGGTGAAGGCTGGTTGTAAGGTAGTTGTGTTGTTTTATAAGGCTGATAAATGAGTGGGGTTAGGTAATGGGGTGATGAGAAGGACTCAGAGAATACGGGGGGTGTTCTTAGGGGTAATGTAAGGGTGGAAGAATGACAATTAGATGCAGTGTGTTGCTGGGTAGTAGATCTAGGAATAGACTTATGATGGCAGTGGTTCAGAAATTCAAGAAATGTTATTAAAAAAATGTATAAGACTTACTAGTTATTGATGGAAAATGCAGGTTTTGGGACTGTGATGACAAAGACAGGGCTGAAGTAGGATGATCTGACAATCCAAGATGAGCTATCTCCTCTTCTGATGCTCGGATGAGTGTCACTGGGCTCTAGTTATTCAGTTGTAGTCTTGGGCTTGATGTCTTTCTCTGCAAACTCTTCTTGTTTCTTCACTTGTCTCTGCTTGGCAAAGTAAATCCGGATCTTTTCAATGATTTCTCCCTTTTTTGATCAAATGAAAATCTGATTCATCCAAAATCCTCCGACCTTTTGTTTCTTGTTAGGGGAGGTCATTTACAGGGAACCGATGGATGTTACGTAACCAATGGCGGTCGAGTAGGAACCGGTATCGGTCAGGTCAAAGTGGGCTAATTTTAGTAAAATAGCCAACTTTCCCTCCTTTTCTCCTGAGGGATTAGTTGCGGGCTTGGTCAAGTTACTACAAGGTCAGTTTTGGGTGCGAGTAAGGAGTCCTTAGTCATGGGTGTGGATGTAGACCAAGTTATAGGTCTTAATTAAGTTAGTTTAGGGTTAGGACTAGGTCATGATGAGGTGGCAAAATGAGGTGGCAGGTACGGCGATGTGGATTTATTAATTATAAGGTAATTAATAAATAATTGTGTAAGGTTTAGGTGATGAGGCTAGGTTGCGAAATGAGATGCGGGTCACAGGGGGTCGTAAGACACAAATTTGGTGTCTATAGTAACATTGCAAAAACCTGCACCATTGGTGCACCCTACACCCATGCAACACCAACATTACTTGTGTCAAGTATAAAAATGCGTTAAATAACGCAGGAACATCCCCTATTATAGTAGCACAATGTCATGAAAACCTTTCATGCACCACACCAAGTTCCCCTTTTTTACACGTAAAGATGATGTTACACACACTAAACCTGCGCCCTTTGGCGCATCCTGTCCCCGTGCAACACGAAAATTATTTACGCTAGGTGTAAAATGCATATAAATGGTGCAGGTTCACTTCTGCTTAGAATAAAAAAAAATTCATGTGTAGTATCCATGTGCCTTGCGCCCTTTGGCGCTAATTTGTCCGTTGTAACACCCTTTTTCTGTGTACCATACTATTTAACCTTGCAGCCTACAGTGTTCATTGACCTTGCACCCTGATGCCTTGAAATTGCTAACTCTTCCTTCTGTCAATACTTTAATGGGAGATTGAATAGCTAACATGACTCTTATGCATTGGGTTTTGCTTCTTCTTCTTGTAGATCAGTAACTGAGTTCAGAACTACATATGTCTACATCAAGCAAGAGACCAACCAAGGCTAAGGGTAAAGCCAAGCTTACAAAGGAAGAGATGAAGTACAAATATTAGAGGGTCAGGATGCCCGAATCCCAGGCAGAAGGTGACCTGGATATAAGAGAATCTGAGCTCGGTCACATCGATATGGAAGATTTCTGAGCCAGAACCAGGAGGGTCACAGGAAGTCCCTGGATGGACAAACTGGTAGGTAGTGGCCTGCATTTTACTGGGGGGATCCTAGTCATTGCAGTGAACAACGAATTCATGATGGTATTGGCCCGCTACTACAACAAAGACACAAGATGTGTCCAAAATGAGAAGGGCGAGGTCGTGATCAACCTCACTACCCGACACTTCAAAATTATGCTTGACATTCCTCACCACCAGCACTTTGTGGCCGTAAGCCAAGAATACTGCACCAAGGCTTGGGAGGACAAGGAAGACCAGTGTATGTAATTGATGAATGAGGTCTACCTAAAAAATAAGAAGGTGGTAACCAGATGGCCACAGGTCATTCACCGTAGTGATTTCTCCAAGGAACTAAGTGATACCATCACGTTCCTAAGCAGAGTATTTGGGCTTTCTGATGCCCACTACTTTCATAAATGGATGCTCAGGTACCTGGAGACAATGAACAAGAATTTTCTAGATCAACGCTTCGAGTGGGCGGAGATCATAAGCCACACTATTACCGAGAAGCTCCAACAATTCACCACAACGGGGAGGTTCTACATGAACTCCTACGTAGTTTATGCTGCAGCCTCGGAGAGGGATTATCCAGCATTGATGCGATGTCGGGTTTGGCCCCAAGTAAAAATATATGAATACTACATAGAGTTGAAGCTGGAAAATAGTATTTCACAGTTTACAAAGATTAAAGATGCTTTCTTCTACGGCATCGTCTACCTTTTGAGGCCAAACATGACTCACAATCGTACGACCAAGAGCATTGTTGCAGCAACGGAGAATTGGGGGGCCTTATTCATGTAATTTCCCACCTTCACCTATCTAAGGGCAACCAAATTCTTAGGGGAACCCAGCAAATTGCCAAGATATGCCGGCCCCAAGCTGATCCTATTGGAGCTATCCAGACAGCTCATAACCTACCACAAAAAGTGTTTAAAGAGAAAGAAGGGTGGAACTCCTTTCCCCCTCAGAGTGGGTAGGTACACTTGTCTTTCCCACCACAAATCCCGTGAGATGTTTGCATAGCTATAACTACTCAATCTGAAGCACAACTTCCCGGCGAGGCCCACTTTCGATCCAAGAAATTGCCTTCCCAGGGCCAAACTCGATCCAATCCACATTCCGCAGATCGAGGACATTTATATCAACCTGTATCATGAGGTCGAGCTTAGAAGAAAGGATAAATCCCGCTTGGATTTGGCCGAAATCATTCAGTACGGTGTAGCCATTGTCCCAAAAGGTTATCAAACTACTGATCAAGAAGTTGATCAGGTATATCTTGACACGGATGGGGACAACTAGCCGTTTGCTGTAATTGACAGAACTAAAGCACCCCAGACCATTGAAGAAAGGGTCAAAGAAACTCTGCGGAGAACAGAGCACTTGTGCAGGATGAATGGCCTCATCTACCTTGGGGTAGATTTCACCACATCTCCATTGGGCAACGCACATTCCAGGCCAAAACATCTACCAAAGAGTAGGGGAAAATAAAAAGAGGGTGAGTCAAGATCTACCCAAGAAGAAGCTCCTGAGAGTCCCCCTTCCGCCACACGAGAACATGTTGTAACTCTGGCTTCCCCAGACAAAGAAATGGCCGAAGATGTTCTGATGGGCACATCCACTCAGGATGTTGCCACTACTACAACTATTGAAGTCCTTTATGTTCCCCCTTCCTCATCATCCATCTTCTCTTCTCTCGCGGAGGTTTCCCCCACCATTTCTTCCCTCATCTCTCAGCTCCATTCCATTCCAATGTCTACCTCCCCTGTAGTATCTCTTCCTCCCGTCAGCACTTTCTTAGCCTCCCTCTCAATGCCACCTCCAAGTGTCTCAACGCACTTTCCCTCTACTACTGCAGCTACTCCCTTTTCTACTTTTTGTCCCTCTCCCATAAGTCCAGCATGGATCTCTCAGCACCTGATCCAAAAAAAGAGGAAAGTTCCCATTGCACCGATGGACTTCTCCGTCATCCCATCAAAGGGGGCCAAGAAGCAAAAACCTATAACCCGCTTCTCTCATAGTGCGTTAGGAGAGAGAGTAATGGAGATAGCGTATCCCAATCCTTTAAAGGATAAAAAGGATCTATCTTCGACAAATTATACAGTGACCCAAGTCACAATGGGCATGTCTTCAGAAAGCCTTCAAGGAGAGTCCCTATCTGCAATTGACGCCCTTTGCAAGAAGCTCCAGGAAGAAAAGGAAGAAAATAGGCTATTAAAGGAGCAAAATAAACATCTTCTCCATGCCTTGCAGAAAATGGGTAGTGCACCTCTTGCAACTACCGCTAAAACTCCTGAGCCTCTAAGGAAGGATAAGATAAATGAATACACCAAAATTGATGATTAGGGTATGGCAGTTTCCACTTGGAGAAGCCAAATCCTCAAAGAAAGTGAGGGAGTAATCGCCAAGTTCACCAGATTGTATCAGAATATCAGTCAGGTGAACAAGGAGCTCTAGGTGATTACAGAACCTATCTCTGAAGAGCTAGACCATGCCAGGATGTAGCATGAGACCTTTCAGAAAATGCTTGACTGTTTAGTCGAAGATCTGGTCAAGTTCGGTGTCTTCGGTCACCCCAAAGCCTTCAAAAAAATCCTTTCTACTCTGGACTACCGGGTCGATCAGTTAGAGTTTGTCCTGGAAAAGATTGACAAAATCAAAGAGGAAGCCCTGGATGTAATGCATGAAATGGAGAAAATTGTCCTGAGAATGTCTCCAGGCTTGCTCACTCCTTCTTTCACCTTGAGAAAGGTAGATGAAACTGTTCAGATCTTCAAGGAGATCATTTCACAAGGGCTGGGACCAGAGGTCACTTTCGACGCTGAATCCATCAACAACGTGTTGTCCTATCGTGACTTCATAGGGTACCTAATAGAGGTAGAAAATGAATATTCCAAGCTCCCAAAGAAGCTCACAGATGAGCGGGGAGACTTGCGAGGCTATTAGTGGTCGTCACAAGGATCCTTCCCAAGATCAAATTTAGCCCATGATCAGCAAGTTTATGGAATATCATGCCTAGTTCCACATCACGTCTCCTGAGCAGCAGCAGAAGCAGGATACCCCCTTTTAGCCACGGGACTATGATGAATAGTCTCATTCCTTTTGATCTTCTCTTTGTAAATATCTAAAATTATGTTGACACAAATGATGACATCATCCATGTTGCACCATGGGATGATGTCATCCACCAAGTTGTCAAAAGTCAACAAATGACTTTAAGATATTTTGTAATTAAGTTGTTGGTTTGTTTTTGCCTTCTTTTCTTCTCTTCTTCTATAAATACTTGAATACTTGTTGTATTCAAGTGTGGATAATTTTCAGATGAAAAATAGAAGTAAGAAGAAAAGACTTTGAACTTTTTGTAACAGAAACAAATATTAATACAATATTTAGACTTTGTGCTGAATACCCGTGTTTTACATCAGACCTTTATTATGTTAGATTTGTATGATTGTTCTGTTGAATCTACTTCTACTTTGTTGTCATTTATTCATTAGTATTGATTTATTCATCTATGCAAGTAGGTTCGGCTCTATTTACTACCAACCCAAATCATAGACCTTCTGACCTTTCTACTTTGGAATTCATTTCTTTTCTCCCTTCAGATCTTTCCCATCTCCCCCACCTCGTTCCTTTCCCTTCTTTTATAGTTGGAAATACCTCTACTAGGATGAGATTCCAACCTTTGAAGGCAGAATATTGTGAGACTTGCACAGATTCCTGTTGGTAGAATAACAATAAACCAGTTTCGCTTTGCTGACTCAAAGAGGGGCTATGCCCTATTCACTATTGGCTCGTCTGTCCGTGGATCTGCCCACCTAACAGATTTTTGAACCAACACCACCCACCTTCCATCCCACCTTCGCATGAGAGTGTGACACGTGTCCTTCCTTTGGGACCTACGGGGTTGTCGGGGAATGTTTCGAAATTTTCCAAAACAAAAAAATTGTTAAGATTTTATAGAAAACCCACTAAATCTTGGCCAACAAAAAGTGGCCACGTATGAGGGGAGGCCTAAGCTTAATTTTTATAGGTAAATGACACCCATACGATGGTAAAAAAACACAGAATTTTCCTGCGACCTCCAAAATCAAATTTTTCTTCGTGGGTGAGGGATTTTTTTGTCAAAAATCAAGGGGAAATTGATTTTATGCAAGTTTTGATCATGGGGATAGATATTTTGAGGGAAAAGAGCAAAAAATGAGTTACTATGAGCTCCACAGGCTGGGAAAAATTTTAGAAAATGACAGAGGCCCATGGATTTGGAAATTTAGGGCACAATGTAAGGCACACATGTATTTTTCTTTCAAAATGGGGCAAAATAATAAGTTTCTGAGACTTTGAAAGCATTAAATCTAGAGAACAAATTCTACAGGCCACCAAGTTTTAAGAAAAATATTTTTAGAGCACGTAGAACAAAGGGGAAATATGGGAAAGTAACAGAGGATCAAAATGGACACCAACACTTTATAATCTTTATATAGTGTCTCCCACTATAATCCAACAAGTAGGATCTTTCAGGTAGTTGCATCACCTACATAGTGGCCACCTGTAATATGACCATGTGCCTCCTCTGTTATATCCTTTTGCTCATGCTCTAATACATAATGGCATAGTAATTCATCTCTACCTAACTTGTAGAGGTCACCATTGATTAACATAAACGGTGCCGCACGTATAGCAAGTTATTTCTTTTCTAATGCCTTCATTCCTTCTAGTGCCACACTAGTCTATAGACAGAACATAATGTCTTCTAATTCTGATGGCATGTGATGTAACCTATATAGCTATGCATCTGTCATGGTTTCTTCAATTGTTTGTGCTTCTTCTCTTGAGTGAATTTTAGACAAGTGGTCTGGCCAAGAGGTACTTTTCCCTGGGTTCACCACAAATATGAAGTCAAAATCTTGAAATAGGAGTACCCATCTACATATGTGCCCTTGTAAGATGGTTTTGTTCACCAAATACTTCAATTCCATGTGATCTATATAAAACAAAAATGGTGTTGCTAACAATTACTCTCGTAACTTATGCAATGCATAGATAACTGACAAAGCTTCATGTTATTTAGTTGTATAAATTTTTTTAGTAGGATTCAAATTCCTACTAGCAAATCAAATTTAATGATCTACAATACCTTTGCCAGGTTGAGCTAACATAGCACCAATTTCCATTCCAGAGGCATCCACATGCTCATGAAATGGTTTATCCCATGAGGGAAAGCACAAAATGGGTGCGGTAATAAGTTTCAGTCTAAGTGACATCACAATATAGGAAAAACTATCCCCTTTAATAGTAAACATTGTCTCTGTTTGATCCTCCTAATAAATCCTAACCTAATGATACCTAGAAAACCCATCTATGAATGAATATATTTCATGCCCTACCACTCCTTCTAGTATTTCCTCTATGAATGGTGTAGGAAAAGGGTCTGTGACACATGCAACATTTAACTCCCTGTAATCTACACAGATGTGAATCCTACCATCCTTCTTGATACTGATTAGCATAGGACTAACCCATTCTAACTCATCCAAGGGTTAAATAATCCCAAATTTCAGCATCTTATCAATCTCTTCCTTCACCTTTTCACGTAAATTGGGATTCATTCTATACAGTCACTTTATAACTAGGCATGCACCATCCTTAAGCTTACTATTCATTTCCCCAATTGATTCATGCATTCATTTAAGTTCATGATACCCTCAAGGGAATAACTCTTGGTAATCCCAGAGTAACTCAATGATTTTTGACACTTCTAATTCTAACCAATAGTCTCCAATTATGACCTCTTTTGGCTCAGCCTCCAAACCTATATTCACCTTATTTATCTTCATGGGTTCGTGATAGGTGCGTGTATCCTTGTTTGCACTATCCAAGACCTCGCGCATCCCTTGTGAATGTTCAATCTCTAGGTTCTCAACTTCCTCATCATCCACTATGTAAACAATATTTCCTTTCTCTTTCTCAAGGAAAGCACGTTCAAGGAGTATGGAGTCCATTTCTTCTTCCTTTTCAAAATGTGCTCTAGACTTTGTCTCACCCAATATTTCCTAAATATGCTCTTCTACCTTTGCACTATCTACCATAGTTAAGCACTTGACAAATTTTAATGCTTCTTCTATTAGAGGTTTAGTCAAGAGGTATTCAAAGGTATGGATCATTTTTGCAATCAAATTATGCCAATTCCCAGTATCTCTATGTATTTTTACATATATATACCAGGAGTGTACACAACCTTGTAAAGTAGAATATAATCTATGCACCCAGGGTGAAGGTGGTAATGCTTCCTATCACACTATTTAGAGTCTCTCACACTGCTGAATGTGATGTTGAACAAGTTGATCACCATTATAATTTTAGATCTACGTAGGTGCATTACTCCTTAAAAACCTAGTTAATAGGGTGGTACCAATATCCCCCCATTCTATAAGATTATATATGTGGACAACCCAGTAGTGCGCTGTCATCCCGTGTAAGGTATACACTAACATATCTCTTCTTTGAATTTCATCTATCCATTATGCTTCCATGGATTTCAAAAATACAAGAAGATCTTTTGCCCCAGTATACCAAGGTACTGCGCTACCTATCCATCAAATAGAATGAAGTCTATTTTTATGTGCAATCGTGCTTTTTACCTCGTGCCCTACTAGTTCATATGTACCATGAGCCCAATTGTCACAAGAAATAATCATAGTATCACTAATAGAATGAGAATCTTCCCACTGTAGGATGCCTTCCTTTGATGGCTCATTGACCTCTAGGTCTTGAATAGTGCATACATAGATTCTATTTAAGTCCTCCTCACTTAGAGGCTCAACATATGGTGTAGAATTCCCATCTATTAAAGGTATTATAACCCTTTCGTCCTTGTTCTCAAAGCTGATATGCCCTTTATTGAATCTCAAGTTAGCTTTATTTGCATAACACCAAGGGTGTCCAAGTAAGGCTAGAAAATTGTCTTCCTCCGCAAGTCCTAATACCTCAAAATCCCCAGTGAATTTGTCCCATTGTATGGTTATAAATGCATCCTTCAAAACTCCTATGAGAGTGTCCTTAGTCCAGTTTTCCATAAAAAACACATTAGATGATGGCTACAATGGAGACCTCACCATGTGTCCAAGTAAGGCTAGAAAATTGTCTACCTCCGCAAGTCCTAATACCTCAAAATCCCTAGTGAATTTGGCCCCTTGTATGGTTATAAATGCATCCTTCAAAACTCCTATGAGAGTGTGCTTAGTCCAGTTTGCCATAAAAAACACATTAGATGATGGCTGCAATGGAGACCTCCCCATTTGTACCCATACATATAATGTAAGCACATTCACTTCCACACCTGTATCAATCAATATGTTGCTCAACAGCCATCCATCCACAACAAAATTTAAAGTAATTTCCTTTTCATAGTCAATGCTGTCAGGGGGAAGATTTACATGTAGAATTTTTTGTTCATTCTCAATGCTTGTGTGAGGGGTATTCCCCTTCAACCAACTTCCTAGAAATGGAATAATATTCTCCTGGAGCAGCATTTTACAAACCTCTCTAATGTCATCAATATTAGAGGGGAGTTTTTTTACTTCTTTCTTCTGCTCCACCTTCCTTGACTGTTCCTTTAAACATTGTCTCTCACCTTGAATATTCCTGAGAACCTCCATGGTCTCTTGATATAATTCCTTCTTATGAGTAGGATCTGGGTACCTTACATGTAAAATCTCCTCCTTTGTGATTGTAGGATTTTGGTGTAATGTCTCTCTTGCGCGTGCCACTTCAGCTCGTGTAGTAATATTTATTGTTAATGGTTTAGGTCCTACTACTATATTGGGCATCCACTGATCTTCTACCACATGATGGATTCTAACCATCCTGACACCTTTGTTTTCTTGCTTATGTTTCTTACTCAGATGCTCATATAAGTCTAGGAACTCTTCATAGCTATGGTTCTTTTTGCAGAAAGAACATGTAATATTCTGGGGACATTCATGCCTATAGTGGTTGGGAGATCCACATGTATAACATGTGCCATGAGGGAACTCACCTCTTCCTCCATTGCGGCCTTATTCTCCATATCCACCATGATAGCCACGTCCTCTTCCATGACCTTCTTCAAAACACCCCTCATTCCTGTCATAGCGCGTTTGATTATGATCCCAATCCTGGTGCTCATTCTTACCCTTAGAATTATCCATTATTCTTGTCTATCGTACCCCAATGTCTATACCATCCTGGATATAACCATCCACCTATAATATTTAATATCAAGGGTCGTGGACTAGAAAAATTTACAGTAACAAGATACATTCATCCTTATCACGTGATGTAACAAAGGAAAGTGACTAACATCATGATTCAAATGAAAAATCTCACAGTCCAATAGTAATGAGTGTATAAATCTACGAGAGAAACTATCCTTGGTATGACCTTCCACTTCACAATCTGTACACCAAATCCCTGAGTGCATTTCATGGGCTGAATTTCCCGATATCTTGTCTAATTGTTTTTCCATAGCTGCAATATGTGCCTCTAAGAATGGACTAATGCCATTTTCAATGCTCCCAACTTCCTCAGCACGTAAATTTGCTTCAAGTTATTCATGTGGATTAGTTTATTTATTATGTGACGGTGCTCTTCTCAATGTTGTAATCAATCCACCAATGAACCATTGTGCATGTTGGCTTGTGTGAATATCATAAGAAATATTAGATAGGAGTGTTTTAAAATGAGGATCATACTCACGTACACTCTTAGTAGTGTTTTGTTTGATATCCTTGAGTGTGCTTATAATCTTATGATCAAATTCTAGGATATAGAACTCTTTGAAGAAAGCATCCTTTAGCGCTGTATAATCCACACAAGTTTGATCAAGGTCAAACTTCCTATACCAATTATGTTCTTGTCCCTGTAATGTAGTAGCAAATCGACTTTCATTGCACTCAAAATCCATGATCCCTTTAACACACCACAATATTTCACACATGTGCATATGCTCAACAACATCCTTTATGCCTCTATACTCCGGAAAATGAAGAGACATCTCCATATAAATATTTTGGGGTTAGTACAGACCTTTCCCACCTGATCCAAAACCTCTTGTGTTTCCCCTTCCTCCAGAACCTCCAGATACACTAGAACTAGAACCACCTATGCCTCCTGATCCTCCACTTATAGCTGGATTAGGACCAATAGATGTACTCCCCTATGCTTTAATAGTGGTACTATACTAAACCCCTATAGTCTGTGTGGTAGTTCCACTTCCAGAGGTGAATCTAACATTCGATGCACTTACATTCTGTGCAGATGATGCACCTGAAAATGTTCCTCCAAACAACATTGAAGTTGTTTATCCTACCATTGATGTACTTACTCTCTAACTTACTCTAGTTCTCCTATTTATAATAATCACTTGTTGATTACTTGTCATACTAGATACTAGAAAACTAAATGCAAGGGCTAGGTCACTAGGTGGATTAAGATGCATGCCCGCAGCCCAATCAGTCTCTTTCGGTGCACTTATATGTGAGCCCAAGGAGGGATCGTTGTCATGCTTTTCAATATGGGGGAGTTCTTAATGCTCTAGCTCCACGTCTTCTATGTGAGCTTCAAATCCTTCACGATCCATTTATCTCCTCAATGCCATACTTTCTGTAATGGTACGTTGCTTCTCTATCTCCCTCTCGTGCACCTCATTATACTTAAGTCACCTTTCCTCTCTCTACCATTTTTCCACTAGGTCTACCATCTTTCACCAAACCTGTTCCTTCCCTCATGCGTCATGAGGTTTAGTTAGCCATCGGTTTACTCTCCAGGTTCAAAGTTACCATCAGGATCTTGATCGCTAGAGGAATGCCTTACAAATAAGATCCTCTTATGTATCGTAAGAACTAGAATTTAGCTAGTTTTGGACAAGAATACATCATAATTGAATTCTCCAAGATATAACTATTCAAGACACCACAAAACCATGCATCCACATCTCGATTCAAAATCAAATCAACATAATAAAGGGCCTGAAATTATTCCTGTGTCTATACAAGTGTGCGATACCTCCAATTCTACTTAGATGCATGTTGGCGAGAAAATTTTACAGGTGGACAAACTTGTGGATTTCTTGCCAATGCTCTGGAATCTAAGTCCATCTACTTAACCGGTGTAGCTGTCGTATGTGCATGCATGAGAAAGTGTGGATTTCTGTGGTGGTCTTTCGACTAGGGATCCAACAGGGGTGCTTCACTTACCCTAGGGAAAAGCTAGCAATCTATTACTAGGGAAGTCTTCATCTGTAGAGTGGGAAAGGGGAGTGAGAAAAGAGGTAAGAAAACTAATGTTGTAGGTAGAAAATCAGATTCCTGCACGCACTAGTTAGAAACTTCAACACATGCATTCATGAGAAGAAACAACCCTGTAAATAGCAACAAGACCAAATAGAATTTGATGAACACAAAGTATCATGAAACCCCTTAGTCAAAGAAAGCTAGAAACTCCTTCTTCTTGTATTGATTGCTTAGATAAAATTTGTACATAGTAGAGAAATGGAAGAAATTGAGAAGGGGGGGAATAGAAGAAAATGGCTATCTCCTTTGTTCTCTCAAGGTGCAATATACTCTTGAGTTTACAAGATCAATCACCAACCCTTTGAAATGGGAATGGTTTTACAATTTATATAATAGAATATGACTCTTCATCTTCCTCATGACCTTTTGAATACCTTAATATGACTTAAGAATGTTCATATTCCACTTTAAATATTTAAGTCCCTTTTTATAATAGCAAGGTGACTTAATTTACATTATGTTTCTAAAGTCACTTTTAAGTGACTTAAAGGTATATCAAAAAGTGCAAACCCCAATGAATAATTAGAAAATTTGAAAGTGAGAGAAAGTTTGGGGGAAGAGGAGAGAGAAAGAGAGAGAGAAGAAGAAGAGGATATGTCTCCCGATGAAGTACGTTGATCCTCGTTGATGGAAAGCTCCAAATGCAATGAAGTTCTGAATGTCCCATTGTGCCAAAACTACCCTTTGAGTGTGACTTACTATTTTTAGTAAATGGTCATTTCCACTATTTTCTGCTCCAGATAATCATTCTAGCCTTTTGAAGATCTTCAGTGCACACTGCTCTTTCCATAGCCACTTTTGATGAAGACTTGCCAAAAATAGCAAGCATGTATAGGAAAACTTACTATTTTTAGAAAGTGTGTTTCCAATGCTTAATTTGTGATGGAACATACTTTTTTGGAATCTTCTTTTTGTTAGGATCACACCCTCTAAATTTCACATAGTTTTTCCTACTAGAATGCCTGGAAATAAATTTTGAAATTTTGACTTGGCAGTGGCTTCGGGCACAGAGCTATCATGGCGGCCATTAATGGAGCTTGAAATTTGTAGGTCTAGTTTTTGTCTTAATTTTCAATGAAAATAACTCCATTGTGATAGGTTTTTCATTGTGAACTCATGTGTAAGTTTTTAGCTCGTTTCCATTGCTAGAATGATGGGAAATTCGACGAATGTGAGTCGGTGCACGAAAGTGAGGGTTTTGTTGGAGAAAATGATTCTGGGCACCATTTGACCTCTTATTTGTTGGATCTTGATCACCTTGAAAAATGAGGAATTCTGTAAAATATGACATCTCAATCCGGCTTGTATCTTGCAAGATATGAGGATTTTTTGATTGGGTGACTTCACGGTTATCTGGCAAAAAATCTCCATTTTTCTCTTTGTTCTTCATCATTTCACTACATTTTTATATGATGCCTGAATATTTCTATGCATTCATGGTTTGAAGAGTTTATGTGGCCATGGCAGAGCTGGTTTGGAGCAACAATGGTGGACCGGGTGTCTGGACAATTGTGCACGGAGCCATGGCAAGGTATGAAGTTGTGAAGGAGAAATGAGAGGAAGAAAATGGTTAAGTGCTAGTATTAAAACTTTAAAAACATGCATATGGAGGGGTTGGGTGAAATTTTATGTCCTTTATCTCTCTGATCTTAGGGACATGAGGGACATCAATTTCCATGGTGGTCAAGGTGATGCCATGTGTCCTCGATTCGACGACAGAGGATTTGCTCCAAAAATGCACCTGGGGGTTGAAAATCAGTCACATGGGTGTCAAAATTTTTCCATGTATGATGTACCCCACCTCAGGTACATAAGGGAAATCATTAGTTTCCACGGTGGTCCTGGAGGTGACACGTGGTACCCAATCCAACGGCAGGGAATGCATGCTCCAAATAAGCACCTCAGGGCTGAACTGCGGTCGCGTGAGTGTCCAGAAGACTCCCTATGGGGGATGGGAAAATTTTTCAAGGTCTGATGTCCACCACCTCAGGTGCATAAGGGACATCAATTTCCACGGTGGTCCTGGAGCTGACACGTGGTGCCCGATCCAACTGCAGGGAAGGCATGCTCCAAATAAGCACCTGGGGGCTGAACTGTCAAGTCTGGAGTTCATATGAGGGTCCCAGAGGTCACATGATGGCTGGAAAAATTTTACAAGGGCTGATGTACATGAACTTAGGGACATTGGGGACATGAAATCCCGCCAGGCTCCTAGTGCTGACACGTGTCCTCTCGAAAAAATGACTAAGTCCTGAACTGCCTTTGAGAGGGTAACTTGGAATGAAGATAACTTGAGCTCCTGGTGGAATTTATTGGTGAAATTTTATATGATCCTGACTGTAAATGTAATTTTAAATCCAATTATGTGGGTATAATTTCTTAATTAGGCCATATTATCTGTGAAAAATCAGATTTTTGATCTGGGACTCCACTTGTGCATGAGAAAAACTGCCTTCCAATCATATGCGCCAAGGTGTTGTAAAAAATATTATTTCACCATAATGTAGGTATTGGAATCCTATTTCCTTATATGTTTTATTTTACTTCCAAATCCATCTAGAGCTCCTGAAATCTTGTTTTGAATCACAACATCTGTTTTAGGCCTGTGTACCGCCTAGGCTTGTGAACCTTATTTTTCTCTCAGACTACTCCAAGTCTTTCAAAACTTCTCTAAAGCCTTCCAAAATAATTTCCATGATGTCATAATGTATTCCATTCATGTCCATGTTTAATTTTTCCCTTATGTTCCACTCCAAGGGGTTGAATCCAGTCCTAGGAAGGCCAGCGATAGCCCTTCCCAATATTGCCAAAAGATAAATTTTTTTCAAAACTCCCTAAAATCACCTAGGGGGAATGAATAGTATTTCGTAAATCACCTAGGGACCAATTTGACGTCAAATAGAGGGTGAAAAGACTAACATATTTGGCTTGGGGTTCCTGGGAATGATAAAACATGAAAATTTCGACATCTGGGTATAGTTGTCGTACTCGGAAATTGTCAATTTCCCTGTTGCAAATTTTCACGACAACAGATGGCTCTAGCTTGGGGACATGACATGGAATGAGCACAGTGAAGACATGACATGGAAATCTAGAATCTCAATTTTAGACCATATAATTCATTGACCAGTGCCTTATCCATTGGGCCCTGCGGAGTCATGCACAACTTCTAGAAAGGAAGATTAGAAGAAGGAAACACACACAACACACAAAAGAAAGGAATGGTAAACACACAAAATAGAAAGGGAAAAACACATCACAATCACATATGGTACAAAGTGAGGGACAACCCACTTTCACTGAAGTACTTTTTATTTCTCAAAAGTTACCCCTGAAGAGGCAACACCAAATGATGATGTTCTATGAAGCCGTTGACGGGTTCCAGAAAGTATCCTCCCCTCCTCAGCTGCTTATGAAAGCTAGGTGATTTCACAATTGTCTGTGTGCTTGGTAGGAGTGAGTCCATGTGATCTTCTTGATGCTTCAGGTCCTTGCTTGGAAATTCCACTGCCTTCATGCTCTTTGAAATCAGTTTCATTGTGCCAGTTTCCTTCCGTGTTTATAAATATAGCTGATTCTCCATAGAGCATCTCATCGCTGCCCCAATGCTTATTTTCATTCCAATTCCTTGAATCTTTCTGAGTTAATTTCTTTCCCGGGTCTATGCTCATTGACATCTTCTTCATGAGAAACATTTGAATCATCCCTTATCTTTATTCCCCTGTGAGGCATTTGAGTCCTGACGAGAGGATCAAAGGAAAACTCATACTTGTCTTGCATGTCCATGGCATGAGTGAAGAGATCAAGAATCAGCTCAGGATCTTCTACAAATTCTACTGCATCAAAAATTTCTTTCACAGAGTTATGCTTCATTGTTTCCTGTAACTCATCTTTGTACACATTTGAGGAATGCAGCTCAAGGAAACTATCTGGAGGGATTATCCCATCATCTTGGGAATCACTGCACTCTATCGATCCTTCATCAAAAAGAGCTTCATCTTTAGAGGCTTCAAGACTCCTTACTTTGATTTCTTCATCATGGAAAGAATCTTCATTCTCAAAGGAAAGAAAATATCTCCATTTCATTATTGCATCCATCAACCATTAGCTCCAAAGTACCATCATATTTTTCAATATGGCCAACCTTCACATTGGTTAAGGCTTCCAAACTAGCTTCACACTTGTCTTGCATATTTGTGGCTTGTATCAGGATCTTGAGACTGAGCTTAGGATCTTCAGTTTCTTCTGCAACTTCAAGTATTTCTTATATAGACATTTCTTTCAAACTTTCATGGGCTCATCACAAGATGATTTTTTCTCTCCATAGATGGTTTGACCGAGATCATCTTCATCCCCAAATGGGAATGAGAGTAACTCCTTATCTTGTAAAATCATATAAAATAATTATTCTTCTTTAAAATCATCAAGAACCATCTCCTCTTCCTCGTGGTATGCATCATCTGGGGATTTGGGGCTGTCCTCTTGTAACTCAAATCTCCTCAATGCTTCTTCAAAATCCAAAACTCTCTGGGAAGGCATGTCTGGGCCTATCAAGATGGGAATATCCTCTTCTTCCTCGATTGCCACAAATTGATTCATCTGCCTGCTACCTTGATATAAGATGTTAGCTTTCGGGCTTCCATAATTTCAGACTGTGCACCTCATCTTCTTCTCCGGAAGTAATTTCTCCATGTCTCCCTTCACTTGTATGGTTGAAAAAGACCAATTCATCTGAATTTTACCTCCCAACTCTCTGTAGAAATTTATACTCAGCAACATTCTGAATAGGGTTAGGACATCTACTACCAAAATCATCACTAAACATTTCTTGTTTGGAAATCTGGCGAGAGCCACCTATGGATCTTTAACCTTCCCTATGAGTGATACCTTTTTTGATTCCAAAGAGTAACAAGAGCCACTAGGTGGAGTCATTGTAAGTTTAAGAGCCTTGGCGACCATCAAAGGCATCACGTTGTCTGAGGCACCAGAATCTATTATGTAATTGTTTAGTACATATTCTCCAACAAGAAGGGAGACATAGAAAGGTTCAACTTTATTAGTCTTTGATGCACTCAGAGAAATCATGTTCTGTGAGGGAGGTGTAGGTGAGTTTGGTAGCATGCCTTTGGAATGATGAGCTACATCATTGGGTGTTAGACTACCACTCCTGATATATCAGATGAACCTCTCAAATTGTTTAGGATGAGTCCACAAATATTCAGTTTTGGTAATCTACACTTTGGCTTTGTTTACATATTCTATGAATTCAAAGGGATAAGATGTGGACAAGGGGGGTGAAGGGACTACTTTTGGATTTAGGACAGGTTTGGAAGTAAGAGTAGATTTTTGGGAAATGGGGGGTATTTTGAAGGGTACACTAGGAGCTAATTTAGATTCATACTTGGAAGAGACATCATAATACTTACTTGGGATTACGAGAGCTTTCTTACTTGCTATGAGATCAGGCTCCAAAAATGTAGACTTCATGGAAGATGGAAGTGCAGATCCTCGACTGATTATTTTGTTTTGCGGAGTCGCCGCAAGAGAATCATCAACCTTCTTTTCTTTTGCATAGTAGTGGAGGGATATGCTCTTTTCTTAGACTGAGAATGAGTGAATACCACACATTAGAAACTGGGTCCATCTTCTTCATCTTCTTCATAACCTCCAAAATACTCAAAAAACCTGATTTGTGTATCGTTCTCAAACTCATCACTTTCTTGGAAATCGCCACCTTCTTGTTCAAGCTCTTATTCACTTTCTTGAAATTTGTAATTTACATTCACGGGTGGGGCCTCCAAGGCAAGTATTTGGGGTGCTCCTACGATCTTATTTTTGTCACTTCTATGAGAAGAAACTCGTTCAAATAATTCCCTCTTCAAAGAGGCCATCTCATTTGCCAAATTTTGCAGCGATGGATTAGTTCTCTCATATTCACGATGTTGGGCCTTGACCTTTGATGGATTCTTGATATTTCAAGAGAGGATAAGATACTCATCCAATTCAATGGCCCTCCTTTGTGCTTCTACATTGTTCCTTGGTTGAACTCTTCATAGGAGAAATCCTACCTCCAGTGATTGAGTGTTTATGAAGAATCTTTTGATATTGTTCTGAGAGGGTGAATCTTCTTCCATTATCCTATGAAGCAACCATTTGAAATGATCCATGAAGTCTCTCATCGTTTCACTTTCTCCTTTCCTCATTTGAGCCAACTGCACCAAGAGGTCTTGATAATCTTCAGTTGATTTAAATATTTCCTCGAAGGCAACCTTGATGTCATCCCAACCAGTGATGGATCGGAAAGGTAGGAGGTAGAACCATTCTACTACATTTTCTTGGAGGGACTCCATGAAAAATCTTATAGCAACATCTTCATGCTAGACACCAAGAATTCCACATTATGTTGTGAAAGCAGCAACATGTTATTCAGGATGTTGTGAGTTGTCACCTTTGAACTTTGGAAAGTTCTTGCAGGAACCCATTGCTAGATCATGAAGAGGGGGTTCAAGAGCAAGTGGGCATGTATTCCTTCCCCATGGAACAATTGGTTGAGGTCTTTCTTCTTTTTCTATCATCATTGCTTCTACTTTTACTCTTGCTTCTATGAATTCTTCTTTAAATTCTTCTTCTTCTGGGAGCTCATTGCTCAATGGTGGTTGAAAAATGGGAGAATTTGAAGGTGGACTATCCATAGAAGTTTTGATAGGATTACCCGGTGAACTTCATGAAGATTCAAATTGAGAGGAGGCTTAAGAGAAGAATTATGTGTTATCTCTAATTCGTTCTTGCTGATTTTGTGAAGCCTCGAAATTGAAATCATCAACACCCCTAGACCTAATCAACCTGGTGTGTCTTCCTTCAACCGACTTGTTGAAATTATTGAAGTGGGAATATGAAACTACATGTGTAGAAATTAGTAGTGTAGCCTTCAGTAATGGATTTTCATGAAAACTCTTTTCTAGTTTTTTTATATGATTTTCAAAACTTGCGGTCGTATATTGGGTGTAGATGCTGCTAAATCTACCCCACGGTGGGTGCCAAAAACTATTGGTGAGAAAAAATTTCAGGTGGAAAAACTTGTTGATTTCTTTCCAATGCTTTGGGAATCTAAGTCCCTCTACTTAACCGGTGCAGCTGCCATATGTGCATGTACGAGAAAGTGTGGATTTCTATGGTGGTATTTCGACCGGGGATCCAATAGGGGCACTCCACTGACCCTGCGGAAAAGATAGCAATATCTTGCTAGGGAATTATTCATTTGTAGAGTGGGAAAGGGGAGTGAGAAAAGAGGTAAGAGAACTAATGTTGTAGGTATAAAATCAGATTCCTGCATGCACTAGTTAGAAACTTCAACACATCCATTCATGAGAAGAAACAACCCTGTAAATAGCAACAAGACCAAATAGAATTTGATGAACACAAAGTATCATGAAACCCCTTAGTTAAAGAAAGCTATAAACTCCTTCTTCTTGTATTGATTGCTTAGAAAAAATTTATACATAGTGGAGAAATGGAAGAAATTGAGAAGGGGGGAATAGAATAAAATGGCTATCTCCTTTGTTCCCTCAAGGTGCAATATACTCTTAAGTTTACAAGATCAATCACCAACCCTTTGAAATGGGAATGTATTTACAATTTATAGAATAGAATATGAATCTTCATCTTCCTCATGACCTTTCAAATACCTTAATATGACTTAAGACTGTTCATATTCCACTTTAAATATTTAAGTCCCTTTTATAATAGTAAGGCAACTTAATTTACATTATGTTTCTAAAGTCACTTTTAAGTGACTTAAAGGTATATCAAAAAGTGCAAACCCCAATGAAGAATTAGAAAAATTGAAAGTGGGAGAAATTTGGGGGGAAGAGGAGAGAGAAAGAGAGAGAGAAGAAGAAGGGGATATGTCTCCCAATGAAGTATGTTGATCCTTGTTGATGGAAAGCTCCAAATGCAACGAAGTTCTGAATGTCCCATTGTGCCAAAATTTCCCTTTAAGTGTGGCTTACTATTTTTAGTAAATGGTCATTTCCACTATTTTCTGCTCCAGATAAACATTCTAGCCTTTTGGAGATCTTCAGTGCACATTTCTCTTTCCATAGCCACATTTGATGAAGACTTGCTAAAAATAGCAAGCATGTATAGGAAAACTTACTATTTTTAGAAAGTGTGTTTCTAGTGAATGATTTGCAATGGAACATACTTTTTTGGACTCTTCTTTTCATTATGATCACACCCTCTGAATTTCACATAGTTTTGCCCACGAGAATGCCTGGAAATAAATTTTGAAATTTTAACCTGGCAGTGGCTTCGGGCACAAAGTTGTCATGGTGGCCATTAATGGAGCTTGAAATTTTTAGTTCTAGTTTTTGTCTCCATTTTCAATGAAAAAAAACTCCATTATGATATATTTTTCATTTGGAACTCATGTACAATTTTTTAGCTTGTTTCCATTGCCAGAATGATGGAAAATTTGACGAATGTGAGCCGGTGCATGAAGTGAGGGTTTTATTAGAGTAATTGATTCTTGGCACCATTTGACCTCTTGTTTGTTGGATCTTGATCACCTTGAAAAATGAGGAATTCTACAAAATACAACATCTAAATCCGACTTATATCTTGCAAGATATGAGGACTTTTTGATCGAGTGACTTCACAGTTATCTGGCAAAAAATCTCCATTTTTCTCTTCGTTCTTAGTCATTTCACTCCATTTTTCTATGAGTCCTAAATATTTCTATGAATTAATCATTTTAAGAGTTTATGTTGCCATGGAAGAGCTGGTTTGGAGCAACAATGGTGGACCGGGTGTCTGGACAATCATGCACAGAGCCATGGCAAGGTATGAAGTTGTGAAGGAGAAATGAGAGGAAGAAAATGGCTAAGTGCTAGATTTAAACTTTAAAAACATGCACATGGAGGGGCTGGGTGCAATTTTATGTCCTTCATCTCTCTGATCTGAGGGAAATGAGGGACATCAATTTCCATGGTGGTCAAGGTGATGTCATGTGTCCTCGATCTGACGACATGGGATTTGCTCCAAAAATGCATCTGGGTGCTGAAACTCAGTCATGTGGGTGTCCAATTGACTCCCCATAGGTTTTGGGCACATTTTTCCATGTATTATGTCCCCCAACCTAGGTACATAAGGGACATCAGTTTCCATGGTGGTCCTGGAGGTGACACGTGGTGCCCGATCCAACGACAGGGAATGCATGCTCCAAATAAGCACCTTGGGGCTGAACTAAGGTCGTGTGAGTGTCCAGAAGACTCCCTATGGGGGATGGGAAAATTTTTCAATGTATTATATCCCCCACCTCAGGTTCATAAGGGATATCAGTTTCCACGATGGTCTTGGAGCTGACACGTGGCGCCCGATCCAACGGTAGGGAAGGCATGCTCCAAATAAGCACCTGGGGGCTGAACTATCAAGTCTGGAGGTCATGTTAGGGTCCCAGAGGTCACATGAGGGCTGGGAGAATTTTTCAAGGGCTTATGTACATGACCTTAGGGACGTTGAGGGCATGAAATCCTGTCAAGCTTCTGGTGCTGACATGTGTCCTCTCGAAAAAATGACTAAGTCCTGAACTGCCTTTGAGAGGGTAACCTGGAATGAAGATAATGTGAGCTCCCAATGGAATTTATTGGTGAAATTTTATATTATACTGAATGGAAATGGAATTTTTAATCCAATTATGTTTGTCTCATGTCTTACTTCGACCATATGATCCCTTATAAATTGGATTTTTTTTCTAGGACTCCACTTGTGCCTGAGAAAAACTACCTTCCAATCATATGCGCCAAGGTGTTGTGAAAATAATTATTTCACCATCATGTAGGTCTTGGAATTATATTTCTTAATATGTTTTGTTTTACTTCCAACTCCATCTAGAGCTCCCGGAATCTTCTTCTGAATCCCAGCAGTTGTTTTAGGCCTGTGTACTGCCTAGGCTTGAGAACCTTGTTTTTCTCTCAAACTGCTCCAAGTGTTTCAAAACTTCTCAAAGCCTTCCAAAAAAATTTCCATGATGTTTTAATGTATTCAATTAATTTCCATGTTTAATTTTTCCCTTATGTTCCACTCTAGGGGGTTGAATCCAGTCGTGGGAAGGCCAACGATAGCCCTTCCCAATACTGCCAGAATATAACATCTTTTCAAAACTCCCTAAAATCACCTAGGGGGAATGAATAGAATTTTGTAAATCACCTAGGGACCAATTTTATATCAAATAAAGGGTGAACTGAATCACATATTTGGCTTGGGGTTCCTGGGAATGATAAAACATGAAAAATTCGACATCTAGGTATAGTTGTCGTGCTCAGAAATTGTCAATTTCCCTGTTGTACATTTTCATGACAACAATGCATAAGAAATTAGACACTCGTATAATTCTACTGGGAAGATGGCAAAAAAAATCTCATATAAACTATCATACAGGTTCTATTCCACCCATGCGTGTGCGTTAAACTCATATCCAATACTAAACTGCCATGTGTATTCTTCCTCGAGATCGTGTATCCACTCCTCAATACTTGCTAGAGTTAACCAGTATGTCTTAATTGTGAACCATCCTGAAAAAAAAACTAAAAAAGAGGTCGCAGCAACAGAGCCAATGATGTAGCCTAGAATTCACTAGATGGCACCCTAGACACGCTGACACATTACTTAGCCTAGACTAAACACTCACCCAAAGTACGAAAAGGTACCAGGTCCCTCTTTAGGGTTTCTGTAACAGAATGTTAACATGATGAAGACTTAAAGCATATAGATCCATACGTAATATATCATTGTGTTGTACATGACAGATCTAGATCTAGATCTAGGAAAGAATAGGTTTGAAAAATAATCATGATAGAAATAAGAACATGAACTACCCATTTCCAAACAAGACTGACACTTAGGTTCAGTTAATATCTTACGTCTCTTAATTATAACAAAAACAAAGAAGCTTCTTACAATACTTAAAATATATGCTGATGTGTGCGTGAATCTGATATGGTTATCCAGAAAACATACACACTATGTTATTTATCTCTCTATATCCATCATCTCCTTACCAGGTAATTCACTACATATATATAGGGTGGGGAATTTCCCTTCACCACTTATCTATTCCAAAAATAGTTTTCATGTTATTAATAGCCACACACCATTTTCATGCATAGCCACACATGCAAGTGTGCTATCTGAAGACTATTGATAGTTAATTGAGGTGAAAATCCTATTCTTAGACTATCTCCATGCAAAAGTGCTTTGAATTTGATCTTCTAGAAATAGACAATGCGTGGCACGCATGTCTCTTCATTGTTGGTGTGTTTTGCATGCTATCTTCTAAAAAAAAGATCTTCATGCACAAAAATTACTAAGTCCCAAATGTTGACTTTTCCTATGCACGCGGGTTCTTCCTGTCCCTTTGCATCCGTAAACCTAGCCTATTTTCCCACATGGAATTCTTGTATGAGTTCTGTCAAGTATTCTCTAATCAATAGTGGAGGAACATGCCATTTTCTTATTGGCTCAAATTTCATAAAGGAATGTATTTGCAAGAAGAGTCACATAAGAGAAAAGGAAAAACAATTCATACATTGACAAATCCCAAGCCAATCAAAAGCTGCGATGTGTCACTCTCTTGTGCATCCCCACACTAAAAAACTTCAAATGGCCATAAATTTTGACCCAGATATCCAAATCAAGAAAATTTGGTCTCCTTGGAAACGTCTCCTCAAGATCTTCAAGTTGACATCATTTAATTCAAAACTTATTACATATTAAATGATAAAAAAGATTAAAAAACAACTTGAGCTTTCGTATAAGTTTGTGAACAAAGTAAATAGTGCATAAATACACCTAGAAGTATCAAATATTTTTTTTTTCACATGGAAGTATCTCAAGCTAGTAGCCAATGAAGAACTAGCATATGGAAGATACAAAAATCAAAACAAAAAATTAGATATTTGGAGTTAGAAAATTCCAGCTTTGATCAAGATATTTTCTTTGCAAACAAAGGGAAATTGGATGACAATTTTTGGGGGAAAAATCAAATTGTAAGAATAGACCAAATTTATAAACCAGATTTGTATAAATATGAGGAATTATATTCATATTAAGGGGGTTCATTTCTTCTATTTCTGAAGAAATTTGGAGAGATTCAACTATAACTATTATATGTTTCCTCTGTGAAATTCTTACGTATCTCAGTTTCCTTAGCTTTTGTGTCAACATGGTTATAATGTACATCCATTGAATTTTTTTGAGAGAATTCAATTGATGTTTCCTTGCTAAGAAATTTTAAATAGATGAATGAAATGTGTCCCCTTTTGAGTTTAAATTATGTCTTTTGGGTTCTTTGTTTGGAAATTTCCATTAATGAGTTACATTTTCAGCTACAGTCTTATGTTTGTTGCTTAGCTTTTTCGTACATTAGATTTGTCCTTAATGGTTGTTATTTGATAATTTTTTCAATATTGTGTTGTGATGATTCTCCAATATTGAATGTAATTTTAAAATCCTTTCCATAACCATTTTTTTTCGATAGATGTTTTTTAGCCTTTGAGTTTATCTTGGGCGTGCATGAGTTTGAGAAGTAAATACTTTCATAGAATTCTTAAACAAGGCTTATGTCAAGTATTTTATATATTTTGCTAGTACTTTGCATCTATTGAATGTCAATAAGTGAAAATATTCCTCTGTAGAAGCTATGACTAGTTAATTCAATTCTTCATGTTTTTCTTGAATTATAGGTTGCTTTAAGTGTTAAATTTTTTACTACAAGGATTTGTCTACCTATAATCCCCCCTCATTAAAAACATTATACAAGTAATCCTACCCCATTTATCTAACTTTCATTTGTTATTGTTTCTTTGTCTTTAAATATCACTGAGATTGGCCCTTAGCTATAAATTTGACCATCTAGAGAAGGCAAGAGAAATTGAATACCATTGTCTTCAGTAACCTATGTTTGGAAAAATAAATATACACAACACTCTTTGGTGTCAACCTGTGAGAGTGATTTTTGTGTCCATTGGCCTTTTCTATCCCACATTGACATATATTTTCATAAATAAATTGAGGGAACAAAGATCCCATCTAGGTTAGATGGTGGGTCCTCTTACCCTGGTTCAAGGTATGACTAAAAGTAACAAGAAAAGGCCATCTCCTTTGTACGTGCCCCTAAATCATCCTGAGGCTTGATCCCAAGGAACCTGTTAAACCCCTCCCCAGCTACAAAATGATACATTATCTGGTCTACCTCAATTTTGAAGCAATTTCCCCATTTCCTTAGAGAGAATTGTTGTTAGTTCAACTAGGGGTACATATTTGAGGACCAACAATTCTAGAGATGAAGGAGGATTGGTGATTCAGTTTGACACATTCGCTTTACAAAAACATACATGGTTGAAAATAATCTTGTGATCAAGAATGAGTTCATGGGAATGACTTATTTTAATGGATTGCACAAGCCAAGTACTATAATTGTGGAGATCTTTCTTGAAAAAATATTCATTTGAAGCATATGTCGATAGAGCATTGATTACGTTGTTTTATTTTTGGATAAAATGGAATCATTCATTTTTTATAGGTTTGGGATAGTTAAATGGACATAAACTTACTCCTTTCAAAAGCACCAGTCGTTAACATTTTAAAAATCTGAGGGAGACTAAGTTTAAAATCATTAGCAGGTTTTATAAAATTTGTGTAACATTTTTTTGGCCATCAAATTTCAACTCCTGTGATATAGGGCTGTTTTTCAGTAGATTAACCATTTAGATAGGGGATATATGGCAATATTCTATCATACTTTGAGCAGATAGACTTCAACAAATATTGTTAGAGTAGGTATTCACCTTAGCTCATGTTCACCTAGGTACTTTATTTACCTTTATTGTATTTATCCTCACCCACTTATGTGTGTGAATATTTCCTTTATCTTATTGAGATATTAGGATATATTCTAGTTGTTAGGTATAGTTCTTTCCTTGATCTATGGTATTGACTAGATCCTTGATGTCTAGTTCTCTCCTAAATCTATGGTCTTGACTAGTTGTTTGATGACTAGTTATTTCCTTGATTTATGGCTTGATCTACGACCTTGACTGGTTCTTAGATTGTTATTCCTTTCCTATTTAAGCAAGGCCCATTATCAATGTATTGCATTGAGTTCCATAATAATACATGATATTGTTGCTTATTTTTTTGTAAAGGTTTATGTAAAGTTATTCTGCCAAATTACTTTCATCTTATTGATCGTGGTGTTTGATTAGCATCTGTGTTCTTGGCTTGGTATGATCTGGCTTCACTCCTTTTAGATATAAGCTCATGTATTGGGTAGAAATTTATAAACTTTTAGGTTTGGCTGTGGTCAAGGAGGTCAAAGTCTACGTGGCAACATCCTATGGAGTAGACAGTGAAAACTTCAAATCTAAAAGGTAGGAGATATGTGGATCTTTTATATTAGCTAATATTTCACATCTAACAGGGCATTTTAAACAAGATTGACACTGCGAGGATTTGTGGGACATTTTTATTGGCTCATGATTGATAATTTTCATTCACAGAAGTAAATTACAAAGGGTGTGGAGATATTTTATTGGTCTAAGATTTGTAGTTGCCAGTCAAGCTAATTTGTAAATGCGTGGAGCATTTCAATTAGTTCAGATTTCAAAAAACCCAGTCAAAGGTCTAAATTGAGAATACGAGGAGCTTTCCTATTTGTTCACATTTTAAAGTTATCAGTAAGGCTCATTTGGGCTGACACCATGGGATACATGGTGCTTTTTTATTGGTTCTAGATTCACAATTGTTAGTCAAAATCTAAAGAAGGTCTAATATGTGAAATGACATGGAAGGGTTTGATTGGCTTATTTTTCACAGATGTCATATGTGGCTATTAAAATGACTAACATTGTGAACTACGTGGATATTTTTAATTGCTTCATACTTCATAATTTTAAGCCAATGACTATTCAAATGGTGAACTGTGAAGAAACATGGAGCCATTTTATTGGTTCACATCTCTAGGAAGGTAGACCCACTGGAAAAGGAAAAAGAAGAGAGAAAATAAAAGAAGTAAAGTCTGAATTTGTGAACCAATCAGAGAGGTAAACATGTGAGAAACCTCAATTCCCAAGCCAATTAAAATATGAAACATGTCAAGTTCCTGTGTATTTTGGCAATGTAAATTTCAAATGGCCATATCTTTTGATCTATGGAAAATTTCAAAGGAAAATATTTGAACCTGATCTTCATGATGGAATCATCAAAATTAGGAAATTATGGCTTTTGGCACAAGAAAAAGGGAAAAATTGAGCTTAACCCCATTTTAAATCCTAGCCAACTTAGATTCTTGATATATTTGAATGTAAAGGCCAAAAATAGCTAATTTTACATCGAAAAAATATAGATTGCATGAGAAAAGGATTATTTTTATTATTTTGTAAGGCTAAGTTTAGAGTCTGATTATTTTCAATCAAATTGTGTAAGCATAATCAATTTTAGACTATTTCTTGAAGCTATCTTGTTTCTTTTCATATCATCTTGCATTGGAATTGCCTCCAAGTATTTCTTGACTATTTTTGTAACTAAAGTTGATGAAAAATACAGTTCCACTTCATTTTCTTATATGTACTAGCACTTTTCATGAAGTAGGAGAGCTCGGTTGATGTAACTAAGTGTCGTAAAATTTTATCAACAAGTGCCCACTGATAATAAGAAGTTTTTTTCCTTTCCAGAGATTATTTGTAACATTTTTCTATCAAAGTAGTCATTATTGTGATTTTTCCCTAAATTTATTAAGTTTCTTCTTATGTTACCTACCCTTCTTGCAAGAGTTGGTCATTGTCTATTATTTTAGTGTGTATGTATATTGTAAACTGGTTACTATGAGTTATCCCTTAACATTTTTTCAATTACTTTTCCTTGGAATTTCACTCGAAGTCCTCTGGTTTGTGTAATTTTGTTGATTTATTATCAATTTGTGCACGTATTCATATCAAAAGTCTCCAACAGCTCATGGTGTATCATCCCCTTTTATTTCAAAATTTACTTCTAACCTTGACCTCAATCAATCTTAGTTAGTGATTCACTAAAAGGGAACTGACCCTTTAAATCTGGAGATTCACTTCACATTTGGGATACCCACATCCTGTGAGGTGTTTTCATTGTCTATCCACATAAGTGATGAGAGAGAGAGAGAATAGAAAAATCTACCAATCCTCATAAGTGTGCACTTCTGATAGATAACATTGTGTCAATTTTGAAGAGGGAGATTTCAAGAGTTTGTAAATTTTTTGGTTATTTTTATCTTCGTCAAATGAATCAGTCATTTAAGGAACAAGAGGAAATTTTACCCTGTTCATATTGTTCCTTGTATCATCTCTTTTACTTCTTGCTTCACTTTTTGAAGGAAAATTGGGTGTATCAGGAACTTTGAGCATAGTTAGAATTGTTCCTCACTTCCCCTTGTTCATGGCTTCTTTGATATCACTGATTCATCACCCTTCCACACATTGTCGATTATTTTAGAAATTTTGGGCCTCGACGACACTCCACACCTTGTTCCTCATAGCCTTCAATTCTTTGCATTCCTTCCATCATCTCTTCCATCAGGTGTGTCAGACATTTCAGGACCTTTGGGTATGTGAGGAATGGTTCCTCACTTCCCTTAGTTCTCTAAAACTCCAATTTCTCTACAATACATTAGAATTAGGATTTAGTTAAATCATGTTCCATCAGTTCCTCTCATTAATTATTATCTCACAAATGCACAAAACATGAATGGGAAGTGGGTTAAATGTGTTTTGTTGGGTCTCTACACACCTGACTCGCTATTTTTAGCATTGAAGTGGGAAAAATATAATGCCAAACCCTTGAGTCTTATATAATATTTCATCCTACTCTATTTTTCCTCACTTTTCATCCCATCGTGTCTAGTTTTCACTCTTCCCCCTCTCCCACATATGTTACACTATGTTTCTCATATCTTCCCCTTTTTTTGTCCAAATTCAAAAAATCCAATTGCACTATGACCGTTGAGTACTTTCCTTAATATACATTCAAGAGGGGAGTATTTTTATCCTTATTTCATCCACTTTGGTAGTTGCCTATGATTTTGTACTCGTCTCCTCAAAACCTCTTAAAAACCCACTATAAAACCATTTTCTTTCTACGAATTCTACCCAACTTGCCACAATGAAGGTCTGGTATGTTGGATATGATTATATCACCTCACTTGAAACCTATTTCATTGAAATAAGACAACAATGTAAAACACATGAATTTAGATGATTTTTGGGCTAGAATGAAAGATTACAACCCACCCCTATTAGCTTGAAGCATTATGAATAGTAGGTTAGCTCATACAATAATTTTTTATAGACCAGTCTAATGTAATGATACAATCCTAGACTATGCCTCTAGTTTAGATCATTAAACCAAATAACTGAAAGATTCTTAGAGGTAGGTTATCACACAATTGGATTCTCACCATATTAACTTGGATCCTTATATTTAAACATTAAAAGGTTCCAAAATCCTAATGATGGTTGATTCCCAAAGGAAATATGATCTCACTCCCATCAAGTATCATAAAATTATCTCCAAATATTAGCTAAGAGTCAAATGGAAATGACCATATAAACTGCCCAAGATCCTATACAGAATTTAATTCTTAGAGGAATTATCAGATATGATAACATTATTGACAAGGGTAATGAGTTTCCCTCAACTCAGGAGTTTTGGAAATGGATGAGTATTTATATCAATCAGATTTTTGAAGGAACTCAACAACTCACCAAGGTACACCAGATAAAAAAATTCTATATGAACTCTTACTTGATGTATACTATAACTAGATGTAGACTATAGATTGTTTTCTCAAGACAAGAAAATAGACAAAATTTGGCCATATATGATTTCTACAAACAATTAGCTTATGAAAATAGAAAGAGCCACCATATGAGGTTTAATGATTCCTTCACAATGTTTTTGGTGAGGTTTCTTGAAGGAAATGTGACAAGAATAGTATCTGAGGAGGAAAGACATTTGATTTCATTCTATGGCATCATGTTCATTCAATTTAGGAAGTTTTCTTACATCTAAATAGTTGGGTTCGAGGGAGCTCCATATAAAATTTTGATATATAACAGTGATTAAATCATTCTAGTTGAGGTTTTCAGACGTTTAGCTATTCTTCATAGGACTTGTAGAGATAAAAAAGATGTCTGATATACAAATTCCCATAACTTTTAGAAATTATACATTTACATCATCCTTGAATGCATAACATGTTAAAAGGACCATTTCCCCATACAATTTACATCCTTACTAGAAGTGAGCTTATTTTGATAAAAATAACTTCATTGGGAAAATATCCAGCTAGCATATCATCATATTCTAGCATTTGAAGACTACTAGGAGGACTGTATTGATGACTATGAGGTTTGGAAGATATCTTATGGAATATTATCCTTTCAAAAAATCCTATATTTAAAGTTATATGTAGTATCAGAGGGAATTATTAATGATGGTTTAGACATATTTACTGCATAATTCATAAATTCTATTCAGTACACTCCTCTCCCCACCATTGAATGTTCACATTAGGATAAGGATAATCTAGATGATCTTAACACCTCTATTCTCCTAAGATCAAGACATTGGCTAAACTAAAAGGTTAAAAAAATCAATGAATCTCAGAAAGAATTTTTTCCTCATGGGGTATCTTCTTCACAAAAGGCTACTCCTACATAAAAAAATCCTTTGTCTCCTTTTGATTTTGAAACTAAAGTTTATACTAATAAAGAAAAGGCCAAATATGGAGAGAATAAGGTAGAGAAAATAGGACAATGAGGTGATAAAAAATAAATACAGGAGTTAGGAGGTGGAACAACCTGTGGAAAAAAAATGATGTAGAAGAGGTTGGAGAGAAAACAAAAACTTGAAGAAGGGGAAGAAGAGGAAAATCGGGAAAGTTATGAAGAATAAGATGTAGTTAAACTATCTGCCCCTCATTAAGGAAACACTAGTGCTTCAAGACAAAATTTTGATGTGATAAGACTTATTCTTCTGTTGTGAATTATAATGTAGAGGTTTCAGTCTCCTAACCTCCTAGTTCTTAGATTTCTCTTGCATTGTCTCCCCCAACAACATCATCAGGAGACTCATCGACCTGGGTCCAACTCATGGTAGGTAGTGGATAGAGAAAGGCTTAATTTAGGATTGAGGTTCTAAAATTTGATGTGGTAGCTTATCTTTTTGGCCTTTCTCCTCCTCCACCTAATAAAGGAAATAATTCCTCTAGTCTTATCTATGATTATATATGTGATAAATTTATAGAAATTTCTAAGATAACGAAAGATAAGAATGAAGAATGCATTTCAATACCATATTTTGAATTGATAAGAATCTAATTGGGAGAATCAAACACCAGGGGAGAAGTGCACAATCTTAGAGAAACTATTTCTAAGTTTATTGAGAGATTTGAGAAAGGAAATCATACTCAAGAACAACTAGAGGAATAGGTACAATTATTATCAAGTTTCATTATGTATTTATATCATATAACAACACTCCATTGGATCCAACTCCTTTATCTGCACTTCCTCCAACCATTATCACTACTAATATTGATCTGAAAGCAATATCTAAAATAAACAGATATGCCAGTCTTGGAAAATCATTAGAGGCTTGGGTAGAAAAAATAATTGTTACATGATTGGAATTCATTGATGAATCTTGTAAAACCTATAATAATTTCATTTCATCTTAGGAGAATATTAACTCAGGAATTGAAAACATTGAGAAGGAAATTAAAGTTTGGGTTGATGTTATTCAAGATATATGATATCCATATCACGAATCTTATCAATGAGAAAATACTTATTTCTAAAAATATTTTGATGACTCCAAAAGAAATATGTTGAGGAAATGTACTTTTAGTGTAGAATGGAGAATCAAGTTCCTTGATAAATCCTTTGCCGAACTACGAAATGTGGTTCAGAAAGGAGAGTTTTTAAAGGTTGCGATTTTGCTAGATTTACAAGCCCTTCATTTCCACATGTTTAAGGAAAATTCATCAGAAAGAAATTATGTTGATCAGATCAAATAAAATTGTAATACACTCATCAAGGATAATTTTTCGAATGCATAATTGGTTAACAAGGAAAATATGGAAGAATTTTCAAAGCTTAAGAATTCCATCATAGAAGTAGCAAATGAAATTTCTTAGTATGTTGGAATAACAAAGGAAATGGAGTTCTCTCTTGGAAATTGGTTGAAAAATCTCTCCAATAACTTTATACCCAAATAAATAGAGATATCAACTATAATTATCAAATTCTAGTTGCATGTTTTGAAGCTCAAAGTATGTGCATCCATTGTCCCTTCTATTCCTTATTCTTCTAGCTCATGACCTTACTCTTTATTCTATTTTTTCATTGAATGTAATCCAATTAATTAAGTTTTTTAACACTTAATTAAGATAACTAGTTGGTTTGGGTAGTTATCCTCTCCCCTTCACCTATATAAGGATTCATTATCTTTGTAAAAGGGGTTGTATATTGGTGAATATTATATATAAGAAACCCAAATTTAAAAATAAAGAAGAACCCTTTCTTGTCTCCATTCTTGTTCTTCTAATATTATTTTCTTATTAATGTTTAATTTGTTATACTAATTTATTTATTTATAATCTGAAGCTTTGTATTCCTATTCATGGGCCAATATTTTTCAAACTTTTATTCAATTAGTATCTCGTTTATTGCAAAAAAAATGATTTATGCAGGCATTTATTTTATTGAATTTCATTTACACTGAAGAGTATGATAATATCTAAAATATTCTTATTGGAAAGTGTTGTTATTACTCCCCCTCATTTATTGATTCCTATAGTAATATTATAGAACCAAGGATGCATTATGTTTCGTTAATCAATGAGTTAGTTAGAACTGTGTCTCTCTAATTTGTCTGTATTTCCATATCTTTGTTTTTTCATTCTTCTACCTTCTCATTTCTTAATCTATCTTATCCATTTAAAATCATGGGATTATTTATTCACACCAATATCCTCTTTAAATATTATTATCCTCTACATTTGTAATATTTTTAAAGTTCCGAGTTTTGGATTAATAAGGGAACCTCCCCATTAAAGAAGAGGGATTGCTATCCCCTAAGCTGATGTTTGAGTCTTCAATGAAAAAATTTTCAACCAAGATTTTTTTGGCACCCACCATGGGGCACGTATCGTAATATCCATAGAATATTTTCACCATAGTTGAATGGTAATATTTCTACAGGTTTTTTCTACTCTATCTGAATGGAGATATACTAGAATATTGAGAGCTCAAGGAATTGAAGACCCTACTTTCAAGTTCCAAAAACAATGTTCTTTCCAATCATCTCTAGAAGTAAACGGTAAAGGAAAGATTTTGACAAGTAAACCTCTAATGAAAAGTAAATATGGTTAATCTTCATAAGTATGAATCAAGATTTCATTTTATCCGATGTTACCCTCCATTTGCAAACTATTTTTCCCAAAATGGTTGCATATATACCTTGGGGACAAGAATATTGGGCCCTTATCCCTTGCCCAATTTCTCCATGATCTGCCTAAAGGAATTTGAAATAACTTTCCAAAATTTAGAGGAGATGGTAAGGTCCACTCTGACGAGCATCTTACAGAAATATATGTTGCTTATGGTTTCCTTGGGGTTACATATGAGGATATATCTATTAGACTGTTTTTTAAAATTTTGCAAGATATTGCCACTGAATGGTTATATCATCCTCTGGCTAACATTGTCACGAATTGGGATACAATGAAATATAAATTTGAGGCTAGGTTTAATCCAGTAGAAGATGTTCATGCACTTTTCGAACAACTCTATCATATGAATAAGGAACCTTATAAACCAATGAGGGAGTTTATAGTGAAATTTTACAGATTGTCTCATAAAATTCCAGCCACTTCCTAACCCCTCCACTAATAAATTGAAATGCTTCTTCATCAATTCTCAACTTCCTAACGTGAGTTTCACATTGAGAAGATCACGATTAGAAAATTTGAATGAAGATCAATAACTAGTCATAAGAGTTGAAGATGAATTTATCATGTCTAGTAAGTTGAAGAAATAACCTTATTTTGGGTTCAACCAATGTTGGTTATGTAGACACCTAAAATCCCCTTACCTAGTTTTATTGCTAAAATTGTACTATCCTCTTTTCTATCATTTTTCATTATAATTAGTGATTTTTTGCTAATTAACTAATGTTTCCCTTTATTCTAGTCATTTAATGATGCTTCATTAATTCACTAGCCTTTATAACATTCTGAATGCCAATTAATGACACTTCATTAGTTATAATCCTCTTCCAATTGATTAATTAAATATTGTGAGCTAATTAAGACTTTTAACATTGTATTTAATCAATCAACCCTTTTATTGGATAAATCCCTATTTCAAATGATTCAAATCATATAAACTTCCTCTTAAATCATTTCTAAATAGCCTAAAAATATTATTCTAGCCTATATATTTAATCCTAGTTGATTAATTAAATCATCTCCAACTCCCGTGCATTGCTAATAACTTGTTAATTCTTCTAATAAAGATTAACAAAGTATAAATCTACTTTATGCTTTATCCCACATTCATTAGGATTCAAGCTTCTCCCAAATATGAAAGATGTATAAAGGACCCTCCTACATCCTTCAGACTTACACCATTGCTTTGATTAATGATTTATACAAGCTTATGATAAGATCCTTCTCCATTATTTAAAATAATTACTTCATATTTGCATCCATTCTATCATTATTGAGTAGAAAGGAATATCGAACCTTGGCTTTTTTAGCCATTTCTTGGTGAGTTCCTTCCCTATTTTTGGAGATCAAACACATATATTTGATTACTCGTGATCTAAAGAGGCTCATGTTTAGAATTAATCATACATTATTAGAGTAGGAATGGTTATCATTAGGTGATTTAAGTCATGTTTATGCAAAAGATCTAGTTTCCTTTAATCTATAATCATCATGTTAATAGTAGATTTAGATTTTCTTTGAAACTAATAGGTGTTAGTTTCTTTCAATTATCTTAGAAAATTTAATGTGAACACATACCATTTTTGGCCACAAATTAGCTAATGATTTGACTACTATAAATAAGCATTTTTCTCATAATTTACCTTACAAATATATTCCTAGGAAACGTTTTCAACTAAGGAATCATCTACCAACTATTCAACCAAAGCTTGTAATTGAACCTCCTCCTATGAAGGTCCTAATGAATAAAAATTTTGAAGTTAAAGAAGAAGAGGATGAAATTATTACAGAGGAAGTTGAAGAGGCTGAGGAGGAAATTGAGGAAATCAATAAATAGGTTGACTTGATTCTCAAGTTAGATATGTTGAATATAAATATAAAGAGGATGGTTATGAAGAAATAGTAGTAGGAATGAATAGTGAATCTTATGCAATCATGAACAGAGAATAATTAAGTAAAAAGAAATATATTGTTCAACCCAAAAAAAAGGATAAATCTAAGGAATCTCTTACTATCATTCTAGTTGTTTTAAAGAGTATATTACTTATCTCTTCTATGACTAAGAAAGTAAGTACTTATACAACTTCAAATACCCCAGTATCTTCAACACATGTGTCCAAAAAAAATACAACTCCTAAATTTGACAGGTGTAAAAATTCCATTGTGTCTATTCAAGAAACTTATTCTTCCTCATAGTATTTTGATATAATCAATCATATCAATAAAACCAAGATAAAGGTCTTTGAAGATGAGTATTATCAAACTAACCTAGAGGAATTTTCCCAGATTATAAAGATTGTAAATGTTAATTCTGCTCAAGCTTCCCCTTCTTCTAAAGGACTCTTTCCTACTCCTAAAGATACCAATCTAAAAAAATTGATGGCCTTTACTCCCTCCACATCTGAAAATATTGAACCATTTTATGTTATTTTTTTTATAGCTGGGCATAATTTAAGAAATTATGTCATTGATTATGGAGCGTCTGATAATGTAATTCCTACACAAGTAGATCATGCATTAGGCCTTAGTATAACTTAGACATTTGGTTCATGTTACTCTATGGAGACTAAAGAGGTGCCTTTTGTGGGAAGGATAAAAGATGCTTAGGTACCCTTTATTGCTTTTCCTGAAAAAAGAGTTAATGCCACTTTCTTATTTTTTGGTATAATTCCCTCTTATGGAATTATCTTAATAAGATTTTTTCCTGAGATGTCTAAGAATAAATTCAAATGGACTGGTCCCAAGCTTTGATCCATATAAATGGAGAAATGAATAAACTGTTACCTGAAACACAAACTAAGTACATAGTTCAAAAGATTGATGATCCTTAATAACATATATTGTATGAATACATTGGACATGGTAACTACATGATAATTTATGGTCTAGAATTGAATATCCCCTAATTTATTCAAGATGTTTCAAATGATATTTATACCCTTGAGTTTTATGGTAGTTGTTGTACAATCGGTTCTAGGGAAGGTATAGTTATTGTTTCAACCCTAAAAACACTTCACCCATTCTAATACAAGCTACAATTTTCTAACACTAATAACACTATTGAGTACGAGGCTCTTCTTCTTGGTCTAGAATAAGAAAAGGAGATGGGAATCAATAATTTCCATGCACAAGGGGATGTATAACTTATATTCAAGAAAGGATGGGCTTCATTCCAAGTCAAGAACGAAAAATTGAAGCATTATTGAAATAAATTATGGGATTCAATAGAACATTTAAAATCTTTCTCAATTAATATGGTCACAAGAGAAAAATTCCAAAGAAGATGCCTTGGAAATTTCAGGTTCTTTTCTAATTCCTCATTTTGACTTCACTTAGGATAAGTTCATAATTGAGATGATTTTTAGATGCAATGTCCCCCAAAAAACATAGATAATTGGCACATGTTCAATGATGACCAGTACCTCATTTCCTTTCTTAAGCTAAAATATAATTTTAATCGATTGTATTTTGAAGGTGGTTAATCTTGTTACGGAGAGTCAGTTTCATATGTAATTGAGGAAGGTATTGAATTAGAATCTAATCAAGATGGATGTATCAAGATGAAAGGTAATAAAATACCTAAGGGTCTTCTCATCTTAGAATATTTTTTTGAAAATCATAATAGTTATGTCAAAGAAAATATGTCACAAAGCACAGATTAATCATCTGAGTATGAAAATGTAAACTTGGGAAATGAAAAGAATCTAAAACTTGTTAATATAGGGGAAAAAATTCTATTGAAGAAAGAAAGAAGTTGTGTTGAATTTTTAAGAAAATATATAGATGTGCTTGTGTATTCCTACAAAAAATTGAATACTTTTAAGCTGAGATAAATACAACACTATATTCCCCTCAAGCCATGCATTTGAGACAAAAGTAAACACAATATAACCCTAAGATTAAAGGAACAATATATCAAGATATTTTAAAATTATTGAGTGCTAAGATTATTTTTACCATTTATCACTCAACTTGGATTGCCAATATATTTCCTATAAGATAAAATAATGGGGAGATAATATTTGTGTAGATTTATGCAATCTAAATCAAAATTATTTAAATGATAACTATCCTCTTCCCATGATGGATCAAATTATTTAGGTTGTGACTAGTTTGTAAATGATCAATTCTTGATGTTTTTGTGGTTATAAGTAGATTGAATTAGATGTCCAATACCAAGACAAAAAATCCTTTAAAACTCCATTGAGATATTTTACTTATTGAAGAATGCCTTTTGGTCTCATTAATGCAGGATAAAATTCCCAAAGAGCTATGGATTTAGCCTTTTTATATAAAAAAATAAGTTGATTGTTTTTTACTTGGATGATCTTACCATTTTTTCTAAGAATAGGGAATATCACTTTCATCTCTTTAAGATTATTCTCCAATAGTGTAGAGATCATGGCATATCTCTCAACCCCAAGAAATCTATTTTCGAAGTCATAAAAGGAAATTTACTTGGGCATATTGTTTCAAGGGATGGGATAAATATTGATTTGGAGAGAGTGCAAGCTATCTAAAATATTTATATTCCCATAAGTAAGAAATGAGTTCAATATTTCTTTGGAAAAAATAAATTCCTTATAAGTTTCATTCCATATTTTGCTACTATGACTCAAAGTATAACTAAAATGATGAAATAGATGTAGTATTTCCACTATATTTTAGAATGAAAGAAATATTTTGATGAGATAAATAAGGCCATTACAAGGACCCCTATTCTACTTTGTCTTGATTTTGAAAAAGAATTCTTCATTTATTGTTATGACTCTAAACACACCCTTTATGCCATCCCAGTTCAAAAGAATTTTAAAGGATGTGAAGTGCCAATTTATTTTATGATTTATGTTCTTAAGACCCATGAATTGAAGGATTCTTAGCTTGAAAAACATTCTTTCTCTATAGTCAAGGATGTGAAAAAATTCAAGCTCTATATTCTTAGTTCCCATTCCATAGTTTTTCGTCCTAGCTATAGTTGTGAAGTCTATCCTAACCCAACAATAATTTGGTTCTAAAAGGAGTAACTGGGTTAAAAATATTCAAGAGTATAATCTTGATATCAAGCCTACTAAATTATTTCGAGGAAGGGGTCTCTATCAATTAATTGTGGAATTTTCAAAAGAAAATTCAATTAATGGTGAACATTCTAAAATGCCCACAGTTTGTTTCTAAGTTCTACATATGAATGATATTATAAAATTTCTCATTTCCTCACAAATGGGGAATGTCATTCACATCTTGATGCCAAAGAAAGGATATCTATTAAACTTCAAGATTTGGGATATGTTCTTTGGGACAACTCTCATTTTAGAAAATGGATTGATAATCATTTCTTAAGATGTTTAGACAAGGAGCAACATAAGAGGTTTCTATGGGTCTACCATGATCAAACTTTTAGAGGACATTTATATTCTTCTGTGATAGTTCAAAATATTCTTTAAGGAGGTTAATATTGGCCAACCTTGTTTAAGGATGTAACTAAGTGGGTCTAAAAGTGTGAAGTTAGACATTTGTTGGATGACCTAAGTTGGCAACTCTTTCATTGAATCTTTTAGTGATCGTGGAACCTTTCCAATAATGGGTATTATACTTCATTAAAACAGTCAATCCAAACTCTAGTGTAGGACACACCCATGTTTTAAATATAAGATATTATTTCACAAAGTGGGTGAAGGCTATCCTTTCCAAGAAAAAAACTTTTGAAGTCATTTGTAACTTCATCAAGGAAAATATTTTGGTTTGATTCAGAGTTCCCAACAAAATTTTAACAGATAATGATCCTAAATTTTCCTCCTATGAACTCATATATTTCTATTATGGATATGGAATTTCCCTTTCATATTCTTAAGATTATTACCCATTGGGAAATGGGCAAGTTGAATCAACCAAAAAAAAATAGTAACCATAGTCAGAAAGTTGGTTGATGAATCAAAATATAACTCACACAAGAAGTTATATGATGCTCTTTGGGCTGATTGTATAACACCTAAAAGAGCTATTGGAAGGTCTCCATCTCAGTTGGTTTATGGGATGGATGCTCAATTTCCAGCTACTCTTGAATTACAAGCCTTGCACTTATCTAATACCATTGAGGATGGAAATTTCAAGGATTCTCTTGAAAAGAGGATTATGTACTTACAAAAGTTAGAGGAAGAAAGGATTTAGGTGGTTGATCACATCGCATATCACCAAAAAAATGTTAAACAATTTTTTAACAAGAAATCCAAGTCCTGTGACTTCTAATTTAGAGACATTATTCTTCTCTGGACAAAAGAAAGGATCCTCACTAGAGCCATGGTAAGCTAACTATATGACAATTTTCTAGTGAAATTTATTATTACTTAGCCTATATGGATGGGACTTCTCTCCCATTGCCATATAGTTAGCAATATCTCAATTTATACAAGTATTGAGTGGTTTTATGTCCCTTGTATATAGTATTTGTTTTGGTTTGTTTGTACCTCTGTGTGTTTGTTTTCCTTTCTCCTTGTTTTGGTTCTCTTTTGTATATCTGTATATATTATACCAAACAGATAAGGAAATAGTCTTATGAATAATAAAATTCTAGAAATATTTTATTTTCCTTGTCTATACATTGTTGAGAAAAAATTCTAGCCTCAGAAAGAGCCAACTGTTTTCATGCGACTTGAAATGTGAAATTTTCAAGAAAAAAACTTTTGGATAAGTATCTTACTCCTATTGGTTGCATTTACCTTTTGTGTGTCAATTTTGAAGAGGGAAAGTTAAAGAGTTAGTAAATTTTTGGGTTTCTTTGAGATTGGTGAGATGAATTAGTCATTTAAGTAACAAGAGGAACTTTTTTGTTGTTCCTCATGTTCCCCACATCATCACTTTTTCCGTTTGCTTCACTTTTGTTGGGTAAATTAGGTGAATAGGGTACTTTGGGTACACTTTTAATTGTTCCTTAATTCCATTTGTTCATAATTTCCATGATATTAGTGATTCTCCTCCCTTCCCTACATCATTAATTATGTCAAAAAATTTAGTCCATGATGATACTCCCAACTGATGCAAGAACATATCTTCCCAACTAGAAATTTTGGATTACCTTCTCAATGTTGGCTTTCAACATAAATTTTTTGGATTGATAATGTGTTGTTACATCTAGGGGGTCATCTAGCTTTTTGTTGTGTTGTTAGTTTTGATTAAATCCTTCACAAATTTGAACTAGCCCTTTTCCCTCCAAAAAGTACAAATTTGAATTTTGAAGGCATTTGGGATTGTTTTAGTATTTTTTGTTGTTCTTGTAGTGTTGAACATGAGACAAGGTGGTAAGAATTCCATTAAGGACTTGAAGTCATAGTTTTGGTCTAGGAAATTCATGGTCTTGGTTTAGAATGCAATACCTTGGACTTTAACTCTCGAAACTCATCTTATTGATGTAATTCAATTTAAATGTGTGTTTTAAAAAGTATTCAAGAGCTTAGCTCAATGAAAAATTAATCTTGAGGATATTTAAACCAAGATGTAACTTTTTAAGATCATTTTATTTGAAATAATATCAATAAATTCTCCAAGAAGCTGTAAAAGACTTTGGTTTGGTGTAAAAAAAATTATGTATAGCGAATTTCATTGCATGATTAATTTTGAGGATAATATAGTGGTTTAGTTCCTTAAATGATGATCAAATCACATGCTTTAATGGAAACATATCATCTTGATTGTATCTTGGTGTGAGATAAGTTTGTTTTCATGATGACATTGGCTTAATAACTCTGTAGCAAATTATTGATCATAGTATAGATAAAAATCATCTGTCGAGAAAATGGAGAGGATCAAAGACTTGGTATGTTGTGTGTTGTTTAATTAAGTTTTAATCAAATTTATTAATTTTTTCTAAGTTTAAGAAATAATCAAGAAAGGACCTGCAATATTTCCTTGGTAGAAATAGATCACCATAACCCATAGTTCACTATAAAAAACATGAATTGCAGGGTGTTAGAAGTTTTTGCATGGAATAAATTGGTTGTTGATAGTCCCTTCAGGTTGGAAAAAACCATTTTCAAAGCAATGGGATCAATTAAGATAGAGTAATCAACAAGGATAATTGATTTTTGCCTTCTCGAGCTTGCATAATCCTATAAACCATGCAACTAGGGTTTAAAGGACAAAAATATAATTTTATAAAAAAAATATTTAAAATTCTTTAAAATTTGAATAAAAATCTATCTTGAGGTTGTTGAAGATATTTTGAAAGAATTAAATTGATTCATTTAGTTGCAGGTGATTTCTCCTTGACAATTTTCTTGTACAAGTGTAACGGGCCTAATATCTAGAGGATAAAGTTGCAAAAAAACCCTCTTAAGTCAGAGTTTGGATAGAAAAGATTCTTGGATTGAAAAATAGAGATAATTGGGTGTTTGAAACTTCTTGGAATTGGAGTTAGAAAAGAACAATAAAAAATCATTGTTATAAGGTTGTTTGAGCCTAACTCAATATTGAGATAGGGTAGAAGGAAAAAGAAGAGGTATTTGGAGTTGGGAGGGAGTAAAAATATTTGTGGAAGATTGATAGTGTTTTCTAAACCCTATTATACCTTGGTTAATTTATAAAATCCATCAATAGGGAATTGAACCTAAAACTACTAGCTCAAAAGAGTAAGTTTTAGAACTTAGAATTGGAAACCAAAATGAGAGTCTCTCTTTAAACTTTCTCTGCATCACCAACCATGTTCCTCATATCGTTCCATTTTCTACATCCTAGACATCGCCACTTCCATTATGTGTCATACGTTTTAGGAAATTTGGGTACCCAAGGAACGGTTCTTTGCTTCCCTTAGTTCTCCACAACTCTAATTTCTCTGAAATATATTAGAATTAGGATTAGGTAAAATGTGTTTTGTCAATTCTTCTCATTATTGATTATCCTGAAAATGCATAAAACATGAATGGGAAGTATGATAAATGTGTTCCATTGGGTCTCTATGCACTCATTTCAATGTTTTTAGCATTGAAGTGGGAAAATTAAACTTCGCAACCCCTCGAGTCTTATATAATATTTCATCCTACTTTATTCTCCCTCACTTTTTCTCCCAACTTGTCAATTTTTTACTTTTCCCCTTCTCCAGCTTTTGGTACACTATTTTTCTCATAGATTCGTCATTTCTTGTTCAAATTAAAAAATTACAGTTACGTTGTGACCGTTGAGAAGTCTCCTTCATCTCAATTCAATAGGTAAGTAGTTTTATCCTTGTTTCATCCACTTTGGCAATTTCCAAGGTTTTTTTTTCTGTTCTCCTCAAATCCTCCTAAAACCCCACTGTAAAACAATTTTCTTTCCATGAATTCTAAACAAATTTCCACAATGAAGTTTTGATATGGTGGATATGAGCATATCTCCCCACTTGAAACATTTTTCCCTCAAATAATAAAAAATGATGTAAAAAGACATGAATTTAGATGAATTCTTGGATTTAATGAAAGATGACAACCCAACCTCATTATCCCAAAACATTATGAATGGCGGGTTAGCTCATGCAACAATTTTTCCTACATTGGTCCATTATACCGATACAGTCCTAGCATGTTCCTCTAGTTTTGATCCTCAAATGAAAGAACTGAAATATCCTTAGGGGAAAGTTATCACACAATTGGATGCTCATCATATTAAGCTAGCTCTTGTTATTCCAAATTTTGAAGATTCTAAAGTCCTAATTATTGTTGATGCTTAAATGTAATATGATCTCATTGTTATCAAGTATCAAACAATGATTTCCAAATATTGGATAATATTCAAAAGGAAAGGACCATCTAAATTTCATAATACCCTCTACAAAATTGAATTATTGGAGGAATGATCAGATATGATAACATCATTGGAAAGGGTAATGGGTTTTCCATCAACTCATGAATATTAGAATCAGATGAGTATCTATATCAACTTGATTCATGAAGGATTGCAGCCATTAAACTGGGGAGAGATCATTTGTGAGAATTTAACTCAACAACTCACCCAAGTACACAAAATAAAAATATTTTATATGCCATCCTACTTTATGTATACTATAGCTGACTAGAGAATATGTATTGGTATTTCAAATCAATAAAACAAACAAAATTTGGCCGTATAATATTTCTATACACAATTAACTTATGAAAATAGCAAGAGCTACCGTATGAGGGTTAATAATGTATTGACAAGGTTTTTAGTGAGGTTTCTTAAACAAAATATGACAAGCATAGTAGTATCCTAGGAGGAAAGACAATTGATTTAAGTATATGAAAACTTGTTCATTAAAATTAGGAAGTTTTCTTACATCTAAAAAATTGGGTTTCATGGAGCTCCATATAAACTTCCAATATATTACAATTATAATATCATTGTAGTCATTTATTTACCCTTGATATTACCTTCTAATCCCAAGTGTGTCGGCCTATCACCCAACACTTGAGGAAAACGCAAGTGTCGAGATCCCTTTTTATCTGTGACTTGTGAGAAGGTTCCACCACTAATGGAGGATTATTTACAGAATAAAAAGTGCATTCACTTACTGTAGACACCAAAAACACATCACATTTCATCATCTTCCTCCAAAATCACCTAATAACCAAATTCTACATGGGCAATCGTTTTAACCCGAATTCGGTCACTCACACCCCCCCTTTCACACATCACAATAACCCTCATTTCACACACCCAAGGATTTAATTAATATCAAGTATTTAAAACCCCCCTTTACCTACTCATCAAGGCCACCTCACCATGCCACTAGATTGGCCACCTCACCTAACCACCTCACCAATCCACTACCCCACTTTCACCTCCACCTCACCATTCCACTCCCTACCTTACCCATACCTTGCACATTCCCTTCCAGAAAGCCCTAATAGTGGCCACCCCACTCATAGGACCCCTCTTTATCCTATTAACCATTCTTAAGGTAGAGGATGCATGTGCTCCACCACTCAAAATCAAGTGGGGAAGGCATAATCCCCAATTTTCAAAAAACAAATCCCCCAACATAGCCGGTGTTGGTTATAGTTTGACCGATGTCAGTCAAGTTGGACCGGCGCCGGTCACCTCCAAATACCCAATCCTGACTCTTTCCAAAGGGTTGGTTCACATTTTCATGTTTGGACATTCTCTTGGTTAGTTCGTGCCCCTATCATTGATTAATCATAATTGTTGTCTGGAACTAGATATTGGCACAAGAAACTGATTGAATCAAACAAAATCTTGTAGACCTCCAAGCTAGAACCAGTGTGTGGATGCACTCATAAGGATCTATGAAAGAGTGGCCATTAGAGGCTACCTGACCAGAATGAAGTCAAGAAAGAGCTCTTCAACCAACCCACCAATGTCTACCACACTCCAGCATGCATCAAAATTCAAGTAAGTGGATCCTTATATCCTACACTCATATTTTTTGTTCTTGTTCCTCTCTATTCCTCCTCCAAGGAGCCAAAAGTCCCTCCTACCTTCCCAATATCATATATTCAACCCATACCTACACCCAAGACCCTCTCTCCCCCCATTATTCTCCCCATTAACCCTCTAACCAATAACAGAGAATACCCCAACCACCATTTCAAAGCTCTGACCAAAAACTAGTGACCGTTGCCAGTTACCCCTAATCACCATCGGTCGACCCTGACCATCGTCAGTCACCCTACAATCTGCAAACTACCCGCCTTCTACCTAAATCTACCTAAATCTCACCCTTTAAGGACCTCTTGGTTTTAACCCTGAGCCCACTTCTCACCTAAACCCCACCAACACCACTCTCAACTCTCTATACCCACCTAAGAGAACCCAAAAATACCTATGTCCTGACCATCTATCACTTCCATAGTGAAAAATATTGGTTACCCTTAACTGGCATCAATCCAACCTAACTACCATCGATCATACCTGACTAGTTTCAATCTCTGTGTCTGTCAACACAGTACATACTAGAAGCCTATCCTTTACCCAAGCCACCCACAATACCCTACCCAACCCCAACCAGACCCTGTCTATGATCTGCAGACCACCCAACCTACCCAAAACCTAACCCAAACACCCCATTTACCTGCATATTTTAGTATTTTATTTAATCAATGCTAATAGTGACCTAAGACATGAAAATTAGAACACTAGCACTAGATTCCGTTTATTTACATGCTTTTTTCATTTAATATTAATTTGTAAAATAGGGGATTGGCAACCCTCTATGGAGTACCACACTTTCTAGATCTAGCACCTGCTAGGTAGTCCACTGCATATGTTGTTGAACTCTCTCTTGTGGTATTATTTTATTATTTCAGGGTAGTCCTTCATAGCCAAAAAGGAGTTCACACAATCGACCTAGATCAAAAGTCAACACGCACGTATTCCACCCATCAACCAATCAATAGGTAAACTACCTTGAACCCTTATCTATTTTAATCTCTGATTGTATGTAAAAAGGATCAAAACATTTTGGCATGCCCGGTGGGACCCATCCAGCGTTCCTTACATTTCCTCATTTCTAGGTGAAAGATACTTATTTGTTTCCCTTTCTAAAAGGTTCTCAGACTAAAGTTTCTCCCTGGAATATTCTCTTCTTCTATTATCTAAAAACAATCTTCTTTTGATGCTGTAAAATGAACATTTCTTCCCTTTCATTAATATCGCGTTAGTGAAAGAGAATCCCTTCTCCTATTCATCTTTCTTATGTCATGTAATCCAATATTTCAATTTGGGTTTAAAATCAACTTCATTTCATTCTACTTTTCTGCATTAGCTCACATTAAATAAGGGCAATCTATACACTGGAAGTCATGACCAGTTGATGGTTGACAAATAAATTGTAGAAAGAAAATCTTCTTTTTCTCTCTGTGTCTTACCAAACTACACAAAAATTTAAAAAAAAAACACATCATTCTTAAACAACATCTTTCCTGGGAATGCCTATCAACAATCACACTGATCAAAGGATTGGCAGGTACTCCCCTGCTCGCTGCTTCTGTTGAGTCATACTTCAAAGGAAGGCCTGCCCCCACCATAAAAAACTTGAAGCCTCTCCTTGTAGATCTCCCTCTTCATAGGAATCCATCCTCACTTAAACTTTTGTGCTAAAGTTCATGAGTTAGTCCTTAAATAGCATAATCTAAACAAACATAATAGGAAAAGCACTCTTAGGATCATATTTTTCTTAGTGTTTTTCCTTGGCTTGCATTTTGAGGTGAGAGGTCACATTCTTCCTCTTCTTATATCCCTTGGCATGCTCCTCATCATAGTTGGTGTATTTTAACTTCATCTGAGTGTGCTTGGACCCTATTTTTCATCATTCTTAGAATTTTGGGTTTGATTCCATAAATAATTTTAACTCACAACCACATTTTCTTCATCTCTATTTCAATTTCACAATAACCAGTGTCGGTCCAGCGACCGTTGTCAGTTACCCCTGATCGTCATCAATTTTACACAACCAACATCAGTTTACTATCCTTCTGGTTAACTTGACCAAAACGACACCTGCTTCACCTTCTATGTTGTTCAGAGTCTTTGTCACTCTCCTCATACTCACTTTCCCAGTAAATTCCATCAACATCTTACCTACTTAGTAGATCATCCCCCTTTTTTCTTGTTTTGAAAAACTATCCACTTTTCACAGTGACTGACTGCAGTTACCTGTGACTAGCATTGGTTTCCCATAACTGACATTAGTTGGCCCATTCAAATTTCCAACTAACCTTTTAAACCTAATCAACTTACCACTGCCTATTTTTCTTATCTTTGTTGTGTCTGTGTCATCTATAGAAATCAGCCCTACCACATCAGTACTTGTTCACATGGTGCTGACGCATAACTAGGCCAACACACTCATATTCCAAGCTAGCCTTCAAAATCTCCCACCTAGTCCATTTACGCCTTCCGTGTTGTCCCCTATGGATCCCAGTTTCCCCACGATTGCTAGTATGGGTGACACAGACTTTACGTTGTTTTTAGATTAGAACCCTACCACCTTACAACATTATCTAGCCCACTCATCCCCTAGGGATTCCTCAAGCCATCCTATCAATGGTATGCCCATGTCCATTTCTCACACTCTTGCACCTACCTCCATGTCAGCTACCTCTAGCTCGACTCTCCCCGCTTCTCCCCTATCGCTAGTGGTGTCGCAGCTCAACCCTACTACGATGGTATCCACACCCTACACAACGTTCATTATGCCTGTGATGTCTTCACCCCCTACGGTATCTACCATACCCGACTTCATGACCATTGGCCTAAGTAGACCCGTGCCATCCACCACCTACATACTTGTTCCATCTCAGCCCCCACCAATATCGACAAACTATACCCCTCTTCAGAGTCCGGTCCTATCTACTCCCCAATCACTTCCTCCCATCACTACTAGGGTGTTTACCCCAACCCCCCTGTGTACAAAAACTTTCAACCTCCACCCGTAGCTTCTACCTCCTACTCCACATATTACCCTTCCTCATCCTTCTCCTCACACATTCCTCCACATTTTTCATACGTGGCTGCATCACATACCGTAATACCTTCCACCTCATATTCTTCTTACCTTCCTCCCCTCTATTGGGAAGCTAACATTCATCACAACCTACTCTTGACCTCATTAAGATGATGATGGATAAGATGCACACACAAGAGGCATCTCTCTCTGGTTCACACACATCTCTCACCTATGAGGAGATCTGTAATGAGCCTATTCACTTCTCCATTCCTATTCTTCCATACCCCCCACACTGGGAAATGCCTAAATTTAACCATTTCAACAAGGAAGATCCACAACAACATCTGAGGTCTTTTAGCCACATGTGCTATCTAATTGCTCATGATGACATTTTTTTGTTCCGAACATTCCCCATGTCCCTCAATGGACCTACTCTTGATTGGTATAGTGCTCTACCTAAGCACTCTATCTTCTTATTCAACTAAGTGGCCCAAGAATTTTTGGATCACTTCTCCATCAATGTAACTAAGAAAGTCACCATGACTAACTTGTATACCATGCATCAATACAATGACAAGTCGATCATAGACTTTGTTGCTCGTTGGCATGGCCTTGTCAATAAACTCACTTTCACCCTACCACAGATAGAGCTAATAGAACTATTCACACAAGCTTGCGCTCACCACATCTCATCCACCGTACAAATCTAAACATTTCATACATTTGACGAGGCATTCACCATGGCTCGGAAGCTTGAAATCTGAACTCTCGAGGAGAAAAGAATTTAGTTACATGCTAAAGGTGCTCCTTTTAAACCACATGATCCGACTTCCACTACCAAGACACCACCCACCGCTCCTCTCAACCCTCCTATAACTAAAGGCTCCACCCATGTGGTAGTCTTGAAGGCTGGCCCATCTCACCCATCCAACTTACCAAAACCTCCACCTAACCTCTAGCCGGTGCAAACGTTCCTCTTTAAAAATGAACAAAAGAAATATACTCCCATTGCTGAGCCATACCTTGCTGTTTTGGAAAACTCCTTAATGCAGGGGCTATCACTCTTCTAGTAATCAAACCACACCCTAGTTTTGATCATGCCCACCCAATACCCTCATGGTATAGAGAGAATGAAATTTATGACTATCATCGTATCCGAGGGTACAACACCAAAAACTACATCACCTTCAAAACCATTGTCCAAGAAATGTTAGATAGAGGAGATCTCGTTCTGGACAACCCTAATGCCCTCGCAAACCAAAACCTGCACATTTTCCAAAAACCATTTTTTATCATACTCCCCCACCTAACACAACCATTCTACCATTGAAAGTGACAATGTCTGGGAGGTTCATGCCATCTTTGATATCTTACCCATACCACTTGCATCATATCCCCCAACCACACCTACAGAAGACCCTCTTGAATATATGCCTTTACCCTTACCAACATCTTCATCATCTTCACCATTACCAATAGAAGTTAATCTAGTGTAAATAGATACATCTTCCTTAGATGTTATATCTACCAGACCTGGCCTTGTCTTGGACCCCCCTACCCTCATACTTGATGCATCATCATCGACACCTTCTTCCATACTCATCAAGGAGTCAAAAATACCTTCCCCTTCCTCTACCTCACAACACATCGAGGATGATCTCTCTTCATCTACCTTACCAACTCTTCACTATAAAGAAGAGCCCATTTTGGGAAAAACAAACCCGCTACCCTCTCCAGCAATATTAAGTGATCTCTTCACCTCTCTCCTTCCTACAAAATCAGATCTAGAGGGCTTCCCTATTTTGCATATGTCCATTCGATTTACAGGGATCACCACCAAATCTACCCTCATCCCCTTCCCCTCTTCATCGCCTCATTCGATGGACTATCTATGGTTTGTTGATCACTCATTACTTCAAGAACATCTTCAAATCCCTATCTCCACATAGATGTAGACATTACCTACTGACTCACCCACTATTTACCCTACAATAGTGGCATCATCCATACCTTCCCTACCCACTAAGGTGACTGCAAAACCTCCCATATTACCTCTAGCCACCCATATATCTTCCACATCTGCATCCTCTACATCATCAATTCTCAAACCCTCATCAACCTCCACCATCTCTCGTATACTGGGGGTGAGATCCCCACCTAGCCTTACTCACCTGATGATCAAGCTTGATTTAACCACCTCCTCTCACCCCTTCACCAAAACACACATCTACCAAAACCAAAAACCCAACCACCTCAGACACCGATACTGACATTACCTACCACCTCTTCATTACATACATCACTACCCTCTCTCTTGGGCCCTCACCCATCAACCCTGACAACCAAATTGACTATACATAGTATAGCCAAAAATTGACAACCTCCCCATCTACCACCACCTCTGTGTCTACCCAACCCCGCGAAGTTACCTTTACCTACTAGGTCAAACAGACTACCACTATAATCTATTACCCCTACCCCCACAGCATCACCCCTCTCACCTTAGATAACCCATCCTCTCCTACCTTCAGCACAACCCTCAAATTCACACCATTGTTCTGCATTGGTCACCACCCCCCCCTCCCAAAGTGAAACTGTTGTTGCAAATCAGCAACAGCCCTGGATGCAAATCAGGTTTCTAAGTTGATTCTAGAGCATCCAGTGTGATTGCATAACATGGAAACCTCTCTCCAAGTGTGGGACTTGTGAAAATGAGAGAGGAATATCAAGATTAGAGGTTGGTTCCTCAAACTCCTCTGATTTATATCTATATTTTGTATAACTACAGAGATTCTAATCCTAATTCTACCCTAGATTGCAAGGAGACAGGGCTAAAATGCAAAAATGAAACTAAACTAAATATGGTGATGCACGAAAAGGAGTGGTGAAACATTTCTTGCCATATAAATAGACACAAATTCATGAAATGCAACAAGGGAAAACATACACAAGCTGATAGATGTAATTAGAGGTCTTGAAATGAAGTAAAACAATACAAACAGAGGATTGAAAGCATTCACAGAGTTTGCACTGTCAATTTCATGAAAAAATCTCTTGCATTCCACCATCAAAGAGGTATAAACCTATTACAAACTATGAAAAATGTCTGATTCTTATAACTATCACTTGTTGGAGGTGAAAGAAGAAGTTTTCAATGCCAAAAAGTGTTCAACCATGAAGAAATGAGCCAAATCTAGCTTTTACAGTACATGGGTCGAGCCCAGGAGAGAGAAAACATGAAAAACGCATGGGAGCCATTCCTTATTGAATGAAACTACATTAAAATAGCATAGAGGTCCTTACAAACCCATGCTCTAACATTTTTGACCATACTGGAGAAGAATGTGAACCATTTTGTATTAAATTTGGTTGTTGAAATGTCATTTATGGCCATGGACACGTACCAGAAGTGTTTTTTAATTTTCTCTCTCCAAACTGAACCAAAATTCAAAATTTACCATGTAATCATGTAGAGAATTTCATAATCTTTCCATTGATATAAAGAACGTGAAAATCTAAGCCCTGGATCGAAAGTTATGGCGATTTGAAGTTTTAAAGAAAAAATAGGCCAAAATCGGATCGCTTTGATATTTTTGACATGGACACATGGCGAGTTCAAATTGGCTGCGGACCTTGCAAGGGAAAATTTCCCACAAAAAATCCACCGAGCCATAACTTGAAAAATACGAGGAGTTAGGAGGAAAAATTTACCTTTCTAGAAAGCTGAGAGAGAGCTCTATCTGATGGTGCCATCTCCAGAAAGATTTGAGTGCTTGAAAATCAAAAAATGAAGACTCAGAGCACAAGAGAGGTAGGAACACAAGGAGTTAGCCACAAAAATGAGTAGGGGCACATTTTTTATAACAATTTTGGTGACTCAGAGGGGTCATCTGCCTGCTAGATGAAAGTACCAGTTGCCTGAAGCAGTCCATTGGGCATGGAGTCATCAAATTTTCTGTTTAGAACCTCAACTGACTTAGGTTGTACAAGGAGGAAGATGGAATATCACCTGATGGAAGCAAGGACTGCAAAACATCTCCATGGATAGAAAGATGTGCCAAAGCACTTAGGGAAAACAAAACTAACCTACAACAAAACAATGTGCACAAGCACTTAGAGGAATGAAAATCTAATCTAATATTTACAAGGTGGTAAATTTCCCTCTAGAAGCAACGCTTGAGATAGATTCCATTAACTGGAATCTGCAGTTCTTCACCATCCAATGAGGCCAATTTGAAAGCATTTCTATTCTTACACTTCGTGACCATGTATGGGCCACTCCAAATGGCATCAAATTTTGAATGCCTTCCCGGTTTTTCTCTATCCACATCCCATTTCAACACTAGATCTCCAACCTGAAAAGATCTATCCTTGGCCTTCCTATCAAAGGTCTTTTTGATCAAAGCTTGGTCCTTTTCCATTGCTTGGGATGCCTGATTTTTGACCTCCTGCAGCTCCATCAACTCTGCATATCTCACCTCCATGGGCTCAAACTCTAGCAACTCTAATTGCTTCATGAGTTCCAATGTTGGAAACTCAAGTGACATGGGAAAGATTGCCTCTCTTCCATAGAAAATTTTGAATGGAGAGTTACCTGTGGATCTCTTGGGAGTTATCCTATCAGCCCATAAGGCTGATTTCAGTTTGGTATGCCAAGACCTCTGATTCTCATCAAGAGTCCTCCTAATGATCCTTAACAAGTTCTTGTTTGTAGATTCGGCCTGGCCATTACCTTGAGGGTAATAGTTTGATGAAGTACTTAGGTAGATCCCTTTCTTGAAAACCCACTCAGTCACCTTGGATCCAATGAATTACAATGCATTATCTAATATTATTGTAGCAGGTATACCAAATCTGGTTGTTATCCCCTCATAAAAGTCTAAGATGCTTGACTCATTTGCTTCTTTGAGTGCTACTGCTTCAGTCCATTTGGTGAAGTAGTCCGTGGCTGTCAAAATCCATTTTTACCCTTAACTTGAATTAGGATTAATGACTCCAATGAAGTCCAAACCCCATTGCATGAATGGCTGGTCAACTGAGATTGGATGCAATGGAAGGGAAACAAGTCTCTCTTTTCTTGTGAAGAATGCACAATTCTTACACCTCTTAATCCATGCATAGCAATCACTGAAAATTTTAGGCCAATAATAACCAGCCTTCATGATTTTTAGAGCTGTCACTCTTGGTGCAAAATGACCACCAGCTGGTCCACCATGGAATTCTTCCAACACCCTATGAATCTGATTTGTGCTAATACATCTCAGTAGCACTCCATTCACATATTTCTTGAACAAAACTCCATCAACAATGGCATATGGGACAACCTGCAATCTGAAGTGTCTTCTTTGGGTCTTGTTCATCTCCGGAGGGCATAGGCCTGTGCTTAGGAAGTGCATTATACCTTGGGTCCAGCAAGGAGTGGGGGCAGCATTGTTTTCTTCTTGAGTGCCACATGGCTCATGGCTGTCTTGAACTGTCAAAACAACCTCTCCTTCATTGCATGCTTCTTTTTGCTTCCCCAAAACCAGATTCTCACACAATCCTTTTCCTCTTACCATCTTGGTGATTTTGATCTCAATGTCATACTCCATGACACGGGTGATCCAACCTACCCTTTTCTCGTTCAAATCTTTGTTGAGGAGGAAGTCCTTAACCCCAGCATGTGAGACCAGCAATTGGACCTTGTTGTTTGAGACTAAATGCTTGAATTTCTTCAAGCTTTTGATTACTGCCAGCACATTCTTCTCAATAAAAGAATACCTCACCTCATATTCATCTAGGCTCTGGCTGAAGAAAGCAATTGGCTGCTCATCGTTATCCTTGTTCTGTTGTACCAAAATGGCAGAAATAGTGTCATTACCTCCAAATGCATAGAGGATGAAATCCTTGGAGAATTCCAGGTTGATGAGAGTTGGTGCTTGAGAGATGGCTTATTTGATTGCTTCAAAACTCTCCTTTCCTTTTGTTGTCCACTTGAAAGCCATGCTTTTCTTTAACATTTTGGTGATAGGTTTGACAAGGGCTGCAAAATCTGGGACAAACCTCCAAACAAAGTTTATCCTCCCCAAGAAATTCTGAAGGGCTTTCTTGTGACTTGGCAATGGTAGTGCTCTTATGGCTTCAACTCTTTTTGGATCAATTGTTAATCCTTCTTTGGAGACAATATGGCCAAGGAGCTTTCCTTCATGTGCAAGAAAGATACACTTCTTAGGATTCAAAGACACTCCAAATTTCCTACACCTCATGAAAACTTGTCTCAAATGAGAGAGGTGGTCTGCTGCATTTTTGGAAAAAACAGTGATATCATCAAGGTAAATCAGCACCACGTTGTTAATCAAACCTTTGAACGCTATGTCCATTGCTCTTTAGAAGGTAGCACCAGCATTGGACAGCCCAAATGGCATCTTCCTATAAGCAAAAGTCCCCCATTTGGTTGTAAAGGCTATCTTGAACTGGTCTTCTTCCTTCACCATAATCTGATTGTAGCCGGAGTAGCCATCAAGTAGTGAAAACCTCTCAGTGCCAGCCACAACTTGCAATATTTTCTCCATGGAAGGGAGTGGGTAATGGTCCTTGAGAGATGCTCTATTTAAGTCTCTGAAATCAACACACAATCTGATCTCTCCACTCTTCTTTCTGATTGGAACCAAGTTGACAACCCAACTAGAATGCTTGATTTGGAATATGATTCTTGACTCAATCAGCTTGTCCAATTATTTCCTCATGAGAGGCTCCATGTGTGGATTGACTAGTCTTTGTTTCTGCCTGACAAGCTTAGTATTTGGATCCAATTCAATGGTATACTGAGCTAAGTTGGGATTGAAACCTTTCAAATATTCATAGCTCCAAGAAAACACGTCAGGGAACTCTTGACACAGTTGTATGAACTCATACCTTTCTTGCTCAGTTGTCATCTTTCCAATTTTCAATGGTTTGTTCTCATCCAGCAAGATGGATACTGAATATTCTCTCTTGACCTAAAAGTTTGCTTTCTCTTTCCTAAACTAATCATTGGGATTAAAAATGGACTCCAAAGTGATAAGTCTCTTAGGTAGCTTGTTAGTTCTCAGCTGTACCACTTGGTCACCATACTGTTGTTCCAGTTTTTCTTGATTCTTAGCTGAGAACTCAGCTTCTTCTTGCAAGAAATGGATGTTTTGCTGGTCATTCTCAAAAACTTGCCAACTGAAATTGTTATCCGGCACTAGAGGCCTCACAATCACGTGGATGTTTGGCTGTACCTTGTCTTTTTGAATGCTTTCCACAATGTCAAAGGCTTCCCCTACTGTTGCAAGCCTGTCAGCAGCTTGATTCTCTTTCCTAGGAATGGATTTGATGCCAAAACCCTCAAAATCTTCCATGAGGTCCCATACCCTGTTCTTGTAGCACTTGAGTAGATCATTCTTGGCAGCATGCTTTCCCTTGACCTTATTTACAATCAATTCACTGTCACCAAAGACTTGCAAGTTCGTTATTTTCTTCTTGATTTCCCAATGCATCCCTTGCACTAAGGCTTCATATTCAGTAGTGTTATTAGAGCATGCAAACTGAAATCTAAAAGCTGAATAATACTTTACTCCTTGAGGTGAAACAAGCATAGCTCCACCTCCTGCACCTTGTCTACTCCTTGATCCATCAAAAAATAGCTGCCATACCTCATTGTCATCCTTGTGGTTTGGCTTGGTGATGCTAGTAATAGGCTGATTTTCTTCATGTATACAATAGACCCCTAGCTCAGATTCTTCTACTTCTTGATAAGGATCAAAAGCGTGTACCTTGTTTGACCATTCATCAAGAGTTAGATCCAAGATGCTCCCAATCTTGGTGTCAGCTTCATCAGTGCTTGGGTGATCTTCTTGATCAAATGCTGAGCAATTGACATTAATCTGACTTGGAGTGTAAGGCTTAATGTGGAAGTTTGCAATAGGTTCAGACCTGACTATAGATTTGGTTCCATACCTCATTCTGAATAGCATGTGTGACCAATCAGTAGAAAAATATCCTCCAATCTTGGTTGTGAAGTCCCTTGACAAGAAAAGGGAAAAGAGTGGTGGAAGGTCTATCACTAATACATCTTGTAAAACAACAACATTTGGACATGCATGCAAGGTAAGACTCAAGTTTTTAATCACTCCAACTATTGCTACTGCTGTCCCATCTAGCTACAACTACCCCTTTGGATATTTTTTCATACTGGAGCCCTAGCTAATCAGCTATTTGTTTAGGCATCACTGAGCTACTTGCCCCAGAGTCTATCATGCAATTGTGCACTAGCTGATTTCCAATGATTAATGAAACATAGAAAGGAGGGCGCTTCAAAATTTTACCTTGCTATCCTCCATGATTCCCCTTAGGCTGGGTAGCATTTGTGAGCACTTTCTCTTACATCTGAACTTGCTGATTCGAAGTTGGCCAGTCCTTCATGGCAGCTTGTAGTAAATCTCTTTGGCCTGGGATAGATAGGGATTCCCACATTGATATGTTGACATTTGTCTTCTTCATCTGATTGATGATACTGAATGGTGATGAAGGATCTCTTTTCTATCCCTTTGTTTGCACATTCACTTCTTGCATGTGAGAAGCAACAACAGGTATTTGAGTTGGCCTAGGAGTTGTTCTTGGCTACCCTTATGCATTTACAACTGGATTTTTTTTGCCAACCACTTGTGAAACCATAGAAGGTCGTGGATTGGTTGGAGCCAATGGCTGTTCTTCAACCAAATTCCTCCTTTTTGACCTTGTGTTGGCTGCAACACCTTGGGAAACTGCTTGATTCATGCCACAAAAATCCTCTGCTTGCCAATTTACCAACGTGCTGTCATTTGGGGCTGATTGTTGTTGGAATGTTTCTTGTTGTTGGTTGTTTCCTTGACTGCCATCACCCTCCATGCCAGTAGTTGTCACCACTAATTCTTGATTCAAAGCACCATTGAAGCACATGGATTGGTTATGAGGTTCATTACATGGAAAGCACCAATCATACTCCTGAGAAATGTTGTTTTGTGTTGGCACTAATGCCTTAGAGGTAGATATGGCATTTGGATTATAGGGCTGAAATGGTCTATTGGCAGGAGGCCTTGTTTGATTTATATTTGCAGCTGGATTAGGAGGTCTTTGTGGTTGGTATGGCTACCTATTGGGCTGAACTTGGGGCTGGTAAGAAGGTCTAAAACCTTGGGCTTGCTGCCTCTTGAGAGTAACCAGCTCATTACCTAGGTTTTGCAGTTACTGCATGACTTATTGAAGCTCATTTGGGGCACTTGGAGATGAAGTAGAAGCTTCATTTGAACTCTGATTTCTGGGAGTGGGAGAAGGAGTCAAATTAGGTGCTTGATTGGTGTTTAGACTCTCTAAACTTGGAAACAATGGCATGGGAGGTCTAGGGGCAAGTTTGCCAGCTTGGATCAAACAATTTTCAGCCCTAATGGCAATGCTATAAGCCATAGGGATAGTTATGCCTCCCATGGACTGAATCAACATAGAAATATCAGAATTTAGAGCTTTGAGATAGTAGAGAAAAGCACCTTCTGCTGTTGGCCTGACTGCCACTGGAATTCTCTCCCAAGTCTTTTGAAATCTGAAGTTGAAATCGGTCAGCTGCTCCAAAAGAGACAAGTTGTCTCCCTTCTCTCCAAATTGCTCATGAAGTGCTATACACAGCTGATTCCAATTTGTGATTGAACCAGCTCCAAGGCTTCTAAACCATTGTAATGCTTTCCCCTTGAATGAAGATGCCAGCAATTTGACAGCCACTTGCATCTCATTGATTTCATGAATTGGACAAAGATTGGCAATGTCTTTAACATGATCACCTGGAGTAGTCTGATTCTCTCCAGTGAAGTATGGAATGTTCTTCAAGGTTGAAATTGGAATTGGATGTTGTGCATTGAGAGAAATTGGGCTGCTGCCAGTGAAATTGACATAGGGGTTGTTTTGTGCCATTCTAAATGGCCTTAGAACCATTGTTGATTGAATCAAAGGCCTACCAGGTGGAGGAGTTGAGAGAGTTCTGTTTGGTGGAGATGGAGACCTTTGGATTCTCCTCCCACTTTGCCTTACTCTTGGAGAAAACTGCAGGTATTCAAACAACACTTCTTCTTCTCCAACTGTTGACCTTGTAGTGATTCTTCTCATGAGTTTTCAGGCCTGCACTGCTGAAACCAATTGATTCTTCCTGTTGGAGTCGCCAGATGTGCAAATTATAGCTCTTTTCAATCAAGAAAATTGCAGCAGATGCACATCAAATTTTCTGTGATAAAAATGAGACCTCTAATGTCCCACCGGGCGTGCCAAAACTGTTGTTACAAATCAGCAACACCCCTAGATGCAAATCAGGTTTCTAAGTTGATTCTAGAGCATCCAGTGTGATTGCACAACATGGAAACCTCTCTCCAAGTGTGGGACTTGTGAAAATGAGAGAGGAATCTCCAGATTAGAGGCTAGTTCCTCAAACTCCTATGATTTATATCTATATTTTGCACAACTACAGAGGTTCTCGTCCTAATTCTACCCTAGATTGCAAGGAGACAGGGATAAAAATGCAAAAATGAAACTAAACTAAAGATGGTGATGAACGAAAAGGAGTGGTGAAACATTTCGTTGCCATATAAATAGACACAAATACATGAAATGCAACAAGGGAAAACATACACAAGCTGATAGATGTAATTAGAGGTCTTGAAATGAAGTAAAACAATACAAACAGAGGACTGAAATCATTCACAGAGTTTGCACTATCAATTTCATGAAAAAATCTCTTGCATTCCACCATCAAAGAGGTATAAACCTGTTACAAACTATGAAAAAGGTCTAATTCTTACAACTATCACTTGCTGGAGGTGAAAGAAGAAGTTTTCAATGCCAAAAAGTTTTCAACCATGAAGACATGAGCCAAATCTGGCTTTTACAGTACATGGGTCGAGCCTAGGAGAGAGAAAACATGAAAAACACATGGGAGCCATCCCTCATTGAATGAAACTAAATTGAAACAGCATGGAGGTCCTTACAAACCCATGCTATGACATTTTTGACCATACGGAGAAGAATGCGACCCATTTTGTATTAAATTTGGTTGTTGAAATGTCATTTCTGGCCATGGACACGTACCAGAAGTGTTTTTGAATTTTATCTCTCCAAACCGAACTGAAATTCAAAATTGACCATGGGATCATGTAGAAAATTTCATAAGCTTTCCATTGATATAAAGAATGTGAAAATCTGAGCTCTGGATCGAAAGTTATGGCGATTTGAAGTTTTAGGGCAAAAATAGGCCAAAATCGGATTGCTTTGATATTTTTGACCTGGACACGTGGCGAGTTCAGATTGGCTGCGGACCTTGCAAGGGAAAATTTCCCACAAAAGCTCCACCAAGCCATAACTTGAAAAAAATGAGGAGTTAGGAGGAAAACTTTACCTTTCTGGAAAGCTGAGAGAGAGCTCTATCTGATGGTGCCATCTCTAGAAAGATTTGAGTGCTTGAAAATCAAAAAATGAAGACTGAGGCACAAGAGAGGTAGGAACACAAGGAGTTAGCCACAAAAATGAGTAGGGGCACATTTTGGATAACAGAAACCTAAACCCAAAACCAAATCATCCACTGCACCCTTATCTAACAAGGTGTGACCCACACCCCAACCCAAACCAAAATGTGCCCAAACTACCTTGAGCACCTCCGTAGCGTGATCAGGGACACCCACTTCTAAGTCTCTACCGAGTTCCTCACCCAAAAAAATACCAACCACACAATGTGAACCAATGGCAGGATCCTATGCGACTATCCTAGCTAAACTACTCACCTCTTCCCACATCACCTTACCACCCATCTAACCCTATGACCCACTCAAACCAAAACCAAAATGGTTTGATGACTCCCAGATTTGCACCTATAATCATACACCAGGGAATAATGTGGAGGATTTCCAAGCTCTCAAAACAATCCTACTATAGCTCTTCATTGAATATGATCTATTAGACATAGAGCTAACCCCCTCCTACAGCCATAACCACCCCATCTATACCATTACCAGCTCAATCATCATCATCTCACACATCCTACCCTTCCTACCCACCACCAATATTTGAAATCAATATGGTTTGAATATCCATTAGACCCCAACAGTATAAAGGAAAAATAAAGGAAAATGAACCTACTAACCCTCCACTGTACCTCACGTTGCACCCGCACCCACACCTAAAATCACCATCCGAGGACCTGCCTTCCTTGTTTCCAATGGGAGTCCTAATCGCGCCATGATCAAACAACTCCATCAATCACCACTTAAAATGTCATTGTACAACCTCACCCAAACTTATAAAAGTCATCGCTAGGCCCTCATTGAGGTCCTGTAATCCATTGAGGTTCCACCTAATAACCCCACACTAGTTGCATCAATTATCACACCACACCACGTGGCCTCCCTTATTTCTTCCCCTTCCACCTCGACACCTGTCACCTCATCTCAGATGGCTGCCCTCACTTTCTCTGACGATGAGATCACACCTCACCAAATGGAAGATCCAGATCCCCACCCTTTTCATCTCTACCTATGTCAACAATGTACATGTTTGATGTATTACGATTAATGGTAGAGCTAGAATCAACATCATCTCATCTCATGCATTTAATCAGATGCACATTTCCCACTAATTACATGCATAATTATCTAATTATGCTTCGTTCTTTCAACGACGCCATAACCACCACCTTAGAGACATTCATCCTAGACATTCATGTTGGTCCCCGCAGCATCCCCGAACTCTTCTACATCTTGGAAGGAGAGTTCCAATACAACATGTTACTTGGCTGACCTTGGATTCATGCCATGGGATGCGTCTCTTCCACCCTTTATCGGTGTCTCAAATTTGAACATGAGGGACATAACTACACCCATTCCCACCGACCCTTCACCATTCAAAACCTGTAACATGTTATACCGGCCTAATGACATCCTCATACCTATCACCACCCTTGCTTTCACCTCTGCATCAGCTACCACCTCTGGTACTACTTCTTCTCTGACCCCTACATCACTGCATATTTCCACCACCACAACAACCCCCGCCGAACCACCTACTACTCCACAACCCACAACCTCCTCACCTCAAACTCCCATGGAAATGTCTATTCCTGCCACCCCATATCCTAGATCCTAGTCCACTAGAAGGTTTTTTTGAATGCCTGACATTGGGGGAGTATCACCTCTACAATGTCGATACCCTCCGTACCCCACAAGAATACGAAAAACCTTCAACAACATCCCCATTATGACCCCCGCATTTGTGAAGTTCTCACCTATGGACCCTCACACCTCTGCACCAATCTGACTTATGGAGGTATTAACACCCCCACTTACATGCCAGAACCACCTACCCAAACCCTACCATTCACCACCACCCTTCCCTCATTAACCAACTGGATTATTGCCCATACCTTCCTACATCACTGTGCTTGGAAGGGTTTTGGCTTTGGTCTTTACAAAGAAGGCTATCACACTACCATTTCTTGCACCTCTAGCAAGCATAAGGACCATAGTGGGCTGGTATTTATTGATCTTACACTTAAAAAATCCTGTGTTGACTTCATTAAAGAGGTTCCTCAACCTCATGACCCCTCACCCCAATTCACCCACTTCACTCGTGGAGTCTATAGACCCAGAGTCTATTCCTCCTACCTTTTTTTCTGATAAACACCATCTTCTTAGGACCCCCTCAACATTCAACAAGATGGTGAGGTTCATTATTTCTTTCCCCATCCTCTATCCTAATATGATCGATGAGGACACCCCTTCTATTCATGTCATCCAATTTCAAAATGACGATTCCATTCTCACCTATCTGGGTAAGGAAGACTCCTATCTCCACTACACACTACCTTCTGAAACCCAAAACATGTTGAACAAAGCTACTATTGACATCAACACACATCAGATGACCCCCATATTCTAAAGATAGGCCAATCTTTGGACTCCCCCTGAACAAGATGCCTACATTTCTTTCCTTCGTGACCATAGAAATGATTTTTCTTAGTCAATACACCGATATGCCTGGTATTGACCTAAATATCATGGTCCATAATATCGTAACCCTTACTTGATGCTAAACCCATCAAACATAAGCTACGTAAAATGCACCCATGCATTGCCCTTCTCATCAAAGAAGAGCTCCAGTGCCTCCTCTTTGTCTCCTTCATTCTACCAATTCATCTATCCACAATGGATTTCCAACATCATACTAGGTACCAAAGAAAACAGGGGGACTCCACATCTACATTAACTTTCGGGACCTCAACTTGGCCTATCCTAAGGATGAATTTCCTCTACCCAGCATCAACCAATTGGTTGACCTCACCGTCAAACACTAGATGTTATCTCTCATGGATGGGTTCTTGGGTTATAATCAAATATTAGTCACATTGAAGGATCAACAAAAAACTACCTTCATTACCCCTTGGGGGACCTTCTACTATCGCATCATCGCCCTTTGGACTGAAGAACGTAGGCACCACTTACCAAAAAGCCATGACCTACATCTTCCACGACATCATGCATCACATATTGGAAGACTACATCAATGACCTTTTGGGAAAATCCAAAATTCATGCCAAACATTTACCCCATTCTCAAAATCATCTTCAACTGTCTCATCCAATATTGCGTACACCTTCAACCTAAAAATTGTGTCCTTTACCATCCTATCAGGTAAACTCTTAGGCTTCATTGTTTCCTTATGAGGCATTGAAGTTGACATGGCCAAAATCAAGGCCATCCTTGAGATGCCTCCACCCACTTATCTCCATCAACTTCGTAGTTTATAGGGAAAATTGCAATCTATGTCACTTTATTTCTCAATTATCATATCATTTTGAACCCTTTCACCACCTCCTTAAAAAGGATATCACCTTCCATTGGAACGCAGACTGTCATAACACTTTTGAAGCCTTGAAAGCATACCTATTACAGCCCCTCATGCTAACCCCTCCCAAGGACGATCAACCATTCTACCTCTACATTTCTACCACCCGACCATTCCTTGGGTGTTATGCTTGCTCATCATGGTGACCAACATAGCGAACAAGTAGTTTATTACATCATCCATACCCTCATGGATTATGAGACTAGATATACACAGACTGAAAAGCTATGCCTTACTTTAGTCTTCGTGGCCACCAAAACTTCATCACTACATATTTAACCACACTACCTTCATCATAACCAACAACCGACCGACCCCTTACATTACATGTACTCTAAAACCATTCCAAAAGCAATGCATTTCACGATGGCTCATGCTACTCGCTGATCTGGATATCACCTTTCTCCACCAAAAATCAATCAATGGTTAGGCTATCATCAATCAACTGGCTGATGCCCCACTCTCTGACCACCATCCCAGCAACTTTGAATTCCCTGACAAATCCATCGCTGTCATTTCCCTCGATGGACCTGTCAAGGAACCTCCACACTATCAAATGACCTTATTCTTTGATGGATTTAAGTGTCAATGTGGGGGTGGTGCTTGAATCATCCTCATTTCCTCATGATAGTGAAACCCATCCCATTTTCTTTCAAACTCAAATTTGAGTGTACCAACAACATCGTTGAATACAAAGAACTCGTACTAGGTCTCTAAACCTCTTGAACCCTAGATGTTAAATCCATTAATATCTTCAGTGATTCTCAATTGGTAGTAAATCAGGTCAATGGACTCTACCAATGTCACAATGAGGAATTACAATGGTACAAACACCATGTGGACCTCTTGTTAAACACCTTCGCCCACTATCACCTACAAACCATCCCCCTGCTCTACAAACAAGTTTGCAGATACCATGGCTTGTCTCACCTCACAAATACCCTCATCACCTACTGATTCACAAATATTTATCATTGTGCGAAGGTTGCAATCACCCTCCTACCTCTCGCATGCTGTCAATCTCATCGAGAAACCTACCACTGAACCATCTGACCTCTGGTACAAATAATACTCTAACTACCTCTCTCTTTCCATTCTTCCTCTGGACCTTATCCGTAATGACCGACATTCCTTCCTCCAAAAATTCTCCCGGTACATCATCATGGGGGATCTCCTCTATAAATGTGGCTTTGATGGGATCCTTCTCCAATGCCTCACTAGCTCTGAAATACCCTATACCATAAAGGAAATCCATGACGGTATCTATGGGGGTCACATCAGTGGCCTCACTATTGCTAAACGTATCCTTCGTCTTGGCTATTACTGGCCTACCTTGAACCATGATTGTTGTGACTACGTCAAATGATGTGTGAAATGTCAACAACACTCCAACCTTCATCACACCCTTGGTCATGCCTTATAGGTCACACAAGACATTTGGCCCTTTCTTAATGGGGCCTCGATCTTATCGGTGAGATTAACCCTCATTCTTCCCAATGTCATCAATGAATCATAACTTCTACCGAATACTACACCAAATTGGTAGAAGCCATTCCACTCATCTCTACCAAAGCTGACAAGATTTTTGAGTTCAACAACCATCACCTTATCTGTCATTTCGGTGTTCCTCATCACTTTATCACTGATAATGACAAATAATTCAAAAATAAAACCCTCCAAAAAATCAGAGATACCTTTGGTATCTAGCTTAGTTTTTCTTCACCTTATTACTCGAAAACCAATGGCCAAGTTGTACTCACCAACAAAAACCTAAACAAAATCCTCATGAAAGTGGTCAATGATATTGAGAAGGATTGGCATACGCACATTCATTTTTCCCTATGGGAACACCACATTAGTATCTGCACATCGACTATTGCTACACCTTTCTCTCTGGTCTACGGTACTGAGGCTATCTTGCCTCTTGAATTCTAGATCCCATCTATCCACATATCACTTAAAGACATGCTCACTAATAACTACTTTTTCCAAGACCATTTGGCACAACTAGATTTTTCATATGAACAATGTTTACATGCTTTAGATCACCTCTAAATATACCAAAAATGTATCAAACACCCTTATGACAAGCACGTCCACCCATGCACCTTCCAAGTCAGAGACCTTGTCTTAAAGGAAAATCAACATGTCACCAAAGCTAAGAAACATCTACGGGGTAAATTTTCTCCTAATTGGCTTGGAACTTATATCGTTACACATACCTATGGATCATGTGCTTATCATTTATCATCACTCGATGGTAAACCCAAACTTGAACCCCTTAACATCTTGCATCTTCGACCATTCTACTATTGAACCACGTGATTTATCACCCATTAACTATTCCTAGCTCATCCCGTGAGCACCCACTTCTCTTATCATCTCACGTGCCTACAGTTAAACAAGAATCATGTGACTATTCGTCACTTTTTCAAACCTTGTGTTCAATATGAGTACCGCAACTCTACTCATGGCATGATTCTCATGGATACTTTTTGTCACCTCATGGATGGAATCCCATGGTCATACACCACTCCATATACCTCTCACACAACCTAACTCCTACCTCCACCATCACTCCACCTTCTGCATTACGCTATTCATATTCCTCTATAGCCTTGTCTATGGCTTACTTGGTAAAAAAAATTATCCTATCAAAATGGGATCACCCTCCTTGAGTCAAACTTCTAAAAATAAAGATGAATCCCTCAAAAGGACATCTCCCATTTGTATCTATTCACCATAAATAGACTACTCCCTAAAAGGACAGCTATATTGCACTAGCCATACTCTACCTAGTCAAAAAAAAGAGACTAGGCCCATTTCAAAGCTTCCCACATTGATCAGCTTCATGAAGACCTCAAGGAGATTATCTAATCATCCTATGTAGACTTCCCACATTGATCAGTCTATTCAATCAAACATAACACACCCTTCTCACCATGAACTCACTTATCTAGGATATTGGCCATCTAATACAAGAGGTGTTTTCTTCCCCTTCACATTTTCAAACTTTCACCATATCACCATCTTCCCACATTATCCTACTGTTTCTACCTACCATGGGATGATGTCACGAGTACAAGCTGTTGTGATCCTACACATTTCTTCACCTTTGGAACAATCCAACCTGTAAGGTATTTTAGGGACTTGATGTTTACCACACCTACCCTGGGTCTGCACATCGATGGTCCTTGCCAATTTGGATGCATCATCAACCATGTTACAGTTCACTACTTTTTAAAATGTTGACCTCCTTCACACCAAAACTCTAATTTAAGCTCACCCACACCCACCTACACCTATCAATCTATATTTTATGCCACACATCACCTATCTAGCCATAACCATTCACCTTACCTATCTACCCATACCCATGACCCGCACCTACTCAACCGTACCCATGACCCATACCCATTCACCTTACCTATCTTCCTGTGCCCATAACCCGCACCTACTCAACCATACCCATGAACCATACCCATTTACCTTACCTATCTACCCATACCCGTGACCCTCACCTACTCAACCGTACCCTTGACCCTTGACCCATACCCTTTTACCTTTACCCACGTACCCACAAACACAACCTACCTCAACCCGACCAACCATTCTTGACACCTTTTCTTTTCCTCCCTAGCCTAAGAAACAACTATATCGGTCTAAGGAACCTTTTTACCGGGGCTATATAGGCAGCACTTTAAGGGCATGGGGCCTTTGGAGGTTGGCTCGACCATCTTCAATCACCTCCTTCATGTCTTCTCACTCACAATCGATCACCTCTAGCCTTTAGGCTGCCTATCCCTGTCATATTCTACTCTAGTTAGTTTCCAATTTACCATAAAATAAGTGGAAATTAATACATTTCGTTTACAACATTCATTTTATCACATTTACCACAATCATACATTCCATGCAATCATACCAACATAATCCATGTAACCATACATACCATAACATAAACCACAACATATACACATTGTCATTTCTTTTTCATCAAATGCCTACAAGCTAACTCCACCATGCCTAACACCAACCTGACTGAACCATGCCTAACACCAACCTAACTCAACCATGCCTACAACCTATCTCAACCATGCCTATAACTTGACTCAACCATGCCTAACACCAACCTGACTCAACCATTCCTATAACCTAACTCCACCATACGTAACACCAACCTAACCCAACCATGCCTACAACCTGACTCCACCATGCCTAACACATCTATCATTCACACCATCTATGCATAAAAATCAAATCTCATCAACACAAATACATCATCAAAACATCATCCAATATATCATATCAATCTCTGTATCCATACAATATACACTGCTATTAATATATATATATATATATATATCCATCTCTCAAAACCTATCATATACATCCTCACCATATTCGGCATGTAGGCCGGTATATGATCATAAATAAAAAATCCATCTTCGGCATGTAGGCTGGTATATTATCAAAAATATAAAAACTCTCGTACATCCTCACTCTCATCGGCACATAGGCCAGTATATGTCAAAAATAAAAAAAACTACATCAAAATAAGGGAACGTATATCAGGCATCATCCCACTGGACATCCTCCATGTATGTCTCACCTGTCCCCTCTACCTCCTATATAGCGACCTGCTAACATCTCCCCACCCATCATGGGTAGTGGATGGGTCCCTACTAGTACATCACCTAGGGCTAGCCTCCGTGAACTGGCGGCCTCACCCTAACCCTATCTTGGGGCTTGATGGCCCCCTGTGCTCTCCAGACTATGTTCCCTACACTTTGTATATGATAGACAATCTATCCCTGTGGTAGTCCGCTAATCCTGATAGTACCTCACCTCATTTATCACCTCCCAAAACTAGATACGGGTACTGTTTGTAGTGGCTCCATCAGCCTCTGACCCTGTACCTACCCTGTGGGACCTTGTCCCAATGCTTGTGGTGGTGCCATCGGGCCCTACCCCTGTGCCTATATCTGGGCCTGTAAGGCCCCAATCTCTGCCTGTTCTATGGCTAACTGGCCCTGTAGCCCTGTAACTTATGCATGTAGGGTGGCTAGCTGACCATCATCACCATCCCCATCTCCACCCTGGGCCATCTGGGCTTGTAGACTAGCCACCTATACATGTAACTCGACCACCTCCACCTCCGAACTGGCTAACTACCCTTGCACCATTCCCAACTAGGTAATTAGTGTCACCACTTGCACCTGTAGGGCATCTCTCTACACCGTGATCATGGCTAAATCTAGTTGTCCTAGCCTGGGTAGTACTGCTCATAAATGAGCCATCCACCATTATCTGTATCTATTTGTCACTCTGGCATCATCAATCTAACGATCTGTAACCTGATCCTCTTGCCCTGTGGGCACTATCAGCTATGGTAGAGGAAATGAACTCTCCATGTCATCTCTCCTGTACTGCGGGAAGGGTGGAGGTATGTCCTATAGCATCCCAAACTACTATCTAACCCTATCAGCTAGGATCATCTTGTGCTCCCCTACACAGTGTCCCCCTATCCATATCAACAAATGAAGGCCATCTAGCTCATCATTCATCCATCTTTATGAGGGGTAACCCACATATGGTATCCATATAATTTCCACCCTATACAATCCCTATAATAGACGCCTGTAATATGCTACATCATGTGTAGCCCTATCTGATCGACACTCTCTAATCACAGGCACCCATCGCTTGTACCCCACCCAAACCAATCTTGGTGGAAATGCATCTGCTCTGGGCATACCCACTAGGCACACAAAAAATATGTGCTCATATGCCTAGTAGTGTAGAAAAAATGTGCAACATAGGCTGAACCTGTGAAGACGCCCATACGCCCACAACTCTCTTTACAACTAAACTGACATGTTGGCACCCAGGAAAAGTAGGTTCAATCCATCATCATGTCATGGAGTACACCCATCAATGATCGGGGGAACCTCCCACCCTCTTCATCTGGCAGTGTGAAATATCACACTACCTCCATCCATAGTACTACTAGCCTCGTCTCCTCTGGATGGGCTAGGTACATCTCCCCGTAACTCAAGTTGGCACTGTGGAACATCATCTCTATCAGTCCCTCCCCAAAACAGTCAACATTAACTCTTTGGAGGCCTTCAAGGAGATCAAGTACACATGTGTCCCTAGTATTGATAATCGGAGTATCCTATACACATCCTCTAGGGTGACTATCATCTCCCTCATCGGTAGGTGGAACGTGTTGGTCACCGAATCCCATCTATCGATGAGGGTGACCATTTGACTCAACTTTCAGACTACATGCCAACATCATCAGACCCCAATTAGGCCCACATCCTCCACGTTCCGCCACTCCTTGGTGGTCACCATGCATCACACTCTCAAGAGTAGGGGTGACACCCTATCTCTCATCCATAGCTGATCTCTCCCCTACATCCAACAAAAACATCACATTAATTTACCTTCATCATACCCATAATTACCCTTAACATCTCACCTATACCTATGCCCCACCTCTTTCTTTCTTCCCAACCTATCTTTGTATCACATTTCTATATACACATCCCCACCCAACCTCACCCATTATCACCTACCCATACCCATTTCATCAACTGCCTATGCTATCTTTTTCACCAACACACCCTATTCTACCCTTACCTATCTCACCCATTTGATATGGGCACCTTCCATCCCCTTTTCCCCCAAAACCCAACTAGTACCGGTTATCTCTGACCAACCCCAGTCATCCCTTAACCAACATCGATCACTTATTTTGTGACCGATACAGGTTTAATCCCATCGACGTCAGCTCAACCCCGACCGACATCGGTCACTGTCAGGGTGAAAAATGTGACTACCCTAACCCTCCCCTCTCAAAATACTTCACTTTGTCTTCACACTACCCACCCATTTCCACCTAAACCTCCCCCCAAACCCTCCTCACCCCTCATGCACCCACCTACCTCCCTCTCTTTTCATCTTTTACCCAATTTACCCTCCCATATTTCAAATTTCATTCCTCCCCAAACCCAATTTTTCAAAAATCCTGACCTCTCATCTATCTCACAAAATATGGATAGGGTTGGACACTTACCTCATCATGCTACCATCACTGAGGTGGAATGTCTAGCCACTACACCATTGGTCCACCTAATCCCTCTCCCACCTCTACCATCACCAATTGCTCACCTCGCCTCCAACCAATCAAATCACTCACCTCGATCTCGAGGACCCACTTATCGAATTATAATCACCTGATATTCATCTTGCCAACTCTGCTCTCCATACTCTTCAGACACTTTCATACTTTCCCTCTCTCGTGTCATTTTCTTCTATTTTGCAAGAGACAAATGATTCCGAAAAACATGAAATTTTTCTTTTTATAAAATCCTCGACCTAACTGATGTAAGTTTTACCTTAACCGACATCAGTCACATGCCCTATCTTACCATGGTCAGTTTCCCTAGATTGGTACCATTTAACCTCGACCGGCATCTGTTAAACTTGTTTATCAAATTACCACCAATTTCAACTTATTACCTGGCCCGTCACTCTTTTTTCCCTCGTCCAATGCTTACCTTGACCATTCACCTCACCCTCCTCTTCTCCTCATTCATCACTCACTTTTATCATCAAGTGGGGCATATTTCTACCTCTCCCATGGATTTACCTATGTTGTACCTATCTACCCGCATTAGCCCCCTTGGGGTGACCATCGACCATACACACTCACTCTACCATGCAATGTTGTTACTATGTTGATTAGCCTTACAACCTTACTTTTCCTATGGCCGTGACCTTTACCCAAAAAAACCTTGACCTTTTGGATGTGCCAGAGCCACCCTACATGTTCCCGCATCTTACCTCTTTGAATTCCGGGACCGTATCCTCTACCCTAGATAATAGACCTTAATAACCCATGTTTTGATAACCCAATCGACCTTAGATGATGTAGAGTTTGAAATCTCTTCACCATGGTACCATGTTGTAATCTCTGTGTGTATGTATTCTTGATTTCCACTACCCTACCCAAACCCACCTACTTACCTCACCCGTTGATTATGTGGATATTTCATGTCCTCACTTGTTGCATCTTGTGATGATGGTAACTATTTTTCTCATCCTGATGACCCTACCTTACCTATGGCCATGACCCTTGTCCAAATAAACCTTAACCTTTTGGATGTACTGTAACCACCCTATGCATTCTTGCATCTTACCTCATTGAGTTCTCGGACCATATCCTTTACCCTAGATACCAGGCCTCAATAACCCATGTTTGGATGACCCTTGTGACCTTAGCTGACATAACTTTATTATGTTGAGCAACACTTGTACCTCCTTTCATTTTACAATGTGTGTGTACATTTGAATGCTCTACCTACTCACCTACCTTACCTCTCATCATCTCCATACCCATGCACCTCATCCTTTCACACCTCTCACCCTACTTAATCAAACTACCCACCAACTTTCTCCATTATTCATCATTAGTGCCCGATTTGAGGGGGGATCACTCATGCCCCTATTTGGGGCACCCAACATCCACTTTCTCACCCCACATTCGCATGGGGCAAAAACCAACCAAAATTCGATCACTCACACCCCCTTTCACACATCACAATAACCCTCATTTCACACACCCAAGGATTTAATTAATATCAAGTAATTAAAACCCACCCTTTACTTACTTATAAAGGACACCTCACCATGCCATTGAATTGGCCACCTCACCTAACCACCTCACCAATAAATTACCCCACTTACACCTCCACCTCACCATTCCACTCCCTACCTTTCCCACACCTTTCCCATTCCCTTATAGAAAGTCCTAATAATGGCCACCCCACTTATAGGACCCCTCTTTGTCTTATTAACCTTTCTTAAGGTGGAGGACGCATGTGATCCGCCACTCAAAATCAAGTGGGGAAGGCATATTCCCCACTTTTCAAAAAAAAATCCCCCAACATAGCCAATTTCGGTTATAGTCTGACCGATGTCATTCAGGTGGGACCGGCACTGGTCACCTGCAAATACCCAATCCCAATTCTTTCCAAAGGGTTGTTTTATATTTTCATGTTTGGACATTCTCTTCGTTAGTTCATGCCATTGCCATTGATTAATCATCATTGTTGTCTGCAACTAGATATTGGCACAAGAAATTGATTGAATCAAACAAAATCTTGCAGAACTCCAAGCTAGAACCAATGTGTGGATGCACTCACAAGGATCTATGAGAGAGCAGACATTAGAGGCTACCTGACAAGACTAAAGTTGAGAAAGAGCTCTTTAACCAACCCACTAATGTCTACCACACTCTAGCATGCATCAGACTTCAAGTAAGTGGATCCTTGTATCCTACACTCATATTTTGTGTTTTTTTTCCTCTCTCTTCCTCCTCTAAGGAGCCAAAATTCCCTCCTACCTTCCCAATCTCATTTTTTCAACCCACACCTACACCCAAGACCCTCTCTCCCCCCATTATTCTCCCCATTAACCCTCTAACCAATAACAGAGAATACCCTAACCACCATTTCAAAGCTCTGACCAAAAACTAGTGACCGTCGCCAGTTACCCCTAATCACCATCGGTCGACCCTGACCATCGTCAGTCACCCTACCATCTACAAACTACCCGCCTTCTACCTAAATCTACCCAAATCTCACCCTTTAAGGACCTCTTGGTTTTAACCCTGAGCCCACTTCTCACCTAAACCCCACCAACACCACTCTCAACTCTCTATACCCACCTAAGAGAACCGAAAAATACCTCTGTCTTGACCCTCTTTCACTTCCACAGTGATTGATACCAGTTACCCTTAACTTGCACCAGTCCAACCTAACCACCATCGATCAAACCTGACCGACATTGGTCTCTGTGTCTCTAAACATAGTACAGACCAAAATCCTATCTTTTACCCAAACCACCTACAATACCCTACCCAACCCCAACTAGACCCTGTCTGTGACTTGCAGATCACCCAAACACCTCGTTTTACCCACACAATTTAGTATTTAATTAAATCGATGCTCATAGTGACCTGAGGAACCCAAATCAGAACACTAGCACTAGATTCCATTTATTTACATGATTGTTTCATTTAGTATTAATTTATAAAATAGTGGATTGATATGTAAACCAATCAATAGGTAAACTTACATTGAACCCTTATCTATTTTAGTCTCTGATTGTACGAAAAAAGGATCGAAACACTTACTTACAAAAGTACAATATGCAACTAACTGATATACACGGTAATGCATCACAAAATTGAAATAACATTGAAATAAGTATAAGAAACTAGATGTGAGCCATGATAAGTCATATAACATGAGGGTTTAAACCCCTAAACAAGATATATAGAATGAAACCATATATATATATATATATATATATTGATTTGAAAGAGTTCTTGTAGCCACATTACAGTCAAAGGGGTCATCTCATACCATATATTGTAAATGGTAGAGACTTAACTTCTATAATCTTCTCTGATATGATACCCTAGCTATAATTCTTCCATTTTATGCCTTGTTACATATTCCAATACCCATACATATGCTTATGACATCCCTTTCAACCCTTCAGCACTAAGTGCTACACACCCTAGAATTATTGCATGACTTTTTTACTCTATGTATTTTTTTATTTGTATATATCTTCTCCTCTCTTCATTTATATCCCCATACATATGTCTTTGGCCAGAGCATTTCTTTATATAAGATCAACACCCACTGCCATGCCTTCTCTAAGCACAGATCACATGCCAAGTGTCAATGTGGTCCTCTATAGGTGAACGTTTATCCCTTTGTAAACCCTCCACTCTTTATAAAGATGTCTTCTGGAAATATTCCCTATAGGGAATATCCTTTTCTTGACCTCCAATGTTCCAGGCTGGCACCTTATCCACTCATCATGCCTAGTCAGGTCGTCACATTTTTCCTCAAGTGACTCTAGAATGCCAAATATGGCTAAGTCTTTTAAACCCATGTTCTACCTCCCGTGCATGCCGTTGTTACACTTAAAACCTTCTTAAAACCCCTTTGTCATGCATTCTTTCCCCTAAGTTCCCTTCTTCCCACTGGTCCTGCATGTGTGTTCCTCCTTGTATTTAGCCAATATTTAGGTTCTAACATCACCCCACACTACGCATGTTCTCCATCCTTGGAAACATCCTGCTTCTTCAAAGAATAAAGAATAGTGGAAGTATGACAATCTGAATAAAGAATGAAATAATAGAAGAATTTTCTACTATTGTAAGAGGAGTCAGAGCTCCTTCTTCAGGGTTGCCTCAATATTTTCCTAGACATCTACCTCACCCTACACCTACTAAAATAGGTCTCCTAGTAGAGCACTCACTTCATCAAAACTTAATTCATTGCTCTTAGCATTTAGTGTATTTACAATGCTTCTAGCTACTTGCTAAGATCATCCATCATGTCAATTATGTGAGTGACCTGGGGATATAGCTCCTTTAGCCAATTATTAATCAAACCCCACAAGGTTTTGATTGCTTCTAAAATATTCTCAAACTTAACTAGGATCTTATCGCACTCCTCCCTATTACCTTTGTTCTTTTTTGTAATTTCCTTTAGATCCTCCTCATGTGTAGCAACTAATATTCTCGTTTCTTTTTCTCTGTCAGGATAATTGTCATGTACATATCAACCATTTGCGTAGCGATCTTTACAATAGAAAAGAAATTAGAATACTAAGTAATTATCTCCCTAATATTTAGTTTTTATTCCTCCTTGTGCACCATTTCCTCTTCCACTAACTCCAATGTGAGTGACTTCCTTTCCATGGTGTGGATGTGGGTTAAATATTCCAATCAATGCAAGGATGATTTGTACTTCTAGTCTGGAGGAGTTAGATCTGGATGCACTAGAATGAGGACACATGTAATCTCCTATACCCTCTTGTAAACTTCCCACACTTTAGCCTTCTCATCCCTTAACTTTCACCTTAATTTTGCACTGATCAGCTCCTCCTACTTTATATCCTTATCTCTTTCATTAATCTCTTCATTTTTATTCTCAAGATCTTCCTCCAAGACCCTTATTTTTTAATTTATCTTGAAGAGTCTCACCTCAACTTCTACTGATACTTTGTTGAGCACGTTGTAAAATTTCTCATCAGACATCTGTTGGGAATTGACCAGAGGGTTTACTCCCTTGGCATCTGATATCTTTATCAGCACCTCATGATTAACCTAAAATTTGGGTTCATCAACATGGGGACTCAAATGCCTAAGATATTATTTTCCTCATGCGTGGGTATACACCCTCTTCATCGAAAGAAGACCATGCAAGGAGTTGGTTTGAAGGCATGGTACTTTGGAAATTTAGCACATTACCTTATTTAAATCATTGATGTAAGTCATTTCTTATTCTTGTGCCACTACTATTCCCTTTCCACCTATGTGTTCTGCATTTGGGAAACTTACAGGTAAGTTAGGGTCTCTGCCCATGCTTCCATACTCCTTTCCCACACTTTCACTTTCCTCCATTTCCTTTAGTACTTCTTTGGCACTTTCATTTACCTCTTGATCCACCAAGTCCTTTATAATGATTTATACCTCCCTCTCTATGGAATCCTCTATCTTCTCCTTAGTCAGGCTTGGAGTCTTTTGATCCTTCATGTTTACTTCTTCACTTCCCCCATTTCTGTGAGTGCCTCCTTCATCCTCATCCTTCTCTTCATTTCCCTCTTCCTCTAACTCATGTACATCATACATGGGATTGTTCTAAGCCTCACCATGCTCTTCATTTTCCTCTTCACCCTTTTCAACCTGCATGATCTTTGTTTCTTTTGAGTCCCCCCTTTTTTTACTCTTTACTTCTTCCTAGTTGGTGATTGCAATATAGGAGAATTTTATTTTTCTTCATCCCTAAGTGATTCCTGAAAGAGGGAAAAATAAGAACCGATGTCAAAAACAATGCACCACAATGCAGTTGCACTCTGATGGTAATGTCAAGCTCCAACATAATAAGAAAGATTAGAAACAATGGAATGAAAATGCAAGTAAGAAAACATGTCTACTCATGCTCATAGATTGAAAAAAAGGAAGTACAAATAGGGGGTATGTGTAACCCCCATGCCTAAACAAGGAAAGAATATCAATGATGCCACTGATGCATATGACGTGACTGACGCATATGATGCCACTAAAGGAGGAGTTACAATTATAAATAAGGAATGTAACTCCTATGATGCACTGACACAAATGAAAATGACATATTCTATGATAGAATTTGACACTTGTCATTTGACTTCCTAAGAGCTATGACTCTTGCAAGGTGAGATGACTCACTAGGTGATGGGGATGATGAAAAGGCATGTCACACACACCAACACCCCCCATTCATCAAAGCCGAGGAAGAGATAAAGGTAAGCCAAAACAGAAAAGAAGACTCCCCTAGACAACTAAGAAAGATGTGTCAATGGGTCCTGAAAACTAAAGGCCTGATAAGGTGCCCATGTACAAACAACATCTTTTTGGAAATATGAAGAGGAGAAGAAGGAGGACTATCTAGCTTGAATAATATGGGAAGATACAATAGACTTCATCTCAAGAAGAGACTGCAAGTGAAGAAACTTTACCTTAGTGAAGGGCTTGGTGAATATGTCTGCAACCTGATTAGCTATCTGAACATACTATATGTTGATGATGTTTTCATGTATCAGCTCCTGTATGAAGTGCATCTGAATCTCAATGTGTTTCATTTGCTGATGTTGAACTGGATTTCTACAAATTGAGATAGTGCTCATGTTGTCATAGTAGATAATGGTAGGCCACTAAAAGTGGATGCCAACCTCTTTCAAGATACCTTGTAACCAAACAGCTTCTGTGGCAACATTAACTACTCCTATGTATTCTTCTTCTATCAATGATATGGTAATGGTGTTCTGATTTTTGTTGGACCAACTGACAGGACTTAAACCAAGAGTGAAACTATAGCCTAAGGTAGACTTCCGATGATCTAGATCACCGGCCAAATTTGAGTCTGTAAACCCAACCAAGTCAATCTCAGTCCCTCCTAAGTAATGAATCCCATTGGTGTGAGTGCCACAAACATAGTGAAGGATCCACTTTTCTGCTTTTAAATATAGCTCATGAGGCTCCTGCATAAATTAGGACACGATCCCGACAGCATACGAAATATTGGGCCAAGTGTGAGTAAGGTAGATCAAGCTCCCCACCAACCATTGATAAAGGGTACCATCAACCAAAGGGGAAGAGCAATCAAACACCAACTTGACCCCAAAAAGAAAAGGAGTAGGTGAGGACTTGTAATTAGACATGTGAAACTGATAAAGAAAATCAAGAGAGTACTTAGGCTACAAGATCATAATTCCTAAGTCAGATTGTTAAATATGGATCCCAAGAAAGTAATGAAGCAATCCTAAGTCAGACATGGAGAACTTTTTGGCCAAGGAGATCTTCACAAAATCAATGATAGAGGAAGAGCTACCTGTGATCAATAAGTTGTCAACATAGAGAACAAGAATAAGAATGGATTCATCCTATTACTGAATATACACATTTGGGTCAGAGTGACACCGAGTGAACCCTGATGCAAGTAGAAAAGAGTCCATCTTGGCATACCAAGCCCAAGGGGATTTTTCAAGGCCGTAGAGAGACTTATTTAACGTGTAAATGAGGGATGGATCATGGACATAACCTGGAGGTTGTTCCATATAGATCTCTTCCTCTAGGTCCCCATGAAGGAAGGCACTCTTAACATCCATCTGGTGGACTTCCCATTTATTAGTGAAAGTGATGGCAAGGGTCAGCCAAATGGAATTCATCTTCGTAACTGGAGCAAAGGTTTCCAAGTAATAAACCCCAGCTACTTAGGAGAAAACCTTAGCTATAAGTCACGCTTTATACTTCTCGACTTCTCCATTTGCTTCATACTTTGTTCGATATATCCACCTACACCAAATGAATTTTCCTCCTTTTAGAAGAGGGGTAAGATCCCAAGTGTCATTTTTTATGAGTGAGGAATACTCCTCATCCATAGAAAAATCCCACTTAGGAATCCTAGAAGCTTCCTGAAAAGAAGGTGGATTAGAAGCAGAGGTGAAGAAGGACTGGGGTCTAACGAAAACTGAGCATGTACATCTCTCATCCGAAGGATCTCCAACTAAATCTCCAGCACTCTGTAAATTTTTCCTGGCCCAAAGAGTTCCCAAAGGTTCAAGCTCAGAGTCAGAAGATTCTTCACTCTAGTGAGAAGGGACATAGTGGTCATCATCACTACAGTTAGAATCATAAGACTCAAAATTTTGAGGATCAGGAGGAGCAGGGAGAGGAGGAACTCACTCAATAACATCATCATCTCATGAGTCAGAATCTGAATTATTGGGAAAAATAACCTCAGTGGAAGTAAAATTCAAGGATGACTCATCAAACTTCACACTACTCTCAATATAGAGCTCATGGGTAGTAGGGTTCAATAATCGATATCCCTTCACACCATCAGGATACTCGACAAAGATACAAGGTTTGGATTGTGGATCCAATGCCTTGCATTTCTTCTTGGGAATCTGAGCCATATCCTTGGATCCAAAGACTTGAAAGTGCTCAATATCAGGATTGTGTCCAAACCATGCTTCAAAGGGTATCATCTCTCTTACTAGCTTGTGTGGAACATGATTTTGAATGTAACAAGCACAATTCACTGCTTCAGCCCAAAACTGCAGAGGAAGGGACTTCAAGTGAACCATACAAGTAGCCATCTCCTTTAGAGTTTGGTTATTTCTTTCTCGAACCCCATTTTAGGAAGGGTTGTAAGCAACTGTTAATTTTGGGCTTAGCTAGGGGTTCGTTGGTCTTGGTTTCTTTCTTAGGTTGGTCCTTAGCTTCTTTCTTATTTTCATTTTTCTTTCCCTTATTCGCCACAACGCCATGTGACTTGGATTTTAGAGTCCCCATTTGAATGAGTTTGTCCTATTTTCAAATGAGTTGGGATCAAAAATTGTCAAAGGAGGGAATTGTCTAAGCACTACGTAACGTGGCTTTCATGGCATGGAAATTTGAAATGAAGACAGAGTATTCAGGACCTAGTTTAGAAAGAATCGACAAGATCAATTGAGAGTCTTTATTTTCCACTTTACATTTCTTTAGAAGCAGTCTAGTGTGGAAAAAATTTGAGAAGAAATCCTATAGGTTTTCAAAGTCACTAGGATTTAACCCTAGTAGTTTTTTCTCCAACTCATGCACTCTCATGTCATCTTGGTTCACAAACATATCGTAGAGCATTTTCCATGCTTTATCAAGTGTCGAAGAAGTTTCAATGTGGAAGAGCAAGTCGGGAGAGACAAACATATAGAGAATACCTAAGGCTTCATCATAATGGTTGAACCACATAAATTTTTTGGGTACATTATTAGGTTCAGTATCTAACCCCATGGCGACATGGTATAACCCTTTACTTCACAAAACCAATATAATTTTAGATTTCCATTCAAATAAGTTAAAAGGTGTGAGCACTAGTACTTTAGAGGTATCCATAATGAAGAGATAGAACCAAAGGATGTAAAAGGAAGGAGAGAGAAAATAAACAACCACCCTAGAACAATATCACACCCCCCTTGAGTTTGGTACTTTATATTTCAGTGCATTGATTATAACCCAATACGACTGTGTGATGAGAACTAGTCTGTCGCTCACCTTTTAATTAGCATAATAATATGCAAGAGTGGAGACAACAATCAAGGTTTGTTGGGTGTAACAGTTTGACACCACAAGAAAGCACAAGAATGAGAGAAAACAAGAAGGGGAAGAGAAATCCTTGTGAGAAATAGCGTCTCACATCACACAAAATAATCCCTTTTCTGTAACACTGTGATAGATGTGCTCACAAGTCCACAAGCAATAAAAGGGATAGAACAAATCTCAAGAAAAAATGAGCTGAATTAAAGAAATACAAAGACACTCCCCACAATGAGGCACTTTATAACAATAGTACATTTACAAAACTGATAATCCCATCAACTAGAGTGTGAAAAAACATGCAACTTTGACTCAAGAAGTGCTAAAAACTAAGCAATGAGTCAAAAGTGATAGCAAAAACCAATTCCCGCAACTGATGGAAAAATTCTAATAAGTCTACAAATGGATTTAAAAATTTTCCTAAACACATGCAAAGGGTGTCGTATGTATGCTCGTTGGAAATGACATTGAATTTTAGATAGATTTATTTTAATTCCAAGGGGGAATTATCCTTCTGCCAACCCCGGACCTCACCCTCCATCTTTGAAACTTGAAGGAAGATTTAATTAAACAAGCCAAAAAAATCTAACAAGGATTACAAATGCTAATTAAATGATGCACACCTTAAAATATTTAAAAGGTGATTATTTTTACCAATTAAGAGGAATGCTGAGGGCCCACATTTGACTGAGAAGATGGAGTAAAATTAAAACCACCAAGAGGGAGTAGGAGATCCCGAGGAGTAGGATGGCATGGTGAGGGGAATAGTCCCAAAATGCCAAAGTGGTGGTTAGAGGTAGCAATAGGGGCCCACGTGGAGATGGTTCCTACACAATGGTCAAGGCAGTAGAGATACTCCAGATGGAAAGGAAGATGGAAAATATAGGAAACGGAGGTATGGAGCCCGAGAACCAGGTAGGGAATGACTGTTAGGAGCATGAGAACCACACAGAGAATGATGGATTAGAGCACGAGAATGGTGCACGATTAGACAGTGGACTAGGTGGGACTTTAACCTGTAGCTCTGGATAGTAAAAAATGTCCAAAAAAACACAGTAAAAAACATCCACAAAATGAGCCTACGAGTCCAAAAAACCACGGAATGCACAGAGATCAAGGCAGAATATCCAGCAAAAGAAGAACCTGAGCTTCAAAAATAGTGCAGCTTTGATGCATATGAGGGACTCAAGTAAAAAATGAGTTTGAACAATCCAAAACAAACATGTTTAGAATGCAAACATGCTCGAGTCCAAGAAAAAGAGGAAAGTTGACCATAGTTGATGCAGAATGCATGAATTACCAATGATTTTTTATTGTACAAACCACGAACAACACTACGGGAAGAGTAACCTACACATATGCAAGCCTGCACACATACACAAAACCCCAAAAAACACAAACTCCAAGAGCAAACTGTTAAGTAGATTAGCATGATTCCAAAGTAATAATTGAAAAGACTTGCATGATGAAATGAGAAGAAACCAAAAGTAATAAGCAACTGATAAATGAAGAGTGTACTTTTTATCAAAACCAGCTTTGATACCATGAAAGAGGGAAAAAGGAGAACCGATGTCAAAAACAGTGCACCACAATGTAGTTGCACTATGATGGTAACATTAAGCTCCAACACAATAATAATGATTCGAAACAATGGAATGTAAATGTAAGTAAGAAAAAATGTCTTCTCATGCTCATAGATCAAAAAAAGGAAGCACAAATAGGGGTATTATGTAACCCCCATGCCTAAAAAAGGAAATAATATCAATGACGCCACTGACGCATATGACGTGACTGATGCATATGATGCCACTAAAGGAGGAGTTACAATTCCAAATAAGGAATGTAACTCCTATGACACATTGACGCAAATGACAATGATAGATTCTATGACAGAATCTAACACTTGTCATTTGACTTCCTAAGATCTATGACTCTCGCAAGGCAAGATGACTCACTAGGTGATGTAGACGATGAAAAGGCATGTCACACACACTAAAAATTCCTTTCTTTCCAGCGATTCTTATTTTATAAGGGACTTATCTTGCTCTTTTGCTTCTTCCTCAGGTGTCTTCTCTTTCTCTTTTATGGAGGACCGATTCCTCTATACATAGGTGCATGGTTTCTCACCCGACTCCTATGCACCTACAGACTACATTATTCTCTCTCTTTTCCTTAGTGCAACCTTCTTCCTTACAGTGGGTTCTTCTGGGATAGATACATCATTTTCAACATAAGTGCCTTTCTCCTATATCAGCCTTATATGCATGTATACCCTTGTTGCAGTCCTCCCAGTAATACCCAATGTCACTAGCTTCAACATATGTACATCATGGGATACATAATTCTTGACATAGGCATGGTTCTTTGGATATATCAATGTTCTACATAGCTCATGGTAATATTGGTCTACCGTGTTGAGGTCAAACCTTAGCTTATTTACCTCTTTAAATCAATTGACCCCAACCCAGAAGTATTGTGTTGTGAAGGAGAATGGAAATTTGCACCAGGGACCCTTGATGCCATCTTCCAGAGTAAACCTACCAATACAAAAATATTCATACATTTATAATTCAACCTCACCTTGCAGTAAAATAGGTAACTACTTGGGTATTCTCCATTTAGCATCAAATGTGTCACACATCCATTTATACTATTTTTCTAGGCGCGACTTGTGGGAAGCCATCATAATGTCACAAATGTATTTCTCAAATATTTTTATGGGGGAAGGGTTCTCATATGGGTATTCCCAAACAAATTTATCTTACCTGTCACATACTCCAATCTTCGAAAATACAATGGTAAGGAGGACATTACAAAACATGATATTTTCCCCATCATGTGTGGCCTTGATGACTTTTGCTATGAAATCCAATAGGTTATAGATGGTCCCTATGAGATCTTACAGAAAATTTTTAACCAAGCCTTGTTGATATGTGTCCATATTTCCTTCCCATTCAAATTTGTGACCAATCATGCAACCATCCTCATTAAAAGGTCTGAAATTGTAGAAATGTCAAAGTAGCATGAACCCTTTTTGTAGTCATAAGATTCAATAGTCTTATTGATGGTCTCTTTATCATCTAATTCATCATGGAATGATTATCCTTCACAGATAAGATCGGTAAAATTAGAAATCAGTTGAGGATTTATTCACATCCTTCACCCTACAAAGTAGAAGTGGTCTTCATGTACATGCGACATTAACCACTGGTATAGTCACTCATGTTTACCGAAATAGGGAAACTCATAGAGTTGCAATAACCTCACCTTCTCTATCTTCACCTTTACCTCATCATCATAGATAGGCATTCCATCTGGTGTCCTCTTGTCTGTAGGGAGAACTATTTCCAATTCCATCTCATTCTCTTTGGTTCTCATCTAATGGTTGTAGTCACTCATGGCCATCTTTTTAACATAAGACACTCATTGTTTTCCAAGAAATACATTGTCTAGATATTGCATCTCCACATACCATTATTCATTGAAACTGGTGGAAATAGTTTTCTTCCCCTTGCCCTTCCCCTTCTTTGGTGAAACATTTTCTACTTTCCTTAGTGTCATTTCTCTATTGGGTCAATAAAATTTCTTCCTTTCTCCTGATCCTGGCTCTACTCAAATTTACAGCTCCACTCCTTTCCAAAAATCCCATCAATCATGTGCCCTAGCTATGGAATACTAACCTAGAGAACCTTTTTTCCACAAGATGACATAATCACTCGCGGGATTCTTCGACACAACCTTCTCCACTCACACCTATGTACTCTTTTTTCACTCCAGTTTGCTAATCAAACTAGATATACATGCAAATTTTCAAAACCCTTTTTCACAGAAATTTTTCTTCAAGGATTCCCTAGTTCATGAGATATTTTCGATAACACAAATACAAGGTAAACAATATTGTACCCCGACCTTCTACTTATAGCTTTTTATTTTTTCTGTAATAAATACCATGCCACCTACCAACATACTCTTGCAATAAAGGTAAAATTTTCCTATGTCCAACGTTCAACACTTTTACCTATGTGCCCAACCCTACACAAAAACTTATACAACCTTCTAGTGCGTAAAAACCCTTACTGACCAAAGATCCTTACGTACACACTTTCAACGTTAAAGGAACCTCTTCTATCCTTATCTTGATTTTTGACATCACTTACCTCATGTTGTTCCTACACTTCTCACCCTTGTACTTGGTTTTTATAAAGCCTTTCTGACACCAAACTCCTCATGTTCACCTTTTCTATGTGTTCTCTTCTAAACTATGTGCTTTTAATCCTTTAACCCGGCCCATCAAAACACAACTTCCAATACCACCTTTCAATACTTGTTACATCACTTCGCCCCACAAAAAAATGGATGTGTGGTCCTTTGCACATAGAAAGGTTTTTAAATTGTAAGTGGCTACCAGCGCACAAACACACACAACACAAAGAAACAAGAAAGGGAAACAAAAATAAAGAAAACTACAACAAAGAAAAACCTAGGCTAACTAGAAATATTTCCTTATTTACAAACACAAAGAAGAATTATTTATCGTAGGGCTTCTACCTACTCCCATCGAAATGGGTTGGTAACTTTTTCCCATCAAGCACTTGTAACTGAAAAGTGCTTGAATCAAGTATATAAGATACAATGTATGGTCCCATCCAAGGGACTTTGAATTTTCGAGGATGGCACAAAAACTTGGAATCATACAATAAAACCATCTACCCAACCTCAAACTATTTGTTCTTAATGTTTTTATCATGTCATGCCTTCTTCCTGGATTTTTCTACTTTCTAACTCCACTGAGCAATAGCCCACATTTTATCTAACTACATTAACTTATCAATCCTTTCCTCAAGTTCTTGTTCATCATCTAATCCTCATGTGTGTGCTATACCCAATGATGGTAACATGAATTCAATAGGTAAAACTACTTCCATGCCAAACACCAATTGACAAGGAGTGGCCTTGTTCAGTCTTTTATAAGTAGTCTAGTATGACCATAACACATCAAAAACTTTATCATCCCAATCCTTTCTTCCCACATCACAAATATTGATTAACATGTGATTCAAAATTTTGTTAAATGCCTTAGTAGACCCATTAGCTTGTGGGTTATAAGGGGTAGTCTTGTGGTGGGATACCATAAATTATACCAATAAGATCCTAAGTATTTCATTGAAGAAACGAGTGCCCCTATCACTTGTTAAACTCAGAGGGCATCCGACTCTGTTGATTGTGTTTTCCCATAAAAACCTAGTTGTTGTTTCTGCTATGAAATCCCTTGTATGCATTGCTTCTTTCCACCTCGTAAGATAATATGAGCATGTAATAATATGGCGTGAACATGTCCTTTGTACGGCTAGGGAAATAGGGCCTACAAATTCCATTTCCCACTTCTCAAATGGTTCTACACTGTAAATTAGTCCTAATGGAATTTCATCTTTTTTTCCTAGTTTACCAAGGTGTTGGTAGTGGTCACAGGCTTTGCAATACTCGATACAATCCTTGTAAACAGTTTTCCACAAAAAACCTATTAGAAGGATCTTGCATGTGGTTACATTCCATACATATTATCCTCCTGTAATTCCACTATATGCTTCCTCCATGATTACAATGCACTCATGTTGTAACACACACCGGCACAAAACCTCATCGTAGCCTAGCTTGAATAAGCCTCCACTAATTAACATGTAGGGTGTGGTATGTATCGCTATCTGCTTCATTTCTATAGTCTTTATTCCCTCTGGTACCACACCCATCTTGAGAAATACAACAATATATTCAATTCTCTAATCTAAATAGTTGTGCATCTGGCATTGTATCCTCAATTCTATGTGCATCCTCCCCTGAGTCAATCCTTGATAAATGGCCAGGTCTTGAATTACTCTTACTTGGTTTCACAACAACCGTAAACTCAAAATCTTGAAACAACAAGACCCACCGACATATGCACCCTTGTAAAATGGGCTTATTTATCAAGTACTTCAATGTCATTTGGTTTGTGTATAATGTAAAGGGCATTGTTAATAGATACTACATGATTTTTTGCAGTGTGTAGATCAGTGACAATGCTTAGCACTTAGTAGTAGTATATTTTTGTTTTGCTGGGGTTAGCTTTAACTAGCAACACACAAGGGGTGGTCAATAAATCCCTCTCCCAGGTTGTGCTAAGATTTCCCCAATTTCCATCCTTGAAGCATCAACATGTACATGGAATGGTAATATGGGCACAATGATAAGCTTATTCTTTAGTGTATCAAATGCCATTTGTTGCGCCTCTCCCTAGTGAAATGCACTTTTGTGTTGTAGAATCTTTTCCAATAGCACAATGATCTTGGCATACCTCATATGCCCAAGGAATCCATGCACTTCACTCTTGGTGGTAGGTTCTCCCAATCCCACAATAACGACAAATTTGGTAGGATCCACTAACAAGCCTTACTTACATATGATATGCCATAAAAGGGTTCGAAATGGAGTAGTGAAAGCACATTTCTTAATGTTGAGGGATATCATCAACTACTGAAATCTTTCAAACATCAACCTTAGATTGTCACAATGATCCCTCACTAATCCATATACCATCCAATCATCAAGGTATACTTGAAGAAAATTATGGATGAAGTCTTGAAATTCATATACAACAATGTGTGAAAACACAAAAAGTGTGTTCTTTAGTCCAAAAGGCATGACTATGTAGGCAATGCTTCCCCATTTGGTTGCAAAATTTGTCTTTTATTGGTCCTCCTTTGTAATTCTAACCTGATGATATCTTGAGAATCCATTTGTGAAAGAATACATCTCGCATCGGGATACTCCTTTTAGGATCTCCTCAGTGAAGGGGGTTGGAAAAGGGTCAATAACACATACCGCATTAAAATCCATATAATCAACACAAATCCTTATCCTCCCATCCTTCTTAATGTTGATGAACATAAAAATTATCCATTCTAATTCTTCAATAGCCTCGATGATGCATGATGTGATCATCTTGCCAATATCCTCCTTGAGTTTGACGCGTAGATTTAGATTCATTTGATAATGTATTTTCCAAAGTAGGCACACATTCATTTAAATTGATCTCTATTTCTCCTAAGCAGTGGTGAAATCCTTTAAGATCATGGCACCCACATGGAAACAAATCCTAAAATTCATCCAAAAGATTGATGATCTTGGAAACCTCCATTTCTATCCAATAATCTGTAATAGTAGCCTCCTTAGGTTTGGCCTCTGAACCAATGTTAACCTTCTTAGTTTTTAGGGATTTGTGGTAGCCACGTGCTTTCTCAACAGCACTATCCATAACTTCACATGTACCCATAGTATGGTTAGCATCCAAATTTTCTACTTCTTCACCATCGATCACATAGACGAATTTTCCTCTCTTTTTCCATGCATGCGCACTCAAGTTATATCTCTTCTAATTCTTCCTCATCAAAGCATGTTTCTAAGTCAATTTCACCCAATAATTCTATTATTCTATCCCCCACCATGGTAATATCTCCCATAGTTAGGCACTTAACAACTTTTAACACCTCATCTGCCGATGGCTTAGTAGTCTGATATTCTAAAGATTAAAGGAGGTCAGCCATCAACTTCTACCAATTTCTTGTTTGACGATGCATCTCTGATTGAATGTACCATGTGCACGCACAACCTTGTATGGTGGAGTACACCCTATATACCCATAAATAAGATGGAAAGGCTTCCACACCTTCCATCCATGCCTTCTCACATGCTTGGATGTGAAATGAGGTGGGTTCCTTCCCATGATAATTTTTTATGATAGTAGGTGCATTGCTCTAGAAAAACCTAACAGAGAATGCCATTCTCACTTTGCGCCACTCTAGAAGGTTATCACGATGGGTTGCACACAAAATTTATATGTTCGTGAGAAAGGTATAGCTAAGCATCCTTATTCTTTTGATCTCACATCTCCATTGGGTCTCCAATTCTAATAGGAAAACATCAGGGTTGCCTCCTCCAGAATATCTTCAAAAATTATTTCATCTTAGGCCCTTGACTGAGAGTTCCTTTTATACTCTCATCATAGAGCCTCTTAACTACCTTCTGACAAACTCATATGTCTAGTGTGCCTGATTATCACATGCCACACTAGTTGTATCATTTATAGATCGAGTGTTCTCCCATTGAATAATGCTCTCCTTTATCGGTTACACAACTTCAGGGTCCCAGATAGTGCACATGTAAATTTTGTCTAGGGTCTTCTTCTCCTAAAGGCTCAATATAGGGCAATGACTTACCATCCATCAAAGGAATGATAACATTTTCCTCTTTATTTTCAAAACTTATATACCCCTTATTAAAATGTAAGCAAGAATTGTTCTTATAGCAATGGGGGCACCCAAGTAATGCCAGAAAGTTATCTACCTTAGCAAACGCTAAGACTTCGAAGTCTCTAGTGAATTTCACCCCTTGGATACTGATATTAGCATCCTTTAAACACCAATGGGAATCACCTTTGTCTTATTATCCATATACAACACATTTAAAGATGGCTATAATGGGGGTCTTCCCATTTGATTCCAAGCATCTAGGGTGATAACATTGAATTCCACACCCATTTCAATAAGGATATTTTTTAGGATCCATCCATCAAGAACTACATTCAAGGTAATCTCCTTATCGTAGTCAAGGTTGTGGGGAGGAAGGTTAGTATGCAAAACCTACCTCTTGTACTCTACTCTAGCCCTTGGTATCATATCCCTCAACCATTCTCTTAATACAAGAATGATAATCTATTGTCTCAACATCTTGCATACCTCTTTCACATAGTCTAGATCCTTTTATGGAGCCTTAGTGCTCTTCTTCTACTCTAAATTCTTAGATTTCTCCTTTAGACATTGAATTTCACCTTCTCCTAATTACTTCCATGGTCTCTTGATATAATTCCTTCTGATGGGTAGCGTCTTGATACTTTCCATACACCACCTCTTCTCTTGTATTCAATGGTCTCTTCTTTGTTTTTTTCTTGGTGTGTGCAGCCTCAACTCGCATTATCACCAGTATATGTTCTAACTCTGACTCATGTACCACCCTTAACATCCACTGCGAGTCTACTTTTTTTACACTTACCATCCTATCTCCCTTTTATCATCATCGTTGTTGGCTCATGTGTTCAAATATCTCCAAGAACTCCTTGTACTTTTGCTTCTTCTAACACCATAAGCACTATAGATAGTTAGGAAATTTATGCTTGTAATGCTTTGTGGACCCATATTTATAACAAGTTCAACAAGGGAATTCACCTCTTATGCCTCCACAATTACCACTACCTCTAAATCCTTCGCAAAATCTTCTTCCATGAGCTCCTCCATCTGTGCATGCTTCATAGTGATGACCATCATCCTTGGAATTGTTTGCAACACTAGTCTAGTTCACACCAATATCAATGGAATCATGTATCTAGTTAATCAATCTATAATCCATGGTGTCATGAGTAGTAGAGGTACAAATCTTACAATAGCAAGACACATTCTTAAGGATTACGCACTGTAATAGTGGACACCTACTTGCATCATGATCTTCATGGAAAATATCATAGTCTACTGTCATGGTGCATACTGATCTCTGAGGACAATTTTCATTCATATGCACATCTACCTCACAATCCATGGAACATAGGACATTGTGAGTCTCATGGGTTGAGTTCCAAGATACCTTCTCCGGCTACTTTTCCATCATATTAATTTAAGCTTCAAGAAAAGGACTAACACTAGTATCCACACTTAATATAGCCTCACCACATAGGGAAACCTCCAAGGCCTTGCACGGGTATGTGAAATTCTTATGAAAAATCACTCTCCTTAAAGGTGTTATGAGTCATAGTCCTCCAATGTAACATTGAGCATGATGAGAAGGATGAATATCATAAGAGATTTTTGATAAGAGAGTCTTAAAATACTCGTCATACTCCTGCACAATCTCTTCCATACCTTGAGAATATCCTTCAGTGCACTAATGTTCTTTTATTTAAACTCATGAATGTGGAATTTAGTTAAGAAGGCATTACATAGCATGGTATAATCTACTATTGTCTAGTAGGGGTCATACTTTCAGTACTAACTATGTGTGTTCCCTTACAATGTTGTTTCAAACTGACTTACCCTTTTTTTTGGGGTAGTGATCCCCTTTGCGTGCCATAGTAGCTCACATTTTTATAAATTCTCTACAACATATTCAACACCTTTATAATTTGATAGATGTAAAGACATTTCAAAAAAGACTTGTTGAGGTGGTTCAGTCCCTTATCCACCTAATCTAGAACCTAGATTCCCTCTGATATTGCCTCCACCACCAGATCCATTAGTGCACTAGGTCCACTAGTTCACCAAATCGTACAAATCTATGAGGTCCACTAGGTCCATTAGTTATTATTACACTTGATCCACCATATCCACCTCCTATAGCTGGTAAATGTCCTAAATTGGTCATGCCTTGTGTCTCCAATATCACGATGAAATGTGTGCTAATAGTCTGTGATATTACACCATCAGTAGATGTGTGTCCCACACCACTACCAGCTGTGCGTCTCATGCTTATTCCAAATGTGATACCCAAGCTTTACGTACCTGTAATTTGATCAAAATTTCACTCCATACAATATAACTCCAAGCACAGGAAATGATTGTGCAGCCATAGATGTTCCAAATGAAAATTTATACCTCCTAGTTGTTGATTCCACCAATACCAACTAGGTTAGTAATACTTATATCTGGATTTTGAAAACTAAGTACTAGGGGTTAGTCACTAGGTAGATTCATATACACACCAATGGATCTCCTTTCTCCAAGTGATGAGATCTCATCAGAACCTGAAGGGGTCTCTCTCCCACGTTTTCCAAGATGAAGTAGGACAAACTACACAATCTCCATGTCCTCCATGTGAATCTCAATTTCTTCTCACAATGTCTGCCTCCATAAATCCATTGCTCCTATAAATTTTTGTTTTTTATATAACTCCCTTTTATGAGCTTCATTATACTTGATTAGTCTCTCTTCCCTCTCCTTTTCAACCACCAGATCCACCATCCTCCTCCACTCTAGCTTCTTCACCCAATGCTTAGAAGAATATTAGTCAGCCATATAAAATGCCTCCAAACTCAACGTAATGATTAGGATCATTATTGCTAAAGGGATAACACACAAGAATGATCCTCTTGGTTCCCTTAAGAACTAAAACTCAGTAATTTCTAGACAAGAATATGTAGAAATCCCATACTCCAAGGTGTAACTCATTAACACTCTACTCCACCAATGATCAACATGTGTCCATGTCAGATCAACATAATGTAATTTTTGATACTCATCTTGGTTCCATATGCAGGGTCTATAGTACCAGCTTGATCTAGATACATACACTAATAACCATTCATATAGCTCCACTAATAACCATTCTACCCATTTATATGCATCAAAATCAGATCCAATACTAAAGCTATGAGAAAACTCATCGTCTATGCTTTTAAGCCATGCTTCAACATTTTAAAAGGTCAAGCACTCTGTCATCACACACCATTCTCAAAAACAGCTTCAAAAAGAGGTCCCGACAATAGAACCAAAATGTAGTCATTTATTATGCCCTCAGTAACTTCATTATAATCCCATGTCGCGTCAGACCTATCACCCAGAAGAGCACTGGGTCACTCACCTGAGGCACGTGTGGGTGCCTAGCATCCCTCCTTTATGTGATCTCTTGTGAGAATACATTTCTTCCATGACATGGAGAATTAGATGAAAAAGTGGTAAATAGCTATGCACTTCACTTTAAAAGGTAGAAGATGCAACTAGCAGATCTACATATCAATGCATCCATTCAGAAGATAAATAATATTGTAAGAAGCATAATAAAGATAACATAACTGAGCCATGATACAGTCATATAACGGGAGGATTTATATCCCTAGAAAATATATACATAATGAACCCATATATTATTGATTATAAAATTGTTATGGAAGCCACATTACATTCAAAAGGGACATCTCAGACCATATACAGTAAATGGTAGAGACTTAACTCTTATAAGCATTCTTGAATATGAGACCCTAACTATACTTCTCCCATTTGATCCCTTGTTAAAGATCCTATTACCCATACATAGGCTTATGACATCCCTCACAACCCTCTAGCACTAAGTGCTCTAAACCCTAGAACCTACTTATTTCTACAGGGATTCACTTCTTTACTCTATGTACTTCTTGCTCTCTATCATATTCCCATCCTCCCTTGTTATATATCTTCTCTCTATCCATCTAGATATCTCCATGTAGATGTCTGATGGCCCATGAATTACTTTATATAAGATCAGTGGCCCACTGCCATGCCTTTCTCCAAGTTTCATATTGCATGCCAACCCTGTCAATGTGGTCCTCCATTGGTGAATTATTATCCCTTTGTACAAACCCTCCACTCTCTGTAATTATGTCTTCTTGGAATATTCCCTACAGGGAATATCCTGATTCTTGACCTCCAAGGTTCAAACAGGCTGGCACCTTATCCATTCATTACGCATAGTTCGGGTCCTCATGTTTTTCCTCAAGTGACTCTAGAAATCCAATTATGGCTATTCTCCTTTAATTAAACCCCATAAGGGTTTCCTTACAACATTCATTAGAAATGTCACTTACCAGGGTAATTATCAGATTTCTCAAACCTTGGTCTTATAGCCCTGAGTCTTGCATCACTTTCCCACTGAGTGCCCTTCATTAGATCAGTGTGTATGACTCAAAAATTTTTGTCATGTGCCTCTTTCACTTAATGGTGGCCTGATATTTAGGACTCAGAGAGTCATATCTAGAAGAGCTTTACCCAGACATGTTAATATTCTTACACATAGGGTTGGGGTAGGAGGATAAAAACGATATATTCTTGGATTTCCAATAACTTTGGCCATTTACACAATGGTCATTTATAGATGACAAAAGCTTGGAATACCAAGTAGACTATAGTATCCCCAATCTTCAGTTTATTCCTCCTTCTGGCACTAGATATCGCCAACTTCCACTGATCATAATACGATTCATCCCAAATTTTGGGATATCCCAGTGATTCATGTGGATCTACCAGTCATTCCTCAAGACACTATTGGTACAGTACTGCATTGATTTGCTAATTGAGGTTAGGGCCAGGTATCTGGTAGGCTGAAGATTATGTTAAGGAAAATAATCTAAACATATCTTTTGTTATAACATTATGGCAGCACCAAAGATGGCACCTGAATAATGATTTCATACCTTTTACTGCATTGTTTATAAATTATGACGTTAGACTCCTAATCCTCTCGTCATTTCATTGAACTAAGTTATCCAACAACAAGGATCAATCCAAATGATCTTTGATGGGTCACCTTGATTCTCCAATCATTTTTGGGTATTTCAGATTCTCCTTCCTAGTGTCATTATATACCCAAGGTTGTGTTTCTATGTTCTGTATGCAATGAAGGATTATCAACTTATTTACTCTCAGACACCTTATTGGGGGGTTTCACATTGTAATGTTTCTCTTAGTTTCTGATAATCTATTGAACTAGTGTAATTAAACTACTAGTAGTTTGAGTTTACTGTAATCATTCAAGAAAAGGTATCTTGTATGGAACACTTTTTTTCGGAATAGAAACCTTGAACATTCAGTGTCTCATATATGGAGTGGGACTCAAATTCTTCACAGACAACTAAATTGAAATTGTAGCATTGGTATAACACCCTCTGACAGGTATTGCAATATGAAGGACAATAAGAGGCATGTCAATGGATTTCCTAGTTAAGGAATAAGTACTTACATTCAAACTGTAGCTAATACATTGTATCACTTGATCCTGCATAATCAATGTAAAAGCTATCAAGCTCATTGGGTTCACTACACCACTAGGCTAGACCTTGATGATTGTGTTACAAAGGCATAGATCCATGTAACACCAGATAAATTGATTTCAAAACAACATACTAATATATTGTTATGATAGAGTTGGCTAAAACCTACTTAGTACATTAATATTGACAATATGATGTCTAACTATTGGTAAACTAGAATACAGATTGAGGTAACACTTAACTAACTTGAAAATTGTTCTAACCCCTGAGAGGTTACATCTATATAGACATGGTCAGTATACATCACCAATATGTGAGCACTAAGATTTTTCCTATGCTGTAAACCCTTCCCCTTAAAGTGTCATCCATAAACACCTACATTGAAAGCAACAACTATTTTTAGAGCCTACTCATGTTTAGTTATGGTTTCAAGAGGACATAACTAACTTCCATGGTTTCTTCCAAGTGGTTAACCAAAAGACTCAATGATGATGTATTTAGCATTGGCAGAATACCAACCTAAGGGCTCCACATGTCACCACATTTCATTCACAATGATTAGTAGTGGCAGCACCAGGACAACTGAGGTGGCCTCACTTATTTTCCTTAGAACCACTCATCTTTATACTCCTTTTCTATTCTTCAAGATAACTTACCAAATTATCTATGATCTTGTAATAGTCATCCACTTCCGCATCTCACAAGTATGCTCACATAGCCATGAGGGGAGATAACATAGGAAACCTTTGTCAATGGAATGTTTATGGTTTCCCATATCACATGTCATATCTTGCTTTACAAAATTTTGAAATGGAACATTGGCCCATCTTGCACACCATTTTTCAATAGAATTCTTCTCTGACTAAGTATTTCTTTTAGCACCAACACTGATGGGGAATATAAGAAATCAGAAATTTTACAACTTAAGATCATCAAGTGATGGACAACTCTAATGTCAGAAACCTAAACGGTCACTACACTTGCATTGCAAAATGTTTTCCATAGCTTTCAGCCCCGTAATTGGTTCCTAAATCATGATGAAAGGACGTTCTATTGATATGTCTCTGATAGTATACATCAAGTAATGATATCTCCATTTTTCTTCAGACATGTACAAGGTTGCTAGCAACCAATTTGGATGAAGACTTATAAGGATACATGATCACTTAATTAGTATTACTTCAGATTCCATCTTAATGCTTCATGGAAATTTGTGAGTGGATTTTTTATTTTATGACACTCTGAATTTTTTCTAAATGAACACAAATTTAGACTATGAGGAACTATCTATAAATGTCAAAACAATACCTCTCTGATATGCTTTCACTCAAAAGACCAATGACAGTCCTGATAATTTCTAATGCAAAGCTCAGCAAATTGATGACTCTGATTTTTCCAGGACGTTTAGAATTCTTCCTAAACAGACATTTAAATCCACTTTTATATGACATTTAATGTTACTTTTAAACTTACATGGACTCATAGACGATCCTATTAACAAATGACATGATTTAGGGTATACTGATATAACACAATCAGACTATTGTCAAAGTTATGATTCATGTGACAATAACGACCTCTAGGACATTGGCTGGTAGTTTTCAATTGGATAATATCCTTACACATAGACAAATTCTCTCTAAGGTTTGGTAACACATTGAAGAATGGTTCCCAACTCTATTCTGAAGTACAACATGACCTCACCTCTGAGGTACATGTAAAAAACAAGTACTACTGTATGTCAACTGCTTAACATGATGTTGGTCAGGGACAATGATCCAATTGGTTACCCACGTCAATACCTAGTACACACAATTAAGGAAGTTCTTGAACGTGGATCTCACAAAGCTAACTTCATGTGACCCCAACAGTTAATATAATCAGGATACGGAGTGGAATTGGACCTCCTAGTTGCATGATAGAACTAATAGGTATGCAGGAATCAAACATCTCAATTAGATCACAAAGTGCATGTTTGTCCTATTTCATCCACTGATTTCTAGTCACCAAATCAATATTTACTTGTCAGTTGTTATCTCTAACTTGCTCTAAATATCATTTTGCAGAAATAGATTATCTGTGACACCATACTTCCATGCAATTCTTAGACCCAAAAACAAGGCCTCTCAAAACCTCATTGTATGTTGTTAGTTCATTCAATATTAAGCTTGAAGGAAAATTCATTGATTCTATCCATAGCTAGGAGACAATCGATAAATATGACAAGCACCATTTCAAAATTTGGAGCAAGCTCCATCAAATAGCATAGGAGACAAGGAGAACCTACCTATTCAAGGCCAAATTAGACTGTTATGTACATCAAAAGCTCCTTATTTATCCATAAAAAAACCCAATAAAATTATCAACTATCAACATACAGCGAGGAATCACTTCATAATAGATCATCTGTTTGGATCCTTAATTGTATGCAACATAATATAAACTCTCCGTATAATTTTATCTTGGATACCTGGTCAATGGGATATGGTGAAAAATGTACATATCCACTGATACACTCAAAAGTGACACAGGACACTTGACGATGTCAGTAACGATGTTCTAGAATGCAGGTGAACATACCTCATTTGGTAGGGAAAATCAACAATGAAAACTGATGAGCACCACATCCATGCTGGGTTTGCACACTTTGCTCAAAGAATACTCTCGTGCTTCACTTTTGCTCAAAAAATGTTTTCTCTTATACCAGATGGTGACGGTACAGGATCAGATTCATGCAACAAACATAGATTGATTTCTCAGCATACTATCATTGTATGTATATTGAGTTCCCTATTATATAGAAAAATCCAAGTACCCCCCCATTAGAAACCTAAGATTCTAAATAATTTCACGGGATCATAAAAAAAACTCCTTTGCAAAATAAAAAAAGACCCATGAGAGGTTAGGTGGGTATAAAAAATGTGAGAAATAATGTATTCCCCAATCCTAAGGTCACAATTTGTTGGTCAAGTAGGTGATTCAGTTGGTTTTTAAAATGAAGAATTATGCCTTATTTCTCTATAAATTTGGTTTCTAGGGCATCAAAAAAATATTGTTCACATTTTTGATGTGCTGGTCAGGCCGTACAAATTCATGTTTGTAAATTCTGAATGCTGACATGAAAGGTGCCCTCATATTGCCGGGTGCGGTCGGAAAAAATGTCTTATAAATTCCCCTCAAATTTGTCAATTTTTGGCAAAGGGTGGATTTTCTCTGCGTGCCCCAGTCATTTTCCTACTGTTCCTACGTGGTATGATTTGAAAAGACTCAGAAATGGAGCATCGAGTGGCGGAGTTATTTTCTTAGTAAAATCTTGCCTTGCCCCAGGTTTTGTATCATTTTTCAAAATCAAATGCTTCATTGGATTCCGAAGGCCCCTGGCGAATGGCATGACCTGACATGTGTGAAAAAAGGGCCAATTGGATGGTCAAGGCATCCTCTGGATTTTTACATTTTTGACGGGCATATGGGTGTCATTTGGCCGTCAAATTAATCATCACAATGATTTTGGTGACAAATGGCAGGCTCCTATTGGTGGGGATGTGCAGGAAAACATTACTAACTTGTCATTTTTAATTTTTTTGCAAAAAGGAAAAAAAAATTCTGACAGCCCCGCAGTGCTACAGTGTTGTGCCTACGTGGCACAATTTGATTGGTTCATGGATAGTGCGGAACTGGGTGGAAGCTGCACTTAGGAAAGTTTTCTTCCGTTTTGGAAAATTTCTTAAAATCAAAATATATTTCCCGAAGGCCCTGCAACCAATACGAGATGAGGACACATGTCCAGGGGAAGTTTGCCAAGGAGATGCGGCATAATCGGGATGAAAATTGAGAAGTGTTTTTCCTTCAGAGGCAATATGTTAAAATTCAAAATTCTTCCCCGAGGTCTGCAACGCAATCACAGTTTGAAGGGCGACATGTATGCAAAGGGTTGAAATGGATGGGTGGAGAGGCTTGAAGGCAGTTTTAAGTTTTTTTAACTTCAAAGGGTAAGAGGGAAAATTTCGGGGTGGAATTCCTGCCAGCCAATGAAAAATAGACATGTGTCCAACACTTGACTGGAATATTTGGAGTGTAGAGGAGAAGATGGAAAAATTTCCAAACTTTTAGTGAAAAATCTCAAAATGAAAAATGAACCCACGTGGAAAATTTGAAAGTGTCATCCCTCCAGCTAATCAGGGGGCGACATGTGGCACTGTTTCAGAAAGGAATTCAAAAGGCAAGTGCAGGCCCGCACGAGATTTTTTGTGCTCATGGAAGGAATGAAGGAAAGCTTGAGGGGTTGGCTCTACAGCTCCAATGGGAGAGATCGACCAAGTGGTAGAAGGAGATCAGCGGGTATTCGAGCCCATGAGGGAATTTTGAGAGAAAATTTTCCTTTTCTGCAAAAAAGTGGTGCAAAATGTATCAAATTGTCCCATGGTTTTTAGTAGGGACCCATAGGAGGATATGTGGTGTGTCCAAGGGGCTCACGAGGGAAAAGTTTCAAAATTTTCCCGAAGTCAAAAAAGGTTTCGAATTCAATTTTAAGAGCCTTGGGGCCCCGCCCCAATCCTCTTGTGACACATGTCTCACCTTATGTATATGGTACAAAAAGGTAATTTTGGTGATTTTTGAGAGGGGATTTTGTTCTGCCACATGTGGATGGTTGGTGTTTAAAGTTAATCCAAAATCGACGACAACTGTGGCAATTTGGTTTTTGAGGTGCCATTGGAGCTCCAAAGAACTGTGGAAATCATCATTTTTGCACCAAATTACACGAAATTTTATATGAAATCTGTATCCCCTTGAGCCTTCTGGATGCAATGAAATAATTCATTTGAGCTAATTCAGTGCTCTGTAGTGTTTTTTGTGATATATTTTTCTCAACCTGTGTAAAACACGTGAAAAGTAAAAAAATAAAAGTTACAGAGTTAAAAATGATGAGGGAAAAAGGTGGAAAATTATTGTAACATGCAAGCTGGCATGGTGGAATGCCAAAAATGTGACCATAGGATAGATAAGGATCCGAATTCATGCAATATTTTAAAATATTTGTGCATCCCTGGCAATATGGCTGATTTGTTTTACAGTTTGATGTCATTTTTCATGAAATGGAAAGGGTTTTTTGTAACAAATTTGATCCATTTGGCATATTATTTGCTTGGGATTCAAGGATCCAAGCTGGCATAGGGTATATTATATAATTTGGAGGCATTTTAGTAAAGTGTGTTGAAAATTTTGGAGAGGAAGAGAGAAGAAATTTTCATAAGGAAAAAATTGGAAGAAGTCCATTTCCTTCTGGAGAAATTGCCTGGAGAGCCATTTTTGATCCTAGTTTGCAGCAAATGTTCATCATGTTGAGTTTTTTTCAGTTTTAAAGCCAACAAAAAGCTTTGAGATTGTCCTAAATAACATTCCCTTACTAATATATTTGATCAAATTCTTGGATTAACTTGTTTTATCTCTTGGCAAGGCTTGCATACACCTGTATTTTAGTATGTTTTTAATCTGTGTTTCATGCTCATGTTGTAATATTTTTTTTGGGGATCTTTATTGGTCATACATGGTCTCATTTCTTGTAGAGGGTTTTGAAGGCATCTGCAATCTATCCATTCAGAAGAGTCATTCATTTGAGTGAACATAAATAAATTTAAACTCAATCTTACCTTTCTTGTAAAGTGAGGGGTGTTTATAAACCTTTGGGGTGTACCTTAGGTCATGATCTAAAAAGGGTTTATAAATGCTTCATTGATATTTTTCCTCAAGCATTTGTGGCAGGCTATCAAATTTTGTATGGAATAGTGCATATTTGGGGCATCCATGTGTGCACACGTCCTAGTTGAAAGAGCACTTCAAATTCATTGAAACATCTTTGTTGTTTAGGTGTTGTAATATTCATTTGCAAAGTTTCCCAAAGAAGGTGATGATTCCTAGTTACTCTTGTCCCAATGTCTCTCATCGATAATTTCAATTTTAAACTAACTCATCCTACCCATAATCCCCATACATCTACATTGTGTTTCCACAAAAATAATTCAATCCTTTCACTAAAATACACAAAGTTGATCAGGGTTTTATCATGTCTTTAGCATCCCTAGCTTTGTTTTGAAAACATTTCCATCATTTAGCAGTGATAATATCCTTTGAGTTTGGATAATGGATACTTTATCATGTTTTCACAAATCCTTCTCCATATCATATACAAAACACAAGGATATCTCCATCTTCTTTACCATATAAGGGCTGCAATATAGGTTCTCTTGCCTTGGTTGATAGGCACAACCTAAAATAGTGAGGGTTAGATCAAAACCCTCTATGAAGGTTCTATCCACTCCCTCAATTCTTGAATTGTAAGCAAGAAGATAGGTGTGATCTCCCAAGCTACAAATGACATATAAACCATCTATCTATCCTTGAGTGTCTTGTGCAGAGTTCATGATGTTTTTCAAGTTGTGAAGGAGATTAAATCTTGATACCAACACCCGAGTGGCACCGTTGCTAGGGACTTCTTGCAATTTCTTGGTGGTTTTGAAGTACTTGAAAGGTTTGAGCATTTGTGTGATCAAGTATTTGAGTTGTTATATTCTTGAGATATCATTTCATACTTTAGATCTGGATGTTTTGGGTAAGAAAGACTTCAAACTCAGCTTGCTCTCCTCATCTACCAGTAGTTTTTGTGATTTGGATGCACTATTTTTTTGGTTGAATTAAGAAGAAGAAAATCTGATTTGTGAATCCCTGCAAGTTTTCAGTTATAACATGCATTTGACAGAATATTTTTTAGTGCTTTATTGCACAACTAAGGTGAAAATCCTTGGTGGCAACTCCATGCTATTGGGATCTTTAAAATACCAGTTTTCTAACACATTTTTATCATTTGAAACTTGTTGTTTAAATATGTCAAAATAGATGGAAGGAGATCCCTCTTCATCAAGGGCTCTTCTAATAATTTTCTCACCAAATCAAGAAGCTCAGAACTAGAAGGTAAGAAGAGTGTGGAAAGTGGTTGGTGATTTGGTTGCAAGGAAAGGAATCCCCATAGTTGAATTCGAAGGAAAGAAGCCTGTCATTGAAGATTATAATTCCTCTTCAAGTAGATCTGATTCAGGCAATCTTCTTGTTAATTTTCATTCTCCATCAGGTGAGGGACCTTCTTGTGTATTAAAAAAACTTGCTCCTAAATCTGCTCATGTGGTTTCTAAGTTTGTTAAAGTTTATCAAGAGAGAGAGCCTTTGGGGGGTTTTCATTTTAGAGATCATTCATCTATTCCAATCAGACCCATTACTACTCCTCATCAGCTTGTTTCACCTCTAAGATCACCCCCACCAAACAATATGGCTCAACCTAGACCTCCATTTTTTGTAAACACCTTTGGTCCTATAAATTTCAGGAGGAATGGATGGTTATCCAAATGCTGTCCCACACGATGTGAGAAATAGGTTACCAAAATTCCAAGGGTAACAATACCATAACTGGAGTTCAACACCTCAAACTATTTGTTAACATGATGGAAGACTTTGAAATAGAATTTGAGGATGTGTATATCAAGTTGTTTATCCATACACTTGAGGAAGATGCAAGATATTGGTATAAAGATATGCCTGATAACTCTATTGATTCATGGATTGAGATGAGTAATGCATTCAGATTACAATATGGACACAAAACAGATCCAAGGTTCCTTTTATCTGAGTTTGAGAACATAAAGAAGAACCCTAATGAGACCGTTCATGATTTCAATACAACATTTAATAAGACATTGAGAAGGTTACCTGTAATTTTGAGGCCTTGTGATGAATCTTAGCTTGATCAAATATGTAGATGCATTTGATAAAAATGTATCCTATTACTTGAGAGACAAAAATCCTACAAATCTTGAGGGTAAGCTTTCACCATGGCACTTCAAATTGAAAATAATATTAATTGCTTTTGGTAAACCACTTAAGAGGGACGGTCTTGAAGCTGATAAACCCTGAGAAGCCTCAAACTAGCAAGGGTGCTGATTTGGAAGATGTTGTCAAGACTTTGGCAGGGGATGTCAAAGAAATTTCCTACAAATTAGCCTAGGATGAGAAAGGAATTGGTGAAAAGTTCACCAAGGACTGCAAAGAACTCAAAACCATGATAGATTTGGAAATTTTCATCCTAGGGGTGATCAAAGACAAGATGATAGAGGTAAAGGGCTTATTGGATTTGTAAATAGACAACCCCAACCACATGAAAATAGAGTGGTATTACCTGACCCTCTGACTATCAAGAGTTTGACTGTTGTTCAAGAAGTTATTGATATGGATTGGTGTGATGGATGTTTTCTTCCTCATCCACCATGTGAAATGGAATGAGAAAGATATTAATGATGATAATGAAAATGAAATGGATGATGACATTTGTATGATGGGCAGCTCTTAAGGCTCGTGTCAGCAAAAAATCAACATCAACAAATGTTATAAGTTACAAGGACTTCTGCAACCTTTTGGGATTGCATAAAGAGGGTACCATTTCTTTCTCTTCCTCAAGGTCATGATACTAGATGTAGTTCAGGCACATTTGAAATTCCTAATAATGACTTTGAATACCTAAGGGCTTTAATGATCAAGAAGTATGATGGTGGTATTCCTTTGGAGGAAGATAGACAATTGTTAATGAATGTTGTGGTTGGTCAAGAAAAAGGAGTACAATACTAGAAGTAAAGTTGTTAGAGGAGCTGGTCCTTAAGCCAAGCCAAAGACGCCCTTAGCTCACAAGCATTCCAAAAGACAAAACCTAGAAGACTTGAAACAAATGACTAAGAACCCTGCTTTCCTCATGCAAAAATATCAAGATCCTCTCCATCATATCCCAGGATGCCAAGAATACTTCTCCATCTAATGAACGTTTCTAGTTTCCATGTTGGTACCTGAACTTGTAGGGTCCTTCACAACTCAAGCAACATCATGGATTTGCACAAGACACTCAGAGGAAGATAAACGATCTCCTCGTATGTTGTTTATAGATCCTAGGAGACAGGCTATCTAAATTTGCATTAGGGCTCAAGGTTTTGAAGGCCCTGGGTAGCATTTCACGAAGCTTTGATTTTGATCTGATCCTCACTATTTTAGGTTGTGCCTATTGCAACTTCAAGGTAAGAGAACCTATATTGCAACCTTTTTTTGGTGAAGGGGGTTTGGATATCCATTACGCATTTTGCATAATTGTGTGGAAACATGCCTTGGGAAATAAATTATCAAAGTTCTACCAGCTTATTTTCAAAATCAAGAGGGTTGTCACTAATAAATGATGGAAATTTTTATCAAAACAAGGCTGAGGTTGCTAGAGTTTATAGTATTAAGAGTCCTAATTTGCTTTTTGCATTTTTTGTAAATGGAAATGCTATAAATAGTTGGCTTGTGCTCAACACACAATGGCCCCTGCAGGGGTGGTATAGGGTACGGTCTGAGTTATTCATTGCAATGAAATTAGTATGTTGGGAGATTGCTTAGAAAAGACCAATTTTCAAAAATTACCAAAACTCTAGTTGAGTGACCTTTTGCAAGAAATTTGTAAGCACTTAAACAGTAGGAATGCTTCAACAAGTGTTGTAAATATACCCCTTCAATCCATTGGAGTAGAATAGTTTGTTTTCAACATGGAGGCCATTAGAGTATACAGGTCTTGTTCTTCACAGTAGGATAGTTTGAAAAACCTAGATAAAAAATGTTGCATGAATCGCAATATATACCGACTAGGAAGTATCATAAGCGAATCCCTGTTTGACTCATGACCTAAGGTATCTGTACGTACCCAAAATTGTATTCAGTACTGCACCATCGGAACAAAGCTAACACCTTGTCCCAATGATCTACTACAGGTGATGCTCGCATTATACGCTTTTCAGGATCCACGTGAAATCTCTCCAGGAGTGATGCGGTTATCATCCTGACGTGCCAAGACTTAGCCCCCACATCGCTTTGATTTTCCACTTTTCCCCTCTAGAATCTTTGCCTTTTAGCTCTTCAGAGTACAAAACCACCACCCTACCAAATGGGCGGTGATCTCATGACCGCCATCCTGATTTCAGGGCAGAGATTACTGTTGATATTTCTAGCCACCCTGCTCAGGGTGGATGGTCCTTATGAGAGACTATGATTCTTTCCTAGAATTCTCTTTTAGTATCGATGAGTCTTTCACATAGATTAGATCAGTTATTTCATTGTTTATAACAGATTTACAACTGCACAGCCCAGTAGCTATACTCGGTTACTTTGTTTTAAAATTCGACACTAGGTTAATTGTCAATTTCTAGATATATTAAAATAGCTACTCCTTCAAATTCATTTATAAAATTCATCAGAAAATAACAAAAATATAGAAGTTATATATGTTATAGATATACTTCGCATAGTTAATTTTATTTTGCTTCTTTTAGTTTACATTATTGCTTTTGTATGACAATCACAGGACCTAGAGAGCCCAGGGAATACATATTTGAGCCAATTGTGCCCCAACCCAATCTCATCATAGCCATAACTGATATAGATCAGAATCTTAGGATCCAAGTCTTCCGAACAATGGTAAATTTACAACAAATTAGTTTCCAACTGCATGGGTTAAACATAAAAGACGACCAAGCACACACATTTTGGTCAAATCAACTAAACTATATATTACTCTGGATACATATCCACATGATGGTGCAAGGGTTTGAAAGAGAGCAGACATTAAGTTGTGATCATTTGGTCCCATAGCTAGATGCAGGAGACACTCTCACAGAAATAGATACCAACTTAAGAATTCAGGTCGCACAGATGCCTATGAGATACTCTGAAAAGATCGTACAATTAATAATTCTAAATATAGAGGCTGAAAAAGCATATGACTATTAGATACTAGGGATTAGGGATTGATTCCACACATGACCATAGCAGGTCCACAGCAACCACGAATCTATGGTTGTGACCCACAAATATATTAGCTAATAACTTTATTTCAGTCAATTTTACTTTCGATATTGCTCGGGAAGCTGTGAGGATTAATAGTTTCTGAGAGACTATGATTCTTTCCTCACTTCTGAGGTAGGATCGAGAGTCTTTCTAATTGATTAGATCATTTATTCCATTGTTTAGAATAGATTTACAACTGCACAGGTAAGTAGCTATACTCGGTTACTTTGTTTGTTTTAAAATTCAACACTAGGTTAATTGTCAATTTCTAGATATATTAAAATAGTTGCTCCTTCAAATTAATTTCTAAAATTCATCAGAAAATAACAAAAATATAGAAGTTATATATGTTATGGATATACTTCGCATAGTTAATTTTATTTTGCTGCATTTAGTTTACATTATTGCTTTTGTATGAAAATCACGGGACCTAGAGAGCCCAGGGAATACGTATTTGAGCCAATCATGCCCCAACCCAATCTCATCACAGCCATAACTGATATAGATCAGAATCTTAGGATCCAAGTCTTCTGAAGAACGATAAATTTACAACAAATCAGTTTCCAACTGCACGGGTTAAACATAGAAGATGACCAAGCACACACGTTTTGGTCAAATCAACCAAACTATAGATTACTCTAGATACATATCCGCATGACTGTGGAAGGGTTTGAAAGAGAATAGGCATTTGATTGTGATCCTTTGGTCCCATAGCCAGATGCAGGAGACACTCTCACAGATATAGATACCAGCTTAAGAATTCAGGTTGCACAGACGCCTGTGAGATACTTTGAAAAGATCGCACAATTAATAATTCTAAATATAGAGGCTGAAAAAGCATATGACTATTGGATACTAGGGATTAGGGATTGATTCTGCACATGACCATAGCAGGTCCACAACAACCATGAATCTATGGTTGTGACCCACAAATCCCACATCCCAATGAGTCCATAGGTGAATCAGACATAGATGCTAGCCTACGTACATTAGTATTCAAATATACTCCACTTCCACCTATCATCATCAAATAGTTATCCTTGCTAGACACAGCAACTAACAAAGCTAAGGAGTTCTAGACTAGGCCAGAGAATCACCCATAGAGTTAATTATATTTACCATCCTCCCTATGACCTTATCTGGAGATATACATGAAACTATCCCAGGTCATTTTCCACGTATTCCACAACCTATAGACCGAATCACGCTAGAGCTTGATATTGATTGGAGCCTTCAAGAAGTCATCCTTGTTGATCGATCTATCACACCAGTTTAGGTTAGGAGGGCCTTCTTTACCTTAGATTCACAATTTCCACTAGTGAGCGTCGAAGACATTACATTGCCTAATTAGCTTGTCTGCATCCCACACATATTCAATCCCCACTAGTTGTCTCGGCATGACCTCGGGAGGTTGGGTGTGAGGAAAAGTTACTTGTAGATTCCCATGCTCTCTTGTCACTTTTCCATCGTACAAAATTGGTGAACCCGACATGAACCTTTCTACTTTTTGATTTGGAGTCAAATTTCTACTGGTTCTTTTAAATTAAATGAGCTTTTTTTACCTCATCAGCTTTCACCATCACCTTCGCTCCTTCCCATTATTGTATGGGTATTCATATACCCCTCGAATATGTCAGGATTCGATGCATATGGTAGGCCTCTCTTAGGTATTGAGGCATACTACACTCAACCAAATAGACAATCATCACCCTCACTCTCCGTATGGGGTGAAAACTACTCAACTAACCAGTTGTCAACTCAAACTCCAAGGGTCAGATATAGCCCAGCTTTCCAAACAAAGGAGTTGGATCAATTCACTCAAACACAACAAACAAATCCTTGAAGCTCGAACAATATGACGCTCACAGGAGAATCTAGTTCATCTCCTCAGGTACTACTTAGACCAAAAATTAGTAGACAAGTTGACCCATACCTGGTTTTAGATAATGAACATTCGACATGTTATGCCAGGAATGAACAATGTTCCTAAGGTATGTACCCACCTATAGGGAATCTACAAATACAACCCAAGGTCTCTTTTCAAGAAAATACCTCCATGCCATTACATATAGGAAATGCCCTCGGGGAAACTTGGCAGGGTAGTGATCAGTTCATAGCAGGATATCACATGCCTATACAACACCATGCTATACAACAAACGCTGCTAAGGAAAAACACTGTGAATTCGCCAAATGAAGTCATTTCAACGTTAGTAGAAAAAGTGAGGGGGTTATAACTTGCTCAAGCAAATCACCATTCTCAACTCATGCAGGTAGGAAATTCTAAACCTAGCCAAATAGACCTCCTCACAAGAGTCGGTACGTTAGGCATGACCCCTTAGTATTCACAAAAAATGCCAACTAGAACTGTCATTTCTAACACCGATCTGACACCTCCTGGTCTAGTACAAAATAATCCATTCTTGGACAATACCCCTTCATACTTAAACATGTACTCCAAATCACCACAAGGGGATATGTTCTCCTCTCCCGACATGATTCCTCAAACACAGGGGTTTCCTTACGCCCCTGCTAACATGTACACTATGCCATATCAACAACCCATTCCACCTCCACTCCCTCAACAGGCACCATTAATGGTCGAAACCTATGCAATAGGGACATATTCAGAATACTTCAAAGAGCCCTTAGATTTCACCATACGAAGCATCATGCTTCCAAGACCTCTTCCTAATTTTCCCAAGTACAAAGGTGATGGAGATCCGAATGCACATATCAAAGCTTATGCCACAGCCATCCGAGAACTACTCCCATGGGATGCGGTTGTTGCTAAAATATTTCCCAAAACCTTGGAATGTATCGCTCTTGATTGGTATTATAAAATACCTAAGGCTTCCATCCATTCGTTCAAGCAACTCATTTTAGAGTTCATCAAGGCATTTGACATGAGCAAACTATTAAGAACAGGAATCAGGGAATTCTTACACATCAAGCAAGAACACAATGAATCTGTTTCCCATTTCATCCAAAGGTGGCGTACAGTTCTTTATTCTTCGGAAAGTGCTCCAAATATGGACCAAATGGAACTATGTGATTTATTCCTTCCTTCTCTCAGCAAAGAAGTGAAGGAAGAAGTCCAAAAGTTCCCACTAAGAACTTACGATGAAGTACTTAAGAGTGATCTCCGAATAGATCAAGTGGCAATTGATAGTGGTCACAAAACATATGGAGCAAATGGGAGGTTAATCACTTCCAACTAGAACACTACAACTTATCCTACTACCATGAATGTCAATCAAGGACCTAAAATCCTTAATAAAAATTGTGGAGTAACAACAGATGGAGTAACTGACCAGGATAGAAAGGTAAATGTTGTGAATACTCCACCACAAATAAACAATCAACGAAACAATAAATTTACTCTAATAATCAATACAGTGGATTTTAATCATCCACAAAAACAACAACAACAACAACGGTGAAGCCCTACACAGGATCCAAATCAAAATTCAACTAGGTATCAAAACCAGAATTCAAACCAAAAACAACAAACACAAAACTTTAATAGGCAATGGTTTGATCAAAGTTTTAGGCCACAATATACACCGAGCCAACAAATTAGGAATTACAATCCTAACTCGTATTGTGGTTTTCACAAAATTCGAGGCCATGACACTAGAACGTGTTGTGACTACAATAAATTTATTCAACGTTTACCAGAGGAACAAAGACAATTTTTTATAGATATGTTCTTGGCAGATCCTATGTGACCAACACCAAATAATTTTACAGGGGCAGTTTCCCCTCAAAATGCACCCCTCCAGATCTTCAATGATTCACTTCCAAATCAAAACAATAACAAGATAAATCCAAATGGGACAAACAAGGGTGTAATTACAGGAAACAATGATCATGAAGCCTCAACTTCACTGAATCTGTTAGTTGTGCCATAATTAGGAAGTCAGCCACGACCTAAGATAGTTATTTTAGTGGAGTTAGATGCCGAACTACCCATATAAGTTGTAACAAGGACAAGAGAGTATTCCTCTCAGCTAAGTCCAAGTGACCTGCTAGAAACATACAATATCCAACGAGTTTTAATAAAACCCATGGGTGCTTATGACTTAATTAATGATCTAACAAAAACATTCTTGCACATCTACTTTTTAGATTTATTGAAGAACTCCCCTGCTCACAGGGCTGCTCTTTTAGAAGTATTGGTTTTAGGTCATCTAATTAGCATCACTCCACCTCCTAAAACATAGGTAAACCATATAGAATTTGATATCCACCCTCCAGGGCAGCCGAATAGGGACACCAAATTCATATTCAAAATAAAAAAAATTCCAACAGATGCTGAGATTGCACGTCGAGGTGATCCGACCTTACACTTGCAAGTGTGGGTTTATAACAATTATGTGAACTGCGCGATGGTTGACGATGGGGCAGAAGTTAACATAGTCCCTTTTTCTTTCCTTCAAAAGCTAGGGTACGGAGAAACGAATTGTTCAACAACTCTGTTGTCCACTCACAATTTCCCCATTCTTAAGAAGTCATTTTCAAAAAATTTTGAGTTGAAGTGTTTTCTCTAAAGTACCGAAGTCGTGAAAATTGAGAAAATCTGTGTTTTGGGTCATTTTGTATGTATTTCGGGCCTGTCGGACATTTTTGTGCCACGTGTCCCAAGTTCCGAAGTGCGTTCTATTCCCCGATCGGCCGAAATCCCCGAAGTTGTTCCATTTTCGGGCCCGTCGGAACTTTTCGTCCCAAGTATCCCAAATGAAAAGTGCCAGTCGTTCTATTTTCATCCTCCGCTCCTTTTCGTCCCGAATGTCCCAAGTTCAAACGGGTCTTTTGTTCCACTTTCGGCCGAAATACCTGAACCGCGTACTTCATGCTTTTTCATCCTGAATGTCCCAAACTTCTCCGAACCTATTGTAACATTTTCGCCCGAACTGCCTGAGTCGCGTACTTCAGAGCTTTTTGTCCCAAGTCAAAAGTGCAAGTTGTTCCATTTTCGGCCGAAACACTCAAACCACGTACTTCGCGCGTTTTCGTCCTAAATGTCCCAAAATGCATTTGTGCGTCTTCTCCCTGTTTCACCCAAATCGGCCAAGCTGCATGTTTCGCGCATTCACGTCTCACATGTCCCAAGCGAACCAAATGCCATTCATACTTAGTTTTTCCCGCTCTACCCGAATATGCTGTTTTTTCAAACTGATAGATATGAATGTAATGTGCATTGATCACCCTTCTCTCTCCTCAACGGCTATATAACGAGCAAGCCACCTTTGCAATTCTTACATTGTTTCCATGCTATCCTTGCTCGAGCCCTTGCAACCTAATTCCCTGCGCGTGTATCCCTTTTTCCGTAATTCCTTCCCGAGTTTAGGTTGCAGCTCTGTTGCTATCAATATGAAGATCAAGTTTTAGGAACAGGAACAAATTTCACCGCTTGAGTCTGCCATTGAAGAAGAAAAACAAAGATTATCATACCCATGTCGAGTTTGATAAAGAGATGGAGAAATGTCTTGGATTTTGGACGTAGTCTACGGCCAACACGTCAGTCCCTCGTGGCAGAGACATAGCTGAGGCATTAGAGAAGATCAGGCAGTGGATTCTAAAGTCGGTGGGTCCCTCTCAGTGACTGGCAGATGTTATTTACAGAACTTTGTGTCTTTAAATTCCATCTTATTTATTCAATACAAACGATCTTGTTTCAATTCACTGTGACTTTCGCATACATAAAGAATTACTCTGATATCTATAATTCTGCATGTTGCCTTTCTGCTCTTTCCCGTACTCTCATTTCCTCAGTCCTTTTGTAATTGATGATCTTCATAGAAAACACTTTCGTGATATCCAAGTTTAACCAACAAATCATGTTTTGTACATTTGTAAATAAGTTCGTTTATGAATAAGGGAACCTCTCCCATTAAAGAGGAGGGACTTATTGTCCCCTGACTGTGGCTCTTCGTAAAGTCCTATCTGACGACCAACTGTTTTTGGTGACTCCGCTGGGGAAAATCATATTCCAGTTCTGTTATTTTTGATCATCTTTTGATCTGGTGACTCTGCGTTTTACTCAAGGAAGAAGGACCCTTGGTATTGAAGATTCTCAGTTCCAGATTTTAGAGCAGCAGGGTTTTCCTTTTCCTTCAACAAGAAATAGAAGAACTCGTGTGACAAGCACTCCACCTGCTCAAGACAGAAGTCCTATGGGTGGTATTCCTTCAGAGCCAGCTAGCCCTAATCTGTGAGCTTTGATTCTTGCTGGTGTTGCAGTTCCTCTCCAAGCCGTTTTTTCCAAGAATGGTGGCGCCATTACCATGGGGTCATCATGTCGGGCCCCTTGCCCTTCCTCAGCCTTTGCATGAGTTACCCAGAGGTAACTGAAAGAACTTTCCTAAGTTCAAAGGTGATGGCAAGGTGCATCCTGATGAACACATCGCAGCCTTCATTGTTGCATGTGGAGTCCTGGGAGTTGAGCATGAAGACATCTCCGTGAGACTGTTCGTTGAGACTTTGCAAGATAATGCTATTGATTGGTTCTACCACCTTCCGGCTAGCACTATCACCGACTGGAACACAATGAGAAATTAGTTTGAAAACCATTTTAAACCGGCAGAAGATATGCATGCTTTGGTTGCCCAAATTTCTCAGATAAAGAAAGATTCACAAGAACCCATGAGAGAATTTGTGGCCCGATTCAACAGACTAATCAAAAAAATTCCTGTAAATACTCGACCTATTGATCAAATCTGAAAATGTTTCTTCTTGAATGCCCAATCGTCTGAAGTCAGTTATGCGCTGAGAAGGGCTAATCTCGCAACATTGGTGGAGGATAAAACTCTTGCTGTTAGTGTCGAGGATGATCTGATCATGTCAGGCAAGTTGAGGAGAAATCCTTCCAAATCTAAGTCTGTTGCTTCCTCCTCCTCCACTCCTAGACCTAATACTGATCCATTAGTTTAGAAGCTTGCGAATGATCTTATTGCTATAAAGAAACAATTGGCTCAGCATGCCCCTTATGCAGATGTTCCAAGAAGGAATTTTCAGCCCATAAATCGTTTACCTCCTTCTCAAACAAGACTAGCACTTGAAGGACCTCCTGTTAAGGTTCCTGTGAATGCAACCTGTGAAGTTGAAGAGCCAGATGATGATGAGGATAATGAAGCTTGTGAGGAGTTTGTGGATGAGTTTGATGATGAAGCAGAGGAACTTGAGGGATCTCGGGTTAATTTCTTCACCACTAAGGGCATTGATGATGGAGATGATTATGATGAAGTGGTAGCAGACATGAATAGCAAATCATTTGCTGTCATGACTCGAGAATAGACACATCAGAGGGAGAAGGTGACACAACCTATGAAGAAATCTAAGGAGCAGTCGGCAACTATTCCTGTAATTGCAAAAAGAGGATCTCCTATCCCTACTTCATCTGCACCAAAGGTGAGTCCTGTTAATCCTACTAGCAAAGTTCCTTTTTTTTCTCCTAAAGCTGATAAGCCTAGAACTTCAAGTGATGATGGCCGGTCCACTTCTGGGTCTTTTGATATTATCGATCATCTAAAAAAGACTAAGGTTCAAATTTCAGAGGCTGAGTATTATCAAACTCATCCCAAAGCTTTTGCCAAAATGATTCAATTTGTTAATTCCCACTCCAAAACCACTTCTAAAGGCCTTTTGCCCACTCCTCCTTCTACACCACAGCCTAGTCTGGTAGCTGCTATCACCTCACCTGGTGACAAAATTAAACCATTTTATGTAACACTTCTTATAGCTGGTCATAGGCTCAGTAATTGTGTCATTGACTCAGGAGCCTCAGATAACGTAATGCCTGCTAAAGTAGCTCATGCTTTAGGCCTGACCCTCACACGCACTTATGGATCTTGTTACTCCATGGAAATTAAAGAAGTGCCCCTGGTCGGGAGAATTAAAGATGCACAAGTGGCTTTTACTGCCTTGCCTGAAAAGAAAGTATTGGCTACCATCTTAGTAGCAGATATCCCTCCTTTATACGGGATGTTGCTAAGTAGGAACTTCTACAAAGATGTGGGTGGGGAAGTCCAAATGGACTGGTCACATGCCCTCGTGCCTGTCAATGGACAAATGAAGAAGTTGTTACCTGAGAAGCAGTCTGAGTATATTGTGCAGAAAATGGATGATCCTAGAGTACAAATACTCTATGAGGATATGGGTCATGGCAATTACATGATTATGTCCCCTGATGAAATCCAACTTCCCAGAGTGTCACCTAAATATCCTAATGGTGTTTGGATTTTAGAATTTGATGGAAGTTGTTCCTTAGCTGGTTCTGGAGCTGGTGTTCTGCTAGTGTCACCTGAAGGAAGCCTTCATCCTTTTTCATTTAAATTGCAGTTCGAAAACACTAATAATACAGCAGAGTATGAGGCTCTCATTCTTAGACTGTAAGTGGCCAAAGAACAAGGTGTAAAGAACCTTCTAACGCATGGTGATGTAGAATTAATTGTAAAGCAGGTCAGAAACCTTTTTCAAGTAAAAAATGGAAGGCTGAAACATTACCGGAATCAGGTTTGGGATTCCATTGAATTCCTTGATGCTTTCTCCATTGAGGCAATACCTAGGGAGAAGAACAGCAGGGCTGATTCACTAGCCGTCTCAGGGTCACTACTGATTCCTCATCCTGATTTCTCTCAGGATAAGTTCACCATTGAGATGGTCCATCGGCCTAGTGTACCTGATAATGTCAATAACTGGCAAGTCTTCAATGATGATCAACATTTGCTTTCCTTCCTTGAACTAAAGGGTAATTTCAAACAACTGTATTTTGAGGGAAATGACAACCTACCTCGTGAGAATGTGCCCTTTGACCAAGCACTCACCCAAGGGGAAGAAACAGATCAAGATGGATGCATCAATCTCAAAGGAAACAAGATTCCTAAAGGTTTGGTGAGTTTGGAGGAATTATTTGATAAACATGACAGGTATGTGAAATCTAAAGCTTCTACTGGACCTCAGTAATTAGCTGAGTATGATAAGATTGATATTGGGAGTTCTACTGACCCCAAGCTCGTGAACATTGGAAAATGTTGCACAGCAGATGAGAGGAAGAAAGCAATTGCTCTTTTAAAGAGGTATAAGGATGTTCTCACTTACTCTTATGAAGATTTGAAAGCTTTAAAACCAAAAGATATGCAGCACTCTATTCCTCTTAAGCCTGGAATTAAGCCTTTCAAGCAGAAACAGAGGCAATACAACCCCAAAATAGCTGACACCATCTTTCAGGAGATACAGAAGTTGTTGAAGGCTAAAATTATTTTTCCCATTCACCATTCAACATGGATTACAAATATTGTGCCTGTTAGGAAGAAAAATGGTGAGATCCGCATCTGTGTTGATTTCAGGAACCTGAATCAGGCTTCTCTGAAAGATAATTATCCTTTGCCTATGATGGATCAAGTATTGCAAGCAGTAACAGGATCTGAAATGTTATCTATGCTTGATGGATTCTTGGGCTATAATCAGGTAGAGGTTGATACTGTAGATCAACACAAAACAACTTTCACTACTCCTTGGAGTACCTTTGCCTACAAGAGGATGCCTTTTGGGCTTATTAATGCTGGTGCCACTTTCCAGAGGGCTATGGATCTGGCTTTTGGAAGCTTAAAAGGAAAGTGTATTGTCATATACCTTGATGACCTGACAGTGTTTTCCAAGACAAGAGCGGATCATTTTAATCATCTAGAGACAATTCTACTGAGATGTAGAGAGCATGGGATCTCTCTGAACCCTAAAAAATATGTCTTTTGTGTCACTGAGGGAAAGTTATTAGGGCACATCGTTTCCAAGGATGGTATTAAGATTGATCCTGAACAAGTTCAAGCCATCCAGCAAATTCCTCTCCCAACCAGTAAAAAGGGCGTGCACTCCTTCAGTAAAATCAATTTCTTGAGAAGATTCATCCCTGATTTTGCAGAATTAACTTTGAATATTTCTCAGATGATGAAAGGGAAGAAAACATTTGGTTGGTCTTTTGAAGGAACGGAATCCTTTGAAGGTATCAAGAGAGCTATCGCTAAAACTCCTGTTTTAGCCTGTCCTGATTTCAGCAAAGATTTCATCATCTATTGCTATGCTACAGATAATACCTTGGCTACTGTGTTAACTCAAGAAGACTCTAATGAGCATGAGCTACCAATCACGTTCATGTGCTATATTCTGAAAGATCACGATTTGAAATACACCATGATGGAGAAACATGCTTTTGCAGTGGTTAAAGCTGTCAAGCAGTTTCGCTTTTACATCCTTAACTCTCATTCCATGGTATTGGTCCCGGATACAACTGTTAAGTCAATTCTCACACAGCAAGAATTTGGATCCAAGAGAGGGAACTAGGTTGCTAAGGTCCAAGAGTATGACATTGACATTAAGCCGACCAAGTTGGTTCGTGGAAAAGGTCTTTGTGAGCTCATTGCTGAAGGAGCTAAGCATGAATTATTGGAGAATAGAGTTGGCCTTCCTACCATTCTGTTCCTTAGTTCAGTTGACGAATGGTATGCTGACATCGCCCATTTTCTCACCTATAGGGAATGCCCCTCTCATTTAACTACCAAAGAAAAGAGGACAGTTAAATTGAGGTCAGTACAATATGTATTATGGGAAAATGCTTTGTTCAAGCGTGGCTTAGATGGGAGATTTTTGAAGTGTGTGGACAAGGAACAACAGAGAAATTTTCTCTCAGCTTTTCATGATCAGGCATGTGGAGGGAACTATTCATCAACGGTTACAGCTCATAAGATACTCCATGGAGGATACTACTGGCCTTCCTTGTTCAGAGATGCATCCAGGTGGGTGGATAAATGTGAGGCTTGTCAGAATTTTGTGGGAAGACATAAATTGGCTTCTTTGCCTCTCAAGCCAGTTGTTATTGAGGAACCATTTCAACAGTGGGGTTTGGACTTCATTGGTACACTTAATCCTGCTTCTAGTGCTGGTCACACTCATGTACTAACTGCCATGGACTACTTCACCAAATGGGTGGAAGCTATTCCAGTTAAGAGCACTACTTCTGAAGTGGTATGCAGCTTCATCAAAGAGAACATCTTGGTAAGGTATGGTGTACCTAACAATATTGTAACAGATAATGCCTCGAACTTCTCTTCAGCTGAGATAATGGACTTCTTCTATGGGTATGGCATTTCTTTGGCTCACTCTTCAGATTACTACCCTCAGGGCAATGGGCAAGCAGAATCCACTAACAAAAATTTGGTGACTATTATAAGAAAGTTAGTAAATGAGTCTCAATGAAACTGGCACAAGAAGCTCTATGATGCTCTTTGGGTAGACAGGATTACACCAAAGAGAGCTATTGGAATGTCTCCTTTTCAAGTGGTATATGGAGTAGAAGCTTAATTGCCAGTGACAGTGGAACTGCCAGCCTTGCACCTAATGAAGGCCATTGAAGATACTAGTTTCAGAGATGCTTTGGACAAGAGAATTATGTACCTGCACAAACTGAATGAGGACAGATTGATGGTTGATGATAGGATATCTGTTCACCAGCAGAAGGTAAAGGTCCTATTTGACAATAAAGCTAGGTTCAGAGATTTCCAAGTTAGAGACACCGTGTTGTTATGGGACAAAAGACATGAACCTCGTGGCAGCCATGGAAAGTTTGATTCCCTGTGGCTCGGACCTTTCAAGATCAGACACTTTACTGGTGAGAATTCCTTTTATCTTGATTACATGGATGGTTATTCTCTCCCACTTCCTTATAGTGGACATTATCTCAAGTTGTTCAAGTCCTAGGTGATTAGGGAGTCCTTTGTATATTCTGTACAGTGTTTTTGTTTTTCTTTCCTTTTCTATTTTGGTGTGTTGTCCTCTGTATTGGTCTGTTTTTGACTCCGTTGCCCAATGGATAAGGTACTGGTCTGCTTCCCTGAGTTTATCTAAGTTCTTGCCTTGTCTCATTCCTTGAATTTATGCCAAGTCATCCCCAGAAGGAGCCAGCTGTTGTCCACTCAAAATTTCCCCGTTCTTAAGAAGTCATTTTCAAAAAATTTTGAGTTGAAGTGTTTTCTCTAAAGTACCGAAGTTGTGAAAATTGAGAAAATCTATGTTTTGGGTCATTTTGTATGTATTTCGGGCCTGTCAGACATTTTTGTCCCACGTGTCCCAAGTTCCGAAGTGCGTTCTATTCCCTGATCGGCCAAAATCCCCTAAGTTGTTCCATTTTCAGGCCCGTCGGAACTTTTCGTCCCAAGTGTCCCAAATGAAAAGTGCAAGTCATTCTATTTTCGGCCGAAACACCTGAACCACGTACTCCGCGCGTTTTCGTCTCGAATGTCCCAAGTTCAACCGGGCCTTTTGTTCCACTTTCGGCCGAAATACCCGAACCGCGTACTTCGCGCTTTTTCGTCCCGAATGTCCCAAACTTCTCCGGACCTATTGTAACATTTTCACCCGAACCGCCTAAGTCGCGTACTTCAAAGCTTTTTGTCCCAAGTCAAAAGTGCAAGTTGTTCCATTTTCGGCCGAAACACCCGAACCGCGTACTTCACATGTTTTCGTCCCAAATGTCCCAAAATGCATTTGTGCGTCTTCTCCCTGTTTCACCCGAATTGGCCGAGCCGCGTGTTTCGCGCATTCACATCTCACATGTCCCAAGCGAACCAAATTCCATTCATACTTAGTTTTTCCCGCTCTACCCGAATATTCTGTTTTTTCAAACTGATAGATATGAATGTAATGCGCATTGATCACCCTTCTCTCTCCTCAACGGCTATATAACGAGCAAGCCACCTTTGCAATTCTTACATTGTTTCCATGCTATCCTTTCTCGAGCCCTTGCAACCTAATTCCCTGCACGTGTATCCCTTTTTCCGTAATTCCTTCCCGAGTTTAGGTTGCAGCTTTGTTGCTATCAATATGAAGATCAAGTTTTAGGAACAGGAACAAATTTCACCGCTCGAGTCTTCCATTGAAGAAGAAAAACAAAGATTATCATACCCATGTCGAGTTTGATAAAGAGATGGAGAAATGTCTTGGATTTTGGACGTAGTCTACGGCCAACACGTCAGTCCCTCGTGGCAGAGACATAGCCGAGGCATTAGAGAAGTTCAGGCAGTGGATTCTGAAGTCGGTGGGTCCCTCTCAGTGACTGGCCACCTGTCTTCTTCTCCTCGTTCTTTTCTCTTCTTCCCTTTCTTTTTCCATTTTCTTTGTAAGAAGTTAAGGTATTGCGATTGGCGGTCCTTAACTGTTCTTGGTTAAAGAAGTGGTTACGAAGAGTAACTGATTTGTAAGCTATATAATGGCCTTCCCACGCCATTCTGAAGGAGGAAGAACTTGGCATATTTTCTGAAAGTGTAAATAGATTACAAAGAAATCAATACAGAAGGAATTTTCCATTCTTTGTCTACCTGATCTCTGTTATTCCTAAGATTTCGTTTATTTTCTTTGTGAAGATCATTTGTCTCAAGTTCGTTAGTCTTACCGATTGCATACTCTTCAACTTTGCAAGCTCGGTGATCTTGTATAACCAAGAAGGAACTTTGTGTCCTTGATTAATGAATCTGTGTTAAGAAAATTTATGTTCTAAGCAGATGTTATTTATAGAACTTTGTGTCTTTAAATTCCATCTTATTTATTCAATACAAACGATCTTGTTTCAATTCACTGTGACTTTCGCATACATAAAGAATTACTCTGATATCTATAATTCTACATGTGGCCTTTTTGCTCTTTCCCGTACTCTCATTTCCTCAATCCTTTTGTAATTGATGATCTTCATAGAAAACACTTTCATGATATCTAAGTTTAACCAACAAATCATGTTTTGTACATTTGTAAATAAGTTCGTTTCTGAATAAGGGAACCTCTCCCATTAAAGAGGGAGGACTTCTTGTCCCCTGACTGTTGCTCTTCGTAAAGTCCTATCTGACGACCAAAAAACTCGAAATACACTAAGAGGCTATGACATCCTTAAAGCCACTTCAATTAGAACTATAATACTACCGGTCACCTTAGCACCCAAAACAATCCTGACTGAGTTTTATATTATAGATCGAGAAACTAACTATAATATTATCCTCGGCCGACCATGGATACACCGTATGAAGGAAATCCCTTCTATGTTATTTCAAGAAGTAAGATTCTTGCATTTAGGAAAGCTGTTCAAAGCCAAAGGTGATCCAAAACCATTCGATGTACACCTAGTTGACCTAAAGAAAAGACTAGGCATGCACTCGGAGTTTGAACTCCCAATGAACCAACTTAATAAACCTACTGACACGAAACCAGAAGAAAATTTGGTACCTATGACAGATCTTGAAACTATGAGCCTAGCCAAGATAACCCTAGCCCCCAAAGATGAGGCTAACATTATAGAAATAGTATCATTAGGAAATACTGCAAAAATTGTTGAATTACTAGAACAGGATCTACCAATGTTCCTACCATTTGATTCTATAGGCTTGGGGTACACCCTAGGTGTCGGTTCTCTCCCAGCAGTAGATCTCTACATGGTAGAGATAGAAGATGTTAACACAACAAATATCCCAGCACCCCTATTCCCAGCTAAGTATTGGAATCTCCATTTTGATGGAGCTAAATGTTGTTACGGAGCTGGAGCAGGAGTAATCCTTACTTCTCCCGAAGGAAAAGTCCTACCATTTGCCTTTAAACTAAATTTCAAATGCACAAACAATGGCGCTGAGCACGAAGCCCTCCTCCTTGGCCTCATTGTAGCTAAGAGAATCGGTGTTGATAACATTAGAGTGTTAGGAGACTCACAATTGGTAGCAAATCAAGTTGCTGAGATGTATGAAAACAAAGCCGAGCACTTACAACTGTACAAAAAAACTGTACTAAATTTAAGCAAGGAGTTTGACTTCATATCAATCGAAGCAATCCCGTGAGAACAAAATCTTCTAGCTGATTCAATAGACACCTCAGCATTTCGCTTTACTCCAAATAGTAAGTTAGAGGACACCCATTTCATGGTATCCCTTCGTACTGAACCATTGATAAAAACAATGTCAAATCCTCTTTTAAATAGAAATGAAAACAAATCTACTATCCTAGACCACATCGATAGTGATACAACCACTCTTGATTTCTTGAATGCCTATGTGGCATTACATCTCACCCATCATGTGATAGATTTATCCCTAATCCCGCATTCATCCTCCTACTTCAAAAATCCCATGATAGAGCTTCCCCCACAAAAGGAACTCAGCATATACACAGTCGAGAATGGAAATGATCTAGAACTACCTCCAGCCCCACCTGAGTTTGAAGAAGGTAACGCTTCCTTAATCGAAGAAATAATTGATATTAACATTGGAACAGAAGACGAACCAAGAATATTGAAGTTAGGATCCTCGTTAACTCCATTAGAAGTAGAAATACACACTCGGATCCTCAAGGAACATTAGAAGGCTTTTGAATTTAATTATAAAGAAATGATAGGGGTTGCACCACACATTACGGTGCACAACCTCATCACTAAATCTGATGCAAAACTGATTAAAAAAAAATCAAGACCAATGAAACCCAAGGTAGCTCTCATGGTGAAAGAGGAGGTAATGAAACTCCTCCAAGTAGGATTCATCAAACCAGTCGATTACTCTCAATGGGTATCTAATATAATTCCCGTTCTAAAAAAGAATGGGAAGATACGCATCTGTGTAGACTTCCGAGACATTAACAAGGCATGTCCTAAAGATGACTTCCCATTACCATCTATAGATGTCATCGTTGACGGAACAGCTAGATTTGATATTTTATCTATCATGGATGGATTCTTGGGATACAATCAAATCAGAATATCCAAACAAGATCAAGCTAAAACCACGTTTATAACTCCTTGGGGAACCTATTGCTATGTTGTTATGCCATTCGGTCTCAAGAATGTTGGCGCTATGTACCAGCAGGCTATGATGTATATATTTCATGATCTTATTCATAAAATTGTGGAATCCTACATAGATGACTTGCTGGCCAAAGCCAAGAAATGTTGTGACCATCCAGAAGTGATTCGTGTCATTCTTTCACGTCTGATAGAATACGGAGTCACGCTAAACCCTGAAAAATGTGTCTTTGGTGTGACAGGAGGGAAGCTCCTAGGTTACATTATATCATCATGTGGGATCGATGTGGACCCAACCAAAATTAAAGTTATTCTTGAAATGGTCCCACCTTCGGATGAATCTAGAATCAGGTCATTTCTCAAAAAACTTGGCGCAATCCGGAGATTCATCTCGGACTTAAGTTTCGCCATTCATCCAATCAACAATCTACTCAAGAAAGATTATAGCATCGATTGGACCGAAGACTGCAATGAAGCTTTCAACTTAGTTAAGTGTTTCTTGTTATCACCACCCACGCTAATGCCACCTAAGCCGGATCAACCATTAATTTTATATTCGTGAGCCACCAATGTCTCGTTAGCCTGTATGCTGGCTCAAGAAGACGATGACAAGAGAGAACGTGTGATCTATTTCATTAGCCAGACATTTCTCGACTATGAAACACGTTATATGCAAGTAGAACAAGAATGCCTCACCATAGTATTTGTAACCAAATGCTTAAGACATTACATGTTAAATCAAGAAACAAAGGTCATTATAAAGACAGAACATTTACAAACTTTCCTCACGCAAGGGTCCTTGTCTAAAAAGGCTGGATGCTTTATAACCTTAATGGGTGAATTTGAATTAAAATTTGTAAATCAGAAGTCAGTTAAAGGAAAAATCATCACGGATTGGTTAGCTGATAATCCATTAGATAGAGGCGATCTAGTAGATCTGGACTTTCCCGATGAGTGCATATACTACATTGAAACCCGACCTTCTATCTTTGAGTGTCCTTGGTACACTGATAGTATTAATTATATCATGGACCATGCATATCCAGAAGGTGCTACACCACAATGAAAAAGGTGTTTACGCATTATCGTAGCTAAATACGTCATCATAGAGAACGTTCTCTATCGAAAAGTGTTTGATGGAATGTTGTTAAGGTGTGTTGACACAGAAGAATCCAAGAGGATTCTCCACGAATCTCACATTGGAATGTGTGGAGGCCACTTCAGTGGCCATGCCACCACTCAAAAAATACATCGAATGGGATATTTATGGCCTACTCTAGAACACGACGTAGTAGATTTTGTATGAAGGTGTCATAAGTGCCAAGAATTCTCTCATGAGATTCACATGCCGGCACAAGCTCTACAACCAATCGCTACTCCATGGCCCTTTTCTACGTGGGGCCTAGATTTGATAGGGAAATTCTCTCCCTCATCTACAGATGGCCATAATTTCATAATCACGGCCATCAAATATTTTACCAAGTGGGTAGAGGCTATACCTCTTACTACTGTGTCAGGTTCTATAATCGCCAAGTTCATTTTGAACCAAATCATTTGTAGGTATGGTATCCTACAAGTCATTATCTTAGATAATGGGACTTCTTTTAAGAATGACAAAGTTCATGAATTATGCAATAAATTTAGAATAAGCCATCATACAACCACCTTGTATTACCCTCAAGCCAATGGACAGGCTGAGGCGACAAACATAACATTAAAATCCATTCTCCTTAAAACAGTGAAAGAAAACAATCGAGATTGGCATTTGAAGTTATATCTGGCCTTTTGGGTCCACCGAACCTCAATAAGAACACCAACAAAAGCCACTCCTTTCTTGCTAGTATTCAGGGTGGAAGTAGTTCTCCCGCTTGAGGTTGAAATACCCAGTCTTTGTATCTCATTACAAGGGATTCTAGATGAAGATGCTTATAGAGAAGCATGTCTCTCCAAACTAGAAAGCCTAGATGAAGCTAGGATAGATGTCGAACAATGGCACAGGGTCTATGCTAACCGAATGTGCCAGCAGTATAACAAGAAAGTCTATGAATGCAACATATATGAAGGTGATCTAGTTCTAAGGCTAGACATCTGGATTGACAAAAAAACCGGCGAAGGAAGGAAGTTCTGGCCCAAATGGTTGGGCCTATACCGAGTCATGAAGAACTATGGAAATGGTGCATATCTCCTATGTACGCTAGAAGGTGAGGAATTTGGTGAAATGGTCAATTCCCTACACCTCAAACAATTCTACGCGTAAGCAATTAGTACTACTTGTATAATTATATCTACATTGCATCTTCATATAGTTAGGATCATTCTGCCCGCTTGTTTCATACAAATTTGTGATCAAGGAATTTATTCTCAAAGCAATTCATTACAAACTCATGATGTTGTTGGCATAAACACTCTAATCATACTTCTCTATTTCCATGATATCATCAAACTATTTCGGAATCACTTCATCAAATAAAGCTAGATATGACAAGGTATCAACGGTAACCATACCAAGATCTGCGGGTTTATCCTCACTTTTGGTTTCTTCTTAGGATAGGTATCTTGCCTATGGTCTGTTCTAGAAGCTTCATGGTGTCACATCTATCCCGTATGTATATCTCTTTGGAAATAAGAACACACTAACATTTTTCTCAAATAAACAAGTCAAATATAGATCAAACAGAAAATTTTAAATTTACACATTTCCTTGCCCCACCAACCTTCGGTGATGAGCTTACGTCTCTTACTAGTGACATAGGGTTGAGAAAGGATGGAAATTCCCTTACTCACCTATGCCTTGCCTATGGTGATAGAACCATGCTTCTTACTAGTAACATGGGAAAAGGTGTGGGGGCTCCTCTTGACAAGCAAACGCAAAAGGTCATAAACAAACAACTCAAATCTTGAAGTCTTGAGTCAAAATCAAATGAATCAGATGTCTAAAATCCCAAGAGAATTAAGAATCCTTAAACCCATATTTTTTCTACCATGTGGCCATCTACGGATCTAAGTATAGATAAACCACAAATCCCAAAACTATGAAGTCACTTGAGTGGAGTACGCTTGTAGTATCCTAATTTGATTCCGCCAAAGCTTTATCTATCTTTCATCAATATCATTTCAACACATTTCATAACTTGTGTCCTTTTCAACTCTCGGTGATGAGCCCTCAAATCTTACTAGTTGCATGGGGTTAGGAGAGGGGTAGGTTTATCTGCTTATCATACCAGCTTATCTTCACCACTTTGCCAAAGTGAATATGAAGTATCCAAAATTGCTTACAAAAACTAAGATTCAAAATCACATTGTATCTACATTATCATATATCAACATCATGAAATACAAAAGGAAAGTAAACATTTGTATCATTTTTTCTCCATTGCATACATTCTAAAAATCATATAAGCATAATATCATAGTTCACATGAGGAAACAGAAATGCATGTAAGCCATAAATGCAAAAAGTCTGATCTAAAAAGAATATATATATATATATATATATCAAAATTCCTATACAATGCCATCATGCGCTAACCATGGTCAAAACGCTCAAAGATCCCGAGATATACAAAAATATCATGCAAAAATCTAGGGGAGCCAAGTGGCTTCTCAACCCCTATGAGACCCCTCTGAAAGTGCACACCCATGCCTAGGACTCCGGCTACGCTGGCACTCTGAGTGCATGAAGGGCTCAGGATCCCAAGGGGTAGCCGCAGTCTCGCCACGAGAATGACTCCTCATCAGGTGCTTGGCTGTCCTATACATGCTAGATAGGGGCAAAGACGTAAGTATGTCTACCAACTGCTGAGGGCTCCCCGACATCCATAGATAGCTCCACACGGGTCCTCTCCATGGGAATCATCAGGGTATCAGTGCATACTCTGTGAATCAGGTCTTGCCACTCATCGGTGGTCTCTGCAAACAAAGGAGAAAACAAATTAGAAATGAAACAAGAGATAAAACACAAGTGTAAACAAAAGGAGAGATAGCAACTAAGGAAATCCTAACTAAAAACAAACATTAAAAGGAATGGTGGTAACTTACTCGGATCACCAGGCCACCAGGATGGATCTCTAGGGTCAGCACCCACCACAAATACCGCCACTAACTGAGGTGCTTCCCCCATAGCTGGAGTGACGTAGCATCCTACAACGGACTCATCCTCCCCACCATGGCCCTGGGAGAGTGGCTACTCTGAAACTAGAGTCACTCTCTCTGCGCTCTACTCTGCCCTCTCTGCCTGCATGATATCCTGAGTGTCATTCCACTCAGGATCATTGTTCTCCTCAGTCTCCTCCTCTGTCTCTCCCCCCGTAAACTCCTCAGACTCAAATTCTATGTCGATGGGGTCATCGCTTCTATGGGCAAGACCCGTGGAAATCTGAAGTAGGGGTGCTTGAGGAGCACCAGCTCTCCCTCAGGCACGTACTACCCTCCTGGCTGCAATAGGAACACCAGGTGTAACAACTGTCCAACCCCGGCCTCTAGGACCCCCTCTGGCCTCTCAAACTAACCTGTATACTGGCACTACTGGGGGAAGCATGCCCATGTAATGTAGGCCAAACTTCTAAGGAACTTGGCCAAAGGGGTGTATCTCCACTCACCCCACTCTGTCAATAAGCTACCCTGTGGTGGAGCAGGAGATCAAAGTAAGATCCTCCTCGCCCCATATGCCTGCCATGGTCTGATATGGTGTGGCCTCCATGTCATTGGTGGTCAGAGAAGTAACTGGCCGATGAGGTGCTATGAGCACTGACATATCTGTCCATCTGGCTGCCCTCACAACTCCAGGATCTGTCACCTCTATGCCTCTTCCATAGGGGATGAAGTTCTCATAGACCCAATTCATGACCAGGGTCGAGTGGCTCAAAGACTGCCCCTATAAACAGACTACCCTGTATAAGTCATGGTAGGTAGTCCCAAGTATATCTACTCCCTAGGCATAAATCTGGCCATGACCCTCGATCTATGCAATAATGGGGGACCAACAATATAGCAATGTGTCTCCTCCCTTGTCCCTGATCAATCTTGAGGCAAGGATCCCCATAATAGCCTAACAAAGCAAGGGGATGGGAAAACTAGGAATAGACCAAAATCTGACCCCCTTCTTCGAACCCGTGGAGATGACTGCATCTCCCATGTAGGAAGCCCACTGTGCTATCTGGGCCCATGAACCTGCTATCTCGAGGGTGAGTCGCCTCCTGATGATTGGGACCCCCAGGATATGGTAATCATCCTCCAGTGTGATGGTCCACTCACCTCAGACCCCTAGTAATCGGAAGGTGTTCTGATCAGCATCCCAGTAGGAAAATAAGTCACAAAGTATGTGAATGGATGGTACAACATGTGGTACCCACGATATAGATAGTATACCCGCCCTCTGAAGAGTATCCTGCTCGTCTTGTGAAAGGGCATCTAGTACTACTGTGAGTCAGTCACATTCCCTCTCTCGGCTCCACCGAATGTACTCCTCTCTCACCTGCATACACCTAAAAACACACAAAACAAAGTAAGTTAGCATCTGAATGACATTAGAAAAATCATGAAAACACATAGAAATGCTAAAAATGCAAAAACAACCTCAAACAAGTGTTCTTTTGACATTCTATAAAAAACCGCTGCCCTAAGTAGGGCGGTGGTTTCACAACCGCCGCCTTGAAGGTGGCGGTCTTGTAACCACCACTCTGGACAAGGCAGCGGTCGTGTAACTGCTGCCCTGAGTAGGGGGGCGGTCGTGTCCTGAAAAACCCACGTGGGTTTTTAAACTTAAAAAGGCCAAAAAACGTGAAAAGAGACCATTTTAACTAAAAACAAAGCCTACCCAGTAGGCGCCCCCCCTAGATGGACCTTTTGAACCTAACATTTTAAAAAATAACCCCCCCACGAAAAAGGTTTTAGCATTTTAAAAATTTGGGGGTAAAAACAATAAATTGAGGAGAACTAACATGTGATCTCGCAGGTCGATGATCTGCACGTGGAGGCATGATTGTTATCTTGCCATGAACGTTTTGACTCTACTCTCGTAAGAAACCGTCACTGTGGGTCCCAAATATTAGAATCAATCAAATCAACATGCGCAAATGAATAGGAAAATGGGCCCACTTTCATATATATAACAGCCTGACTTGTTTTGAATGTTTTTTTTTTCGCAGGTTTGGAGTGCCGACAAAGGTAAGTTCTTACCCCCACACAAATGGTACATCCTCATTTCCCATTATTTTAGCATTTATTTTCCGATCTATCTTGTCTATCTGCACTTGAGTTTTCTTTTCATTTTGCAGGGAGCGGGAATTTTGGATGGCATCATTTCGACACACGGATGCATCAGGTATGACTTCCAACTTCCCATTTCGGGACCACCATACTCGGACCCGCCGTTTTACACCTCTTCATGGCTAAAACACTTCTCCGAGGGGGAAATATGTACGTACCCAAAATTATAGGGCACTGCAGCATCGGAACAACGTAACACATACCCCAATGATGATACAGGTCTCCTCGCAAAGTGTTTGTGATCTGGAAAGGCTCTCCAAGTATGCATTATCATCCTGCATTCCCCACTTAGATCCCGTGTGCTTTGATTTTCTCTTTTCCCCTCTTTTCTTTTCCTTTTTATCTTTAGTTACGAAACCACTGCCCTGCCTGGGTGGTGATCTCATGACCGCCGCCCTGATTAGGGCGGCGGTCCTATAACCAGAGCCCTACTCAGGGTGGTAGTCCTTTACACATTTTCCAGAATGCTCTTTTAACATGACTCACGTAAATTTCAACATTTACCATCTTTTTTTCACCACCTTGGGCTTGCATTAATGATTCTAGTTCCCTAGAATAGTGTTTTGCCATTGTTTATAGTTTAAGAGTTCAATTTGGTTTTTACCTTGGGTAAATGAAAATGATATAAATAGTTGGCTTGTGCTCAAGCAAATGGCCCCTCAAATTTTCCTTTGAATTACTCATTGCAATAGATTAGTCTTTCATTTTTCTTAGAATTCTTAGTTTTTTTCATTGCATGCTTAGTTAGTATTGTTTTGCTGTTAGGAAGCCACATATCCATCTTGTGCAAGTGTTGTTGATATTTTGTCCAATCCATTGGAGTAGAATAGTTTGTTTTCAATAGGAATCCATTACAGTTGTAGGTTTTGTTCTTCAAGTAGGATAGTTTCATGTTCTGGACGTTTTATGTTGCATAATTCGTGATAAATCCAACTAGGAATTGCATAAGCCAAGCTTTGTACTCTTGCGTTATCTCTCTCCTAATCACATTGTATTTAGTTTGTATCCTAAGCTACCTTTTTCCCAATATCTACTTCTGTTGATGCTAGCATTACACGCTTTTCTGGATCCACATGAACATGAAGGAGCGAGGAGGTCACACTGAGGGGACAAGATCACACACATCATCAGATTCACCACTGTTCTGCAGAATCTAGGTTTTAGCTTTCAAAGTTCTAAATTAAAAGCATATCAAATAGAGTATCCAATCACTTTATTTTAGTCAATTTTACTTTCGATATTGCCAAGGAAGCTATGAGGATTGATAGTTTCTAAGAGACTATGATTCTTTCCTCATTTCTGAGGTAGGATCGAGTCTTTCAATTAGATTAGATCAGTTATTTCATTGTTTAGAATAGATTTACAACTGCACAGGCAAGTAGCTATACTCAATTACTTTGTTTATTTTAAAATTCAACACTAGGTTAATTGTCAATTTCTAGATATATTAAAATAGCTGCTCCTTCAAATTCATTTATAAAATTCATCAGAAAATAACAAAAATATAGAAGTTATATATGTTATAGATATAGTTCGCATAGTTAATTTTATTTTGCTGCTTTTAGTTTACATTATTGCTTTTGTATGACAATCATGGGACCTAGAGAGCCCAGGGAATACGTATTTGAGCCAATCATGCCCCAACCCAATCTCATCATAGCCATAACTGATATAGATCAGAATCTTAGGATCCAAGTCTTCCGAACAACGGTAAATTTACAACAAATTAGTTTCCAACTGCACGGGTTAAACATAGAAGACGACCAAGCACACACATTTTGGTCAAATCAACCAAACTATAGATTACTCTAGATACATATCTACTGATTTTGGAAGGGTTTGAAAGAGAGCAGACATTCAGTTGTGATCCTTTGGTCCCACAGCTAGACGCAGGAGACACTCTCACAGATATAGATACCAGCTTAAGAATTTAGGTCACACAGAGGCCTATGAGATACTTTGAAAAGATCGCACAATTAATAATTCTAAATATAGAGGCTGAAAAAGCATATGACTATTGGATACTAGGGATTAGAGATTGATTCCACACATGACCATAGCAGGTCCACATCAACCATGAATCTATGGTTGTGACCCAAAAATCCCACCGCCCAATGAGTCCATAGGTTAATCAGACATAGATGCTAGCCTACGTACATTAGTATTCAGATCTACTCCACTTCCACCTATCATCATCGAATAGTTATCCTTGCTAGACACAGCAGCTAACAAAGCTAAGGAGTTCTAGACTAGGCCAAAGAATCACCCATAGATTCAATTATATTTACCATCCGCCCTATGACCTTATCTGGAGATATACACGAAACTATCCCAGGTCATTTTCCATGTATTCCACAACCTATAGACCGAATCACGCGAGAGCTCGATATTGATTGGAGCCTTCGAGTAGTCATCCTTGCTAATCGATCTTTCACACTAGTTCAGGTTAGGAGGGCCTTCTTTGCCTTAGATTCACAATTTCCACTAGTGTGTGTTGAAGACATCAGATTGCCTAATTAGCTTGTCTGCATCCCACACATATTCAATCCCCACTGGTTATCTTGGCACGAACTTGGGAGGTTGGGTACGAGGAAAAGTTACTTGTAGATTCCCATGCTCACTTGTCACTTTTCCATCGTACATTTCCCTTCCAATGTTGTTTTGCCAAATAATGTTCCATATGATATAGCCCAAGTATTGAGCCAAATTAAAGTGATTTTTCCCATTATTGAATTGCTTAGAATTCCTGAACACAAGAAAAGAGCTTTTGAATACTTGGGATTGAAGGAAGAAAAGAGTTTACCCAGCAGAAATGTGAATGTTGTTGAGAATCTTGTTCAAAGCATTACTGGCCTTGAAACACCACCACCAATGGAAGATCTTGGAGAGTCACCTGAAGTGTATTTGGGGACATCCTTGGTTGATTCCCAATTGAATGTTGATCTATTCTTCACAACTTTACTCATAAAAGGTAGGTTGCTTCACAATTGCATGTTTTATTCTGGTGCATCATGTAATGTTATGCCTCTAGAAGTTATGAATGAGTTGGATATCAAAGTGACAATAGCATATGGGAAGTGTACAGCCATGGATTCAAGGGAAGTGCTAGTTGTTGGATGTGTGAAGGGTTTAGTAGTGCAACTTGCAGCCTATCCGGGTAAGAATTTAAAACTTGATGCTGTAATTGTTGACTGCCCTACCAAATGGGGTATGCTTTTGTCAAGGAAGTGGGCTGCAAGTGTTGGTGGTAGTGTTCAAATGGACATATCCTGTGCCACCATTCCCATTGAGGGCAGCCTTGTCAAACTCTATGTTGAAAAGAAGATGTTACACTTGATTGAAGATCCCAACAATGCTTCTTATGAAATGTTGTTTGCTGATGTAGATGTTGACAATTTAATTGGTTTTGCTGATGGAAAAGAGAATAAGATGGATAAGTTAGAGTGCCTTGGTATGGTAGGTTCTCCATGGACATTACTATTTGATGGAGCTTGCTCCAAAGTTGGAAATGGTGCTGGTATAGTGTTGGTTTCCCCTAGTTTAGAAGAGTTTCCTTTTTCCTTCAAGCTCAATTTTGAATGTACTAACAACATTGCTGAGTATGAGGCATTATTATTGGGATTAAGGATTACATGGAATTATGGATTAAAGGATATTGTTTCTAAAGAATATTCATAGCTGGTTGTCAAGAAAGTAAGAAAGTTATATGCCACAAAAAATCAGCGTATGAAACAATATAAGCATGTTGTTTGGGACTTGATTGAAATGTTTGATTCCTTTAACATTTTTTACCATGATAGAAGTCTTAATGTTGCTACTGATAAGCTATCTGTTCTTGGCTCTAAATTTGAGAATTACACCATTTCACCTTTTTGTGAATATGATGTTGAAGTGCTAACAAGGCTAGCTGTCCCGGATAATGTGAAACATTGGCAGATTTTTGATGATGATGCACAAGTGTTGAGATTCTTATAATGCCAAGGAGATTTTTTTGGCCAGAATATTGATTGGGAACCAATGGTATGCATGAATGAAGGTAGAGAAACTTTTTTTGACAAGGATATTATACAATTGAAAACAAATACCATTCCTAAGGGTCTTGTTGCACTTGAATCCAATTTTAGCAATGTTGATTGTATCGTTAATAGAAAGATGTCTGCTTCAAGGGATGTGGAAGAACACAACTTGGGAACTAAAGAAAAACCAACGAATATCTGGTTGGGTAGTCATCTCAGTAAAGAAGAAAAACAGTCCTATGCCCAACTTTTAAAGAAATATCAAGACTTTCTTGCTTGGTCTTATTCAAAGTTGAAGGCATATAGAGAAGATTTATTTCAGCATGAGATCCCTCTTGAGGCTAAAACCAAACCATTTAGACAAAAGAAAAGGCCTATTAACCCACTTCTTTCCATGAAAATGCAAGAAGAATTGAAGAAATTGAGAGATGGTGGCATCATTCAGCCTACTAGGTACTCTTCTTGGGTTGCCAACCTTGTGCTAGTTAGAAAGAAGAATGGAGATATCAGACTTTGTGTGGATTTTAGGAATCTAAAAAAAGAATCTATGAAGGAAAAATATCCTTTTCCAAACATGGATAATATGTTGTAGCTTGTAACAGGGTGAGAAATGCTTTCTACTTTGGATGGTTTCTCTGGATACAATCAAGTAGTTGTCAAAGAATCAGAAAGACTTAAGAAAACCTTCACTACTCCTTGGGGGACTTATGTTTTTGTAAGGATTTATTTTGGATTGATGAATGCTGGTACTAATTTTCAAAGGGAAATGGATGTTTCTTTTTCTAGTTGTATCAATGAATTTATTGCAGTTTATCAAGATGATGTGACTATTTTTTCAAGGCAGCGAGAAGACCATTTGCAACACCTAGAGAAGATGTTGATCAGATGTAGAGAATATGGCATTTCACTTAATCCAAAGAAGTGTCATTTTGGTTTGCAAAAGGCCAAGTTGCTGGGACATATTGTATCTAAAGAAGGTGTTATGATAGACCCTAAGAGAGTGGAAGCAATCAACAAGGTGCCTATTCCAAGAACCAAGAAAGGTATCCAATATTTCTTTGGCCAAATCAATTTCATTAGAAGGTTTATCTCCAATTTTTCTAAGCTAACTCTCCCAATCACAAGCATGCTAAGAGAGGACCAAGTTATTAAGTGGGAAAAGGCTGCCATCCAAGATTTTGAAGGAATAAAGGATGCACTCAAGCATGCACCCATTTTGGCAGCTCCAAACTATAAGATGCCTTTCCAAATCTTCTCTTTTGCATCTGAATTTACTATTGCTTCAGTTTTGCTACAAAAGGATGAAAATGGAGCTAAGAGGCCTATTGATTTCTTTAGCAAGGATTTACAAGCAGCTGAATTGAGGTACACAATTATGGAGAAACAAGCATTTGCATTAGTAAAAGCAACAAATATTTTCAGGCCCTACATTTTGAGTTCAAAGGTTATTGCTTATGTTCCCCACACCATGGTTAAAGACATCTTATCTGACATGGAGATATCAAGCAAAATATGTAGATGGGTTAACAAATTACAAGAGTATGACATGGATATTCAAACAACAAAGTTGGTAAGAGGTTTGGGTCTTACCAAGCTCATGGCTGAGAGTAATTTGCAAAATGTAGAAGTGAATCAACTAGGGGAAGAAAGGGCAGATCTCCTTGACAAATTGATGAATTATGAGTGGTACAAGGATGTGTTCTATTACCTCAAGAACTTATGTTGTCCCAATCACTTAAATAAAAATTAGAAAAGATCCCTTAAGCTATCTTCTCAAAAATATATCATAACAGACCTTGGGCTAGCTTGGAAGAACCCTGAAGGTGTCCTCTTGAAATTCATAGCTGAAGATGAAGCTCCCAAGTTGATTGCTACTTTCCATGGGGGAGTTTTTGGAGGAAATTTTTCTGGGAGAGTGACAGCACATAAGATTTTAAGAGCTAGTTATTGGTGGCCAAATATTTTCAAAGATGCAAACCAGCTAGTTAGAAGGTGTGATAGTTGCCAATGTTTTTCTGGAAGATTGAAAGCTTCAGGCTCCCTTCCTTTGCAGCTTGTATTAGTTGAAGCTCCTTTCAAACAATGGGGAATAGATTTTATTGGTGAGATTTCAGATCCTTCTAGTGCTGGTTACAAATGGATCCTTGTAGCAACTAATTATTTTACAAAATGGGTTGAGGTAATTCCATCTAGAAAGGCAACACACCAAGTGGTAATGGATTTCTTGTTGAATCATATCATATGCAGATTTGGGGTTCTAGTTAAGATTGTTTCTAATAATGCTATGTGTTTTATAGCCAAGCCTTTGATGGCAATGTGTGATAAATATGGGATAAATCTAACCTATTCTTCAAACTATAACCCACAAAGGAATGGGCAAGCTGAATCAAGTAAAAAGAACTATCTCAAGATCATTAGAAGAACCTTATCAATCAACAAGAAGAAGTGCAAAGAATAGTTGAAATTTTTAGTTTGGGCTGATAGAATAACTCGAAAAAGAGCAACTGGTAAAAGCCCATTTTAACTGGTGGATAGAACTCAGGCTTTGCTGCCATTACACCTGCAATTATCCACTTTTCAGTTTGCTTAGTAATTGGAAGATCAAGAACATGGCTCATATGAATCAAGAATCAATCAGATCATTAAGTTGGATGAAGAAAGGAGAGCTTCTCATCAAAGGCATGTCAAGTTTATGGAGAAATTGAAGAAGTTGTTTGATAAGAAGGTCACCCCTAGAGCTTTCAGTGTTGGAGATCTGGTTTTGCTGTGGGATAGTAGGTATGAAGACAAGGGAAAGCATGGAAAGTTTGATGCTCTATGGATGGGCCCTTATGCCATTGATATCTGGATTGGACAAAATATAGTTTTTCTCAAGGATTTGGATGGGGATTTGTTGGAGCTGCCGGTTAGTGGCAAACATTTAAAACATTTCTTGGATTAAATCCCCATGGGAGGTATGCACAAGTTGTACATTTTGTATAACCCTTGTTGTTGTTTTGTATTTTCCTTGTTCTTGTTTTTGTTGGATTTTGGTTTTCCCTTTTGTCCTTGGCAACCATTGTTGGTGTTGTTTTCTCAGTCTATTTTTTGTGAAAATTCTGGTTTTTAGGGCTGCTCTGCATGTTTTGACTCCTTGCCCAATGGATTTTTGGCACTTGGTCTACGTCTTATTCTTGTGGCACTCACTGGGAGTTCACATCCCCAGGAAAGAGCCAATGTTGGTCCCATTATTGAGTTTACATAATGTGCCTTGTTTTTCCATGACCGAATATGCTCACAAACGTTTCATTTTTTTTTATTTCATGGTCTGCAGTTCACATTTTCCAACTGAATACCTTCGTAACTACCCTCAATGTTGTTATTCTTCCCTAAATTGAAGTAAAATCCAAGTTCTCCCCCATTTGTGCCTTGATTTATTCATTTTCATGGGTTGTACCATTTTCTCCTTTTCCAAATCATGAAAGAGTTCGAAATTGATCAAATCCTAAATTCGTGCAAGATTTTTCCATATCCCAAGGTCGCAAGTGATGTCAAAAAATGATTCAGTGGGTTTAAAAATGAAGAAGTCTTCCCTCCTTGTAAAAATTTTCAGTTTCTAGGGCATCTTCTACTTTTTTTTTGATGTATTGACGGTCATATGGGAATTTTTTACCCGTCAAGTTTATCATTGCAGATTTTATGTTGACGTGGCAGTATCTCATTGGTCGGGGAAGGTCGAACGAATATTATAACTTGTTGTTTTTTTGAATTTTTACAAAAAGAAAATTTTTTCCTGCGGCCCCGTAGTGCTACAGGGATGTGCTTATGTGGCATGATGTGATTGGTCGAGGAGTGGCGGGTGGCAGAAGTCACTTAGGAAATTTTTCTTCCATTTTGGAAAAAATTCTCAAAATCAAATGTTTTCCCAAAGGCTTGCAACGAATGGCATGATGACACATGTCACAAGAAGGTCAGGAGGATGGTGAGGGTCACTTAAGATTTTCTTCAATTTTTGAAAAATTCTCAAATGTCAAAGTTTTCCTGGAAATCTATGCCCAATGAGAAGTAGACATGTGGCAAATAATTTTCAGGCCGGTGGCGGGGGGTAACCTAAAACCTTTTCTTCATTTTTAAAAAATTTCTCAATGTTAAATTTTGACCCAAAGGCCCATGCCCAATGGGAAGGCAACACGTGGCATGGGAGGATCAAATGGGAAGGCAACACGTGTCCATGGGAGCAAAGGAAAAGTGGGGTGATGCATGTTTTTCGGATTTTTGCCTTTGGAGGCAAAATTTCAAAGTAACATTTTGATCCAGATCTCTGCGTAAATCACAGTGTAACACGTATTCACAGGGATGAAATGGAGGGGTGGAGGCTTGGAGGCAGTTGAAGTTTTTTAACTTTAAAAGGTAAGAAGGAAAATCTTGGCTTGAGGTCCCTCCACCAATGAACAGTGGACATGTGTCCAACATTTGATGGAATTTTGGAGTGCGGAGGAAAATTGGAAAACCTTCCAAATTTGGCGAAAAATCTCAAGGTAAAAAATAAACCCGTGGAAAAATTTGGAGGGTCATCTCCGCATCCAATAGGACAGCGACACGTGGTAGAGAAACAGTGGGGATTCAGGGGTGCAAAACATTTTGAGAAAATTTTCCTTTTCTCAAAAAAGGGAGAAAATTTTTCATTTTGGCCTGCGATTTTCAACAGGGTCCACAAGAGGACACATGGCGCATCCAGGGGCTCACGGGGAAAATTTTCAAAAAATTTCCAAGGTTAGAAAAGGTTTAAAATGCATTTTTAGGATTAGGGGCCCACCCCAATCATATTTGGACACTGGTCCTAGCCCATCCAAAGAAAAAAGGAAGAATATTCAAGATATCATTTGACACATGGAGGGCGGAATTTTAAAGTTGATTTTAATCAACGACAGCTGTGCATTTTCATTTTTTTGGGCGCCATTGGAGCTCCAAGAAGTGTGGAATCATCATTTTTACACCAAAACACATGAAATTTTATATGAATCTACATCCCTTCAACCTTCTGAACACAATGGCATCATTTATTTGAGCTGATTCAATGAACTATAGTGTTTTTTGTGAAATATTTTCCTCATCCCGTGAAAAACATGTGAAAGGTGAAATTAAAAAGTTGCAGAGTTAAAAATGGTGAGGGAAAAAGGTGAAAAATGATTGCCAATGTATGCTGGCATGGTGGATTGCTAAAAACATGACCCTGGGATGGATAAGGATCTGAGTTCATGCAATATTTTAAAATATTTGTGCATCTCTAGCATTTGGCGAGCTGTTTCACAGTTTTATATCATTTTTCATCAAATGGATAGGGTTTTGTAACAAATTTGATCCCTTTGGCATATTCTTTGCTTGGGATGCAAGGATCCAAGTTGGCATAGGGTATATCATGTAGTTTGGAAACATTTAGTAGTTCTGTTGAGAATTTTGGAGAAGGAGAGAAGAATTTTCACAGGGAAAACTAGGAGTCCATTTCCTTTTTGGAGAAACAACCTGAGAGCCATTTTTATTCCAATTTGCATCAAATGTTCATCATGTTGAGTTGGTTTCAGCTATAAATCCATAAACAAGCTTTGAGATTGTCTAAGTAACATTCCCTTACTGATATATTTGATCAAATTCTTGGATTAACTAGTTTTTATCTCTTGGCAAAGCTTACATACACTTGTATTTCAGTATGTTTTCAATTTGTGTTTCAAGCTCATGTTGCAATCTTGTGTTTGGGATCTTTATTGGTCATGTATGGTATCATTTCTTGTAGAGGGTTTGAAGGCATCTACAGTCTTCCATTCAGAAGAGCGTTCATTTGAGTGGAGATAAATAGATTTAAATTCATCTTACCTTCCTTGTAAATTGAGGGTGTTTGTAAACCTTTGGGTGTACCTTAGGATATGATCTAATAAGGGGTTTTGAATGCTTTATTGATATTTTTCTTCAAGATTTTATGGCAGGTTATCAAATTTTGTATAGAATAGTGCAGATTTGGGCATCCATATGTGCACACATCTTGGTTGAAAGAGCACTTCAAATTCATTGAAATATCTCTGTTGTTTAGGTGTTGTAATTATTTTGCAAGGTTTCCCAAAGAAGGTGATGAATCCTAACTACTCTTGTCCCAAAATATCTCATCATAATTTCACTTTAAACTAACTCATCCTACCTATAATACCCATACATCTGCATTGTGTGTCCACAAAAAAATTCAATCCTTTCACAAAAATGCACAATGTTGATCAGGGTTTTATCATGTCTTTAGCAGCTCTAGCTTTGTTTTGAGAACATTTCCATCATTTAGTAGTGACAGCTCCTTTGAGTTTCGATAATGGATATTTGATCATGTTTTCACAAAGCCTCCTCCACATCATACACAAAATACAAGGATACCTCCATCTCCTTACCATATAGGGGCTACAATATAGGTTCTCTTACCTTGGTTGATAGGCACAATATAAAATAGTGAGGGTTAGATCAACACCCTTATGAAGGTGCTATGCACTCCCTCAATTCTTAAATGCAAACAAGTAGATAGGTGTGATCCACGACTACAAATGAAATATAAAACATCTATCTATCCTTGAGTGTCTTGTGCAGATTCATGATGTTGTTCAAGTTGTGAAGGAGATTAAATCTAGATACCAACACATGGAAAGATAAGTAAGATTATTTTTAGGTTTGTTAATAAGATTTAATTCCAGGTTTAGACTAAGTCCTAGTTGGTTAGGATAGGCTTAGACTTGGTCTTAGGTCATTAATGAGGTTTTATTTTTTTGTTTGAGTGAGGTGGCTAGATGAGTTGGTTGGGTGAGGTGGTTAAGTGAGGATATTAATTATTTTAATTAGTATAATTAATTCAATTAACATGTGCACTAAGGGATATATGTGGGTAGGATATGGTTAATTTAATGAATGGGGTTTTAATGGATGTATGACCCAATTTTGGTGTCTAGGGTACATGATATGGTTCGGAAACACACCGTAGGTTAGGTGCAGGAGCCTTTGGGTATACTACTGTACAGCAAAGTTTTGGTTAGGATAAAATTCACAGCAATAGGAAATGTAAGTTCATTAAGCTGAACAATACGGGTAACATCATCACAACGTATAGTGAGTACACAAGTTCAAAGGTCAAAAAATTGGTTTAGGTCAAGGTATATAGGTTATGGCATGGGTAAGACTAAGATACAGGTAAATAACGTGTCCCTAAAAAAAATTAATCAAATGTATAGGTAGTTTAGGCTAGTGGGTAGGGTGTAATAGGTGTTGGTGAGGTTACGAAGTATTGGGGCAGTAATGTTTGTAGGCCAAAATGGGTAAAAATGTAGGTGAAATGGTATTGGCATGTGAATGATGCCAGTTATAAGGTTACCAATGTCTATTTGGTATAACCGATGCCGGTAATGTCGAGTTAGGGTTATAAAATAAAAATATTTGTTTTATGGTTTCATTGTAACTTGTTGTCATTGGGGAAAATGACATAAAGATAGTGCCTTCATAGAAAGTGATAGTACAATACTTTGAGATGAGTTTGTGAGCCATGTAGCAGTTGATTGGCATGTGATTGGAGGGTCCATGAGATTAGTTTTATTGATTCAATTTATGGAGGCAAGTAGTTTATTTGGACAAGGCAGAGGCAGGAGAGGGTTCGGGTGGATCACTAGCATAGTGGTGGGATAGGGTTCCATGGTACAGGGAGGAGGACAGGGTTCACAGGGATAGGGATCTAGGAAAGGATTTGAAGAGAAGATCTCATAGGTTTTGTTGAGACCTATGGCACCACCACAGACAGTGCCTATGGTGAGGTTCAGGGATGCCCTGAATGATGCCCAATACTATCAAGATCACTTGATGAATTCTGGGATAAATTTCACGTCTTATGTGGAGTACAAGGCACAGCAAGTAGTGAGTGAGAGGACTATATCCCACATTCATAGAAATAAGAGCGTAGGGGGCCAGCAAGCCCAGAGATAGGGTTAGGGATAGTCTGCGAGTTCACAGAGTTAAGTCCTAGGTGAGAGTTAGGTGGAGATTAGACCAAGACCCGTGGAGGGTTGAGAGATGTTGGTAGGTCATTGGATTGGAGGATAGGAGGAGGAGACATATGATACAGGTATGGATATCAGGTGAGGTGATGATTAGTCACCAGATATGATCTGAGTATTTATTTTTGATATATATCATCCTGCGTGCCAATGATAGTGAGGATGTACATGAGAGTTTTGAGATTCTGAGTTTTATAGTGTCTTGTGTGCCGAAGATAGTGAGGATGTATTTGAGTGATTGAGATACTTGTATTTATTTGTATCTATGTACATATTTATTGATACACAAACTTACTCATTTATATAGCTGATGATACTCATTGTATGGATGATGTGTCTATGTTTTTAATTTACATTGTCATTGTGTATTGATGGAAACTAGGTGAGTTAGGCATGATTGAGTCTATATCATGTAGGCATGATAGATTCTAGGTCATTTAGGCATGATATAGTCTAGTATACACATGGTGGATTTAAGGTCATGTAGGCATGATTGAGTTAGGTCAGTTAGGTATGGTGGAGTCAGGTATATGCATGCTTTGGTTATGTTTATGGGTTTGATTTAATTTCTAATTTATTGGTAGCATGAAAAAAAAAAATGATGATGAATATGTATATTATGGTGTAAATTTTTGAAATATTTGATATCATGGAAATTTGAAATGATTAATGTATGATATGATGATGTAATAAATAGATAGGTATACATATTTATATACTTGTATGTTCATTAAATTTCTAAGTAGTGTATAAGATGGAAACTAACTAAGGTAGAATGTGAATAGAAAAATTGGGGGTGGAACCTCCAAGGGCCCCATGCCCTCATAGTGTTGCCTACATATCCCTGGTTAAAATGGGCCTCAGGTTGATGTAGTTCTCCCATAAGCCTCAGAAGAATATGCCAAGGTAAAGGGATAGGTTGGTAGGGTTTATGCATGATTGAGTCTAGTTCATGCAGGCATGGTTAAGTTTAGGTCATGGATGCATGGTTGAGTTTAGGTCATGTAGGCATGGTTGAGTCTATGTCATGTAGGTATGGGTGAATTGAGGTTATTTAGGTATGACTAAATGTAGGTTTCGAAGGCTTGGTCCTATAGAGAATAATCAACAAATAATGAAGAAGAAGGTTGGTAAGAGGTGACAAAAAAGAGAAGCCTAAGTGATAAGAACCATAAAAATTTTATTATACCTAAGATGGGTTTATGAATGTAAGACCCTAAAGACGTTGCATGATGGAGTATTATAAGGTTGAAGAAAATCCACATCATCCTAAAATGTCACATTTGTAGCACATCCCTTGAGCAGGTAGGAAATTAGGGTGAAAAGGAGATGATGTGAAATCAAGTTGGTTTTAGCGTAACCTAGTGTGAGAAAACATGCCAACTTGGTAAGAGACCCACGATCACAATAGGAAAGTCCATGAAATAAAAGTTAATCTTTTGTTTTTTGATTTTTCTTTTATTTTTTTATAGACTGATTGATGTGGGAACTCTATGGGGGATGAGTATATTTTCTCCTTGAGGTCTTTGTGAAGCTGTTCAATGTGGGAAGCTTTGGAATATTTGATTTTATTATTATTATTTTTCAGAATAGTATTCTTATGACGATATAATATGTATAATATGGCTAGCTTGGTATAGTTTTCCTTTGAGGGAGAAATCTATTTATAGAAGTGAGGTAGAAATTTTATATGTCCTTTTTGAGGGAGTCATATTTTTTTTCTAGAAGTTTGACTCAAGGAGTTGAATCCCATTTTACTTTTGGAATTGTTTTGCTTTTGGAATTTTAAGTCATGGACAAGACCATAAAGAAAGATAAGTTGTTTTTTCGAAGACAAAACTATAGTACACAAAGGTTAACTATAAATAACCATGGGATTCCATCTTGAAAAATATGAAAAGTATCCATGAGAATCATGCCATGAGTAGATTCTTGGTACTAATATTGAAGATAAGGATGAAAGGTGATAGATAATCACATAATTCTTGTTTAGTCTTTGATCCTTAAAATATGTAAACTAAAGGTGAATGACGCTCAAGGGAAAAACATTTAATAGAAAAGAGGTAATATATGACTTAATTTAATAATAGAATGGTCAAAGATGCAAGGCATTGAGTTTATTAGGTTCAGGTTTACCTTCAACAAAATAAAAATTATAAGCACCTTATCCTCAAGTATGAGTAACGATATAGGGTCCAAGCGAATTAGGAGAAAATTTTCCTCATTTACTTTTTTTGTCTTTTGTTACATGTTGATTTTCCTTCAAGACGAGGTCACCAACTTGGAAGGTTCATTCATGGACATGTTTATCATAGGCACGTTTGATACATTTTTGGTAGATTTGGATATGGTCAAGAGCATTGAGATGATGTTCATCTAATAACTCGAGTTGTGCCAAACGGTGTTAAAAAAATTCATCATCGTTGAGCATCTCATGCTAATTAAATTGGTTTACAACCAGTTGGGAATTGCCAAACATATTAATTAACTTAACATCTAAGGAAATAATGGTTTGAAGGCCTAATATGAGTGCTTCATATTTGGCAATATTGTTAGTGAAATCAAAATCTAGTTTTAAAGATAATGGCATAGGCTCACCATCAAGAGGAATGAAGATAACTCTAGAACCACCCCCACGCTGAAATTTGGAACCATAAAAGAATAAGGTCATCTGGTAAATGGTATTATCCAAATAAAGGGTCACAATGGATTCCTCTAAGAAATAAAAGTTAAAGGGTTGATCTATGGAGAGAGGTGTGTCTATAAGCTTGTCAATGATAGTTTGTCCTTTGAAATATTTTTGATGAGTGAATTCGGGGTCTAGGTCTGCAAGAAGCATGAGACAATGCACAACATGTTAATGTTGGTAGGGCTTGGTTTATATGTAATGTAAGGGGTCTGTATTGGTGACAAAAAAGGTTTTGTGGTTAAGTAGGTAATGACGAATGTAGTCATTTTTATACCCTTATATTTAACATTAAAATCCCATGCATGTCGTCCTATCACCCGAAGGGCATTGGGCACTCATCCGAGGCACACGTTGGTGTTGAGCCTCTCCTTTATATGAGTCTTGTGAGAATACATCATATTATAACAGATATTCAAGTGCAAATGAATATAAAATAACCATGCATCATCTTTTTAGAACCTAGGAAGATTTATCATCTCATTATACCCATAAAAGAGAAATAACATTCAATTTATATAAAATAATTTGTACATAAAGGAAATGCACAAGGATTGTACTGATGAACACATACATGATTTATAACAGAGTCTTATATTTCATATTAATGATTTTAATAATCACATTACATTCCTTGAGGTCATAACAAAACCATATAACAATGTAGAGGAAATTCATGCATCAGAACTACACTATGTACTTCACATTACAATTTACTATCCCTCTAAATATGCCATCACTCCTATTTTTCACTATTTCCAACCCATAGAATCCTCCTTTATATTTCGACAAATCTTCACCCCTATTCCACCACCTCTGCTCAATCAGGATGATTCCATGTATATATATATATTATATATATCTATCTCTAGTCTCCTCTCTATTATATATTCTCCTATCTGCGCACCTCTATATATAGCTTTTCTACCTTCACCACCATTCCTTTTGAGGTAATAGATTAGTTGCCAAGTGTCCAAGAGGTCCTCCAATAGAGCATGCCTCATTTGATCTGAGCTCTCCACTCTGTGCAATGATGTTCTTTTGGAACCTTCCATCACATACATGGAATATTCCCTTTTTGATCCTACAGCTTCCATGCTAGCACCTTATCCACTCCGCATGCTAGATGGGGTCACACTTTTCTTGTGTGGTACCTAGAACACTGAATGTGGCTTAGTCCCAAAAAATTTCTGTCCTTGCGCACATAGCATGTGTTCTGTAACACTATTATAGGACCCTTCCCTGCACGACTTCAGCCTGCACTCATTTCTTCAAATAAGTGTCATGCACCTACGTGCTTTCTTGTACTTAGCAAAATTCTAGGTTCCAACATAACCCCACACTACGCCTTTTCTCCATCCTCAAAAATAGTCTTCAATAGAATAAATAATGGTGGGATACTAAAATGGTTACAAATAAAGAATAAAGGAATGAATAATTGGGAGAAAGAATGAAAGAATGGGTAACTTGTTTATTATTGTAGAAGGAGAGGGAAATCCTTCCCTATTTTTGCCTCTAGCTTCTCCCAAGTGTTAACCTCATTTTGTGCTTGCTGACAGAGGTTACTCACCAGGTTTCTCACTTCCTAAAAACTCATTTCCTCCCCTTTGGCACTCATGGTGTCAATAGTAATCTCCAATTACTTTCCTAAGTCCTCAAGCACATCCGTCCTACAGGTGATCTAGGAGTATAATTCCTTTAGTTGGATTTTGATTGAGACTTGTAAGGTCTCGATTACTTTTGAATTCCTTTCCATATCCATGAGGATCTTATTTCTTTCCGCTCTATTCCCCTTATTTTTCTCTTGAAATCCTTGAGTTCTATTTCATGAGTGGCAACTAAGATGCTTGTCATGCTATCCCTATCATTGCAGTTAGCATACGTAGCTTCAGTGACTTGCGTGGTGGCATTTACCTCTATAAGAAATTTAGTGTATCGAGCCATTGTATCAAAAATGTTCATCTTTTCCTCTTTCTCTTTATATGCTTGTGCCTCTTCTACAAACTCTAAAGTGTGTGGCCACCTCTCCATTGTGAGAATATGAGTCAAATCCTCCAAACATTGCAAGGTTGATTCATTCTTCTTCTTAGGTGGTGCCAAGTTGGTGTGCTTTAGGACAATGGCATCTGTAATCATCTCCACATTCTTGGAGACTTCATGCACCTTAGCTTTTTATTCATTCAGCTCATGCCTCAACTAAGCATTGATAAAATCCTCATGCTTTAGGTCCTTTCTCTTTTCCATGAGCTCCTTATTTTTTCTTTTCCAATTCCTCCTCCAATAATCTTGCTCTATCATTTCTCCTGAATAATCTAGCCCTAACCTCAATTGAAACATTGTTGAGTGCATTACAGACCTATTCATCAGATAGTTTTTTAGCGTTCACAAAGGTATTTAATCCTTTTTTTATGGCACCTTCATCAGTGCCCTCTAACTCAATTCAAATTCAGGTTCATCTATGTGAGATTTGAATGCCCAGGATAGCATTTTCCTGGTTCGGGGATATGCGCCTTCTTCATAAAATAATGACATAGCTAGGAGTTTATCTGTTAGTATGGTGCTTTGGAAACACGTGCATATTACCTTGCTAGTATCATTAATGTATCCCATCCCCTACTCTTGTACCACCATTACATCTTTCCCACATGTTCGCATAAATTTGGGGAAGCTTACTACCAATTTTGGATCCCCATCCATGCGGCCATACTCCTTCCCAACGATTTCTTTTCCCATATCCTTCATAATTTCATCCACGCTCCATTCCAAATCCTATTCCATCAACTCCTTCATGATGCCTAATACCTCTCTCTCTACGGATTTCTCCACTTGCTCCTTGGTGAGGCTTGGGGTTCTTTGGTATTTTTTTGTTACTTCTTCACTCACCCTCTTTCCTTGATCCTCTACTTCTTCCTTGTCATTCTTCTCTTCATCTTCCTTGTTATACTTCCCTTCACCTTCCTCCTCCTTTGATTCATCTACATCATATACTAGATCATATTCCCCTCCTTCAACCTTGTCGTCATCCTTGTCACTAATGTAGGCACCTAAAATTTTTGTATCCTTTGAGTCTACCTCTTCTGTAACCTTCTACTTCTTCTAAACCACAGATTCTAGTATAGGAGATTATTCCTTTTCTTTTTCTTCATTAGGTGATGTCTTCCTTTGTGACATCTCATGTGTGAGGGCACCTTCCTGTTCTAGCATTTATTCTTCTTGGGTCTTTTCCTTGATAGGGGGCTTTTTCTTGCATGCGTAAGTTATAGGATTAGTGCTTTCTTTCGAAGCACCCACATATTATGTTGTCTACACACTTGGTGCCTTCTTCTCCTACCCCTCTTCTCTTTCTCTATTTTTTGGCATGGCCTTATTCCAACTTGTAGGGTCTTCTGAGATGGAGACATCACTCTCTATATAGGCACCTTTCTCAAAATTTTGGTAGTGTTTTTAGATTCATCATTTAAACTTCATGGGAGACATACTTTTCTATGTATACGCCCTTTTTAGGGTACACAAGATTTTGGCATAGCTCATAGTGGTCTTGATCCACCTCACTAAGGTTGAGCCTTAGTATTTTGGCTTGTTTGAACCAGTTGACTCCAGCTTGGAAGTATTGTGCGGTAAAGGAGAAGGGTATCTTACACCATGGACCCTTAGTTCCATTTGTTAAAGTAAATATTCCAATGCATAAATTATGGTACACTAAAAAATTTTCTTCTCCATTCACGAGAACAGGAAAGTGCTATGGGATCCTCTAGTCTTCTTTGAATGCATCATGCATTTGTTTATACTACTTCTCCAAGCATGCCTTGTGAACGGTCGTCATGGGTTCACAAGCATGCTTTTTAAACCTTTTTATGGGAAAGGGATCCTCATCGAGATACTCCTAAATGAATTTCTCTAGCCCATCGGACACTGTAATGTCCAAAAATATGATGGTGAGAAGGATGTTGCTGAATAATATCTTCTCTCCTTCCTACACGCTATTTATGATCTCATCTGTAATGAAAGATGAAAAATTATAGATGGTTTCCTCTGATATCTTCTGGCATACATTTATCCATGCCTTGTTAACTTGTTTCCATCATTCTTGATCATTAATTTTGGTCACCAAGCATATGACCATCCTCATAATAGGGTATGTAATTTATGTGATGTCAAAGTATCATGAACCCCTCTTATAGTCATATATTGCTAATGTCTCCTTGATTTTCTACTTGTTGCTTATATCATCGTCTATACTTTATCCTTCACAAATAAGGCCTATGAACTTGGATATCAACTACGGTGTTATGTGCATCTTGTGCCCTACAAAATAGAAGTGATCCTCATGCATGAGCGACATCAACCATTGGTAAAGGTACTCAGGCTTACCAAATTAAGGAAATCCATACAGTTGTAATAACCCTACTTTCTCCAATTTGAATTTCACTTTGTCACTATATATAGGTATCCCATATGGTGTCCTTTTTTTAGCTGGATGGACCAATTCTAACACCATTTTCTTCTTAGTTCTACTCATGCAATGGTTATAATCACTCACTTCCATTTGTGTTACATGCGACACCCACTCATTTCCTAGCAATAATCCATCTAGGTATTGAATTTTTGCATACCATTCTTCATTGGAACTTGTGACGGCAGCGGTTTGTTTTCCCTTACCCTTTCCCTTTTTTTCTTCGATGAAATGGTTTCCTTCTTAGGTACCATGCTTTATGTTTGGATAAAATAATAACTCCTTACACTACTCTGCTACTCTACTTAACTCCAAACTCAACTCCAAAGCTCAACTCTTGGAACAAATCCTTCTCTCTCCATGCCCTAGCTATCAGACCCTAACTAGGAAAACCTTCCACCAGACGACGCAGTTCAAACATCATTTTTTTTTCTTTTCACATGTGTGTACTCATTCCTCCTGGTTTGCAGATCCACTCTAGTCACACACTTAGATTTTGTAGGATTATTCTTCCTTCACACAAATATCTCTAGATAACCTAGTTCACAGAGAACTTCAACTTCGTAATGGCAAGCTAAAATAATGACTTTCCTGACCTTATAGTTATATATTTTTCTTCCCTATAGAAATTAATGATATACCACCTACCAACATACTTTAAGATTAAATGTATCTTTTTCCACTAGGATGACTTTATGTGCTCTTACACACATGCCAAATCATGTGTGAAAAACCTTTGACAACCTTTTGGCGCACAAAAATATAATCTGATGGAAGACTCTTACACGCATGTCTACAGCAACAAAGGCATTTCTTCCATCCTTTACCTGATTTTTTCCCTCACCTACCTCCTGTTGTTCCTTCACTCTTTATCCTTTGTACATGGTCTTTATTACAGCCTTCTTGACACCATAATTCATTATCCAACGTTTCCCTATGTGCTTTCTCAATGTTACTCGCTTCCTTAAACTGGGTCACTCAACTTGTATTATAGGCCTATACTTTTATTTGCATTACTCCACCCCACACTAAAAAATATGCATGGCCCTTTGTGCATAAACAACCTTGGAAAAATAATGTGGCTATCGGCACATAAGGTGCAAAATGAAAAAAAAAGACAGGAATAAGCAACAAGAAAGGGAAACACAAGAAAGGAAAATCTTAAACGGAAATTCTAAACTAACTAGAAATACTGCCTTATTTACAAAAACCAAGAAGACTTATTTATAGTAGTGCTTCAGCCTACTTCCTTTGAAATGACCTAGTAATCACATCCCATCTAGCACTTGTAACTAGAAAGAACCTAAATCAAGGATGTACGAGATTATGTAAGGTCCCAACCAATGGAATTTCAACTTCCTAGGGTAGCGTAGATACTTGGAATCATACAACAACACCATCTTCCTAACCTCAAACTTCTTTTTCTTGATATGACGATCATGATATGCCTTTTCCATTCCTTTTGTTTGTCTTCTGAATCTATCTATCAAGTGATTGCCTTTCGTCTAACTGCATTAACTTATCAATTATCTCTTCCACTTCTTTTTCATCATCCAACCCTCCTGCATGCACTATACAAAGTGATGGTAACATGAATTCAATTGGTAAAAAAGCGTCCACATCAAACACCAATTAAAATGGTGTGGCCTTGTTCAACATCTTGTAGGTTTTCTAGTATTCCAATAGAATGATTGATACCTTGTCATCCCAATCTTATCTTTTGACATCACAGATCTTAGTGAACATGTGGCTTAGTATTTTTTTAAATAACTCAGTTATTCCATTTTATTGAGGGTGATAAGGGGTAGTCTTTTGATGGGCCACCATAAATTTTGCTAACATAATCCTATCCATTTCATTGAGAAAATGTGTACCTCTATCACTTGTTAAGCTTAAAGGAAAATCATACATGTTGATTATGTTCTCCCATAGAAATCTAGTAGCTATTGTTGTGCTGTAATCCTTCATAGGCACTTCCTCTACCCAACATGTCAAGTAATTAGTGCAAGTAATGACATACTATGAACCGGTCCTTCGTGTAGCTGGTGAAATTGGCCCTACGATTTTGATTTCCCATTTTTCAAATGGTTTAGTGCTAGATATTGGTCACAAGGGAATTTCATCCCTCTTCCTAGGTTTTCCAAGGCACTGGTAGTGGTCACAAGCCTTGAAAAACTCAATAAAATCTTGGTAGATGGTTTCCCACCAAATCCCTACTAGTAAAAATATTCCATGTGGTAGCATTTCCTGCATAGTGTCCTCCTACAATCCCACCATGAGATTCCTTCATAATTTTCACACACTCATGTTTGAATACACATTGGCTCAGAACCTCATCACAACCTAAATTATACAGGTCTCTACTAATCAACATGTAGGGTGCAACGTGTATTGTTAATGGCTTTCTCTCCAGAGCCTTCATCCCTTCTAGTGCCACACATGTTTTTCAAGAACATTATGATATCTTCAAAGTATGAGGGCATGCATCACAACCTAAATAGTTACATGTCCAACATGGTATCCTCAATTATTTGTGCCTCCTCCCCTGAGTTAATCCTTGACAACTATGAACTCAAATTCTTGGAATAATAAGAACCACCAACATATGTGCCCTTGCAGAACATACTTGTTGACTAAGTATTTCAATGCCATGTGGTCCATGTAGAATATAAATGGTGTTTCCAATAGGTACTTTTCTAAACTTATGCAGCACGTAGATCATAGACAATGCTTTGTTCTTAGTACTTAAGTAATTTTGTTTAACTAGTGTTAATTTTCTACTGGAAAAACACAAGGGATGATCAATAATTCCCTCACCGGGTTTTGTTAGTACTACTCCCATAGTTGTCCCTGAGGCATCAACATGCACATGGAAAGGCTTATCCCAATAAGGAAAATGTAGAATGGGTGGCATGACAAGCCTATCCTTCAAAGTGTCCAATGTCCTTTGTTGGGCCTCTCCCAAATGAAAGGAACTCTTGTGTTTTAGTAATTCCTCTAAGGGGTGCGGAGATCTTCGCATACCCCTTGATGAATTTACTGTAGTACCCCATATGCCCAAGTAATCCACACACTGCACTTTAACTAGTAGGCTCTCCTAACCCCATAATAATTGTAACTTTGGTGGGATCCACTAGTAAGCCTTTCTTACATATAATATTTCCTAACAGGGTTCCAAATAGAGTAGCAAACACACATTTCTTAATGTTGAGGGATATCCTTAATTTCTGACATCTCTCAAACATCAGCCTCAAATTGTCACAATGGTCTTTCACTAACCCATACACAGTCCTATCATCAAAGTAAACTTGAAGAAATTTGTGGATGAAGTTCTAAAATGCTTGTACCCACGATGCACATGAACACAACAGGTGCATTATTCAATCCAAAAGGCATAACCATGTAGGAAAAATGTCACCATTCAGTGGTGAAATTTTTCTTTTTCTGTTCTTCCTTTGTAATCCTGACCTAGTGATACTTTGAGAACCCATCTATGAAATAGTGGATCTCATGCTCAGCTTCTCCCTCTTAAATTTCTTCAGTAAAGTGGTATGGAAAAGGCTTGATCACACATACTGCATTGAAATCCCTGTAGTCAAAACATATCCTTATCCTCCCATACTTCTTGATACTGATGACCATTGGGATTATCCAATTTTATTCTTCCACTACTTCAATGATTCCATATGCTATCATATTTTCTATTTCCTCCTTGACCCGTACACTCAAATTTGGATTCATCCAATAAGGCCTCTTCTGAATTGGGTGCACACATTCCTTAAACTTTATTTTCATCTCCCCCATGGAATGGTGGATTCCTTTGAGTTCATGGTACCCGCAAGGGAATAAATCTTGTAACTTAGGTAATAGGTCAATGACCTTTGAAACTTCTTCTTCCGACCAATAGTCCCCAATGATAGCTTCCTTAGGTTCTATCTTTATCCCAATGTTAACCTTTTGTGTTTTCAAGGGCTCATGGTAGGTGTATACTTCCAAATAAGTGCTATCTATGACTTCGCGCATACCTTCATAATGGTTAACATCCAAAGTTTCCATCTCTTCACCATCTACTACATAGACCATTTTTCCTTTTTCCTTTTCCATGCATGCATGCTCAAGTTGTACTTCCTCCGATTCTTCATCATTAAGGCACGTATCCAAATAAGACTCACCCATTAATTCCAGTAGCCTATCTTCTACCATAGCACTATCTCCCATTGTAAGGCACTTGATTACTTACAACTTCTTATCCACTAATGGCTTAGTACTCCTATACTCAAAAGCTTGAATGAGATCAGCCAATTACCTATTTTACGACGCATCTCCAAATGAATATACCATGCACACAAACAACCTTTTAAGTTGGAATAAAACATATGCACCCATAAAGAAGGCAATAACACTTCTACACTTCCCATCAAAGCCTTCTCACATGCTTGGATATGAAATGAGGTGGTCTCTTTACCATGATAGTCTTGTATGATAGTGGGCATGTTGCTCCTGGAGAACCTTATAGAGAATACAATTCTTTCTTCATGCCATTAAAGGAGGCTCTCCCAATGTATATCCCACAAGCATGTTATAGTTTTGAGTAGGTTATAATTGACCATCCCCCTTCTCTCATCCTCATTCTTACACTGAGCCTCCATTTCTCACAATAAAATTTCAGGGTATGCTCCTCCAGAGTAACTTGGCAACTTATTCTCTCCTAGGAACTTGACTAACAATTCCTTCGTTACCATTGTTACAAATCCTCTCAGCTATCATCCAATCAACTCATAAGTCCCATGTGCCCAGCTTTCACATGCCATACTAGTGATATCACTCAAGGTTTGAGCATCTTCAAACTGGATGAATCCCTCCATGGGATGAATTATCTCATGATCTCTGATGGAGCTCACATAGATTATGTCAAGGAATTTCTATTCTAAGGGATCAATATAGGTCACTGACTTCCCATCTGTTAAAGGGATAATCACACTTTCTTCCTTCTTCTCAAATCTGATATACCCCTTGTTAAACCGTAGGTCAGAATTGTTTTTGTAACACCATCGACACCCAAGTAATGATGGAAAGTTGTTTGCCTCAATGAGCACCAAGAATTTAAAGTCTCCAGTGAACATGGCTCCTTGAATGGTGATAACTACATCCTTCAAGATGCTAATGGGAATTTCCTTAGTCTTGTTTATCATATATAACACATTTAAATATGGTTGTAATGCATGCCTTCCCATTTGATGTTAGGCATCCAAGGTAAGAACATTTACCTCCACTCCCATGTTGATGAGGATATTACTCAAAATCCATCCATCAAAAACTGCATTCAATGTAATTTTATTATCATAGTCAAGGCTATGAGGAGGAAGGTTTACATGCAAAACCTACCTTTAGAGATCCACTCCGACGCATAGTACCTTCTCCCTCAACCATTATCCTATCAAGGGAATAATATTCTCTTTCCTTAACATCTTATATACTTCCTTGAACTCATCCAGGTCCTCTTTCAGAGCCTAAACATTCTTCCTTTTCTCCAACTATTTTGATTGCTCCTTTAGACAATGGATCTTCCCTTGAAAACTTTGAATCACGTCCATAGTCTCTTGGTACACCTCCTTCTAATGAGTAGGATATGGATACTTCCCATGTACCACTTCCTCTCTTGAAACCAGTTTCTTTTGTCTTGGCATCTCCTTGGCGCACGAGGCCTCTAATCGTGTCATCACCAGTACAGGTTCTAGTACTAACTCACATGGAACTCTTGGAATTCATTGTGAAACAGATTTCTTGATGCTCACCATCACAGTTCCTGTGTCTTTCCAGTGTTGCTGGTTCATATGCTCATAAATCTCTAGATACTATTCGTACTTATGTTTCTTCCCACACCATGAGCATTGTAACAGATTAGGACACTCACATTTTTAATGTTCTATAGATCCATGTAGTTATAACAGGTTCCTCATGGGAATTCACTACATCCTCTTCCAAAGTTACTACAACCACAAAATCCTCTGTGAAAACCTCTTCCATGCACTCTTCCATCTACATTCCCTTCATAGTGATGATCATCAACCTTGGAACTTCTTACAAAACTAGTCTGGTGCACACAAAGATCAATAACATCATGGATCTGATCAATCGTCCTACTATCCTTAGTATCATGGGTCGTAGAGATACAAATCTTACAATAATAAGAAACATTCATGCAGATTACACACTCTAGTAGAGGAAACTTACCTACATCATGACCCTCATAGAAAATTTAACAGTCTACCACCATAGCACATACCGAATTCTGACGGAAACTATCCTTTACATGCCCTTCCACTTCACAGTGTGTACACAAAAGCCCAATACGAACCTAATGTGTTGAATTTGCAAATAAATTCTCTAACTATTTAGCTATTACAACAATTTTAGCCTCCTGCAAAGGACTAACACTAATATCAATTCTCTCAATAGCCTTAATGCATAGGGAAACTTCTAATGCCTTGTGTGGGTCTGTGAAAGTCTTGTGTGAGATATCCCTTCTAAACGGTTTTATTAATCCTCCAATAAACCATTGAGCATGTTGAGAAGGATGAATGTCATAGGATAGTTTAGAAAAGATGGTCTTGAACAGCACATCATACTCCCACACACTATCAATCATTCCTTGTTGGATCTCCTTTAAAGCACTGGAGCACTTCTATTCAAATTCTAGGATATGGAACTCCGCTAGGAAGGCATTTTTCAATGCAGTGTAGTCTAACACCATTTTATGGGGGTCATAGCTCTGATACCAACTATGCACGTGTTGTTGTAATGTTTTTTCAAATTGAGTTGTCTTACACTCCGGGGTAGTGACCCCTTTCGCGCACCATAGTAATTAACACTTGTGCACATATTTTGTAGCATCTTCAATACCTCTGTAGTCTGGTAAGTGTAATGAAGTCTCAAAAAATACTTATGGAGGTGGCTGAGGACCTTTTCGTCTTTATCTGGAGCCTTGGTTCCCTCAAGTGTTTCCTCCATCCACTGGATCCACCAGGTCACGTTCCTCTTGACCCACTAGATCCTCTAGATCCACTAGGTCCACTAGGTCCTTGAGCCCTTATACCACCAAATCCACCCCCTTTAGCCAAAAAATGGCCTAAAGTGGTCATGCCTAGTGTTCCTAATGTCACACTGAACTATACGTTGATGGTTTGTGATATTTTCCCATCACCAATTGTGTGTCTCATACCACTCCTAGATGTGATACTTAAACCTTGCATACTTGCACCTTGTCATAAAATTCCTCTAAATAATGGAATGGTTTACACAACCATGGATGTTCCAAATGAGATATTATATCTCCTGGGTGTAGATTGGTTACTCCCATTGATGTTAAAAATACCTCTCCCTTGATCTGGAAAACCAAGCACCAGGGGTTGGTCATCATGTGGGTTCATATGTGCGCTGATAGCTCTGCTTTCTCCATGCGATGAACTCTCATAAGAATTTGAAGGGGCTTCTCTCCCACGCTTTCCAAGATGGGGGTAGCATAGATTTCTCAGGTTCCACATCCTATGCGTGAACCTCAAATACTTCCCACAACATTTGCTTCCATAGATTCATCACACTTTTAACCTCGTGTTATATATTCATCTCCATTTCACAATATTTTCTATACTTGAGTTGTCTCTCTTACCTTTCTTTTTCATCTGCAATGTCTGTAATCTTCCTCCACCCTAGCTTCCTGACCTAGTGCTCAGAGAATCTTAGTCAGCCATGGGAAATGCCTCTAAACTCAAGGTAATGATTAGGATCTTTATCACCAAAGGAATACCACGCAAAAATGATCCTCTTGGATCCTTAAGAAACTCAAACTTAGTAACATCTAGGAAAGAATACGTAGAAATGTTGTATTCTAGAGCATAACTGGTTAGCACTCCTTTCCACCAATGATCAACAGTATGTGTCCAAGTTAGATTCGCATCATGTAGCCTCTCATAATCATCTTGGGTCCAGAAGCGCAATATGTAGTACGAGCTCAATTTGAATGCATATACTGACAACCATTGATATATTTCTACTGGGAAACAATAGAAGAATGTCTCATACAACTCATGGTACATGTTCTCTTCTACCCATCTATGCGCATCAAAATAAGGTCCAGTGTTGAATCTTTGAGAAAAAACCTCCTCCGTGCTCTTGAACCATGTTTATATACTTTCCAAGGTTATACATTTTTTCATTACACATCACAGGTACCAAGATGCATGTCATTTCTCACAACAACTTTGAAAAGAGGTCTCGCAAATGGAACCAAGATGTATTCATTTTTATACCCTTAGATTTAACATTAAAATCCCATGCGCATCGACCTATCACCCAGTGGTTGATGGGTGCTTACCTGAGCCACGCACAGGCTCCGAGCCTCTCATTTATGTGAGTCTTGTGAGAATACATGATCTTATGACATATATTCAAGTGTAAAAGAATAGAAAAGAACCATGCATCTTCCTTTTAGATGGTAGGAAGAGTTACCTTATCATTATACCCATTAAAGAGAAATACATTTAGTATATAGAACTGATTCATACATAAAGGAAATGCACAAGGATTATACTCTTGAACACATACATGATTTATAGTAGAGTCTTATATTCCTATTGATGAGTTGAATAACCACATTACATTCCTTAAGGTCATAAAAGACCCATATAATAATGCATAGCAATTTCATGCATCAGAACTATACTGTCCTTCACATTACAAAGATGAATGCAGACCCATCCCACTAAATATGCCATCACTCCTAGTTTTCACTAATCCCAACCCATATAATCCTCCTTTATATTTCTGTAGAGCTTCACCCATATTCCACTACCTCTACTCACTCAGGATGATTCCATGTATATATCTCTATCTCTAGTCTCCTCTATATTATATATTCTTCTATCCACGCACCTCCATATATAGATTTTATGCCTTCAATGCCATGCCTTATGAGGTAAAAGATTGGTTTCAAAGTTTCAAAGTAGTCCTCCAATAGAGTATGCCTCCTTTGATATGATATCTCCACTCTATGTAATGATTTTCTTCTAGAACCTTTCATCACATACATGGAATATTCCCTTTTTGATCCTATAGCCGCTAGGCTGGCACCTTATCCACTCTGCATGCTAGATGGGTTACACTTTTCTCATGTGTTTCCTGGAACACCTAATATGGATAAGTACGAAAACCTTTCTTTCCTTACGTGTGGACTGTGTGTTCTATAACACCCTACTAGAACCATTCCTTACATGCCTTTAACCTGCGTACCCACATGCCTTCTCATACTTAGCAAAATTTTAGGGCCCAGTAACGAAGTTTAGTGGTGAAAAACACTAAGTTTAAGTAGATTTTTTGGCATGGGTGTATCAGTTTTTCGTAGTAAAAAATCATATGGCTTATATAGTAAACAACTTGCTCCTTGTGTTGCTCATCATGATGAGCGAGCATGACACCCAAGTAATTATCCATAGCAGAAATGTAAAGGTAAAATTGTTGGTCATCCTTAGGAGGAATGCGTATAGGTGGTTGGAGGAAGTATTGTTTTAAGGCCTCAAAGGCTTTATGGCATTCATCATCCCATTTGAAGGAGACATCCTTTTTTCGGAGATGATGAAAAGGGTGGTAGCGGTCATAAAGCTACAAAATAAAATGATGAATAAATTCTAACTTGCCTTATAAACTATGTAGTTTGTGAAGGTTAGTAGGTTAAGGCATTTCAAGAATAGCCTTGATTTTAGCAGGATCAACTTCTATGCCACTCAAATAAATGATAAAACAAAGGAGTTTTCCTGAGAGAACAACAAAGACACATTTTTTAGGTTGAAGGTGAACATAATACTTAATGAGACGGTCAAAGATGACCTCAAGGACTGTAAGGTGTTTAGATCGATGTTTGGATTTTGTAATAAGGTCATCTACATAATCTTAGAATATACAATGCATGATGTCATGAAAGTTATAAATCATAGCCCATTGATATGTAGCATCAATGTTTTTAAGGCCAAAGGGCATGACTTGATAGCAGAAGGTCCCCCAAGGAGTGATGAAGGTGGTTTTGTGTTGATCTTTTGGGGTGAGTAATATTTAATTAAAAATTGAGAAACCATCCAAGAGTGATATAATTTCATGGCCAGTAGTAAGATTAACTAATTGGTCTATACCAGGTAGAGGAAAGTGTCTTTAATTTAGGCTAGATTGAGGTCATGGAAATCCATGCGAATGCGGAGTCCCCCTATCACTTTTGTGATAGGAATGATGTTAGAGATCCATTGGGGATAATCAATGGGTAGGATGAAGGAAACTGAAAGAAGGTGTTGAAGTTCTTCTTTGATAAGAAAGTAAATCCGAGGATGCATTTTCTGTAGCTTCTATTTTATGGGTATAGCACGCGGAATGGTTTTGATGTTGTAGAACACAATGTTTGGGTCAATATTAGGCATATTAGCGTAGGACCAATAAAAAACATTGTTATGATCTCAAAGGAATGAGGTAAAATTTTCATGTCTAGCAGCATCTAAATATTGGCCTATCTTTATAATGTGTTGGTGGTCTTGAGTGTGAATATAAATTTTGATGGTCGATTTGTTTAACATGGTTTATGTCTTAGAAGGAAACAACCAGTAAATACAAGAATATTCCACACCAAGGTAGGTGAGAATAAACTCATTGTCCTAACTTTGAATGACATTAATAGAAGGTGTATCGTATCGATCATGTCAGGATATAGGAAGGGAAGACAAGAGGTAGCCTCTCCATCTCGTTGATAAGTCAGAGGTCTTAAAGAAATGGTATTCATGAAAAACAAAGTTAGGAGGAATGGATTTTAGATTCATAGACTCAGTAGGTGAAGGTGGTGAAGTTGGTAGATGTGGTGAGGAGGGTTTATCATCCTTGATGATTTCAACATGATCTTTCTTGGAAGATGGTTTGGGAAATCCAATACCATCACGGTTGTTATGTTTACGTGTGGTACATAGGATGACATTATGACGGCCCTGTTCATAAAAACCAACACCAAATCCTTTCCTTGCACAATGGTGAAGGAAATTTTGGGTGAAACAGTATTTGGTGAGAGGTTGGAGATTAGATAAAAATGGTTACATTTGGGAAGGTAGTTCAGGTGAGTAGGTAGAAGTATCAAGCCCCCCATATGTTAAGTTTGTACCAAGGTGGGGAGGACCATAAGGGAAAACCTCACTTATGCGTCGATCATAGAGAGGATTTTGGTGAAGGTTACCATACTCCTGAGGAGTAAGGAATGTGTCGATGTTGTACAGGTGGTACTCCCCCAAAGTGAGACATTAAAAAGCACCTTCTAAGGGATTGCTGGTCGATATGTGGGAAGCGGGAATAGATGAATCATTAGGTGATTAGGAAGAAGAAGCCTTGTTTGATTGATAAGTAGATGGGTTAGTAGATGAGTCAGTTGTGTATGTTGCAGGGGTAGTTTGAATAGAGGAATCAGGTGTCAGAGAGGTAGTGGCAGCATCAGTGGATGGGGCTGTGGGTGAAGGAGAAGTGGCAACAGTGGTAGATGCCTTAACTTGTACAAGGACATCATTAGGTTAGTACAACATGTTATAGGTTTTGAATGGAAAAGGGTTAGCTAAGATGGTATAGTTATGTCCTTCATGTTCAAATTCTATACAACAATGCAATGTTCAAGGAACACAACCCATGATGAAAATCCAATGTTGGCCAAGGAACAAGTTATACCGGAATTCCCCCTCTAAGACATAGAATGATTCTAGAATGGTACGGAGTCCCACATGAGAGTGGTGTATTATGATTCCGAGCGTGGAAGTGATGGCATTGATGAATGAATTCATCATAATTGGGTTATTATACATATAGTTTAAAGGGTTGCGCATTTGATTATACATTTGGGAGGAAATGATGTTGATGTTGGCACCGCCATCGATCATAACACATAGAACATGTATATTATCAATATAAATGGAGATGAAAAAGGTGGGGTCAAGATCATCTGATTGCAGAGGTATAATCTCGTCATATGAGAAACTGAGGGTGGTTACACAATGAGTAGTGGTAGGTGTAGAGGAAGGGGATGAATTTTTTAGAGAGACCACATGGTGAGGGTTGATAGTGGAGGCCATAGGCTTCGGGTAGTTAGGTAAAACCTCGATGGATTGTAGAACCTCCATGCGGGCATGTTGATGAGATTCATAGGTTTGGATGAGGTCATATAAAGACAATTTCAGAAGGGATTGGTGAAATTTTTTTATCATTGTACAATGGGTGACCCCATCAGAAATAGGATATGTGGGTCCCCAAATGGTGATTTTCGGTGTGGGTGCAGATGGTATATTGGGCACAGGATTGGTGGATTGGCTAGTTACTTTATCCTTTCCTTTTTATTTTTGGGTGTGAGTGGAAATGTCAACCATATTGATATGGGGTGAAGGAATATCTAAGTCATGATATGTGTAGCGACATGATGGGAAATAGAAGGATGAGGGCATATACTTGTGTTGTGCAAAGAAAGTAGTGCATTGACATTTGGGTGGGGGTTTGGCCAACTCTCTTATGTGAACCATGTTGATCTAAAATATTGGAGGTGGATAAAAAGGTTGTGGATTTGGAGATATGGGTCACTACATAGGTAAAGGATGAGGGTATGTGGTGATTGGTGTAGGTGAAACAGGGTCCTTGTCTTGAATATCATTGTCATCAAAGTTTTCTTCAGGAGGACATAATTTAAGAAGAACGGTTTTCAGAGCCTTACATTCTCCTACATCATTTCCTGGAACACGATGATAGGCATAAATTTTAGTCTCATCAAACCCTTTTGGTTTGGTTTTTATTGGGTCGTAAGTTCTAAGCGGAGGTGATTTAATGACAACAGTCTCTAAAAGGTTAGCTAGAATATCAGCGTAAGATCCTATGAATGGATCATAGTGTGAAGTGAGTGTGGGTTTAGGTTGAAGTGTGGGTGGTTTTGATGGGAGAGGTGCTACAGGAGGTGAAGTTGGAGTTGGGATAGGTTTGAGCACCGGTTTTATAGGTGGTATTGTTTTAGGCTTGGGTTTTACCTTATTGGGTAAAGGCGTAGTAGATGAACTAGCAATGGAGGGTGTTGTAGGCTTAAATACCACTTTAAAGGGTAGTGGTTTTTTCAATTTAGGTTATAACATCCTAGGTAAAGGTGAAGGAGGTGCATGTGATGTAGAAGGGAAAGAAGATGGTGGTAGAGGATGAATTATCCATGGTGATAAAGGAGGCATGGTGAAGGTTGCTGGAAGAGGTAAGGTGGAAGGTATGGGTTAAAGAGAAGGAAATATAATAGGTAGTGATGAGGCTATTGTTGGTGGTTGGGGCATAGGTGGTAAGAAAGATGCAGGTGACGATAAAGGTATACATTGTATAGATAGGTTACATGTAATAAAGGATCGTGATGAATAAGAGGACTAGTGCATTTTTTATTTTCCTTGGGTAAGGGGTTGCTTGACCAAGGTAGATTACTGAAGCCCTATTATAGATGGAAGGGGAGAAGACAATAAAGGCGTAGTGGGTGAAATCAGTGTGTGCAGCCTAGAAGCTTGGGTCTTCCTTTTAGGTGGAGGAATTATTTTTGAGTGGGTTTCGGAATATGTGATTAAATCGAATTTGATAGGAGGATGAACTAGACTTGATGTTGACATGACACCCAATGTGGTAAAGGGTCTATATTTTGGGGGAGGTGTAGGTCCAAGTAGGTTATAAGGCATATGAATGGGTTTAGTTATTGGTAAAGGTTTGGATGTAGGAAAGGGTGATGAAGAAGAGGTTGTTTCAACAAGCATAGTCATGATTGATTAGGTTTTTTGAAATACCTTTAGATAGATCGTGGAGGTATCCGCATGAGACATTTACATTTACATTGAAAAGCATGGAATTATCAAAGTAATCCAAGCAGTTGGCTAGGCATGAAAAAAAAAAGCTTTTATAAGAGGAGAAGACGTTGGATTAGTAACAATCATTGTAAAATATATTTGTGAGACAGGGAATTGGTTGGCTTCGGACTTTGTGGGTAAGAGACCCAAGAGAAAATCAACGGGATCTTAGAAGGGTAATGGGGAATTATCACCAACATGTAGTGGCACATCTAAAGGATCCCCTATGGGTAGGGGAGATGGTAGGTGTGATGAGGTAGGTTCCTCTTTCAGTGGAAAGGAATCCAAGGATGACTCTCCCATGGGTAGGAGAGTTAACACCATAGGTTTTTCATTAATTTGTGAGGTGGGTGGTCAAACTGTATTGGTAGAAATTATGGAATCCTCCATGGGTGATGGGGGAGATTACGGGTACTCCTCTATGGGTAAAGGAGTAGATGAAGTAGGCTCCTCCATGGGTAAAGGAGCTCATTCTAGAATCTCCTTGATAGAGGGGATAAGAGAAAATTAGGGAATGACGGGTATGACTTAAAATAAAGCATCGAATTCATGAAAACTGTTGTCCTTGTTTGAAGGTTCACCACTTTTTTTAGATGATGGGGTATGATTAGGGAATGGATTCTTAAAGATATCCAAGTTTTTATTTTCCAGTGTGTTTGGGTTATTTAGGACAAGATGTCTATTATATAACATTTCCTAGACAATATTCTTGAAGGTTATCTAATTACCATCACTATGGCCTTTTATGTGATGATAGTTACAATAGTCATGTCCCTTGTACCATGCATGCATAGGACGAGTGAGGTCAAAACCAGTATGTAGTATTATGGGTGGAAGAGAAATGGCTGTGGCCTTAACAAGTTTTTCTAATACTGAAGAATAAGGCTCCCTGATTGGAGTGTATTTTCGTTACTCCTGTCTGAACTGAAAATATTAAACGGGAGAAAGGTTGGAGGTCAATTTTGATTAATTAGATGGGTGAGATGGACCAGCCTTTAAAAATACCATGTTGGAAGACACTTTTGATTTTGAATAATGTTTTTGGGTTTTTGAAGAGAAATAATCATCATTTAATTTAAATGCGGTGTTTTTATTACGCAATTGAATTCTCTTCTCTTCAATGGCCCAAATTTATAGTTTTTACACCATGGTAAATGTCTCATTGAAGGTATGGAAGGTTTGTACTTAGAGAGCTAGTGAGATGTGCCTGGCACAAGCCCTAGTGAACAACTCTATAAGCTTAGTTTGATAAAGCTATAATGTTAACTAGTTGATGAGGCTTAATAAATGAGTGACAAAATATGTGATATATTCATCTTCGTATTGTCGTATTGAGTACAAGTCGGTCATGGTGACCTTCTTAACGATATTGATGAAAACAATGGTCAAGGAAGGCTTGAGACACTTGATTAAATGAGTAAATGGAATGTTTGGGTAAACCATTGTACCAATCTAATGTAGTCCTGTCAAGGACATTGGAAATGTTTGTAGGAGTAAAGCATTGTTGTGGGCGATTAGATAGCACCCATGTTTGAAAGACCACAAGTGTTGTTTCAGGGTATTTTGTACTGTGGAACTAGTTGAATATGCGCATTTTCCAATGTGCATGGTATAGGGAAATGGGAATAGATAGATGGATGGGATCATTGCATATTTCATCATAGGTTAAGGAGTTGTGAGAGCCAAAAATCTATGCATCCAATTTTTTCATCTTTTCCATCATCATTTTAATAAGGTCATTGGTAGGATGTGATGATTGAGCACCCCCTACAGTATAACGAGGTTGATTATGAATGTATGATGTGGACGAAATTCCAGTATATGGTGGTGCTGAGTACAAGAACTATGTAGGGGAAATAGATGTACGCGGAAAATATCCCGAATAGGCAATAGAAAAGATAGGTGGTTGTTGGTGATATGTGTAAGTAGGTGGGGTAGATGTAGAGATACTTGTAGTGATTGGAGGTAAAGATTGCGGGATAGACAAGAAAATGTTTTTGAATGGGGTATGGGTTACTGACACCATGGGTGGATACGATACAATAGATATAAACATGGTGGTAGGTGCAGATGGGGCTATGCTCAAGGTGGTTGATAAAGGAATGGTTGACACCATGTGAGAAAATGACGTCAAAAGTATGAATTATGCTATAGGTTCTATAGATATTGATGACATGGGGTCAAGTTGGGATACTACGGGTATTAAGGTGGAAGAAGATAAAGTCAAGCTAGTGGTAGTTGATGTAGAAGTGGGGGAAAGGGAAAGAGGAATGGACATAGGCATATTGTATAACAACTATCTTGATGAATCAAAAGCAGAGGACTGGGAAAGATAATGTTGTAAGGAAGTGTGGTTGTGGTCAAGGAGTCTTGCAAACTCCTCATCACTGGTACTGATGATAATAAGCTGAGTAGGATCCACAGGTTACAGGATGGAAGGTAGCGATGGGATAGGCAGGAGTGGCTAAAGGCTTACATGGAATACAAGGGCATTTTATTGTCTATGAGTCAAAACCATGTGAGTTAGCATAGGCTTGGTAATATTTTCTTTGTAAATGACATAGAAAAATAGAAGAAATGAAGAAAAATAGGTTGTGGGAGGTGAAATTGGTTGCTCTTTTAATTAGGAATTAAGACATAGGAACCGATGGCAGTAAGGTTAATCAACGACAATGAGATGGAACTAATGATGGTCAGCGTGACCAATACTGGTTACTATGGGAAATTGAATTTTTTTCAAATGAGGTAATAATTGATTAAAATGAAATAAAAACTAGATTTAACAATGATTTTGAAGATCCAGAGCTTTGATGATATGTCTGAAGACTTCATAAAGAATAGAAAATGTGGTGAATGATGTTTTTGGTGCAATAACAAAAAAAAATGAAACCGACATTAGTTAGGTAAACCGATGATAATCAGATGAAAATGGATGAAGGTCACTAGACTGACGATGGTCACTGTGAAATATGAAAAGATGGAAGAATTTGATTTTTGTGAGTTAGATTAGATAAACTATCTACCCAGAAACCTGAGTATGATAGTAATGGACCCTAACACACCCAAAAAAAGTTAGAATACACCAACTATAATTGTGGGCTATGAAAGAAAGAAAAGAAAATGAAGAATGTGACCCCAAAACTCAAAACAAAACTCAAGAAAAAGCTAAGGAAAATATGAAATCCTATGAGTGAATTTTATGTTTTACCTTATGCTATTTTAGACTGACTTGTGAAAATAACAAAGTTTTTGGTTGGAAAGAGGGTATCCTATGAAGAGGAAATATCTAAGGATGGTCTCAGGTTATGCTTTGGCGGGGGCATTCCTTTCTCTAAGTTAATGACTGGACAGAAAAACCAGCTAGGTACCCACTGTCAATCCTCTGATCGTTGAAAACTTATTCCAGGTAAGGTGTTGTTTAAGAATATGTGTGATTTTATTTTTGTGTAGTTTGGAAAATAGAGAAGAGAATATACTCTACGGTTCAATTATGTCAACCATCAGCTGGGCATGACTTCCAAAATATAGGTTTCCTTCATTTTAAATGTGAACTGGAAATGCAAACATAGAAATATGAAATACAAGTATTTTCAAACCCAAATAAAAATGTGATATTCAATGTATACAAAGAGTTAATAGGAAAGGATGTGACTTTAAATAATGCAAATGCAAGAAAATAAAGAATGATTTGTTTTAGTCCTGAAATACAAATGTCACTAAGATAAGTACAAGAAAGAGAAGATTCCTAGGGAGATAATTTAGTGTTAACTTCCTTTTGAAAAGAAACAAACATAAAATGGTTCTATAAGAATGAAAAAATGCAAGGAACCCCAGATGGGTCCCATCGGGTGTGCCAAAATGTTTCACCATATTCTTAATAAATTAATGAAACTAATAATGGTAGTAGGTCAAGGAGGAATACAAGTTCGTAATTTTGGTTGAAGGTTGTGCGCACGTTCTAATTTTCTAATCCAATTTAATTGTGAGAACTCCATTTTGGCTATGAGGAACTACCTGTAAATACAAAACAATACCACTAGATAGAGTTAAACAAAACAATGATTGGACTTATTAATAATATTTAGATTCGGGAAGCGTGATGCTTCCTGAAAAATCTTTTAATCCACTTTTATATAAGAGTATTAATGATATTTAAAATATACATGAAATAACAATCCTATTGGAATTGAAAAAATTTAGGTATCTCATACAAAACAAATAAGAAAGGTCAGGTAAAAGGTGATTGAGGTAAAAAATGGTTAGGTGATTGGTTGGTGTTGGGTTATAGGTCTAGTACAGGCTCTATGTAAGGTTTGGTAAAGATTAAGAATGGTTTTGGGCTATTGGGAAGTGGGTATGACCTCACCTATCTAAGTTATATTGCAAGACACAGTAACCAATGTTATCTAGATGAGCGTGTCAATTAGATAGAATGACCAACGTCGGTTGGCTAATCGATGTTAGTAGGGGCAATTAGCAGGAAGTTCTTAGACTTGGTTTTTTAGTCTCTCTATGATTGCACAGAGGATAGAAATGGTGAGGGTGAGGTTCTAAAATGGTCTTGAAGACTCAGAGATGGTTATAAGAGGGGAAAGGCATGGTAAGGTGATAGGTTGGTGGGAGGAAGGAAGTGTATGGATGTGGATAAAGATAAATTATTGAGATTAATAATCAATCTTATTGAAAGGAAACAAATATAAATGAAAGGGTGTTAGGTACTTACTAAAGAGTAGGTTTGGAGAATGTAAGTGATGAGGACAGTGATGAAAAATATCTAGAGAGAAGAGTTGTTGTATTAGTTTCATGGTAGTTTGGATCTTCATGCTTCTCTATGTGAATTTGAGATCACTAAGAAGATGATGAATTCCAAATAGTTGTTGGTAGTTCTCCCGTGTGTTTTCTTTTCCATGAGTGCTTCAGAAATTTGAGTGCTCCAAGTCTTTGTTTGTATCAAATCTTGAGTCAAATGACCAACCTAGGCAAAGGCTTTTGGAAATGTATTTAACCTAACTAGAAATGGTTAGGTGATAAGTTTCAGTTGAGATATAATCGACGTCAGTCAAGGCGTGAATATATAGGTTGGCCAAAAATATCCAGATTGTTGTTATTTTTGGCGTGATCTCCAACCTTCTTCTGCATCTTGAGTGATGGATCATATAAAGATAAGTAGGAGTCTTTTTAGGTTTGTTAATATGAGTTAAGTCTAGGTTTAGACTAAGTCCTAGTTAGTTAAAATAGGCTTAGACTAGGTCTTAGGTCATTAATGAGGTTTGAGTTGGTCATTTGAGTGAGGTGGATAAGTGAGTTGGTTGGGTGAGGTGGTTAAGTGAGGATATTAATTAATGAACGGGGTTTTAATGCATGTATGACTCAATTTTGGTGTCTACACAGGAAAATTCATGACCAACATGTTGCGGAGGTAAAATTCACATGGATCATATAAAGATAAGTAGGAGTCTTTTTAGGTTTGTTAATATGAGTTAAGTCTAGGTTTAGACTAAGTCCTAGTTAGTTAAAATAGGCTTAGACTAGGTCTTAGGTCATTAATGAGGTTTGAGTTGGTCATTTGAGTGAGGTGGCTAAGTGAGTTGGTTGGGTGAGGTGGTTAAGTGAGGATATTAATTAATGAATAGGGTTTTAATGCATGTATGACTCAATTTTGGTGTCTACACAGGCAAATTCATGACCAACATGTTGTGGAGGTAAAATTCACATAGTTGATTTTGTATTTCAGGGGTTCTGTTTTAATAAATTGAAAAAAATAGTTTGCCATCAGGGGCTTCATGAGTTTCTTAACTGCACATTCTCATTAATTTCCATGAATAGAATTATTTTTGAACAAACATTCTATAGATAGAAGAAGGTTTTATATGCCAGAAGCTTACAGGCCAAAGCACAAACGAATTCTAAAATAGATTCTAACTTCTTCTCATTTTCATTGGCCTCAATCTCTTCTTTTAGGTTTTTATTTTCATTTTTTAATTCTTTATTCCAAAGAAATAATCGATTTAAATGATCCCATACCTTAAGGCCTATATCTTTTTGTCTCTTAAGACTGTTAACCTCTACCTTCAAAGCAGTAATTTCCCTCACTTTTTCTATAGTTCTTTTTGTAAATGAATTTTGTGAAGATAAATTGGTTTCATAAATACCTTTCAAAATTTCCTTCAGGGAGGTAATTTCATCTAAATAATACATCATTTCATCATCTCCATGTGATTCTTGGCCACTAATATCCATTGCAATAGATTCAAGAGTTGGGTTCTGTATATCTAGTGTTGAAGGCATTTCCAGAGCTTTTGACTTGGTTTCTAGAGCTGTAGAAATATCTAGACTCCATGTTGCAGGGATGATTGTTGTGAATGTATCATCCCTATATTGTTCTTCAAGGATAGTTGAGGTACCAGCCTCTTCCTTCTCCTCCATAATGGAAGCATAATCTTCATGAAAAACTTTTAGCTGGGAAACTTCAGATCTCTTCAAATTACAAGACCTTTTCGGCCTCATCAAAATAGAAGAATGAAATGGTAAGGTACTTTTACCCTTAGAAATTTTTAGCATATAATATGGACTATCATAACTAGCAGGTTCCTCCACAGTTTCACATGAAGGGTGAGGATCTGACCTAAGCTTAGGTCCAATAATGAGAGATGGTCTCTTCTTGATTTTATTTTAACTGGAACTCTCCCTTGCACTTATTTGTTTAATCCTCCTCTTGGGTCTGTAGAAAACCTTATGTGAACAAATTAGTTGGATAAGTTTTGGGTGTTTCAATGTAGCCCTCCCACCTCCATTATTATATTTCTGCCCAACTTTAATGACTACATCAGCTAAATATTCAGGTAAATTCACCCTGAGTGTAGTATCTATGTGGAATTTCCTCAAATGAGTTAAAATATTTACTGAATCCTCTCCGAGCACAGATGGTTGTATATCACAGATAAATTACTTATTGACCCATTTAGCAAATTCCTTCCAAATACTAGGAAACGTTTCCTGCTTAATCCCATTCCAAATACCATATGCAGTGAGGATTAGTTCTGGAAGAGCTTCGCCATCCTCATGAGACATAAGAATTAGTTATTTAAGAGTAGCATTTGTCACAACCTTGAGACCGAAGTCTGGTAAACCAAATAGGTCATAAACAGCTTGACTACTTATTTTTACTCTTTCCCTCCAATTCATGAGTAGGTGGCTTCAAAGTTTACTCGAAAATAATCAACTAAATTTCATCGAAGCCCTCGAATTTCCTAATAAATTATAACCAAAAAACATCATAAAATACCTTGGAAATTGTAGCATTCCGAATCAGTGGGTCTAGAGATTCTGGTTTAGATTTCTTTTCATGCCCCATAGTATAGATGAATTTAGATAGTTTTGTAAATAAATGATATTTTTTCAAACTCATAGAGAAATGGTGTGAAGTGTTTAGTGAGTGGAAATTTTAAACATACCGCGATATTTTAATTACCTGAAGTCGTTGCAAAATTGGTGGCATGAAAATTTGATAGGACCAAAACTGCGTGGGAATTTTTAATGCATAGTATGGAAAACATCCTTTCATATTGAATAATAATGCCACTTTTCCTTTTTATAAAGCATCCCGTCATTTTCTTAAAAATTTGACACATGCGGTATCCTCACTCATTATGATTCATTACACCCCCAATAAATGCATTCAAAATTATGTATGTATATAATCATGCTAAATAAATATAATGGGGGAGTGGTTCAAAAGTTAATATTCTTATTGAATTAAAATACACTTACCCTTACGATCTCAACTTCCCGATATTTGTAGATTTCCATGTCCTGTGCTCATAGAGAAAATGTGATTACTGTACATTATAACAATGAACATTCCTACCTTTATTAAAATCATGAAAAAAAAAAATCTACAATATAAAGGGGATAAGATCAAAAGCATGATCATCTTCGTTTATTAAAATTCAAAAATAACAACTCCTGACGAGAAGAGTCAGGCTTCTCCACTGAATCCATTTCTTCACATAACAACATATCTTTGCTGAAGGTTTCTTTATCCAAAGGACATTGATACATCCTCAATCTATGTCCATTCACCAGAATATTTCTTCTTTCTACATGAATAGGAAATAATCTCATAGTTATATTATCAAACACTTTTTCGATCTGGTATGGTACCAACCATCTTGTCCTCAACTTGCCTTTGAATTGTTGATACTTTGAGTCAAAAAGTAAAACCCAATATCCCTCATTGAACTTCCTGTGTTTGATACGAGAATCGTACCAAGATTTCCTTTGGTGTTGAATAATTTTAGTTTTTTGTTGTGCCTCAATCCTCATTTCATCCATCTCATTCATTTGCATTACTCTCTCATGTTGTGCTTCATCCATATTGATGCCAAATTTCATTATTGTTCTCGAAGTCTACAATTCAAACTCAACTGGAAATAGTGGATTCTTCCCATACACCAGTTCATATGGAGAGAAACCAGTAGTTGTATTCTAGGTTGTATTGTAGGACCAAACTACTTATGATAGTTATGGTACCCAGTTATTTTTTTTCTGCATTGACAACTTTAGTTAAGATATTATCTAGCTCCCTATTTGTAACTTCCACATGTCCATTAGATTGGGGGTGGTACGGTGATAATTTTTGATGTTTGATTTAGTGGATCTCAAGGAATTCCACAATCATATTAGACAAAAATTGAGGTCCCTGATCAGATACAATGGCTCTAGGGGCACAAACTCTAAGCATAATCATGTTGTATAAAAATTCAGCTACATCGTCTTCATTGAAAGATGTCAATGCTTGAACCTTGGCCCATTTCGTGACATAATCAGTGCACACCAGCAGGTACTCTTTCCCAAAGGATGGGGGATCAAAATTTTGAATGAAATAAATTCTCCACTTCTCTAATGGTCCTAAGACCAGCTGAGGGTTGAGAGGCATTTCCATGGATAATGTAGGCTTCCCCATTCTTTGACATGCATAACACTTCCACACATACTTCTTGATAGACTTGTGAAGAGAAGGCTAGTAATACCCATCTCCAAGGACCTTCTGAATTATCCTCTACATTGAGTAATGTCCTCCTCCAGGCTCATCATGACAAGATCTCAGTATGTCATATACTTCATCCTCATGAACACACCTGTGAAGAACCATATCAGGATAACATTTAAATCAAATTTCATTACACCATTTATATATAGATCCTTATTGGTAAAGTAGGATGGAAACTTCCTTGTAGTTAGGTATTTTACAAGATTATCAAACCATGGATGCTGAGTTGATATTGCAAACAAGTGTTCATCTAGAAAATGATCTTGGACTACTTTTTCTTCTCCTAAAACATACAATCTTGAAAATAAATCAAAAACAACATTAGTGTTTCATGTCTTATCAATAATAGTTAAGTTAAATTCTTACAACAAGAAACAATGAATATTATAAAATTAGGTTACTTCTTTCCTACGTTGTTTTCGGATGATCACAAGTGGGTTAGGAAATGTAAATAATGTGCACTCTTTACTGAAAAGAAAATATTAACAGCCCTGCCACTTCACCCAATTCAATAAAATCAGTTGTTTTCACAATGAGGTCTTGACTTCATCGGTATGATCAATCCTCCATCTAACCTTGGTCATAATTGGGTTCTCATAGCGACATACTATTTCACCAGATCGGCTAAAGTTGGACTATTAAAGGAAGTTACTGAATTAGTCATCCAAGAATTCCTTGAAGAAATTGTTACAAGGTTTGGTTTCCCTTAGACCATCATTTTTGATAATGTTAAAGATTTCTTAAGATCCAAACTTTCTAGTTGGGCTTTGGGACTTGGGATATATTTGAAATCTTCTTCCAATTATTAGCCCCAAGGAAATGAGTTGGCAGAATCTACTAACAAAAATCTGATCAGAATCATGAAGAAGACAATGGACATTAATCAAAGACAATGACACAAAATGGTGAAAAGTGGTCTTTGGGTGGACATTATAACATCAAAGAAGGAAATTGACACTTCTCCCTATAAATTGATATATGGTAAAGAAGAAATATTTCCATTGTAACTTGGGTTTCCTTCATTTGAGTTAGCTCAACAGCTAGAATTTGAAGGTGTGGATCAAAGGGAAATCAGAATGGTTGAATTGGTGGAACTAGAAGAAAACAAAAATTATTCCATGGCTAGGATGGAACAACATCAGGCATCAACCAAACAATGGTTTGACAAAAAATCTAGAGATCAAACATTCAATGTTGGAAATCTAGTTTTGAAGTGGGAAGCAGATCAAGCTAAAATAGGGAGACACTCTAAATTTGATGTTACTTAGATTGGATCATACATCATCACCACCTATAAATTGTCTAACTTATTTGAGTTGTTTGATCTTGATGGGAATGTGTTTCAAATTCCATTCAATGGTATTCATCTCAAACCTTATCATTAAGATTTTTCATGCATCTTGTATATATTAGATTAGAATTTTAATTCCTCTAAGTGATTTCAGAATATTAAATTGTTAGTAGTGTAGGTTTCCTTCCCTAAGTGCTTTGCATACTCTTTTTGTTTTGAGAGGTTCTTATGCATTGTTTGATCATTCTCTAAAGCTTATTGCTGATAGGAAGGAGGTTCAAAATATCAAATATTAGTTTCAATCACCTCATAAAATAAAATGCATAGAAACTAAATCATAATCAAGAAATTTCAAGTTGACTCCATGTCAAATGGATGCTAAGACTAGTGATTATCTCATCTAGCAGGTGGATGGCCCCTATGAGTCACCAAAAATGTTGTCTATTTTTGCACCCTTGAAAAAATTGAATAGATTGAATATTTGTGGGCAAGGGATGAAGAACATGAAGAGTTTAGGCATGTTGTGGAATGGAGGAGACAAATATGCAGACAAGGATCAAAGGCCTCCGATGTCAAACAAAATCTGCAGGGTGAAAGAAAAAAGTCCACGGAAGTTTTGAGTGTTTCGGAGTGAAGGAAAACACTTGAAAATCCATAGATGCATAAATCCACTGATCCAAGTGAATAAAAAAGTCATGGGGTGAAGAATAAGAAGTTCATAGAATTCAACATGAGGTCATGCTATATCACTACCGCAAAATAAAATGGAGAAGTTAGTAGAACCACAGAATGTGAGATAATCCACGGAGGCATAAAACTGTGTGGAACTGAAATAAAAATCCACGTATTAAAGGAAAATAGTTTTTCTCTACGGATTACTAAAATGGACATGAATTTCAATCTGATGATTTTATCTTTGCAAATCTGATATTATTTGAAGAAATCTTAGCCTTCTCTATGCAACAAAATCAGATTTCAATAATTTAGGTAGGTAAAGTAAAGGAAGACTCCCCAAAGATACAAAAGGTTTACTAAGAATGGTTCAACCACCAAAATTAAATGTATTATGGGTGTCGTTCCTTCTTCATTAAGGAAAATGGTGTGGGGAAGTGAAATTGTAGAGCAATCAAATCTTATGAGAAAATTAAATGAAGGTGGTTGGGGAGAAAATGGGAATTCAAATTTCCCTCTATGTTTTTATATTCTCTCCTTCTAATTTTCTATATATTGTAAAGTGATGCCTTGTTTTAATATTTTATACTTTGGTAATACAAGGGAATCCTTTTATGTTGCACAAGTATTCTAAGGGTCACATGCCTTGGGCTATGCTTTTGTAAATGTTTTGCATCTTCCTCATGTATCGTGATTATCTGTGCATGATCTCTAAGTAATAAATATCTGGTTTTACGGCTCGTTTCTCCCTTAGCTATTGTTTTATTGCACTCTCTTTCCTCTCATTCATTCATAGGTGTGTTTTATGTAATGTTTCAGTTCTGTGTCTACTGTACATCGTGAAAGTGGAACAATGAATGCAATTTCGATCTATGGCTTTCATTTTTTTTTCTCTTCATAATCATTCTCTCCCATTTTCCCTCTTGACCATAATTTTGTTAAATTTGGACATTTTACAATCTAGATTAAATACTGAAATCAGATATATTGGTTTTATTATACCAAATATTGGAATTTGATTTGGTTATTATTGGAATCCAAAAAGGGGTTTTTTGGAATTTGATTTGGCTAGTATTGGAATCCAAAAAGGGAATTTTTAGAACTATATATCATGTATGAGGGATTTCCATTTTAGGGGTTTACATTTTTTTAGTACAAACGGGAAATACTTATTGGAATAATTAATACATTTATAACTTTATAAAGCATAGAAAATACTTATATTGTTCCTTCTCATACAAACAATTTTTTTTAATCTTCTATTGAATGGGCATATGCCAATTCTCCTATAAGAATCATAAAGAAAAATAGAGGTAATATTTAATTTGTTTTAGAATGGATAGTTTCCCATTCTCACATCCTTTATAGTGATATAAATATTATTAAGTTCATTATTTCTTCAATGAGGTAGAATGGTTAGAATAGGCATATGCCCATTCTCATTCAAAGAAAGAGTTTTATTATTGTGCCAAGAATTTTTATCATTGTTATGAGAATTGGCATATGCCATTTCTCATACTAATTTTTTTTTTTATCATGATGGGAATGGGCATGTTCTCATAATAACAAATATTTTTATCATTGTGATGATAATGGGCATATACCCATTCTCATAAGCTTAATATAGAAAGAAAGTAAAATTTGGATGTGATTTATTTTAATTATGGGGTCGTGTGCATTTGCATGTTGTATATTTACATATTTTGATCATATATTTTTGTATCTATTATTGCTTCTAATTTATGACATCAATAAAAATTTGACAAATGTTTAACTATAACATGGATTTATTTGGATAGAATGAAGGTTGTAAATGTGTGGTTATGAAATACATACAACATAAAATGATGGTAATAAATGAATTCTTAAGAGAGTCTACAAAAATAAACCAATATTTTTGTATTTTTATGAGATAGATTAAAAAACAAACCAACTATTTTATATTTATTAATCAATACAATAGTAACAAGTACACAAAATCAAGCTCAGTATTAATGGAAATGTGTTATTATGATGAAAATACAAGTGACAATTATTTTTTTATAAAATGATGGTAATAAATCCATTGTTATGAAATAGACTAAAAAACATTTATGATTGAATTTTTATGAGAAAGACTACAAAAATAAACTAAATTTAGATATATATTAATCATAGTTTAGGTTTATGTTCTATGCATCTCATCCTCACCCTGGTCCCTCAAAACGTTAGAGTAGGGTTAGATAGTTGCATTTCAATTCCTAGGAGTAACTTAGCATTAGAGGTAAGTAGAGGAAGATAAAATTCTCCAGAGTTCTATCTTAGTTTGAGTCCCACAACTTAGAGATAGTCCCATGTTGTCTCAAATCCTGAATTATCTATGATCCAGGAACAGTTACATTTTTGAGTCCCAACAGATCCTACCCTGGATCAAAGGGTAAGTAATAATAAAAAAAGAGTGCAAGGAGGAAGGATGAGGTGTGATAAATTCTAGAGTGACCAAGAATTTTCCAAAGAAACCAAGTACCAGAAAGAAGACCCTAGTGAAGAAGAAACCTAGGGTGGTTTCGAGTGAGGAGACAAAGGTGTAGACACCTAAATTTGATCTATATACCCTTGATCACCTGCGTGCACATATTTATCTAATCCACCCCAATTATTTAATTAAATTCCCACTTTAATATTTATCACCTTTAATTTACATCAATTAATTAAGCTTCAATTAATTAATTAATTAATCGATTAGTCCACATCCTTTGCTTCCCTTGCCCTAATAGACTTTCTATTACCCATCCCCACACATTTTATAACCTATCTTTGTTGCCAACTCATCTACACCTCATCCTTAAACATCCTCTTCCCTCCTAATGATTTAAATCATTTAATCCCATCCTTAAGAATCAAAATCATGCTAAAAGTAGAAAAAGCCTCCCATTGGGGAAAACTTTCCCCGAAGTCATCGGTGACCCAACCCTATCATCTTTGACCCTATCAAGATAAGTGATTTCTTTCCATTTTTAATTATATGCATGCACATACCCCAAGCATTTTTGCAACATGTGAGATTATTCTCATTCCAAAAACATGCCTGCAACGATCATGCACCTCTTGGATCTCCTCCTAGTCTGTTTTTCATTGCTAATAGACATTCCTTTATGAGGTTATCATCATTTGGTATCATTTCATGTAGTTATTATCATATTATTGACTCCTTTGTTTACATCTAACCTTTTTCAGGTCTAGAAACAGTTGAGATTCCATTATCAACCACTTCTCACCAGTTTTTTTACTTGTAGGTTCTCTTCGATCTTATTTCTATTTTCCTTGTTCAACACTACCTAGATCATGATCAATCTGTCCAGGTTACCATCGAACCAGCCCTATATCCTCATCCTTTCTGTCTCATATTCCTTTCAGTGTCTATTCTATCTCTTGTATTGTTTCCAAACCCAAAATCTACCATCATGCTTCTTTGAACCTATCTAGTTTCGAGCCAAAATCCACTGTCATCCTTGTTACCCTACATTTCCTTGCGTCAAACCTCCTCTGTAGGTTTTTTCAAGTATGTAGAGGCCTTTGTTCTGTCTGTCTTGCACTCAGAGCATCCATATCAAAATTTACATTTTTTTGTCCCATCCTTTCACCTTAGGTCGTCATTGACCTACCTCTACTTAGTATGGGTCACCATCGACCCAAACCAGGTACATTTAATTTGCATTTATTTCAATAAAAAAAATATTAAATCAATCATAATTAATTTTAGATTCTGTAAATCCATAAATTTCTGCATACTTTCAGTTTATCTTTTTTTGTATCAATTTTTTTAACAACGAGGGTTAACATCCACCAAAGAAGTTAAACACTACTCGAGTCCTCTTTGTCGATAAACCCCCACTCAAACCATCTAATCAATCTCATTTTAGTGGGTCTTATTTGTAGGTTTCATTTGATTTACAATAGTGGAATCCATTATAATATTACACCCATATCTCATCACATCCGAGTTAACATAAACCCTCCAGCATTTCTGAGTTGTATACTTTCTTTAGAAGCTAAGTGATTAATTTGAAACGAACGAGAAAATACTACAACATTCCTAGAATGCCCGGTGGGACCACCCTTTAGGTGATCTCTTACATTTATTACTTTTTTCTTTTCTTTTTTTTCTACTAAAACTGCAGTGTGAGGCTCTACTATATAGCTTTCTCATCACTCAAGAGTGTAGAAAAATAGGAAAATTGTTATCTATGTATTCCTCACTTTTTCCCTAATTTATCATTTTTGCATCATAATTTTCCCTTATTATCTATGTCTGCATCGAATATCATGCTTCGTTTATAGGTTTAAAAAGAACACTCTTTTTGAATCCTTCTTAGTCACATAGTTTAAGTAGGGTTTTAACCTTCTGCATTTCACACTTTATCACACACAGCCTAAACCTCATAGATCAAATTAACACATCAAAACATTCCCTTACTCGGTTAACTGATTCGGATTTCACCACCAAACAAGAAGCCACATCAAACTTCACCAACCACAACAAACCTAAAACCAAACATAGTTTTTCCTTATCTAAGTCATTTATTATCCATCCCCTCTTCTCTTCACATTTTCTTAAATAAATTAAGAGCATAAAAAGAACTATTTTCTTGACTTTATTGTGTAAAACTTGTTTCATGCCCATAATTACTTGTTTAGAAGATAAAAGAACGGAACAAAACTTGGCTTCAAATATTTCCTTATCTCAACAAATGTTCAGCACAATAGTTACCTCATATGTGGCCTTGATTAATTCTTTCATTAGTACTCAACCTCTCATCTATGTCTCTCACCTATAACCCCTCGTTCACACTACAACTTTAGGTGAAACTAATCCATTCTTACACCATCAATCTATCTCATCTAGACCAATTACCCCACCATCTGTGTGATCAGAGTCTTTTAGACCTCCTAAGATCTGTCTTTATGATACCATGTTCTAGGAGATCCTAGACACCAATCCAATGACACTCTAAGATTATCTCCTTAGGAGATCAACTTAGATTCCCTTAGACAGCCTTCCACTCTAGTAACTTTATCTTTATCAAACCAATCCCCAAACTTCCTAGTTTGTAGTAAATGAAATTTATACAGCCCATCTTGCTTCCTCTTCTACCAACCTCTCATCTAATCAAACTACTCAGATAGTCACACCTATTCCCCACAATCTGCCACTGATCAACATGACAATCAACACTACTCTTTCCCCTCACCTCTTTGGTCACTATTTCCACTACTTCCCCTAATAAATATTCCCAAACATCATATCCCCTATTCAAATAGTATTACCTTCTCACATCTAGCATTCCTTTCAATACTTCCCAACCCATTTTCACAAGTAACTTACTTTATTCAGTATCCAACCCTTTTCAACAATAGTTTTCAACCCATTCATACCCACATTCCCACTCAACACTTTCTATAATAGCCTACCCAATCCCAAAAATATTATCATCTTCCCATCTCCCAGCAAAAATTATTTTAGTAACCAACCTTTCAATCATAATCCATGATCTACACTCACCCCCAAAAAAATTCCTCAAATACCCACACATCTACAAGTTCATTAACATACTCATCCAACCACTTCTTATACATAAATTCTACCTCTCATCCCCAACAGACTCTTAAGAATGACCTTATACAGGATCTTATGAATATGCTATCCAATATTAAAGCTACTACTCTATAATCCAAAGTTTTATTATCCAACGAACAAATCTGTAACAATCTTATTCACCCATCCATACTAGTTAAACCATATCCTCTAAACTGGGAATTGCCAAAATTCACCAAGTTTAACAACAAAGAGGATCCACAACAACACCTTCATGCATTTAGAAATGCATGTTACCTTATTGCACACAATAAATAATTAATGCTTCATACTTTCCCCATGTTCTTGGTTGGTCTCACACTAGACTGATACAACAATATCCCTCAATATTCTATATTCTCCTTCTCCAAACTAGCACAACTATTTTTAGAACACTTTTTGATTAACATTATGCATAAAGTAATTATTAATGATCTATACACTATCTGGTAGTTTGAGGATGAGTACATTCTAGATTTCATTGAGAAAGGGAATGACATTATAAAATAGTTATCCTTCCCTCTCCCAAAAACTAACCTCATCAAGCTCTTCTCATGTTTTTTTGCGAAGAATATATATTCTATTTTACAAATCCAATCATTACAAACCTTTGACAAAGCCTTTACCATGGCTCAAAAACTTGAAACATGCACCCTTGAATAGGGTCATTTAAAATTCAAGTCAAACAAACCTAAACATTATTTTACCAAACCTTCTGTGCAAAATGACAAATTAAATATGGCAGCCAATGTTGTCATCGTTAAATCATCTCCTGCACCTATATCTAGTACGTGGACTTAAAAATAAGACCTTTGACCAACTCCTAACTAAAATCCCCTTGGGGAGTCATATAGTACAATATTTGACAAGTTTATGGAAATAAATCTTATCAAACTCCCTCTTATCTGACCATTTGATGATTCTAAACTGAAGCCCATGTGGTATCGTGAAGACCATTACTAAAAATACCACCAATTTTGAGGGTACGACATAGAGATATGTCAAAATTTTAAGTATTTTTTCCAAAGAATCATCAATCAAGGTGATCTTCAAGTGGAAAATCTAAATGCCTTACCCAATCAACCACTTGACATCTTCAAACAACCTTTCCCAAATCATACACCAGTAAGCCAAGCTACCACTTCTACTATAGCCTAGGCACCCAATGCACACACTATAAATACCCTGAACACTACTAATCAGGAACCTATCCCATCCAAAATTTCCCATCCTTTATCATGGATCACATCGACTCCATTTGATATCCTTCCTACATCTATTATACCTATATCTATGTCGACGTCTTCTCCCACTTATACAGCTGTTAGGATCCCATTTGAAAATATATGATTTATACACCTAGAAACATTATTGAAGTAACCATTCCAACCTATTTCCACATCTGACGTTGGTCCTTTATCAAATCCATTACCAATTACTTTCACTCCATCAGTAGGATCAATCACTTCAACTATAGCTATTCCACCCTTTCTCATCATACCATCGTTAGAACATTACACTGCTCTCTCCTCCCATTATTTTACTCACATCAAGTCTTGTGATCACATCTATGCCCCCTTCTTCCTCCATGCCGATTTCATCATTTAATGAATTTTAAAAAACACATTAGATTGAAATTACTTCAAGTGTTCCTTCCATATCATCAACAATATCTGATCAATCTCCACTTTCTGTAGATCACCTCAGACAAGTGTTACTTCCTGGACCCAAACCATCAATAACATCATCATTTGACCCCCAGTTAAGGTTGTTGTCACTCCTCCAAAAGGTTCATATTCATGTACGAAATCTATAACCCTTCTTAGGGTTAAATAATCCAATATAAAATCATATGTTTCAGGACCAAGAATATTTCAACCCACCAATCTAATAACAATTTAATGCTAAAACACTGACCAAGATCATAACTAAAGTCAAGTCACTGAAACATCAATATACTTGTATTTTAGCCCAAACATACAATATGTCTTATAAGGAATATTCTATTACTTTAGTTAGATCATATATTAAAATCTTTCAACACTTACTGTAAACCTATACAATCACACTTCCTCCTATCAAGGCCTTTGACCCAAAAGGAAACAATACTTTATGGTTTAATTCTAACCTTATGTGTGCCTTTCATACCTATGGGCATCATACTGAACATTGTAGAGAACTCCATGCCATTATGCATAAACTCATTGAATATGAAAGCCTTATTCTTGGACTAATCCAACCCCTTCCTTCCATATCTAGTCTAACATCTGCCATTTATCCTTTGGGAGATGTCTCTTCTAGGGGTGGTCCCCTTTTGTTCATTATTATTGTTTGGGTGACCACTCAATCGAGCTCGTGTGATAAAAAACCAACCTCTAAACCAAAATCAAATACCTTTTTCATCATTCCTCCTCCTAAGGGGTTAACCACATCATCAAAACTAATGGTTTCCGTTTTAGCAGCCCCAATGCCTATTAAAAAAAGTATCATTAGATAGCTTCATCAGACCCCAATCAAGATGTCACTTTAGGAGCTCATTCAAATCTTGCGGGACCATTGAAAGGATATTATTGAATCCTTAAAGTGTATTCCCATGCCCAGTAATGAGGTTCAACCCTTCACATCTCTCATAGGAGTGCTTCACTACTTTTGCAACTATCTCATTTGATGATATTGAAATTCCTTACATCCCACCAGAAGAGAATGATATTCCCCTCTTTATTATGGTCAGGATAAATGATACGGTTCATTTGGTGATCCATGATCGAAAGTGGGTCGAGAATTAATATTCTTCCATCACATACTTTCAATCAACTCAATATCCCAAAGGAATATGTCACCCAGACACCTACAGTCCTCCACACTTTCAACAATATCGTCACTCCCACCTTTGGAATGGTCATTCTTCCCATCTACATTGGTGAGAATATCATCCATAAGGTATTTTATAAAATTGAAGGATAATTTCAAGTACAATGTTTTCCTTGGAAAACCTGTGGATCTGTGCCATGCATTGCATCCCTCTCTACACTCCATCACCCCCTTAAATATGAGCATGAGGGAAATATTATCATGCTCCCTGAGGATGTTCCTCCCTTCCAAGGGTGCAACATGACCTATAGACCAAATTATGCACTCGTTCCTAAGAACAATCCATTTGCACCATCCACCAGCTCAGTCCATTCCCTCATCCAAACTCCCTAACGGTGACTCCCTAAATAACGTAATGGACAAAAATTATGATGGGGGAGTATCATATCCTCACACTGAACAATCTTCCTACTCCTCACCATATCAGTAGACCTGATAAGGCACCTATGTACCAATTGGACATCAGGGATCTTGTTCCCTTTGGTCCACCACGTCTTCACACCAATATTATTTATGGTGGTTTTGATACCCCCTCTTCCCATATCAATGATATTTCACATGTCAAACCTTATACCAATGGATTTGAATTTCTCAACAAACCATCTTTTTCCTATACCTATCTCCATCGCTGCACATGGATTCAACCTAGGCCATTATGAGCATGGCCCACATGGCCTTATTCCTGATCAATATCATAAACCATGTAAAATTTTTGGGCTAGGCTACTGAGGAGATCCCCTAAGCCCATCACACCATATGAGATACTCAAAAACATGCCTTCTCTGCCTCCTCTATCTCTTTTAACTTTCGAAGACATGGACATACCTTCTTTACCTTCTCCATCTCTTCTGACTCTCGAAGACATGAACATACCTTCTCTACCTTCCCCATCTCTTCTGGCTCTTAAAGACATGGAAATGGATGACAAAATTTATATTACTTCTGAATTTATTTTTAGTCTCCACCATAACTTTGGGGCTGATCACTTATTAGTGTGAAAATAAAACTAGGTCCCTTCCCTTATGCCATCTAGACATGATAGAAGAAGAATCTTCTACCATTAACGTCCTTTAGTGTGACTAAAAATGATGTCATTCTTTCCCACATGGGGGTAGAATATTCTTATCTTCAAAATACCTTGCCATCTTAACACACCTACTCATCTTAACGAAGCCACCATTGATGTCAATATCATAACCCCTTAGGAGCCTTACATTCTCAAAGTGGGCCAATCTCCATGATCCACATGAGCTGGAATCTTTCACCACATTCCTCTCCTGTCATATCCAAGAATTTACATGGTCATATTTAGACATGTCATTGTCTTGACCCTTCTATCATCATCCACAATATCATCACCTATCCTAATACTAAACTGGTAAAGAAAAAGCTTCTCCGTATGCATCCTCGTGTTTCCCTCATTGTTAAAGAAGAGATACAACACCTTCTTTCTTCCAATTTCATAATTCCCATCGACTATCACAATGGGTTTCCAACATTGTTCCCATCTCCAAAGCATCGGTAAAGCTTCATATATATATATACCAATTTTCAATATATCAATCTCGTTTTCCCCAAAGATGACTTCCCTCTTCCAAATATCGATTTGCTTGTGGATCTTACCACAGGTCATGAGATGTTTTCTTTCATGGATGGTTTCTCTGGTTACAATCAAATTCTCATCGCACCAGAAGCATCAACACAAAACCTCCTTTATCACTCCTTAGGGGACCTTTTGCTATCGTGTCATGCCCTTTTCTTTAAAGAATGTCAGTGCTACCTATTAACGATGGGCCATGACTTATATATTTCATGATCTCATCTACAAAACTATCGAAGACTATGTTGATGGTATTTTAGGAAAATCTAAACATCGACGTGACCATCTTTTCATTCTCGAAACCATTTTTTGAGTGCTTTATTTTTTTATCTTCATCTCAACCCAGCCAAGTGTGTACTTAGAGTCTTAACGTACAAAATCCTTGGCTTTATCATTTCTATTAGGGGCATTAAAGTTGACCCCACAAAAATTAAGGAAATTATCGAAATTCCTCCTCCTTCTGAATCTCAAGAAACTTCCCAGCCTTCAAGGTCGCCTTCAATCTGTTTGTCATTTCATCTCACAAGTCTCAGATCATTGTCAAAATTTTCATCACCTCCTTCAGAAGGACATAGAATTTAATTTGGATCACAATTTCCAGAAGGATTTTGACTGATCTTAAACAATATCTCCTATCTCCACCAGTGCTTACACCTCCATGCGAGGGGGGTCAATTTTATTTGTACATTTCTGCTACTAATCATGCCCTAAGAGCTATGTTAGCAAATTGCAATGATCAAGGTTGTGAGCAGGTTATTTATTACATCAGTCACACCCTTCATGACTGTGAAACCCACTACACTGAATCTGAAAGGTTGTGTTGCATGCTCTTCTTTTCTACTTTGAAGCTTCGACACTACCTCCTTAATCATAAGATGTATGTCATTACTAGTTTTCATTTTCTTAAAAAAATGCATTCCAAGTTATATCATAATGATTGTATCACTCATTGGATCATGCTCATGAATGAGTTCAAGCTTGATTTCATTTCTCAAAAATCTATTAAGGGAGAAGTTATTTCCGATCAATTAGTAGAATCCCCTCTTCCTAGTACGCATCTTCCTCATGAGCATTTTCCGGATGAATCCATTAACCATTTTCATCACCAATATAACCCTCTCAAATTCACTCTCTTCTTCGATGGCTCTAAGTGTCAGCAAGGGGGAGACGATGGTGTTTTTCTTATTCCTCCATAGCAAACTCCTATTCCCCTCACATATAAAATCAATTTTGAGTGTACAAACAACATGGAAGAGTATGAGGCCCTCATCTTGGGTCTTGAAACGACATGTCTTTCTATGTGTTCACAATTCTTGACATATATTGGGATTCCGAGCTTATAATGAAACAAGTCATAAAAGAGTATCAATGTAAAAATGATACTCTTCAAAAATATCACGACATTGTTCATCTTATCCTTAAATCCTTTTATTCCTACACCATCCAAGTTGTTCCCCGACCGACCAATCGTTTCGCTGATATGATAACATCCCTTGTAGCTCTCATCCCATGGAAAATAGAATAGTCTAAGCTTCTTGTCATCATTCATCATCGTGATCGGCCTTTCCATGAATTACCATAGGTTAATCTTATTGAATCTAATTCATCAGACCTTTGGTATTCTCAAATATTTGATTACCTATCCCAATTATTTATTCCTCTTTATCTATCCAAAAACACTAAGAGGTCTTTTCTTCAATGTACTAACCACTATGTGATCCTTGGTGGAATTCTTTATAAACACATATTTGATGGTGTTCTTCTCCAGTGTCTTAAATCCCATGAAGCCTCCCAAGCCATGCAGGAAGTCCACGACGGTATTTGTGGTGGTCACTTTACTGGCTTGGCCATTGCAAAACGCGTTCTCTATCTTGGCTATTATTGGACTTACCTCAATCATGATTTTTGTGAGTATGTTAAGAAATGTGAAAAATGTTAGCACAATTCCAATCTTATTCATATCCCTAGTCAAGATTTTCATCCAACTCAGGACCTTTAGCCATTTTTCGCAATGGGTTATCGATCTTATTGTTCTTATTAATCCTCGTTCTTCATAGAAACATCACTCTATCATTACTGCAACTGAATATTTCACCAAATGGGTGGAATAAATCCCACTCACCTCAACTAAATCTAGCCTAATCATTAATTTTATTTATGAACACATTATTTTTCACTTCAGTGTTCCCCACAAACTTGTCATGGGCAATGGAAAGTCCTTTAAAAACAAAGATCTCAAGAAAATATGTAAGGCATTCAACATCCAACTCAGCTTCTCTTCTCCATATTATCCTCAAGCTAACGGTGAAGCCAAAGCTACCAATAAAACCCTTCAAAACATTCTTTCAAAAACTATTGATCAAGCAGGTCGTAATTGGTATCTCCAGCTTCATTTTTCCATTTTGGCCTATCACACTAGCATTCGTACCTCCATGGGGGCTATGTATTTTTTTTCTTATTTACAGTTCCAAATTATCCTTCCTCTTGAAGTTCAAATTCCATCTTTGCATGTGTCCCTTCGTGACTTCATCTCTGATGAAGACTATCGCTAAGCTCACCTAACACAACTCGAGTTGATATATGAGCACCGCCTTCTCACTCTTGAACACAATAATATTTACTAAGAGAACATTAAACATGCTTACAATAAGAACCTTAAAGAACATAACTTTAATGTTGGCAACCTCATACTCAAATAAAATCATAATTTCACTACTCTAGAAAGGAGATAACATAGAAATTTTTCCCCTAACTAGATTAGACCATACATTAGTACACACAAGTATGGGTCAGGAGCCTATCGTTTGGCCTCCCTTGATGGTAAACTAGGAAGTGGAACCTCTTAACACATTGCACTTGTGACAATTATATTCTTAGCATATTTACTAGTGTGCCCTTAGTCATATCTTTAGATCTTTCCTCCATCTTAGCCTCTTCTATCTCTCGTCATGATGATTTGGAATTATGTGGTCTTCCATCACTTCCTAGATGTGACCTTAAATATGGCCACCATGGCTCTACCCATAGCATATTCCTTATGGATAGGTTCTCTCCTTTGGTGAGAACATCCACGATCATCACATCCATGACCCTCTTATTCACCTATTGGAACCATGCAAAGGGTCCAGGGTGTCTCTTATACAATCATTATCCCCTCCTAAGTGGTCTAATTAGCTAGTCACAACTCTTCCCCATGTAAAATTCAATAATCATGGATGCTCTTGTGAAAAATAAAAGTTATGAGAACATACTAATCCCTCGAAGGACAGTTATCCATGCAAAAAAATGCAAATCAAAATCAAATTCAAAAGAAAATCGAAAGAAATAGACTAATCCCTCAAAGGATGACTATCATATTATTATTTCCATTTGTATATTGTATAAAGTAGACCATACCCTCAAAATATGGCTACTCCTTATGGCATTTGAATGCTTCCCGTATTGATCAGTCTTCCATTTTATTAGCATCCTAATAAAGCTTCCCGCATTGATCAACTTTCTTCTAGTAGACTTCCCACATTGATCAGTTTACTCTTTCCCCTTCCTAGAGCTGGGGCATAGTTTTAGGGAACACCACTTTTGGAGAACCTTTTTCCCTTTGTACAAGCACATCTCAAACTCCTTTTTCATGTCAACATTAGGTTTATGATATCATCTCATCCTTTGTTTCCTTACGATCTTTTTGTATAACTAACTATCGTTGGTTATTTTCTAACATTTGTATTGATCGCATGTACCTTGCATCACTTGGATCCTCCTCTTGTTTACCTCCAATGCAATTGGAGGCATATTTTCCTAGTATATTCCTTGATATGACGTAGAGAAATTTTATATGTATAGGTCAACTATCGTTAAGGTCGTGTCTTATCCTACTCCTCATTTTATCTTTTCTTCTCTCTCTCTCTCTCTCATCCTAAGTCCCACTAGGCCATACATATTTTCCCTTGGGGACACTCCTCTTAACCATTCATCTCTTTAAGTCCATATTTGTGGCCATACTCATCTTTCCCCCCCTAGGAATTTTACTACGATATTTAAATTATCCCTTTTCGGGCATACATTCTTTTTCCAAATTCCACATTCATGGCCATATTCTATATTCTCCCTTTAGGCCATTCTATTTTCATATTCTAAATCCTCTCCTTCTCATTTCAAATTCCACTTATGTGGCCATATTCACTCTTCCTTCGGGCATTTTCTTTCACAATCATATTCAACTTGCGCATAAAGCCCAGCTGGTGGCCATACTTTCTCCTCTTTGGGCATACCTTTTTTACCTCCTTTTGTCTTCTATGGCCATACATTTTCCCCTTTTGGGGCAATACTTTTAACTTTCTTCCTTCACAGTCATACCTTCCCCTTTTGGGCATTCCTTTTCACCACTCATCTTTTTCATTTCTCCTTTCGGGCCATATTTTTGCTCCCCTTTGGGGCACCATTATTTTCATCCTCACTATGGACACATATCTTTTCACTCAACTTCTTGTGTAGAAAGGATTTCACATGCTTTTCACATATAGTTGTGCATACTTCAATGACTTGCCTATGACCCATTGGTCATCCTAGCCTGCATCCATACTGCAGTGAACTTCACTCACTCACTGGTTTGTAGAACGTTGTAGCTCGTCTCCATTGAGACCAATTTATCCTATAGTGATGTGATATTGGAGTCACCGCCATAGTTTTTATTAATATTGCGATCTTTTTTTCATGTGGCATATTTCCTTGGTTATGTCTTCACCCATCTTTTCTATGCACCTACCAGCCCTTCATCATCTACCTTGTTTCAAATGCGTCATCGATTTCCCTTGACGTCATCGATCCCCCATTTGAGGGGAAACTCATCATCTACCTTTTGTCAATCCTCATCCAACTCTTATCATTTTTGTCTCATAGCTTGCATTCTCAAACCACTCAACAAAAAGGGGAAAAATATAGACACCTAAATTCAGTATCTATATCCTTGATCGCCCGCAGCATGCATATTTATTTAATCCATCCCCCTTATTTAATTAAATGTCCACTTTAATATCTATCACCTTTAATTTACATTAATTAATTAAGCTTCAATTAATTAAATCAATCTATTAGTCCACATCCTTTGCTTCTTTTTTCTTCCCTTGCCCTAATGGAATTTCAATTTCCCATCCTTACACTTTTTCTAACCTATCTCTACTACCAAACTCACCTACACATCACCCCCAAACATCCTCTTCTCACCCAATGCTTTGAGGCATTCAATCCCATCTGTAAAAAATAGAAAATCATGCCAAAAGAAGAAAAATCCTCCCATTAGGGAAACTTTCCCCGAAGTTGGTGGCAGACCCAGCCCAGTTGCCGTTGACCCTATAAATCCAAGTGCTTTCATTACATTCATAATCAGATGCATGCACATACCCCAATGTTTTTGTAACCTACGAGTTGCTTCTCATGCCAAAACATCTCTGCAATGATCACAAACCTCTTAGATACCCTCCTAGCTGGTTTGTATTGCTTGTAGACATTCCTTTGTGAGGTTATCATCATTTGGTATCATTTGATGTAGTTATTATCATATTATTATTGCCTTGTTTACATCTAACCTTTTCCAGGTTCCAGAAATAGTCGGGACTCAATTATCATCCTATTCTATCAGGTTTTCTACTTGCAAGTTCTCTGATCCATCTTGTTTACCTCGGCCTTGTTTAGCACTACCTAGATTGGCATCGATTTGTCTAGGTCACCATCGACCCAGCCCTCTACCCCCATTATGTTTTGTCTCATATTCATTTCAGCGCTTGTTCAAGCTCTTGCATCATTTTCAGACCCCAATTCTGCCATCCTGCTTCTCTGAACCCATGTCTAATTTTCATCCCAAATCCACCGTGATCCTTCTTACCTTACATTTCCTTAGCCTCAAACCTCCTCTGCAAGTTTATTTCCAGTATCTACAGGCCTTTGTTTCTGTATGGCTTGCACTCATAGACATCCAGATCCACATTCACAACTATTGTTTTATCCTTTCACCTCAGGTCACCGTCGACCCAGACCAAGGGTACATTTAATTTACATTCATTTCAATCAGATAAATATTAAATCAATCATAATTATTTTTAGGTTCTATAAATCCTTCAGTTTCTACATACTTTAAGTTTATCTTTTGTTTGTCTCAATTTTGTTTAATAATAGGGGTTGACATCCACCAATGAAGTTAAACACTTCTGCTGTCCACTTTATTAGGAAATCCCCACACAAACTATCTAATCAATCATGTTTCAATGGGTCTTATTTTTAGTTTTCATCTAATTTACAGTAACGAAATCCACTATCATCTTATGCATGTATCTCATTACATCCAAGGAAACATAAACCCTCCAACATTTATGAGCTGTAAACTTTCTTTAGTAGCTAACTCATTAATTTTAAATGAATGATAAAATACTACAACAAGAGGACATGGGGAAGTCTGATGAAGAGGAGGTACCACACGACCCTAGATCATTCACACTTTTGAAGACATGGATGAAGAGGAGAATAATGTCCATGATGAGAAGAGTCATAGGGAGGATGATGAGGAGAAATAAGGCCATGGTGATCCCTTTATCGAGAATGTAGGTGGAGAATGGGAGCTTGAGGAAGAGCATGATGAGGAGGAAGAGAGAAATAAGGAAACCATTTCTGGAGAGGACACAGGCATGAGAGAAGTGAGAGGTGCAGTTCACTCTATTGGGAAAGGAATTGGCAAAAGGGTACAAAGGAAAGGGAATAAAATGAAGGCATATACCCTAGAGCCCTATATTGCAATATAATGATGATCCTGTTAAATTCCTTCAAACAACGTATGAAATATCAGTGGCCATAGAATACCTCTTGTGTTGGTCATTATTTGACAAAAATGAGGCCCTCTAGTGCAATAGAAAGATGCTTTCTTAGGATTTCTAGTCAAACATGGAAGATCAGGTGTTTGAGGTAAGAAAAAATCATTATCTGAGACTCGAATTAAGTTTGTGTTAGTAAAAACATTCCTACTAGTTGACTTGTAGATGCTCACTTATGAGAAATCATGTAGTGTGCTCAAAAAATTAGTGATAGAGGTTGTAGTGAGGATATTCAACAAGGTTTCCACTATCAATATAATGCACGAGGAATCTTAAGATAAGGATCAGAATATTGAGCATCTCAAACATGAGATAAGAAAATAAAAGGGACAAACATCCGTGGGGTAGAAGAAAGTGGAGTGTATTGTGAATGTTATCACTACTACGTATTAAAGCCTTATTGAGCATGCCAACTATGAATATGAGATAGTGTTGCACTATTTGGAGGGCTTGGCATGGATGCTTGTAAATGAGAAGAGGAAGGGTATAGGGCTGACAGACGAAGATATAACCATGCAGGAGAGGGCTAACTGAGCATGAATGGAAATCGCATATTGTGAAGCAAAAGGCGTTAGTTATGGAGGATCATTAGTCTAATTAGATTTAAGAGTTTTTCTAGAACTAACTACCAAAATTTTGCCTAGGTAGAAAATGCATAGGCCACCATTGAAGAGGTGGAGTTGAAGGAGAATCGAGCCAAAATGGTTAACAACATGGATCAGTGAAGAAACAATTGTTGGCTAAATTAGAGAAGAAAATAGATTTACATAACAGACCCTAGATACAACACTGAGAGATCGCAATAAAATAAATCTTCACCTTGTTGTCACAAAAAGGGTGGATGGGTTGGATCATGTGGCTATCACAACCCTAAGAATCATGATTGCAGAAGCTCAAGGGAAGAACTTGATGAGTTGACTCGTCAATTGCATGAGCATTAACTGATTTCATTAGATGTTGCATCAATTGAGTGACATCTAATAAGTCTGGAAGGCTAGCTGTCCCATGGACAAAAAATTGTCACGTAAGTTATTGGCCAATGACAGCATAATGGAGTGCAAGGGAATGATAAAAGTTCATGATTATTTTGATACAGCTGGCATAACTGTGAATTAATTTTTCATTTCTTAATGTGGTTCATACATAGCAGGCATTCTTTGATGTGGAATATAGGAGGACAGATGGTCAATGGTCCCTGAAGACTTTGGGTGAATGTTTATCGAGAAAATGACTAAGTCTCATTGATCAAAGAGGCTACCTGTAGGGTATTAAATGCATGAGGATTAGAGCACATCAGCTGATTACGCTCCCAGAGTGTGCTTCCACATCAGATGCAACCAAGACTGAGCACTCAACTCATAACATCGGATAAAGGTACTTGCAAAAGGTGAATCTATAGTGTATATCTTTCAATGTAGGATGTCTAGCATGTTGAAGGCACACATGTTAAAGTGTGATATCTGGATAGAGAGAAAGACGTAATATATCAGTTTTCTCCTGATGAATCATGCTTCAGTGTCTTAGAAGGACCTATTCACCCAGGCGTACCCCTAGAGGTAGAGAGCAAAAATTAGGCATGCCTACCTGAGACTCGATCCAGGGGCCAAACTGGTTAGCTTCAATTTCCTTCTTACAGGTATTCATCAGCTATCTCAGTATGTCAAGAATGCAGTTGAGAAAAGATGTCCTAATACTATTAGATATGGGGCATTTGGTACCCAACTAGAGTCCCTTGTTACTTTCATGTAGTACTCTCTTGAAAAAAAATAGATGGTTCCTTCCATATATGTATTCACTACAAGGAATCCTGAATAAAAATGCCATCAAGAACAAATTGTGGTCCATGTCCAAGCATACGTACTGAACTTCTTTGTTACTTGGAGGCTGTCATCAGGCAGCAGTGTTCTATACAAAGATTGATCTTAATGCATCTGGTAACTTCACCAAATAAGGGTGAGGAAATGTGAGCATTTCTAAAACAGCATTCAGAACTCATCATGGCCACAATGAATTCCATTGGGTACTGACCCTTTGGTGGCCCTAGGAGCACAAATGCATTCTCCACATCACTTAGTGTTATCCAGCTTAGGTTCAAGTTGTAGGTACTGAATCTTCTAGCTCCGGTGTCTTGAAAAACCAAGATTCTAGGATTTTTGCTTCACAATATCCTTGTACACAGCCTTTCAATGTGAAGGCATTCTACCCTGAAGTATTTAGATATCTGTTTCTAGAAATTCTGGTAGCTGTAAACTACATTATTTTCATTGAAGGTTAGGTCAAAATGCAACTTTCCAAAGAGCGAGCTGTGTGTATTTGGATGAATATAATTATCTGAGTGAATTAAGGCATATGGAATTTAGCTACGATGGGCAGCTAATCCTTGATTCAATAACTCCCAAAAACATGTCTCAATTGCAGAGGATTTAATGGTGTTGAGCAGTACAAACTAGGAACTACTTTTCCCACCACCGATTATGGAGATCCTTGTGCCACCTGCTCACTCATTCTTACGAAAAAAGGCCAGTTCACATACGGGCTATCAGGTAGCACATCTGCTACTCCAAAATCTTGAAGAGGTCGACTGATTTCTAACCTTCATACTTGAACTTACCAGATCTTTCTGTCAGTGACCTGTGTATAGTGTGGTACTCCCATGATGCTTCTCCTTTGGCCCATCAGGTACCCCATTGCTCCATTGAAAGCAGAAAATTACAATAGATACAGTGCCAGAAGCTTTTATGCATATACGATATGGAAATGCTTCATCAATGATTATGCATTGCTATGGAGAGATTCAATATTGTAGACCATTTTTTGGGGCAGCACTTTATTTGTGATGTGTAACAGATCATCGAATTTACCTGTGACCACTTGCCATGATTGTCTCAAAAGAATCTGAGCGGGCAGCAAGTATAATGGATAAGCAAACTACAGGGTTAAGATTTTGAAATTCAATATAATGTAGTCATTATCCCAATAATGGACCTTTTGTATACCACTACATAAGAGTAGCGGTTCCTTAGTTTCCAAAAATTGTGGCAATTTTCTGAGTTAATTTCGGCGTAGCATAAATGGAACTTTTGGAGGCCTTGGGAGTCATGTCACTATTCAAAGCTTCGAGATGCCTCGGTGCCAATTCTTTACCCTAAATTGATGGTGTATCTAGTAGAAGCCAAGTCATTCCGAAATAGGTACTCATTAACCACTAGATACAATCGTAGAATACTTTCCAGAAAAATTATGCCAGCTCAATGGCCTAGCTTGGTAGATTCCATTAGTTCTTCTAGTAACTTCTCTTATTCTTAGGAGTTGTCATCATATATGGGAGTATGCCTATGCATGTTGAACTTGATATCATTAGTTTGTGTTCAACATTTACGCATAGAAGCATCCATTCACATGCCTATCTGCATGTTCGAAGGGATATTCCTAATATTACTTTTGTTTAGATTTAGCAGATATGGGAATCTCATTATTGTCACATGCAATCATGCATTCTTGAGTACTCGCATTTTAAGTTAGCTTTGTTTAACTCAAAAGCAATTTACTATCTTCCTTTAGCTATAAGAGAAGGGTCTTACCCTATTGTAATCTCAAAGTGGACAGATGGTATCTCTTCTGTTAGAAAATAAGGGATAAAATATGCGGAATAATCCCTCACAGAATCGCAACAGTAGAAACTAATATGCATAAAATATTACAGATCTCAAATAAAAGTGCAAAATAAAATAACACAACACAAAGAGACAAGTATTTAATGTGGTTCACCCAATTTGGGCTACGTCCACCAAGAATCACTTGCTTAGATTTTATTACAAGCCACCGCTCTCTCAATACAATACCCAGATCTGTTTGGAGCTATGCTCAACAAACTCTACAGAATTCACACCCGAATTCAAAGCACATCTGCAATACATTTGCTTGTATATCTATCATATGCATAAGACCATATAAATAAACAATTACTCAAGTAGTTTGATACAAAACCATGGGTATCAAAACCATGGGCAAAAAATGATGCATATCAAAACAATGGGAAAAAGACCGTGGGTATCAAAACAATGGGTACCAAAAAACCATGGGCCCAAAAACAACCCATAACGGTTACCCATTACCCATGGGTTAATAAACAACCCATGAAAATTTTCTTCAGGGGCTTCACACCCAAACCCCCTAACCTGCTCACCGGCGAGCGGGACCACCGTAAAAATACCTGAGTGTAACACATAGAAGGTGTACCACACTCTAACATGAAAATAGGCTCCAAAAATATAACAATCTCCCACTCAGAGACTGATTTTCACTAAGCAAGCTTCTCAACCCTTCACTATCATCCGCAAAGGCCAACCAAAGTTGAACATAGCTTTAGTTTATCCCTTGTGACCACCTTGGTTATCATGTCTGCAGGATTCTGACTGGTATGAATCTTCTCCAACTTCAAGTTATCTTCCTCCAAATTTGTCCTGATGAAGTGATATCTCAACTATATATGTTTCATCCTGGAGTGGAAAGTAGAGTTCTTAGCTAGGTGTATAACACTCTGACTATCACTATGCAGATTACATTCCTTCTGCTTATGCCCCAACTCCTCGAGCAATTGTTGTAACCAAATCATCTCTTTTCTTACGTCTGTGGTAGCAACATACTCAGCATCTGTGGTTGATAAAGTCACCAGCTTCTATAGTCATGAAATCCAGCTCACTGTTGTCCCACCTACAGTGTAAATATAGCCTGTTGTACTCCTCCTACTATCAACATCTCCAGCCATGTATGAATTTACATAACACATAAAGTCGTGTCTAATCCACTGTAGCACAAAACTGTCACCATGGTCCCTCTCAAATACTGAAGGATCCACTTTACTACTTGCCAATGATCTTTACCTGGATCACTCATAAATCTACTCACAGCTCCCACTGCATGGGCAATATCAGGCCTAGTGCACACCATAGCATACATCAAACTGCCAACCGCTAATGAGTAAGGTACCTTAGACATCTGGTTTCTTTCCTGCTCTGTCTTGGGACACTGCTCCTTTGATAACTTAAAATGGCTTGACCAAAGGAGTCCCAACTAGTTTAGCATCCTACATGTTAAACCTATCTAATACCTTCTTAATGTACTCTTCCTGATATAAAGTCATCTTCCATTCCTTCCTATCCCGAGTTATCCTCATACCAAGGATTTGTCTAGCTGCCCCCAAATCCTTCATATCAAAGGAATCACTTAGCTGTTTCTTGAGTACTTTTATTTCCTGCATGTTTTTACCTGCAACCAACATGTCATCAACATATAAACACAGCCTACAGGATAGTATAACTTCCACCCTCAAATTTATTTGTATACACGTAACGGTCAGAATGACATCTAATATAACCTTGCTGCATCATGAAGCTATCAAACTTCTTATACCATTGACATGGAGCTTGTTTCAAGCCATACAAGCTCTTCTTCAGTTTGCACACGATCTCCTATTTACCTTTGACTTCATATCCTTCTGACTACTGCATTTATAGCTCCTCCTCCAAATCACCATGGAGAAATGTAGTCTTCACATCTAACTGTTCTAAGTGCAAGTCTTCTGCTGCAACTATTCTAAGAATAGTTCTGATAGAATTCATTTTTACTACAGGAGAAAAAATCTCATCAAAACCTATACCTTGTTTCTGTGCAAACCCCCTGACCACCAACCAGGCCTTATATCTTTTCTTTCCTCCTTCTTCATCTTTAACTCTATAGACCCACTTGTTCTGCAATGCTCTTTTGCCTTCCGGTAGCTTCACTAAATCCCAAGTCTAGTTCTCCATGAGAGACTTATGCTTCTCATCCATGGCTTACTCCCACTTCTTACTGGCATCTACCTGCATTGCTTCATCAAAGCTCTCTGGCTCTCCACTATTAGTGAGTAATAAATAATAAAGAGAAGGAGAAAAACATTCAAGTTCTTTTCTTACCCTAGAAGACCTCCTCACTATAGGAGTTTGGGGTTCCTATTGAGTAGGTTCCTGAACTGATTCATGGGTCACTTTCCCATCCGGAAGATCCTCTACCACTGCATATTCTTTCTTGGATTCTTCCCTATTTTCCTGTAACTATTGCTTGTACATAACTTTCTCATTAAATACCACATCCCTAGACTGAATGATTTTCTTGTCTTTAATACTCCAACATTTAAATCCAAAGTTCATCACCACCATAACCAATAAAAGTGCATTTTTCTGATTTAGCCTCTAGCTTGGTCCTATCATCCTTGTCAATATGAACAAACACCTCACATCCAAAGACTCTAAGAAATGAGTAATCACTTTTCTTACCGTACCAAGCCTCCTCAGGTATGCCTCCATCTAAGGCACTTGAGGGTCCTCTATTTATCAAGTACACAACTGTGCTCACCGCTTCTACCCAAAAATAAAGAGGTAGTCCTACATGTATCCTCATGCTCCTAGCACATTCCATTATTGTTTTGTTCATCCTTTCTAACACCCCATTCTACTGTGGGGTTCCTGGAACCATCTTTTTCCTACGGATTCCATTCTTAGAACAATAATCATCAAATTCATTGCTACAATACTCCCCTCCATTATCTGACCTAAGACATTTTAAGCTTAAGGCTTATTTCATTCTCTACCAAGGCTTTCCATTTAACAAAAGTATCAAATACATCAGATTTGTTTCTAATACAATAAACCCAAACTTTCCTTGTTACATCATCAATAAAAGTAACATAATAACTTGAACCCCCAAGAGATGATACCTGAGCCAGCCCCCACACATCAGAATGTACCAGCTCTAACTTACTCTCTTTCTTCATAGGTCCAACCTTGAGAAACCTTACTTGCTTCTATTTCCCATATATGCAGTTCTCATAGAAATCCAAACCCTATTTCTGTATATCCAAGCAAATTCTTCTTTATGATGTCCATGCCCTTATGGCTCATATGACCAAGCCTATAGTGCCATAATGTTGTATCTACATCTAAAGCCACAAGATTACAATCATTAGTACTATCAAGTGGTTAAATACAAGGTTCCAACCTTCTTACCTCTTGCCACCACAAGAGCACCCTTGGTGACCTTCCAAGAGTCATAGCTGTAAATATCACAGTACAACCATCACTTCCCAATTGCCCCGCCGATATCAAATTTCTCCTTAATGTAGGCACATGTCTAACATCCTTCAATAGCCATGTATTCCCATTCTGCATCTTAACCTAAACAGAACCTTTTCCAACTATACTGCAAGGCTCATCATCACCAAGAAAAACATGCCCAAAATCTCCTTAAACATAATCAACAAAATAATGCCTATGTGGAGTAGCATGAAAAGAAGCCCCCTGAATCTAAAACCCAAGATTCATTAATATTATGCAAAGAAAGAATCAAAGCATCCTGTCATACATTACTCGATGCCACATTTGCCTCCTTGTTTTCTTCCTATTGTTTCTTCTTGTCCCGAAGCTCCAACAGTCCTTCTTTGCATGCCCAGACTTTCCACAGTGCCAGCATACTATCTTGCTTTTGGATTTTGACCTTGCCTGATCCTTTGATTTTCCACGGTTTCCTCTATTCTTTTGTCTCCCTCTAGTTTCCACTATCAAAGCATTCCCTGAAGTAGAAGATTCACCAGAGCTATTTTTCTTTGCATTTCCTCACTTAGAATCACCCCTACAACATCCTCAAACTTCAACTTTGAGTTATCTGGAACCGAGTTTCTTACTACCATTACCAGGCTATTCCAACTTTCAGGTAAAGAGCACAGAATTAATAAAGCCCTAACTTCTTCATCAAATTCTATTGTAACCAAAGCTAGCATATTCACAACCATATTGAAATCATTTAAATGATCTGCTACTAAACCATTCTCAGACATCTTCATATTAAACAAATTTTTCATTAAAAATATCTTATTAGAGGCAGAGGGTTTTTCATACAACTTCCCTAATGCATCCATTAGTTCTTTTGTAGTCTTTTCCTTTGAAACATTAAATAATACCGAAGATGCAAGACACAACCGGATTGTTCCAAGTGCCTTTCGATCCAACAAATCCCATTCTGCATCTGTCATACTCGAGGGTTTGTTCACCTTCTCAGACAGTGGAGTATAAAGATCCTTCTGATAAAGGTAATCTTCCATCTGCATCTTCCAAAGACTGAAATTCTACCTATTGAATTTATCAACCCTAGATTTTCCATCATCTGCCATAGCTCCCACTCAAGCTAAAAAAATTTCCCTATGATTCAACACTTCAGACAAACCAAACCAGGCTTTGATACCAATTGTTAGGAAATAAGAGATAAAATATGTGGAATAATCCCTTACAGAATCGCAACAGTAGAAACTAATATGCAGAAAATATTACAGTATCTCAAATAAAAGTGTAGAATAAATAACACAACACAAAGAGACAGTATTTAACGTGGTTCACCCAATTTTAAGCTACGTCCACCAAGAATCACTTGCTCAGATTTTATTACAAGCCTCCACTCTCTCAATACAATACCTAGATCCGTTTGGAGCTATGCTCAACAAACTCTACAGAATTCACACCCAAATTCAAATACACATCTTGTAATGCATTTTCTTGTATATCTATCATATGCATAAGACCATATAAATAGACAATTGCTTAAGCAGTTTGATACAAAACTGTGGGTATCAAAACCATGGGCCAAAACCTGTGGGTATCAAACCAATGGGCAAAAAAATGTGGGTATCAAAAAATGGGTACCAAAAAGCCATGGGCCCAAAAACATCCCATAACGTTACCCATTACCCATGGGTTAATAAACCACCCATAAAAATTTACTTCAGGGGCTTCGCCCCCAAACCCCCCTGACTGGCTCACCGGCGAGTGGGACCACTGTAAAAATACCTGAGTGTAACACATAGAAGGTGTACCACACTCTAACATGAAAATAAGCTCCACAAACATAACACCAACATAACTTCTGAACAACATCAATATACGTGGCATATCCTATGTTGTACGCTTGTACCTGTTTTGTGATTAGCAACGCTTCTAACACTTCTTAGTAAAATCTTGACATTTAATGGTTGTAATAGACTCTAATGCTTCACATTAGTGGAGTATGATGAATCCCATTCTTGTCCCATGATCATGCATTCGTCTTGATACTAGCATTTCAGATAAATTACTCTAGGAGTTAATTTCTTCTTCCACTTTGACCTTCTTCTTCCCTTTTTCTCCTAAATGGGGGTGCTTTCTTCGGTGCCATTTGAAAAATAATCTCTTTTCTTCCCTTTGCTAATCGAGCAAGTTTAAACCCTAGTTGTAAATATAGCATTGACCTAGTGGAAATTGTGTTCCTATCTTTCTTATAATGCATCTACTTTTCATTCAAACCCTTCACATATGTGGAAATGTAAGCTTCACCTGTGTACATAATCATTCTCTCCAAGTCTGGTTTTACAATCTTCACACCTCAACATTGATTTCTCATATTGTTATTGGCACTTAGCCCTTTTCAAATTATCTCAATTATCAACGGTAAAAATGAACTCGCATTGGTCATCGTTTTATATAGATTTTTTAAAAATTTAGCTAGCATTTATTACTTCTTCACCTACCAAAGGAATCCTCTCATTAATTGTACCATTTTTGTTCCATTTCTGCAAGGTAGTGATCTTGGCGGCCATCCAAACTATAACCTCTAGCATGCACCTTCCTACCTTTATAGCCGATTCAAAGGTTAATCTTCAAAACACCTATCCAATAGTAATAGCTGAGTACCTCAGTGCACTATGCACCTTCCACTTTGGTAGTTTCACATAGCCTCTGCTTACCTCGAATTATACTTAGTTTCTTCATTCATCTCCATCTATGGTCCTTTTGTGTCCAATTAAGAGATCTCTTTTGTTTTTAGTAATTCTCTAACCTTGAATAGCACATGTAGAGTTTGTTCAGTTTCATTTGTACTTATTTTCAACAGTTAGGGTACCTAGAAATCAATAATCACCCCACACTAAGGGTATGTGCAGTCCTCTGTGCATAAAACCCTTCTTCAAATATTAATTAGCTTCTAGCATCCATAAGTTATGCTTATTACACAAAAACATCAACTAAATTGACAAAGCATAATGGACAAAGTAAGGAAAGTACATTGAAAGTTTTGAAAATGTCATAATTGAAAACCTAATACAAGAAATGGAAACACTGCCTTATTACAATGGCCACCAAAACAAGACTTATTTATAGTAGGGCTTAACCTACTCCCATTGAAGTAACCGGATAATTGTGTGCCATCAAGGCATAAACTAATTGGTACAAAGCGAAGCATGGTCAAGTATGTACCAGTGATAACATACGGCCCCAAAAACCCCAATAACACCTTGAGTTTTCCTAGATGGCATAAAAAATTAGAATCCATAAAGGAGCACCATCTGTCCAATTGTGAACATTTTTATCCATAATGTGCTTGTCATGCCATGCTTTCTATCTAGGCCTTTTCCTATTTTTGACTCCTAACCAAAGGTAAAGATAGGATTACTCGTGGCTCATCCATGAGATCTTAATTAATCTTTTCAATGGATGTTCTTCTAATTCTTTCTTATTTTCTATTCACCTCCAACATGCCACTCTTATGCAATATGTAAAGATGGTAACATAAATTCCATAGGAAGAACTGATTCAGCACCAAACACTAATTGAAATGGTGTGGCTTTATTCAGCCTTTTATATGTTGTCTGATATGCCCAAAGTACTGAAAATACTTTATCATCCCAATCCTTTATTCCAATCATCACAAAATTTTGTCAATGTCTAGCTCAACATTTTGTTGAAAGCCTTAGCAGTCCCATTCACCTAAGGATGATAGGGTGTAGTCTTATGGTGCACAATCATGAATTCATCTAATAAAATTCTGATTATCTCCTTAAGAAAATGTGTGCCTCTATCACTAGTCAAACTTAAAGGACATCCATACCTTGTAATAATATTTTCCCAAAGAAACCTGGCTGTTATAACCACTGTACAATCCTTTGTAGGTGTTGCTTCTGTCCCACCTTTTTAGATAGTCTACCACAAGTTATGATGTAGCGTGATCCATTTCTGTGTGCATCTAGTGAAATAGGACCCAAAAAATATATATTCCATTTCTCAAATGGTTTTGCACTAGTAATAGGTCTTAGAGGCATTTCATCTTATTGACCTAGTTTCCTAAGGAATTGGCAATGATCACATGCCTTCCAAAATTCCTTACAATCTTTATATAGGGTCTCCCACCATAATCCAACGAGTAAAATCTTGTGCATAGTTACATCACCTGCATAGTGGCCACTTGTAATACCACCATGAGATTCTTCCATAAAATGTGTGCTCATGTTCCAATACACAATGGTGTAATAACTCATCCTAGCCTAAATTGTATAGGTCACCACTGATCAACATGTAGGGGGTTGTGTGTATAGCAAGTTTTTTCTTCTCTTATGATTTCAGTCCTTTTGTTCCCAGACATGTTTGTAGAAATACATCAATGTAACCTATATAACCTATATAACTGTAACCAATATAATTGTAACCTATATAACCTATATAATTGTGCATCGGGAATGGTATCTTCAATTGCTTGTACTTCTTCTCATGACTGTATTCTGGATAGATGGTTTGGTCTAGAATTACTTTTCCCTGGTTTTACCATAAATGTGAAATCAAATTCTTGAAATAAGAGCACCCATTGACATATGCACCCTTGTATAATGGTATTTTTTACCAAATACTTCAATGCCATGTGATCTATATAAAATATGAATGGTGTAGCTAGTAGGTATTGTCAGAATTTATGTAGCACATAGATCATTGAAAAAGCTTCAGGCTCTGTATTTGTGTAGTTATCTTCTACAGAAGTCAAATTTCTAGTAGCAAAACAAATAGGATGATCTAAAATACCTTCTCTAGGTTGAGCTAACACTGTGCTAATGGCCGTGCTAGAGGCGTCAACATGTACATTAAATATTAGGTCCCATGAAGGAAAACATAGAATAAGCATGGTAGAATGTTTTTCCTTTAATGACTCGAATTCACGTTGCTACGGTTCTCCCCAGTATAACATACCTTTCCCTTTCAGTAAATCTTCCAACGATGTGGCCACTTTGGCATATACTTAGATAAACTTCCTGTAATATCCTGTATGACCCAAAAATCTATGCACTTCACTCTACCTGGTAGGCTCTCTTAGGCCTATAAGGACTTTAACTTTGGCTAGATCAAACAAAAAACCTTCCTTGTAGATTATGTGTCCTGATAGTATTCCAAATGGTGTAGCAAATATGCACTTCTTGATGTCCAAAGAAATACGTAAACTGTCTACATCTTCCAAACATTAAGCGCAGATTGTCACAATGATCCTTAACTAATCCATACACCATCTAATCATCCAAATATACCTGTAATAAATTGTGAATAAATTCCTTGAATGCTTAAACAACTATGCGCAAAAATATAGCAGGCACATTTTTAGACCAAAAGGCATTACAGTATAGGTGAAGCTACCCCATTCAGTAGTAAACATAGTCTTTTCTTGATCCTCCTGGGAAATCCTAACCTGATGATACCTAGAGAACCCATATTGTAAATGAATAGATCTCACACCCTACAACACCTTCTAGTATTTCCTCGCTGAATGGTGTAGGAAAGGGATCAATCACACATGCAACATTTATCTCCCTGTAGTCCATGCAAATCCTAATCCATCCATCCTTCTTGATACTGATCACCATTAGACTAACCCATTCTAATGCATCAAGGGGCTTGATAATTCCAAACTTCAATATTTTTTCAATCTCTTCTTTGACCTTTTCGCGCAAGTTGGGGTTCATCCTATGGGTATCTTTCTAACTCGTATATTTCTAACTGAGTGCAAACCCTCTTTAAGTTCATGGTACCCCCCTAGGGAATAAGTCCTGATAATACCTTAGTAACTCTATGATTTTTTCCACTTCAGAGTTTGACTAATAGTTCCCAATTATGGCCTTCCTTAGGCTTAGCATCTGATCCAATATTCACTTTATTTTTCTTCATAGGTTCATGATAGGCATGCGTGGTCTTATCTACACTGTCCAATACCTCACGCCTACCTATTGAATGGTTTACATCCATATTTCTACTTCTTTGTCATCCACTAAGTAGACCATTTTCCCCTTTTCTTTCTCATATAGCGTGCACGTTGAATTAGTGTGGCATTGGCCTCTATTTCCACAAAATGCTCCAAAGTTTCCTTCATCTAATAACTCTTGAAGGAGTTCTACAGCCTTGACACTATCTCCCATAGTTAAGCACTTTATGAATTATAATGCTTCTTCCACCAGAGGATTTTTAGAGAAAAATTCAAATGGATGGGCCATTCCTACCAATTTCCAGTCTCTCTATGGAGTTATGCATATACATACCAAGCACGCACATAGACCTTGTAAAGTGGAATAAAACTTGTGCACCCATAGTGAAGGTGATAAATATTCCGGCCCCTCTTCCCCAGAGACTCACACTATCTGAACGTCGTGGTAAACAAGTTGATGACCATACATAAGTGAAAATTTGAGTAGGTGCATTGCTCTTGAAGAATCTAGTAGCAAGAGTGATCCTAGTTTCATTCCATCCTACAAGATTATCCTTGTTGGCCACCCGCTAACATGTTGTTGTCCCATGTAGTGTATATGCTAGCATATTTCTTCTTTCCAGTGGTTCTAACCACTATTCCTCCATGGCACACAGGAATACCATAGGATATCCTTCTTTGGTGTAACAAGGTCCTGATTTGTTACCTATCCTCCTGACATAACGTGCTTTTACCTATAGGAATTATACTCTTTACTTCATTGCCCTACAAACTCATAAGTGCTAGGAGCCCAATTATCACAAGCAACACTTGTAGTATTTCTAATGGACTGTGCATCCTCCCACTGAATTATCCTTCTTTAGTTGGATCAAGCAATCTCTGGATCTCAGATGATGCACGTACATAAATCCTATTAAGATCTTCTTCACTTAAGGGCTCAACATAGGGCACATATTTTCCATTATGTTAAGGGGATAATAACTCTTTTCCTCCTTGTTTTCAAAACTGATATAACCCTTGTTGAACCGAAGATCTAAAATTATTTACATAGCACCAAGGACACCCCGATAGATCTGGAAGCTATCTAACTTTTCCATCGCTAAAACCTTAAAAGTCTCAAGTGAACTTGGCTCCTTGTATGGTAATGGATGCATCTTTAAAAAATCTGATGGGAATGACCTTAGTCTAATTAGCCATGAACAATACATTAGAGGATGGCTGCAATGGGGGTCTTCCCATTTTTACCCATGCTTCTAAGGTAAGAACATTGACTTCCACACCTGTATCAATTAGTATATTACTCAATAGCCACCCATCCACAACAATATTTCAGAGTGATTCCTTGTCATAATCTAGGCTATGAGGGGGAAGGTTTGCATGTAGGATCTTGTTGTCTAATCTCAATACTTGTGCACGTGGAGTGTTTCCTTTTAACCAATCCCATAACAATGGAATGATATTTTCTTGGAGCAACATTTTTGCACACTTCTTTTAAGTCATCTATATTAGTTTGGACCGTCTCTGATACTTTCTTTTGTGATTTCCCCTTTAGTATTGTATCTCACCCTAAAGATTCCTGATAGAATTCCATGGTTTCCTTGATAAACCTCCTTCTGATGGGTAGGATCTCAGTACCATGTATGTAGAACCTCTTCCTTAGTGATGGTAGGCTTCAGACTGCAATTCTGTCTCTGGCATGTTCTACCTCAGTGCAGGTCATGATATTCACTTGGTAACACCTTATACTCTACTTCCAACTTGGGCATCCACTGATTTTCCACAGTGCGTGGTATCCTAACCATTCTTGTGCCTTTTTTTCCTTGTTTATGTTGATTACTAAGATGCTCATACAATTACAAGAACTCCTCATAACTATGGTTCTTTCCACCAGAAATAACATGTAATATTCTGAGGACGTTCACACCTGTAGTGGTCAGGAGATCCACATGTATAACATGTTCCATGAGGGAACTCACTTCTTCCACCACCATGGCCTCAAATGATCCTCCGAATCCACCGCAGTATCCTCGACCTCTACCACAAACGACTTTGAAAATGCCTTCATTCTGATCATAGCATGCATGATTGTGATCATGGTCCTGATGTTTGTTCTTACCTTTAGAGTTATCTAAAACTCCTATGTCTGTCGTACACCAATATTGATATCATCATGGATCTAACCAATCAGTCAACTGGTAGTCTTCTGTGTCATGAGTTGTGGACCTAAAAATTTTACAGTAGCTTGTAACATTCTTCCTTAATGTGCGTTGTAATAATGGGAAGTGGATAGCATCATGGTTTAAATGGCATATCTCACAATCTTCATAGTAATGAGTGTACTGATCTGAAAGGAAAACTATCCTTTGTGTGACCTTCTACTTCATAATATATGCACCAAATCCCTTTATGTGTCTTGTGTGCTGAATTTGTTGATAGTTTCTCCAAAAAAAATTCCACAGCTATGATCTGTGCTTCTAAAAATGGGTTCACCCCAATTCTATGCTTCCAACTTCCTCAATGCATAAGTCTGGAACTTCAATTTCTTCATGCGGTATCATTGTATGACACCATTATGCATGTATGTGATAAGAAAGCTGATGGGTGTCATTATTCCCTTTAGTTAATCGACTTCTTTTTGATGTCATATCAAACAAGGGATGTGTCTAAATCTATATACAACAAGAGTAATCTTATTAGATCTAGTAGTTGACTGTAGTTATTTTTTGTATTTTCTGGGGGATATTTTCAATGTCTTAAGGACCTTCTTGGTAAAACCTTATTTAAATCATACTATGAAAACTTGCTAAAAGTAAAACACACTGAAAGCTTTTGACTATAAAGAAAACATACTTTACAAAATGGAAATAAAAACACCTTGCTTCTGAAGGTGTTCACACTTGCTTTTGGAAATAAACACACTCAATTTATAATGCTTGAAAATGATTGCAAGAAGATATAAGAATCTATCTAGACACCTGCAGGAACAAGTATACAATAGAGTTTAACTAGAAGAATTAAAAGAAATACAAGAATTAACAGATCTAAGATATTTGCTGAAGAAATATATATACCAAATAAATGAATATCCTAGTCCTTGGGGGAGTGGGCCCTTGCTCCTCCTTGAATAATGATTTAACAACTAAAAATTCTCTCAAAAAAATGGTTATTTTATTGATAAAACATTCAGTATTACAAAACATACTGGATATGTGTACGATATTTCTCTTCTCTATTCTATATCTATCTCTATAATCTTTTATCTATCATATATCTATCTACTGCAGGTCTGCTTATATATTCATTTTACAATCATAGTATGTCTAAATGATTCTGATGAAATCGAATCGTGCCCAGAATAGATGCTGACTACGATTGTGGCTAATTAGACAACTGTAAGATAACTATCCCTGGATCTACATTCATACATCTTCTCATCCTTTCCTGATTGAAAGGGTCATTGATGAAAAATCTCCAGATGTGGTTAGAATAGATAACCTTCCATTGGTTCTGGAACTTCAGAGAAGTTCCAGAACCATAGGAAATCGTTAAGGATCAAAACCGTGAGAGTTTTGGTGCTATACCCAGGAGTTCCAAAACTAAGTCTAAAAATTATGGAACTAAATACTAGAGTTCTAGAACTAAATGATGACTGTGATGATGGAGTTCCAGAAGCTAGCTTGGAAGTTCTAGAACTAAGATGTATTGGAACAGATGCTACCAAAAACATACTGAACACTACATACTTCATTTCTTCGACTGATTAGACCTGCTTTATTACAAAATTGAATTTTGAACACACACTTCGTCAGGAATTTCAGATCTTTTAAATGTTAGAATCACAATCAATCAAAAGATAGAAACAATACATCCTAACTCATATCAGATCAACTAAAGGTCACAAAATGCAATCAAACTTAATAAAAAGGAGAGTAAGATGAGATCATTTATTATACATTAATCGGGCATATTCTGGCCTCATCATTTCCCCCAAACTTAGTTGTTTGTAAGTCCCTTTACAAAATTCATTCTTCAAAAGTGGGGTTATATGTTCTACATTCCATTTGATTGCTCAGATCAAATGGCTGAAACTGGATTTTCCAATGCTTAAACTTAAAGGTACTGTACCCAGCTCTTGCTTCTATTTTCTTCTGCCACACTTCAAATTGAGTAGGATCTTGAGGTTCTATGTTTTTCCAAGGAGACATGGGGGTGAGAAGTAGAGGGGGCCTTGTTCACATTCCCATCCATATTTTTCCATAGGTCTCATTGACCTGAGGAATTATTTTGCATAATGCTTTTTCTCTTTCTAAACTCCAAATCAGATTTGTAGGGGATATTACTTCCCTTCTTCTCCAAGGAAATAGTAAGAAGTTCCCACCTTTTTGAGCATCCTTAATAAATATCTTCAAAATTTTCCTCCTCATAGGAGGTAAAGGCATCAATACTCTTTTGTAGAATGGCAAAATAATGTGTCTTTAATCATCTCATCAAAGGCATGAGTTCTAAAATGTATGAGGAAGGAAGAAGGTTTACCATAGTGAGCTCTCATACAGAGACCTATTGAGCTAGATTTCAATAAAAATTCAGAATCCCTTTCCTTCTATGAAATCTGGTTTTGACAGAACAGAGACAAATGCATTGAGTTGGCTTTCCCCCACATACAAATTGATCATAAATCCTGTGTTTTTCTCTAGCATGAAATTACAAAGATAGAATTCACACAGAAGATTTTTCTACTCAGGACTGGCTAAAGAATAAGTTGTCCATGAATTCAGATTCATCTTTTAGTTCATGTGGGAGCCCACATCTAATCCTTGATAGCTACCATCAAATTAAATTATTTTCTGCACTATATGCAGGAGAGGGCCTTCTGCAAGCAAGCAATTTTTCACTCATAATACAGACCATATGAATTTTTGCAAGACGTTTATATTTATTTCCTTCCTCATAAAAATTTTCTTCCCATTCTTTTCTTGCCTTCTTTTCTTCTTCCATCTTGGTCTTCAATTATTCATTTGATGTTTTGGCTTCTCTTAGTTACCTACAAGTGTCATTCCATAGCTTTTTACGTGGCAAATAGGTTAACTTAGTATGTGTAGAGACTGTGGACATAACACTCTATTTTCTGGAAGTCTAACATTCTTCCTCTTTTTCTATCAGTTGTTTCTTGGTTGCTGATAATTCTTCAATCCTATCTGTAAGATGAGTTATTAGCTATCCGATGAGATTTCCATTTCTTCTAATTTGAGTTTGAGGAAATCCAATTCCTCATCCTTTTCTCTAATAATGATATCTATACTAGACAATAACAGATCTTGTTTAACTTGATGTCTATTTTCTTCCTCTGAAATTACTTGAGGAGTTGGGCATTATTCCTCTATCAAAGGAAATTTTCCTTTTCTTCTCCAAGATACCAACTCTTCTTCTTCAAGTGGAAATGCAGATGGTTCAGCCAATTCTTGAAAATCCTACTCTTCAAGTCTCTCATCTTTTATGTCCATTTAATCTTGGCTTGGCTCAGGAGGACTCATGGCTATACTACCCAAAATATTAGTAGCTTTCTTTTCCATCTTTTCTTGCTCACTCCATCCCTCTAGGGTTTCCCTAGGATTCTTATGAATTTTTCTTCTCTTTGGAATTTCAACATGCCCAGTGGTGGATTTCCTTCTAAAGCTTATTATTATTATTATTTCTTTCTCTTTCATGGCTGAGCTATCACCATCAGAGATAGATATTAGCTCCCCTGGAGCTGCTACAGAAGAAGGAATTTCCCTCAAAGGTATAGAAGGCTCTGTTGTTTTGATCTTCCTTACAGACCTTCTTCTTTTTGGTATATTCTCTCTTTCTATTTCCCTCTGTTCTTCTGTAGGGGCATCAATTTCTAGATTAGTTGAAGGAGAGAATGGGGCTGGAATTGTCCTTTTGATAATATTAGGGTTTTTTCTTGAACTTGCCAAGGAACTTGTCCTAAATTTATTCTCCATTTTTATTTGACAGAAAATGGTTCTAGCATATTAAATGAATTAGACCGTGATGCCTAATTGTCCCAACACCCCAAGAATACCTCTCATCCATGGTCTGGATAGAATAAAAAAGAAACCCTGGAAGGTTTATTATGTACTCAGGTTTTGTGGCTCCATACTTCAGATATATGAGCATTTATAGGACTTATTTTCCCACAAACCTAAATTGACCATCACAGTTTAAATATTTTACTATCCAAAATGCTACCCTATCAAAGGGTTTGGGAAAACTAGCCCTTCTAACCCCTTTTATGATTTTCTTTGTATTGTAGATGTATTGGGGTTCAATTTCTCCTTCTTATAGTAAGACTTGAACCAGTTATTTCAAATTCCCTTTGGTAGGTTGTGGGACATGCACAATTGGCACTCCAGACACAATACTTACAATATTTACAGATAAAAGAATAAAGATATTTCTCACCTTTTTCCTAGATTGCTCTAGGTTTATGACGAATTATCTTACTAATTCATCGTTATACCTTGAAAATTTATTCAAGAACTCTAGCCACCCTACATGCTCAAAGATAGATGTCACTTATGACTTCTTCTTAATCCCCATATCAGCTCGAGTTTTGTCTCTTTTGATTTTATGCAATTTGGTTGTAGGACCCCTTGCGTAGTTGTGGAACTAATGACTTTGGCTGTGGATCCTCTGTTCTTAGTTGTGGAACCTATGTTCTTAACTATGGAAAAAAACTTAATTTGATGCTCCTTCCTCAAAATATCTCTACACCTTATTTCACTTGAGTTTTCAATAATTATTACTAATGATAACCATGCCACCACTTATCCCTTCCTTATCATCTTCATGATTACACATTTGTAATCATAATGTATAAATAGATGACTCATCATACCAAATTTTAAATTAGGTCAAATCACACATGTAAACATTTAATTTAACCCTAAATAAGTTAAAAAATACAATTACCATCCTTGATGATGTAATCATTTTGCTATGATGACTCATCATTCCTACAAGTGGAACAAAACATGATTAGATAAGACAACTGGAATTCAAAAGAATTCCCTTTTATTTGAACTAGCCAAAAGAAGAGGTCAATCACCATTTGTTGGTTTTCAATTGACCTTTGAGAGAATTTTTTTTTTAATTATTTAATATATATATTTTTTATTTATTTATTTTTTTGGGAAGAAAATGCCATTTTCTAGTTTTCATCTTCTTCCCTTTATTCTGGATCTATCATCTGGTTATTTGATCATTTTGGAAGAACTGGGTTTTTCCATATGATCAAATTCTTTATCTGCTTCAATATTCCTCAAGAATTTATCCTTAGTGGGAGGCTTCCTATAGATTTTCATCCTATGCCCATTGACCAAGAACATTCTATCGCTACCATTAATGGGAAGTAACTGAATAGAACCATTGTCAAATATCTACTCAATCTGATAGGGTCCCAACCATCTGGTTCTTAATTTTCCCTTGAATTGTTGGTACTTAGAATCAAACAACAATGCCCAGTATCCTACTTTGAATTGGCTTTTGTTGATATGTGTGTCATGTCATTCATTCCTTTGTTCTTGAATTATCTTTGTCTACTAAAGTGCTTCCATCCTTAATTCATCCAATTCATTGAGTTGAAGGATTCTTTCTTTTTGAGCTACATCCAACTCAATTCCCACCTTAACTATTGTCCTCAATGTCTGAAGTTCAAAATCTATAGAAAACAAGGGATTTTTCCCATAGACTAAATCATATGGTGAAAACCTTGTTGTAGTTTTCCAAGTTGTATTATAATCCCAGACAACTTCAGGTAGTCTTTTTACCCAATGTTTTCTCCCAGCTTCAACTGTTTTAGTAAGGATGTTCTCCAATTCTCTTTTTGTTACTTCATCTTGTCCATTTGACTATGGGTGGTAAGGAGATGACTTTCTATGATTGATTTGGTAATACTTTGTGAAAGATTGGATCATATTAGACATGAATTTTGGTCCCTAATCTGAAACTATGCTCCTTGGTGCTCCAAACTTTATCATATTTTTGTTCTAAAGGAAATCAACAACTTCTTCAATGGCATTTGTCAATGCCTACACTTCTGCCCATTTTTTCATATAGTCAGTACATAAAATAATATATTCCTTCCCTTGTGAAGGAGGATTAAAGGGACCAACAAAATCCAATCCCCATCTCTCAAATGGTCCAACCGCAACTTGACGTTGAAGAGACATTTCATTGGTGAAAGTTAGTTGTCCCATCCTTTGACAAGGATCACACCTCTTAATATATCTCTTCACATTATTGTACAGAGATGGCCAATAATAACCAGTGCCAAGTATCTTAGGAGTTTTTATTTTCACTAAATAGTGTCCTCCACTTGGTTCATCATGACATGCTCTAAGGATATCAAAGATTTCATCCTCTCTCACACACCTGCGCAAGATAAAATCAGAACCACATTTAAATAGCATTCCATTTTACCATTTGAATTGTGCACTGGTTTTAATTAACTTCTTTATTTGTTTCTTAGTGAAAGAAGGAGGAAACTTCCCTATTGTAAGATAATTTTCCATATCAACAAACCATGGTGTACTTGCTGATATTGCAAATAGTTGTTCATCTGGAAAGTTATCCTTGACTAGATCTTGCTCCCTTGTGATGGTTAGTCTTGACAAAAAATCAGCTACCACATTAGATTTACCTGGATTGTCTATAATGGTAATATAAAATTCTTGCAAAAGTAATAACCATCTAATTATTCTTACTCCAACCAATGGTTTTTTCATTAAATACTTAATTGATGAATGATCTATGTGTATAAATATCTTGTACCCTATAATGTAATGTCTAAATTTATTGATTGCATAAATCATATCAAGAAATTACTTATTTGGTGGTGTAATTCTTTTCAGTGGGAGTAAGATTCTTGCTAAGATAATAAATGGCATACATCTTTCCTTCCTCATCTTTCTATCCCAATATTGCACCAATGGAATAATTTAAGGCATCTGTTTAGATATGAAATGGATTTTCCCAATTATGTCCTCTCAATATTGGGGCACTGATTAATTTTTATTTAATTTCTTCAAAAGCATGCTGACACTTTTCATCCCAAAGAAAATCATAGTCTTTGGTTAGAAAATTAAACATGGGGGCAGAAATTTTACTGAAATCTTTTATAAAGAACCTATAGTACCGAGCATGCCCTAGAAATGATTTGATATCTGTGGGGGTCTGAGGAATAGGTAAATCTGAAATGATCCTAATTTGGTTTTGATCCACCCGAATTCCCCTTTTTGAAATATGGTGTCCTAATACAATCCCCTCATCCACCATCATCAAACACTTTTCATCACTAAGAGACAAGTTGTGTTGTTCACATATTTTTAACACTCTATCCATATTTCTCAAAGCATCTTCAAATGTATCTCCATGTACGATGAAGTCATCCATATATACCTCAACATAATCATTTGTTAGATCAGCGAAAATTGCAAGTACAACTCTCTGGAAAGTTGCAAGGGCATTGCATAAACCAAATGGTAACACCCTATAGGAAAAGGTTCCCCATGGACATGTAAATGTAGTTTTTTTTTCATCTTCAGTAGTAAATATGATCTGATTGTACCCACTAAATCCATCCAAGAAATAAAAGTATTGTTTACCTAAAAGGGTATCTAGGACTTGATTTATGAATGGTAAGGGAAAATAATCTCTCATTGTGGCTTTGTTCAGTTCCCTATAGTCAAAACATATTCTCCATTTTCCATCCTTTTTGGGAACAATTACAAGAGGAGATACTCACTGACTATCTAAGATAGGGTAGATAAAACCTAATTGTAATAGTTTTTCAATTTCTTGTTTGACTATATCCCTTAAGGCTGGGTTAATCCTTCTTTGAGGCTACCTAACTGGTTTAATGTTTTTAGTGTAGATGTGATGAGTTTGGATACTTGGGTGAATTCCATTCATGTATTTGTAATCCCACGCAAAATATTTGGTATGATTTTTTAGAACATCAAACAATTTAGCTTCTTCATCATCCTTCAACCAGCTGTTAATGTTTAAAGTTTTTCCTGGTTGAATTTCAACATGCTTGGTTTCAATATGTGATGAAATTATTTGTGGGAAGGGTTTCATTAAAGTATTCAATGGACATGCATGTGGTAACAACATATGGCATGTAGCAACATCTCCAAAAGTTCCTTGAGATAGAATACTAGAAAAAGGACAGTAATTATGATACTTATCTCTTTGCAGGCCAAATTATTTGTCACTGCTACTTTCCATAAATTATTCACCACTTCCTGATGTACTTGAAACTGAAGCTACTGATTCATCCTCTCCCCATGAGAAATCTCGTTCCTCCAGAGTGAAATTATTTTCAATTAAAGAGAATTGTTGTCATTTTTCCAAAACTAAATGTGGTGGTTTTGGAACTATAGTCACATATTTCAGAACTAAGTTCACAGGTTCTAGAACTATTTATTATTGTTTCGATGACAACATGTTCTCATCCAATGGTAGATTAATCATTTATTCTACTTTTCTTACATGATCCTGCAATGTGATCATAGCCAAAGAAGACAAATTTTGTTTATTAGTTTTAGGAGAATCAACCCACAATTGTTCATGATTTTTCAGTAAAAGGTCATGCAGTAGGATACAAGGAAATTTGTTTAGAGTTCTTAACATTTGAGATTGTCATATCACCTGATCTGCAATCAATTAAAGCAACAACTGTAGCTAACCATGGTCTACCCAAAATAATGGGATAACCTAATTTTTTACCTTTTAGTTTCAGTATAAGGAAGTCAATTGGATATTCCCATGACTCTACCATAACCGTCACGTCTTCAATAATTCCTTCTAGTTTTGATATAGACTACTCTGTCATCTATAATATGGTATTAGTCGGTTGTATACCCATTAATGGTAATTTTTTCAGAGTATCCACTGTCATTACATTGATAGCTACTCCTAGATCTATCAAAACATTATGTATATCCTTATTTCCTATAGAGATAGAAATAATAGGAGTTCCAAGATCTCTGTATTTGGGAAGTAAAAGTTTCCCATCTACTTTGATAGTCTTGGGGTATTGTTTCTTCCTTCCATGATTTTCTAGACATAACAATATGATTAATTTGTTCAATTCTGGAATGTCTTTAATTTATTGTAACAATGGTATTTCAATATTCAGTTTCCTTAATTCATGTACCAATTCAGACTCCTTGATTTCTATAGCTTCTTTAAATCTCTCTGGAAATGGAGTCTTAGTAGTTTTACTATCTGGATCCTTTTCTTTTCTTTCTATATCCTCTTTTGGAAGAACAGTACTAGGAATTTCATTTTCTTCTGTCATTTCAGTGATTATAAGGGGTGGATTCTTAATGATTTTCCCAGATCTAGTTTGAATATCTTTAAAATCCATAGCATGTAAATCAACTAATTTTTTTGGTTTTGTTCCGTAAATAGGAGCTATTTGTTTATTTCTTGGATTTTCTACTGGATGTGCTAGTATTTACGTTTGAACTAAATTCTCAGTTTGTGAATTTTTTGTAGGGGATCCCTTGATGTCCTGTTGATTCTGATTTGGATATGTTCTTATTTGAGCATAATTACTAGGGTTCTATCTAGGTCGTGACCAAGCATAAGGATTTCCTTGACCATCCCATGGTTTTTGATGACCCTGAGCATACCAAGCTTGATTTTCCCAATCTCGAGGGTTCCAAGTTGGTTGAGGTAACCAAGGTGGTTATCCCCAATTTTTTGGTACTGACTAAGAATCCCATGGCATCATCCATGGATTAGGAGCTAATCTTGGCATAAAATTCCCTTAGTTAGGTTGTCTCTGAACAAAATTCAATTCTTCTATTGTAGATGAGGCACTAGTTTGTTTAAGTTGATTCTTAATAACTGAAAGTAAAGAAAAAACATCATTATCATGTTAGATTCATAGATAAGACACGTTTCTGTTTTATTCAAAGGACATTCTTTTAGTGCATGCTTCTTCTTACATCTAGGATAATACATAGCCAATGGTTCAGTTTTGGCATTTGTTTTATCTTATAATCCATCCATAGTAGAGGTTAATTGTACTAAAATGTTTGTTTTAAATTTTGCTAACTTATCCATTAGTTTGTTCATATCTAGATTCAAACTTTTCACTGATTTTCCTTTTCTAGGTCCACCTCTCGTTCTGGAATAGCTTATACAAATATCCTTAATTTCATTCATTCTTAATTGGTCAATGTCTCCACCTCCTATCAAGTAAAGGGATTCCCTAGATTCATTATCCAAACCTTTAAGAAAAATGGTTTTACTTAACTCCTCTTGAAGTACAAATCCACATCTTTTTCTCACAAAGAGGGATCTGTCTAAATAGTCCTCTATATTTTCATCTTCCTCCTACTTGAGTTTGAATAATTCTTCCTTCTTATTTCTCCCTCTACAATAATCCTGGTATTTGTCTAGGAAGGCAGTCTCCATTTGTGCCTAAGTGCTAATAGATTTGGATGGTAATCCCATGAACCACATCATTGTTTCATCCTTCAAAGTGGATGGAAACAACTTGAGTTTTTGATTTTCAGTTTTATAATCATAGGTCTAACATAGTACCTTGAACTCAAATAGAAATTGGTCAGGATCTTCAAATGACATCCCTCTAAATGTGGGTAAATGTGTAGGTGATATATTTTTAATTAATGTATCATCATCTCCCAATTATATTGGATAGGTAAAGGTTCTATCAGGTACTCTCTCAGCTTCTCGTGCCATTTTTAAAATATTTTATGAATTTTCTTCCCAATCAATGTGGTAAGTGGTATGCCTTGGGGAAGGTGAAAAATCAAGAGTAGGAGGTTGACTACTCAATTAAGAATCAAAACTTGTCCTAAATGGATATTGAGTAATTAGCCTTCTCCTAGAAGTTCTACTTCCTTCAGGTGACTGATCTAAGAATTCCAAATGTGGTAATTCTATTTCTTGTATGACAGGGGATGATGGTGCCTCCAATTCTTGATCAATTTCCTTACTTTGACTAGAGGATGTTATGAATTCTTGTGAAGATGTTTTTGGGAGAAATCTACCCTGTGAGTTTCTTGGTCCACTCATATATTTTATGATATAGTAGGGAAGATCCTTCAACTACTATATGTATGATTTTTTCTCTTGCTAACACTTAATTAGAAAGTTCCAACTAGCATGGTCCCCAGAAATGGTGCCAAAAATGATGGGTGTTGTTATTCACTTCATTTAATCAAATTCTTGTTGATGTCATATCAAACCAGGGGTGTGTCTAAATATATACGCAATAAGAGTAATCTAATCAATCTAGTAGTTGACTGTAGTTATTTTTTGTATTTTTTGGGGGATCTTTTCAATGTCTTAAGGACTTCTTCATAAAACCTTATTTAAATCATACTATGAAAACTTGATAAAAGTAAACACACTGAAAGATTTGCTGAAAGAAAACATACTTTACAGAATGGAAATAAACACACTTGCTTTTGGAAATAAACAAACTCAATTTAGAATGCTTGAAAAAGATTGCAAGAAATAAAAGAATCTATCTAAACATCTGTAGGAACAAGTATACAACATCTTTTAACTGGAAGAATTAAAGCAATATAGGATTAACAGATCTAAGCTATTTGTTGAAGAAATATAAATACTAAATAAACAAATATCCTGGTCCTTAGGGGAGTGGGCCCTTGCTCCTCCTCGAATTAGGATATAACAACTCATAATTCTCTCAAATAGGAAAGGCTATTTTATTGATAAAACATTCAATATTACAAAACGTACTGGACATGAGTACTATATTTCTCTTCTTTTTTCTATATCTATGTCATATCATATTCTATATATCATATCTCTATCTACTACAGGTCTTCTTTTATATTCAAGCTTTCTAAACAATTCTAATGAAATTGAATCGTGCCCAGAATATATGCTGAGTAGGATTGTGGCTGATCAGACAGCTATAAGATAACTATCCCTGGATCTGTGTTCAAAAATATTCTCATCCTTTCCTGATTGAAAGGTTCATTGATTCAAAATATTTGGATGTGGTTAGAATAGAAAATCTCCATTGGTTCTGTAACTTCAGAAAAGTTCCAAAACCATAGGAAATCATTAAGGATCAAAACCATGAGAGTTCTAGAGCTATACCTAGGAGTTCCAGAACTAAGTCTGAAAATTATGGAACTAAATACTGGAGTTTCAAAACTAAGTTTGAAAGTTCTGGAACTAAATGATGACTGTGTGATGATGTTCTCAAGCTAGATTGGAAGTTCTGAAACTAAGCTGTGTGGGAACAGATGCTACCAAAAACATATTAAATGTTACATTCTTCATTTCCTCATCTAATAAGACCTTCTTTATTACAAAGCTAAATTTCAAACACACACTTCATCAGGAATTTTAGAGCTTTTAAACGTCAAAATCATAATCAATCAAAAGATAGACAATTACATCCTAACTCATATCAGATCAACTAAAGGTCAAAAAATGTAATCAAACTTAATAAAAAGGAGAGCATGATGAGATCATATATTATACATTAATCGGGCATATTCTGGCCTCATCAGTAATAATGCCCTCCTAAAAGGGGTAATTTATAACACCTTTGACAAATTTTTATCTTTCCTCTTTTGCATTGTAAGCGTTCACATGTGATTTTTCTTGATAAGGTGTGTTTATTTGATTTTTTGAAATCATGCTTGTCATAGATAAGTCATTTCTGCTCATGGATTCATTAGGCTGAAATGTTGTTGCTTGCAAACAATCCTTTTTTTCTTCTAATAGATAAGTTGTAATCTAGTAATGATGTTTGCAAACTTATCTCTATGTATTAACAAATCCTTAGATCAATTCCATTGATCCAGGGTATGTTTTAAAACTTCTTACATGATCTGAATGGTAAACTATCATTCAGAGGTTGGAGGTCATAATGGACTAAACTCTTGTATGTTTACAAATTATTTTATCTTCTTGAAATATCGTACCTGCATTCTGTTGTATGTTATGTGCTCAGATATTTTTAATTGATCTCTTCGGGATGCTTAATAGTGTTAAGTGGAACAAGGCCTACTTTAGGACTATTGAGGAAAAATCTAAGTCCTAGACCTATGAGATCTATCCTAACGGGATTCTAAGGTAAATGCACCTATTTTTTTATCTATGTCTACTTTATTTGGGATAGCATCCTATCCTAAGTTGCATATTCTAAGTTGGGATGGGGGGAATAACCTAAGGTGATGCTAGGTCTATTTCTAATGTAATACCTAATACTAAATTGTTGTGAAGTATGAGCTATCCTAGGATGGAATTTACCTATTGTAATGTTTGTAAACCTATGGTAAATACTTCTAAACCATCCTATGGGCATATTATAAGCTAATGGTATCTATCCTAAACTAATGAAGTATTGGAAGGGGACCTAAGTGTTGTATGGAAAGTTGGAAGCTTGCCGATGGTTCCTAAGTTATTAATCTGATCTGATTTTTGAAATAAATGGACAATTTACTTCTAGTTTAGGTAGAGGCATGTAAATTTAGTGAAAGTATACATGGATTCATCACTAAAATTTAGTAATGCATGTAGAATTTGAATTAGGATTCACCAATTTTGGATGGCGGTGGCATGGAGAGATAGGCAGGATTTTGGGAATTAACGGCATTTATGAACCTCATTTTTGGCGAGCAAACCTACTTGGAAATAATGTGAGCAGATTTGTTGGAGGTTATTTTGTCATTCATGCTTTCCAATTTTTTCTCTGCATAGAGCTATTTGGTTCTTCGAACCAACAGTTCTATTTTCAATTTGTGGCTATTTTTGATTCCCTTGGTCCATTTTTGATTCAAGGGAAGTATATGAGACATTTGAGAAAGAATTTTTTATTTTTGATCTTGTTTGGAGAAGAAGAAGTTTTTGAGCCTCGGCTAGAATTCTTCTTTGAATCAAAAGAAGCACTATCAGGCATGATAGGATCTATCCATTAAGATTTATTACTTTTCTCAAAATGTTCCATTAAAGGAACTCTACTCTCATGAGATAAATGGGTTTCTGTTTTTATTTTGCTTATTTTTTTCTTGCTAAAGGAACCTCTATTTTCTTGGTTTATTGAACCTTTACATGATAATTTTATCATTGGGTGCTTTCTCTGAATGAGTCGATGGAAAAATACACTTAGGGTTGTTTGAGACTTGAGTGTTTTTTATTGGATCTGTATCCTGGTGATCAAGGCATATTTTTCAGTGTCAAAAGTTCCCTAAACTTCCCTAAACCATGTCATTGAAGTAGAGCCTTCAAATATATTTCCGATGACTATAAGAATGTAAAACACAAAGATTATGAGTTCAAGTTATATCCGGTCAAAGTTCAATCAACATGGAAGTAAACTTCAGTCAACAGGTCAACAAGTGGACCAATGACAAGGTAACACGTGGCAATTGGCGACAAGGAAAAATTGATGGTTTTGTAATTTTTTAAAAATCAGTTCCATGGTATAGATCTCATCGCAAGCTTTTTGATACATTTTGAACGGACCAAATTTGAGTTCATATGCAAAAGATATGCATAGTCAAAGTTGTGGTCAAATGATGATGTGGCACACTCTAATGTGGAAAAATGGCATATTATGGGCATGACACATTGTAGGTTTTTAGTTGCTTTGGATTTAAAATAACAATAATAATATTTTATTTAATCCATTCCACAAGAATAATCCTAATCCCATGGGATAAGGAGGATTTTGTGGACAAAAAGCTATTTAAAGGCTTATCCTATCCTTTTCCCACCAAATGTGGGGTCAATGGCTAAATTGGGTGCCTAAACCTATGAAAGGGGGATTTGAACCTATAACCTCATCTAAAAAAATAAGAGGCCTTACCAACCCACCTCCATCTTCTAAGTGGTATAAATAAAGCTCACTTGTATTTGTAATGGACAAGTGTCAGGTCTGTGTTAAGCCAATAAGCAGACAGTTTCGGAAAAATGTAATTTTGAGGCACTTCCACTCAAAACCAGATATCAAGTTATATATGAAAGTTGTTCAAATTTTTGATAAGATCACGATGGTGTGATCATTTGTCTGATTTGGAGATTTTGTGATAGAGTTATTTACCTTTAAAGTCACGCAAAGACATAGAACCAAAGGGAGACACTACTGCAAGTGGATCAAGAAGGTGAAGGATATAGGATGAGCTCCATTAACATCCTTCAAAGGTATGAATTACATTTTTGCAGGTTTTTCATTCATTATTGGTTAATGTAAATGTTATTTTATTTACATATTTAACATTATTAATGGATCGGTTCACCACGAAGTTGGGGACGTAGGAATTCTGAACCCCTTAAACAATATGGTATTGTGTTCTAATTTTTATTTTCAATTTCTAATAATTGCAAGTAATTTAAAATCAGAATATGATTATGGATGCAACTATAATCAGTAATTGATAAAATTGGGAAATCAATTAAATCTGAAATAATGATTTTTGGGTCTTTCGAATGAACAATGAAATGTTGAGTAAATTGTAAACTTAATTTCAGTTTCTATTCAATCCTAAATCATATTCTAATAAATTTTTGGAAGTCTAAAATCCTTTTAAGTTGATTAAAATTGAAGATCCTTTGAAATGATTAAAAGTGTTAATTTTAAGAACCTATTTTCAGATCAAGTTTGGTATCAGAGTAGTTAGATTGCCAGATTAGCTTCTAATTGTGTTTGAAAATTCAGCTTCAGTTTTAGTATTGATTTTAGGTTTCAGTGTGTAGACATTTTAGGGCTTGTTAATCTTCTTTTACAGTGTGTAGTTTTGGAAGTATAAGTTGTGTTTGTAGGAACAATGAATCATGGGCAAGTCATCCAAATAAGAGAAACTAGATGAGCTTGAAGCCATAAACCACCAACTCCAGGAAGAAAAATCTTTTTTGATAGCTAACTTTTATTCCTCGGAAGAGGAAATAGTGTGGTTAAAATATGAGCCACAATCCTCTATAACCAAGAAAGAGGAGTATGTCAACAAGATGTTTCGCACGGAATGTTTCGGCTCTGCAGAATAGACTTGCTTCTATCCTGTCATTCCTTTGAGAAACAGATAAGGGTTAGGGCTAGGAGGAATACCTGTTGAATGTTGAGATGATGTGCGTGTACCGTAGAGAAAGATCAGATCGACTACGAAGAACTCCTTTTTTTCTTGGAAGGACTACCTGCCAGTAAGAATACAAGACCACTAGATTTGAGTTAGACAATAAATGAGGGATCTGCCTTAGGCCCAGGAAATGTAAAAACTTCCTTTCGAAGGTGGTTAGTTCCGCTTGTAATATGATTTAACACAAATGATAATAAAGAAAGCTATTAAAAAATCATGATTTAGGTATCTCGTTACAAAGCAATAGAAATTAAACTATCAATAATAAAGCGTCACATTGTTTGTTCGGTTACTGGTCATTGATACATTCAGGTGGAGTTATAGGGATAAACCAGGCTCGATTTGGGGGTTGATAGGTGGAAAATAGGTGAGCAAAAGGGTTTTTGGGGTATAAGTCACAGTGACCAACGGCGGTCATTGGGTAACCGACCACGGTTAGAGAACTGCTGCCGGTATAGGATAATCGACACCGGTAGGGTCAGTAATCTAAGTGCTTCTGGGTAGAGATTGGTTGCAAGGTGATTGTGGGGTTATTTGAGATTGGGGGATGGCTGAGGGGAATGATGGGAGGATATGGAAGATTTAGAGTGTGGTAAAATGGCCTTCTGGGCAATATCAAGATGTGTGGGTGAAGGTTAAGTGCAGTAGCGGCTGGTAGTAGATCTAGGAATAAACTTATGACTATTATTAATCAACAGGCTCAAGAAAATGGTACTTACCCCTAATGCAGATGCAAGTTTCAGGACTATGATGATGAAGACAGGATACAAGCTGGATGCAGTTTCTTTTTCTGATGCTTGGATGAGTGTTACTGGGCTCTGGTTATTCAGTTGCAGTCTTGGGCTGGATGTCCTTCTCTGCAAACTCTTCTTGTTTCTGCTTGTGTAGTTGCAATCTGGATTCTTTCGATGATTTCTCTTTTTCTCCCAATCAAATGAAAATCCCATCCTTTGTTTTTGGTTGGAAGTGGTCATTTACAGGGAACTGATGGTGGTTACACAACCGACGGCGGTCGAGTAGGAACCGGTATCAGTCAGGTCAAAGCAGGCTATTTTTGGTAAAATAACCAGCTTTCGCTCCTTTTCTTCCGAAGGATCGGTAGCGGGCTTGGTCAAGTCATTATGAAGTTGGTTTTAGGTGCGGATGAGGGGTAATTAGTCATAGGTGTGGAATTGGACCAAGTTATAGGTCTTAATTAGGTTAGTTTAGGGTTAAGACTAGGTCATGATGAGGTGGCGACATGAGGTGGCAGGTATGGTGATGTGGATTTATCAATTACAAGGTAATTAATAAATAATTGTGTAAGGTTTAGGTGATGAGGTTAGGTTGCGAAATGAGATGTGGGTCAAAAGGGGTCGTAAGACACAAATTTGGTGTCTACATTAGCCCCTTAATGTCGTGTAGCTTGTTTTGTAAAGCTACACGGACAATAATATGAAGTGGTTTCTCCTGTTAAGGGTATAGGTAATCCCCCTCAAATCTATCACAGATGGAGAGAACGTGAAATCAGGGATAGGGTTGATAAAGGGTAAATGGTGTAGAGATGATGGGGAGAAGGTGGGGTAAGTCTAAGGAAGCAGACGCATGTTGAAATGCAATAGTGCGACTAGGGTACATGATTTGACGAGCAAACCAGCAATGCATAGGCAAAGGTCGATAGTTTATCCAAACAAGGGTGATATAATCCTGGTATCCAAGGCATAGGAAGTAGCTCCAGGGTATATAACAGGTAAGGTACAGGAATGTTTAGGCATGTTCGGCAGTACCAAATGGTTGGTTTGGTTGAGATAAATGTCACGGTCTAGGTCTAGGCAAAGTTGGTCAACAGATCAAGTCAGGGACCCTAATCATGCTAAAACACAAACAGGTGAGCTCAATGGAACAAAAAGCTACATGATGGGTGGATAAAAGTGTATGTTGTTGATGTTGGGTAAGGTATTGAAGTGATACGACTGTGGGTCGGGCCAAGTTGTTGGGTTACGGCCTTGGGTCGGGCCGGATGGGTAGGGTGAGGCTTTGGTTCGGGCCGGATAGGTAGGTTGAGGCCTTAGGTCGGGCCAAGTTATTGGGTTGCGGCCTTGGGTCGGGCCAAATGGTTAGGGTGAGGCCGTGGGTCGGGCCAAGTTGTTGGGTGGCGGCCTTGGGTCGGGCCAAATGGTTAGGGTGAGGCCTTGGGTCGGGCCGGATAGGTAGGTTGAGGCCTTGGGTCGGGCCAAGTTGTTGGGTTGCGGCCTTGGGTCGGGCTAAATGGTTAGGGTGAGGCCTTGGGTCGGGCCGGATAGGTGAACAAATGGTGTTCATCAAAGGTGGATATAGGCGATGTTGGGAGAAAGGGCGATTAGTAAATAGGGGTAGAAAGTTGGGTGAATAAAGACAAAACCGATATCGGTTAGCTATGACCGGTACCGGTTAGGTAACTGATGCCGGTTCCTTAGGGCACGATCTGACTGGTGTCGGTTCTATGTTAAAAACCTATAAAAATAAAAATACGGCCTGTCATTGTCACATTTCTAATTTGAAAACCAATTTGGGGTGTCTGAGGTGGAATAGTGATATTGGTGCATTTGTTGGCTGAGGTGGCACTAGTTGAGTGGAGAAGTGAGTTGATTGGTGGGCCCGAGTGAGTAGCAGGCAGCAGTTGATTGGTAGAGGACCCAACAAAATAGAGTTTGAGCCATGGCACAGCCAGGAGGAGCAGGAGGTGCTGGACCAGCTGGACCACCACCACCTATCCCACCATGATGACGTGTCGTCGTACCGATAGGTTCGAAACCCCTCATTATGTGAATTTAATGGTATTATGGTGTATTTGGGATTCGGGTAGGAATCTTAGATTTGGAGAAAATAATGAATAAATGGAAGTTATATGAAAAGAGGAAAGGGTAGATACGCTAAATAGGCCAAGGCGGTTGGGTGGGTAGGTTTTTAGGGTGTTTGGGTGGGTATGTAGGGAAAAATAGGAAAAAAAATTTAATTGGGTAGGCGCGCGAGTTCGGCTCGGTAATTTGTACAGCGACCGATGTCGGTCACTAAGCGACCGACATCGGTCCAAAAAATCTAGGGGCAGGGTTGATCAGTGGTGACCGGTGTCGGTCGGTAGTTGACCGGCGTCGGTGGAGAGGAGATCGGGGTCGGTTATGGGTGACCGGTACCGGTTCGTAGTGATTTGTAGTTATTTTGGTTGGTTTGGTTTATGTTTTGGTGTTGAAGTGTTGGTTGTGGTTTAGGTGTTGTGAGTATGGTTTTGGGATTGGGTAGGGGTGTTTTGGTATGATTTAAGTGGTGTCGATTGGTGGATTTGGTTGTTTGGGTAGCATTTCGGTTTCGTGGTAGTATGATGTGGGTTGTTTGTTTGGGTGTGAAGAGGGAGGGGGATATTGTAGAAGATAGGTGGGTAGAGGAGTGTGTTTGAGAGTCGGGGTGTGGTCGGGGGGATAAAAGGGGGTATAGAGGGTAAAGTAGATGTTGTGATAAAGACTAGGGCTAGTGTAGTGGGTTGGTTTTGCAGGCACGTCAGCAGCTGACGATGCGGGACAGGATGCCCCCACTGTTGAGCCGGATGCGACCACATGTGTCCGCAGCACACTGGGCTATCATGCGCGAGGTGGGACTCGGCGGAGTCCAGCGATACAGAGTGATCGACAAAGATCATAGTTTGATGGTTGCCCTCATCGAGAGATGGGATCCGGTGACCAATGTGTTCCATCTCCCGACTGGAGAGATGACCATCACATTGGAGGATGTGTATCGCATCCTTCGATTACCTATCGATGGAGAGGCAGTCTTTCAGGTGGATGCAGAGATAGCCATAGACAGCATCCTACAGGTTTTTGGGGATGCAGCCGTGCTATTGACATATCACAGTGCGAGTATCGGGTATGGGGATATGTACCTGTGCGCACCGACATGAGACATGGCTTGCCATGTTGATGATGATCGGGATCACCTGTTTCGCCCTCCCAGACTCAGAGGGAGGCCACTTTCCATGGGCACTGATGGGGGTGCTACATGAGATGGTGGAGGAGCACACATGTTATGCTTGGGCACCAGTATACCTGGTGCAGTTTATATAGAGAGCTGTGGTGCTATCGCCGGATGAGGCGATTTGGGATTTGTTCGACATTTTTTCTTCACTGTTGGGCATATGAGCACATCATATGCATTAGACCAGTAGGATTACCCCAGCAGCCAGGGCCACAGGTCATATATAGATACGACTTTCAGAGGTGGTTTGGGGTCGTGGGTCAGCCACGAGCAGTGCTTGCAGGGTGAGACGTTACTTATTACAGGCATTTATTAGAGGGCCTGACAGCGGTAGATATTGTATGGAGACCGTATAGAGGTCATCACCCCCGTGGAGGAGCCCGAGGACAGTTGCAGTGGATCCAGTACACATTCTGGATAGCGGGACGGAGGTCGGGAGAGTATGAGAGGATACCCCTGGAGAGGGTACGTAGGCAAATGGGGCTACGACAGGATGAGCCCCCTCGCTTCCCTCAGTACCAGAGGGACGATGTAGAGGCCCCACTACCTGCACCACAGCCCGTGGATCCAGATTGGGTTGCTGAGAGGCTAGCAGATGACACTGTAGATGATGCTGGCTATACGGGAGCATATATGGTTTGGTGGGCTGGTCAGAGAGCAGCGAGGATAGCACATCCTGCACAGCCAGACTTGGCAGCGGTGACAGCAGAGCGAGATCAGATCAGGGGCTAGGTACAGTTATTACAGGGGCAGCTTGCTGCTGCACAGGAACAGATAGGTGTTTTACAGGGGCAGCTAGCCCAGGCTCAGGTACAGGCACAGGCACCACCACTAGCAGCAACACAGCCACAGCCCTAGGCACAGGTACAGGTACCACCACCAGCAGCGGCACAGGTACCACCCCAGCCACAGGCACCACCAGCGGCACCAGCACAGGCACAGGGGGCACTGGTAGTAGGAGTCAGGGGACCAGCCCTAGCACCTACGGTGGCTCAGGATCGTTATATGGAGGCTAGAGCGGAGGCCCAGTATTATCAGGATATTCTTGATGGTACTGGGGCTGATTATCAGCCATATGTGGCACATAGAGCAGAGACCTCTCGGAGCCAGAGGTCTCAGGGAGGTGCAGCCACAGCTGGTGGGTCTGTCACAAGCAAGAGGCGAGAGGCAGGACAAGGATAGATGACATCGAGTATTATAGACAGGGATGGGAGATGGTGATGGTTGCGGATATTTGTTGGAGGCCGTACAGGAACTATATGGTGACAGAGCACATAGCTGAGGAGTTTAGGGGTGTAGAGCGATTGAGGTGGATCACAGGGCATAGGCCGGGTGAATACGAGAGGATTCCTTTAGATCACGTGCGGTGATAATTTGGGTTCGTTCAGGATATTCCTATGACATATAGACCATACATGAGGATCAACACCGAGGCAACATTCTCACCTCCCCGGCCTACACCCCCAGAAGGGCCAGAAGAGATAGTAGCCGATCGTAGGGTGATGGATGCGGGAACGACGGAGGCCTATAGAGTATGGTGGGTAGTAGAGCTGCGAGGTGCACGTGAGTGCCCTGACATAGCTGTGATTACAGCGGAGAGAGATCGTCTACAGGATTTGGCTCGCCAGCTTCAAACATAGGTGAATGAGACAACGGGAATGTTAGAGGCTTCACAGTTACGAGTGGAGAGACTGGAGGCAAGATTCCTTCATGCAAGAGGACGTATTCGTATTTTGCGCCTATAGAGCAGAGACCTCTCATTTGAGAAGTCTCAGGGAGGTGCTGTCAGCATGGTGGGTCCGTTACAGGAGGAGGTTGAGAGGCACCACAGGGACCAGCAGGGAGATTGCTGAGGGCGGTGTCTATTAGAGGAGCTGAGGAGATCCCTCATTGGTTTTTGAAATTTGTATATTGGACATGGGACATGGGGCAACGGGTCTGCGAACCGGTTTTGTTGATAGAGGCCTGCGTGCCTACATATTATTCATTTATTCATTCATTTATTTATGGTATAAACGGCCTGCGAGCCGATATGACGTATTCGGTTGTATAGTTGATACAAGCGGTTACCGGCCTGCGAGCCGAGTATGTTTTTGATATGAGAGACCGGCCTGCGAGCCGTGTTGAGGTTTTTTGACGGTTATTGCGGCCTGCGTGCCGGCTTTGTTGTATTATGAGATCACAGAGGCCCCGATGCAGGGCACAATTGTATATTTGAAACCTTGTATAATATATATAATATATAGATAAGGCCCCCTGTGTTTGGATCACATGCTGGGTTTTGAAAAAATGCGTGTTAAATGTTTTGTCGATGGTTTGTGATATTTGATGTATATGAGTTGGATTTACATGGTGTTATATATTAATGATGGGACGTTGATGTTTTTGTTCGATGGGATGTATGTAGATATAAATGATGAGTTTAATTGACATGGTTGTATTATGAAATGTTGTATGTTTGTCCAAGCTGATTTTATGAAAATGTACGTATGTAGCTGTTAAGTTGGATCCAAATGGTATATAGATTAATGGTTTGTTTTGATATCGTTTGTTGATGATTTGTTTGTTTTGGGTAATGTAGATAGATAGATGATATGGATGAAATCGTAATGAGATGTGGATTTGATGAAAATTTGATATAGCTATCGGTGTTGGTATGCAGGAAAAGAGGCGGGCGCCTCACAAAAATTAGATAAAAATAAAGAAAAGGACTATGTTTTTGAAAAAGGTGGGTATGTGACCGACGTCGGTTAGCTAACCGATGTCGGTATAGTATAGACACGATATAATGTTAGGTAACCGATACCGGTTACTCCAAAATGAGATTTTTCTAAATAGATAAAAAGCGTAGGTGGCAACAGCTAGGAGGGGAAAACGCTTAAGTTCTAATTTTGAGAGCCATACAAGAAGTTAAATACGCGAACGCGACGCTTTTTTGACGACTGAGATAGGTAATTGCATGAGAAATTTGAGTGATAAGGAGAAAAGAGACAGGGAAAGTGAATGTGTTCTGAGATTCAGAAGGCAGAAAGGTGAATTTGAAAAGGGTGGTGATCATGGCAGAATGAGGAGAAGCATCCAGCAGGCAGGGACGAGAGGGAAGACAAGGGCCACCTCAAGCTGCTGCAACTCCAGAGGTAAACGTTTTGGTTGTGTGATTTGATTTCTGCATGGTTTGTGAATAAGATGGGGGAGAGTATGTGGGTAGATATGAGAAAGAAAACATGATAACAAGGGTTATAGATGAGGTTGAGTGTTACAGGGTAGGTAATCAAGGGTTTTCAGGTATGTCTGTGTATACCGAGCAGAATAAACGATCAATATTTTGTCGTAGGTGGTTGTTTTTAGGCAAGGTGCATATAATTGACAGTGACCGATACCAGTTAGGGATAACTGATATCGGTTACTAAACCGATAGCGGTTACTTATAACCGGTACCGGTTACTGGAGGAACTTCCAGAATGTGAAAAAAAAAACCCGTGGTGATTTGATTTATTGAACAATTATTGGTTTTTGTGACGTATGCAGGTAGAGGTAGGGCTAAGGATGAATGATAGTGTACCAGCGCTGTTGTCACAAATCCGAGCGGATGTAACGCCAGCTGAATGGACATTGATAAATCATTTGGGGTTAAGTGGAATCCGCTATTATTCACGAATCGCATGTAACCATGCTATGTTACAGGTGTTGATTGAGAGATGGAATCCTGAGACAAATACCTTCTATCTGCCAACAGGGGAGATGACAGTAACATTGGAAGATGTGTTCCATATTTTGAGACTCCCTATTACAGGAGAACTAGTATATCAGGCATTACCTAGCGCGGCGCGGGGAGTGATAACAGCAATATTTGGTCCATACGCATGAGATTTGACACAACGAGGTTTATCATTTACGTATGGGATAATGTATGCAGCACATCCTGAGGAGACAAGGTTAGCAGTAATATTAATGATAGCGGTAGGGTATTATGCATTACTGAGGGCAGAAGGGGGAAGATTTCCAAAGGCATTGATGTGTGTTATCTGGGAGATGATAGAAAGGAACGTGACTTTTGCATGAGCACTTGCATATTTGGTGGAGTTATACAGGGGTTTATGGGCTTGTAGGCGAAATCACAGGACGACACTGGATTGTTCATACTTATTACACTGTTGGGCCTATGAGCACATTGTTTGTGTGCGACCAATAGGCCGACCCATCCAGTCAGGAGAGACCGGAGTACAGAGGTTGGGATTCAGACGATGGGTCCAGACAGAACAAGAGGCAAGATCCCAAGCCATGACGGATGACTTTGAGTATTACAGGAAGGTATGGGAGAGGGTAACGATTGTGGATATCTGTTGGAGGCCTTACGGGAATTATATGGTAACAGAGATCATAACTGAGGAATTGAGGGGGTAGAGCGATTGAGATGGATCGTGGGGGCACAGGCCAGGTGAATATGAGAGGATTCCTATAGATCGCGTGCGGCGACAATTTGGATTTGTGCAGGATATACCCCAGGCTTATAGACCCTATATGAGGATCGATGCAGAGGCAGTATTCTCACCTCCCCAGCCAACACCTCCAGAAGGGCCTGAAGAGGTAGCAGCTGATTGCAGGGTAATGGATGCAGGAACGTCAGAGGCCTATAGATTATGGTGGGTAGCAGAACTGCGAGGTGTATGTGATCGTCCTGACATAGCGGTGATTACAACAGAGAGGGATCGTCTGCAGCGTTTGGTTCAGCAGCTCCAAACGCAGGTGAATGAGACAAGAGGATTGTTAGTGGTTGTGGAGTCACGGGTGGAGAGACTAGAGGCTAGAGTCCTCCATGTGAGAGGGCGTATTCATATGTTATAGGAGAGATTGGAAGATCAGTGGGCGGTACCAATAGCCGTGGTACCTTTGAGGATAGAGAGGCCTAGCGAGAGGGGTCGACGATCACGATCATCACCTAGTTCGAGATGAGGCGTGAGGGTCTAAATAAATGTTAGCAAGGTATAAGAATAAATAAGAGTATCGACCTGCATGTCGATGATAGAGAAGATGTATTTGTTTAACATCTAAATAAAACGAGATATGTATGTTGATTTGAGTTATAATAATAAGAATGTTTTCGTTTTGACTTTCGGTGTTTTGAAAAAAGGATAAAGAGGAATGTGATTAAATAGAAATACACAAAAATATTTATATTTACCACACATGATAGGTTATGGTATACACAAAAAATATTTATATTTACCACACATGATAGGTTATGGTAGGGGGTGGTCGAGCTAACCTTGGGAGACCCCATGTCTCCTAAGTGCTGCCTACATAGCCCATTGCACAAAGCAAGGAAGGGCCTCAACCGATGTAGTTCTCCCTTAGGATCAGGGAGAGGTGAATTCAGGCAATTTGGTACGGTTTAGGCAATTGGTTGGTTGGTAAAAATATTGATATTAATATGGGTAAGGGAAGGTTGTTGGTGTTGGTAATGAATTGGTGATGTTGTAAAAGGTATAAGGGAAGCGAAAGTTAGCCTACCAAGTCGAGGGGAACCATGTCCTGATTAAGATCAACACACAATCCTAGATGCGAGGCAAAAAGGAAAGAGTGCTCCGTAGGTGAAAAGAGCTAAACAAACCACACAACGTAGAATGAGCTTGAAGCCCTAGGTACCGTGCATAGACGAGAAGTCAATAGGTGAAAAGAGTTGTATGATCACAATATATCGGGTGTACGTTACGTCCCTTGAGTGGAAACAAATGGTGAGGTGAGGTGGATGGTGATATAGCTGAGGTACAGAGAACTTGTTACAAAGTGAGTGTTCTGATGAAAGAGAACCTACCCTAAATAGACAAGTCCATGACCCAAAAAGTTCTTTTGAATGAGGCTTTTATTTTACTGAATATAGACTGATCGATGCGGGGAAGTCTACAAGGGATATTGATTGTACTATTCTTAAGGTCTTCACAAAGATGATCCATGCGAGAAGCTTCTGATAAAGGCTGACTGTGTATAGCTGTCCTTCGAGGGGAGCAGTCTATTTATAGTAGCAGATATGATTTAAATGCATAGCTGTCCTTCGAGGGAGCAGTCTATATATATAATAACATCAATAGTTTTTGGCATATAGCTGTCCTTCGAGGGAGCAGTCTATAGATAACTAGATGTCCTTGTGACGTGAAGCATCTAGGTTTGTAGGAAGTTTGACTCAAGAAAATCCCATAAGAATACGGCTTATTTTAATACTTTGAAGTCATGGACTAGACTAAAAAGGGGGAAGGCATCATCAAGGGGAGGTGAGAATCAAACTATGTGAGCTTGATTGTTATTATTATTATGAGGTGTAGGAAACAGTGTAGGGGAAATCAAGGTGGAATGAAAGAGGCATGGGTTCAGCGTCAAGAGGACGAGAACACCGCTGGCTCCTCCACCGTGCTAGCATTTAGATCCATCGAAGAAGAGGGTCGGTTTGATATGACACTTCCATGAGTGAAAGAGTGGCGATGAGTTTGACAGGGAAATTAGAATTGGTCGAATTGATGCCCAGGCATTAAGGGGCCTCCGCAAGTTGGTCTGCAATAGTTTGTCCTTTGATTGACTTCTGTTGTATAAACTCAAGGTCGAGGTCGGCGAGGGAGCATAAGCCATTGGGCGATGCGTTGGTTTAGATGTGGTTTGGCATACATATAATGAATGGGGTCCATGTTGGTGATGACAAAAATTTTGTGATTCAGGAGGTAAGGCCCAAGTTTGGTGGCTACGAATGATAGGGCTAGGCACAATTTTCCTACATGTGTATACCTAGTCCTCGTAATCCACGAGGGTATGACTTATATAATAAACAGCTTGTTCTCGACGTGACGAGTCCCGATGTGCGAGCATAGCTCCTATAGCATGGTCAGTGCACAAAGGTAAAGGTAGAAAGGACGATCATCCTGAGGTGGAATAAGTACGGGTGGCTGCATGAGATAGTCACTTGAGAGCTTCAAAGGATTTGTGACACTCCTTCACTCCATTGAAAGGCAATGTCCCTTTTAAGAAGGTGATGAAAAGGTTGACACCGATCCGAGAGTTGGGAGATGAAACGTCAGATAGATTGGAGCTTACCTTGTAAACTACGCAATTGTTTGAGATTTTTGGGTGGGGGCATTTCTAGGATAGCTTTGACTTTAAATGGATCGACCTCAATGCCACGCAAAGAGATGATAAAGCCAAGAAGTTTTCCCAAAAGAACACCAAAGACACATTTCTTTGGTTGAAGGCGGACAGAATATTGTAACAGGCAGATCAAAAATAATGGTTAAAACATCAAGATGTTCACTACAATGTTTAGACTTGCCAAGAAGATCGTCGACGTAATCTTCAAGGATTGTGTGCATAATGTCATGAAAAATGTAGGTCATAGCCCACTGATAGGTGGCACCAGCATTCTTAAGGCCGAATTCGGCATTACACGGTAACAGAAGGTTCCCCAAGGAGTTATGAAGGGCCGTTTTGTGTTGATTGGTAGGGGCAACCAAAATTTGGTTGTATCCTGAAAAGCCATCCATGACAGAGAGCATCTCATGGCCTGCAGTGAGATCAACAAGTTGGTCAATACTAGGTAGGGGGAAGTCATCCTTGGGGCAAGCGAGGTTAAGGTCTTGGAAATCCGTGCATATCCGAAGTCCCCCCATCACTTTAGTGACAAGTACAATGTTAGAAATCCATTGAGGATAGTCAATAGGCAAGATGAAGGAAACAGAAAGAAGTCGTTGAAGCTCTTCTTTGACTAAGAGGGCAATGCGTGGATGCATTTTTCTCAGTTTTTGTTTAATTGGCTTGGAATCGGGGTTTAGGGTGATGTTATGGATGGCAATGGTAGGATCAATTCCTGACATGTCCGCTTAGGACCAAGCGAAAGATTGGCTGCGGGTACAGAGAAAGGTAGTAAAGACGGCTTGTTCTGATGTGTTAAGGGATTGTCTGATCTTCATAATGTGAGGATCCTCCTCCATGTGTGAATGTTGATTTCCATAGTCGAATCATTCAACATGGTTTGAGTTTCAGATGGTAAGGCGCGTTGAAGATAGGAGTCTTCCGCCCCAAGGTAAGTGAGGATGGAGTCATCATCCTGGCACTCAACAACATTAATCGAAGGCGAATCCTCTTCGATCATGTCTGGATATAGAAGGGGAAGAGAAGATGGGTCCTCATTATCGCGTTGATAAGTGAGAGGACCTATGAAGATAGCATTTATGAAGAAAAAAAAAAGTTAGGAGGGATAGATTCAGTGATCTATCGACTCAGTGGGTGACGATGGTAAAGTGGGTGATGATGGTTTGGTAGGGGTAACGTCGTCTCTCTTCCAGGATAGGCAACTGTCACGAGGTGTCTGTCGATGTAAGTGTTTCCGGAAATCTGAGACCACTATGATCATTATGTTTGCGTGTGGTGATGGGGATGAGCGTATGTCGGCCTTGTTCATAAAGACCAAAACCAAAGCCTTTCCAAGCATAGTGAGTCAAGAAGGTGAGGGTGAAAGCGATGATTTGTCAGGTATTGAAAATCAGTATTGGAAAGGAACCACACCAAGAGGAGGCTCAGGGGTAATGGAAGATGCGTCAACACCCCCATACGTCAGGTTGGTGCGGCAATGGGGTGGTCCGTAAGAGATTACCTCCCCCACACGACGGTCGTAGGTGGATGTGCATGTAACTGTCCGTACTCCTGCGGGGTATGGAAAGAACTAACATTATATAGGCGGTACTCCCCCAGCGTAAGGCGTTGAAAAACATCTACTAAGGGGTCGGAGGTTGGGATGTTATCTGCGGGAAAGGAAGTAATATTTGTAACGGTAAGTTTCATTGAGTTGAAGGTGTAGGTGGTTGAGGTCGGAGGTAGGCACATGGCTGATGGTTGGATGAATGGGTGTCTTGACTGGTACAAGCACATCATTAGGGCGATATAACATATTGCAAGTTTTGAAGGGGGGAGGATCAGCTTTTACGGTGTAGGACTTCCCCTCGTACTCAAATTTTATGCATCTATGTAAGGTGGAGGGAACGCATCCCATAGCCCGGATCCAAGGGCGGCCTAACAACATATTGTATTGGAACTCTCCCTCAAGGACATAGAAGAGTTCGGGTAAAGTACGTGGTCCTACACGAATGTTAAGGATCACGGTGCCTAAAGTAGAAGTAATAGCATCATTGAATGATCGCAACATGATGGGATTTGCACACATGCAACTAGAAGGGATATTCATTTGTTGGAAGGCTTTGGAAGAGATGATGTTTAGGCTAGCACCCCCGTCAATCATAACACGACGTACCCGGATATCTCAGACATAAGCTGAGATGAAAAGAGCAGGGTCAGGATCTTCGGCACCAAAGTCGATAATTTCGTCTTCAGAGAAACTGATAGCAGCGGCTTGCTGTACAGAGACAGAAGTGGTTGGGGAGATGGATTGTTTAGTGAGTGAAGCAACGTGATTGGGTGTTAGAATAGAGGTAACAGGCAATGTTTCATTAGGTAAAACCTCTATCCCTTGAAGGATCTCAACGAGGGCTTGTCGATGAGATTCAGAAGTCTGAATGAGATCATACAGTGTCATTTTTACGGGTGATTGGTGAAGCTGTTTGATCATAGTTCGGTGGGCAATGCCATTAGAGACGGGATAGGTGGGTCCGCAAATAACCACTTTAGGTGGTGGTGCAATCGGGATGGTTGACGGAGAAAGAGATGCCGCAGGTGTGTTTTCTTTCACTTTCCCATTGTTTTTCTACCCTCGAGTAGCAACACTAATCATGTTGATCTCGTGAATACGAGAGGAGGAAGACGGTAGGGATAGGTCATGGTCTTCGAGAGGTGGGGCTGTAATAATGATAGATCTTGGTGAGGCAGGGACAGGTGGTATAGGAGAGGGAATTGAAGCTAAAGGTCTCTCTCTTCGCAAGTTGTCTTTCTTAACTTTTTTATCTGAGAGAGGTGACGGACGAAGTATGGCTTTCAACGCTTTGCATCCCTCTACGTCATGTCCTGGTGTGCGGTGGTAAGCGCAGATTTTAGACTCATCGTAACCTATAGGTCGAGGTTTAGATGGATCATAAGGTCTAAGTGGGGGTAGGGGAATGGTCGCATTCTCCACCAACATGGCAAGGATTTTGGCATAAGACCCTTTGAGTGGGTCAAAGTCAGAGGAAAATGAGGCTATTGACTGGGTCAATTCTGGTGATGACGTGATGTGGTTGGTTTGTATGGGGGGTGGTTTACCCAAGGAGTTTTGATAATGGGTTTTTACCTAACCATGGTTTCTTTGACGTAGAAGCTATGTTGGATGATGAGGCCACAGATGATGTGGTATCAGAAAACAACCACGGGGAAATAGGAGTGACCGAAAACAAATCTTTTGATGATGGAATTTGTTTAGGGTTGATAGGTGGACAGGATATGCGGGGTGACGGTGTTGCTATACCCTTGGATTTCTGTATGGGTGCAGAAGGCGTAGGTCGCTTTAAAGAAAACGCAGGAGGTATGATATATTGATGTAAGGTAGAGGGATGGGGTCCCAATATGGAAGGTAGGTGTGACGATGATGGTTTTAGTTGTGATAGAGGCATAGGTTGAGGAGATTGAGTCTGTCTCCTAATGGGATGGATGGCTTTATTTTTAGATAAATCAAGCCGCTTAGGTGGGTGTGTTAGACTAGGTATAGGGGAGGTCCCAAGCGTAGGGGAAGATTTGGCTAAGTTAATAGAAGTGGACGAGGTATTTGGTAGAGGTGAGGGGGGTGAAGATGAGGACATGGGCATTTTAAGCTTCTGTAAACACTTCAGGTATATGGTGGAGGCATCCGGATTGGTCATTTGCATTTGAGTAGAATACGGCGTACTCAAACGTTCCCATAGGACCTGTCTATCTTCTGTGGAATGACAGTCCTTACGTGTGAAGAGGAAATTTTGTATGGAAGAAAGGTGGGTTGTGATTCCGGTCCACTGTGGGTGTGCTACAAGGGGTATATGAGGCACTGTATCAATGGGCGTTAAGAGATCAACCGGTTGCTGAAAAGATTTAGGTGATGAGGGACTAATAGGTAGGAGAGTGTGTTTGAGGGGATCTGTCATGTTTAAAGAATGTGGTGATGTCGGTTCAAGAGGTTGCTCGTCTAAGGATGAGAAAAGAAGTGGCGAGCCTTCCTCTTGTACAGCAAGAATGGTAGAAGGAGACGTTTGGGAAATAGATAAATTAGATAACATCCGCTCACAGTCTTGCAAGGATGTGGTATAAGAAAGCTCATTTGTGAGAAGGGAACTCTGGGCAGCTAATTCCTTGATGGGTAAAGGAACAGCAAGGATTTCAGTTTGTCTTGATGGCGAGGAAGAGGGTTCGGTTTCCTGCGTTAGTGAAGAGGCTTGATTGAGAATTTGTTCGATAGAGGTCTTTGGCTGGGAATCGAAGACTGCATGGATCTCATGAACACTCTCCTCGGCTAAGATATCTTGATTTAGATTACTGTTAGAAGAATGATTCGGGAATGGTTTGTTGAATATTTTCAAATTTCGGTTAGCAGGGGCGTTAGGATTATCGAGGGCTATATCCCCCGCATCAACCATTTCCTGCACTATGTTTTTCAACATCTTGCAGTTCTCATGACTGTGTCCCTTCACGTGGTGGAAGTTACAGAAGTCATTTTCTTTGTACCAGGAAGGTATGGCGCGAGTGGAATCAAACCCGGAATGAGGTTTAACAGGAGGTAAGGTAATGGCTCCTGCTTTGAGCAATTTTTCCAATATCACACCATATGTTTCTCCCAAGGGAGTGTAGTTGATGGGTTCTGCTTTATACTTATAGGTGGTTTTTGGCGGGGTATTAGACGGGGGTTGGGATTTGACCATCACTGCGTGCACGGCCCCTTTTGATTTCGAAGCGGTCGATGGGTGAGGATTGGTGGTGTTGGGTTTGTTGGTGGAATCTTGGGTTCGGAAAGTGGGGTTTTTGTTGTGCAACCGCAATTTCTCTTCTTCTAAGGCTCGAATCTCTAGTTTTCGAGCCATAGTAAAGGCCTCGTCAAATGTACAGAAAGTTTGAATTTGGAGGGTAGGGGAGATGTGCTTAGCGCAGGCCCACGTAAACAGTTCGATAAGTTCGGTTTGAGGCAAGGCATACGTAAGTTGGTTGATAAGGCCCCGCCATCGTCCAACGAAATCTGCGATAGATTCGTCCTCAAATTGTCGGATGGCATAGAGGTCGGTGATAGATACTTTCTTGGCAATGTTAATGGAGAAATGATCTAAGAAAGATTGGGCTAGCTGGTTAAAAGAGAAGATTGAGTGCTGGGTTAAAGCACTGTACCACTCCAAGGCAGGTCCTGATAAGGACATGGGAAAGGTGCGGAGTAGTAAAGCGTCGTCGTGAGCAATCAGATAATAGGCATGTCTAAATGATCGCAAGTGTTGTTGAGGGTCCTCCTTACTGTTAAAACGGGTAAATTTTGGTAATTCCCATTGAGGGGGATATGAATGAAGGGGGACTGAAGGGTGGATAGGCTCCCGACAAACTTGCTCGTATGTCAAGGGGCTACGACTTCCTGAAACAGAAGCCTCCAGGTTTTGCATTTTGTCCATCATTTGTTTAATTAAATCAGTAGTTGGATGAGATGATGGTGTGGTTGTGGTAAACGGAGGCAAATTGGGCCAAGGGCCACCGCTAGACAATTGTGGGGTTAAATGTTGATAAGGTATGGAGGACGACTGTGTTGAGGCAACCGAATAGGGATGTCCTATATAAGTTGTTGAGGTTACCGGATATGTGTGTGGAAATGAAAAGGTGGGCGGAGCTTGAGAAGGAAAGCTCATGTGGATAGGTGGCAGAGAGCAAGTCATGAACAGATCGGTCTGCAAGAGAGATGAGGTAGGGGCAGTCGGTGGTAGTGATATGTGGGGTCCAAGATTAACCAAAGGAAAGCTAATTTGTGTCGTATGAACCTCTGAAGCCATCGGATTGGGAGACGGGGCTAAAGATGCGGGAAGCAAGGCGGTGTCATCAGGCGGAGTGGGAGCTAAATGAGAAGCTATACTAATAGGCATACCAACAAGGAGCTGACCATTGGGCGTACAGTCAGGGGCATGAGACAAATAGTATTGTACAGCACTAGGATTAGCATCCAGAAACTTGGCAAAGTCCTTATCTCCCACAGGAATTTTAGGAACCTCGCTGGTATCCGTAGGATTCCCCACAGAATGTGAAGGGGGGGATTCAGGCAAGGAAACAGAGCAAGCATGTGAAACCATGGCGGTGGATTGCTTTCGAGTGATAACAACCATGGACAGGAGTTCACAACAGGGTTTCAATCTGTCAGGAACAGAAACAAACTCAGACTGGTAAAATTGGTAGGTTGCTGGTTTGTCAGGAACTTGAAAAGAGAGTAACCGATATCGGTCTGATAACCGATGTCGGTTATACTATAGCCGACGTCAGTCAGGTAACCGATGTCGGTGTAATAAGACTGGTATAAGAAAATATAAGAAGCTGCTGATTTGATTGTTAACAATGTTCAATACATTTATCAAATTGTTCTAAGGTAGAAGACAGTGTATAACAGAGAAAACAGAACTGAAAACAAACAAGATGCACACGCAAATCCAGAGATTAACCCTAGGGTTAGTTTTAATTATTGTGGGCTTATGCCTTTAGACACGGAATGATGTCAATCCTAAACAAAATACTTAGGGGAAATGTCAAGTTGTTTTGGCTTATAAGGTTACCTCAATCGGGCGGAGGAATACCATGGAAAAGAGGGGATGTTTTGAGCTGTTGTGTTAATTGTGAAGTGATTCGGTATGTGTTGTGCAGTGAAAGTAAGATTAATTTCCTGTCAATACCGTGGAAATCACCCCCATGTGTACGACCTGTTACTTAGTCTATGTTCACTAGAATTGAAAATAGCAAGCAAGAATGTAATGTACGTGTTTTAAACCCAAATCGAAAATGATATTCGATGAAGCAAATGAGATGACTTTCACTAATGCGAAACTAGGAAAGCAAGACAAATTCTTTACTAAATATATAACAAAAACAGCAACAACAAGTATGCTTCCTAAAATGAAAATAAGCAAGAGAAACAGAAACCCGAAATGGGTCCCACCGGGCATGCCAAAATGTTTCACATGGAATGTTTCGGCTCTGCAGAATAGACTTTCTTCTATCCTGTCATTCCTTTGAGAAATAGATAAGAGTTAGGGCTAGGAGGAATACCTATTGAATGTTGAGATGATGTGTGCATACCGTAGAGAAAGATCAGATCGACTACGAAGAACTCCTTTTTGTCTTGGAAGGACTACCTGCCAGTAAGAATACAAGACCACCAGATTTGAGTTAGACAATAAATGAGGGATCTGCCTTAGGCCCAGGAAATGTAAAAACTTCCTTTCGAAGGTGGTTAGTTCCCCTTGTAATATGATTTAACACAAATGATAATAAATAAAGCTATTGCAAAATCACGATTTAGGTATCTCGTTACAAAGCAATAGAAATTAAACTATCAATAATAAAGCGTCACATTGTTTGTTCGGTTACTGGTCGTTGATACATTCAGGTGGAGTTATAGGGATAAACCAGGCTGGATTTGGGGGTTGATAGGTGGCAAATAGGCGAGCAAAAGGGTTTTTGGGGTATAAGTCACAGTGACCGACGACGGTCACTGGGTAACCGACCACGGTTAGAGAACCGCTGTCGGTATAGGATAATTGACACCAGTAGGGTCAGTAATCTAAGTGCTTCTGGGTAGAGATTGGTTGCAAGGTGATTGTGGGGTTATTTGAGATTGGGGGATGGCTGAGGGGAATGATGGGAGGATAGGGAAGATTCAGAGTGTGGTAAAATGGCCTTCTGGGTAATATTAGGATGTGTGGGTGAAGGTTAAGTGCAGTAGCGGCTGGTAGTAGATCTAGGAATAAACTTATGACTATTATTAATCAACAGGCTCAAGAAAATGGTACTTAGAAACATATAACATACCACTTACTTGCCCCTGATGCAGATGCAAGTTTCAGGACTATGATGATGAAGACAGGATACAAGCTGGATGCAGTTTCTTCTTCTGATGCTTGGATGAGTGTTACTGGGCTCTGGTTATTCAGTTGCAGTCTTGGGCTGGATGTCCTTCTCTGCAAACTCTTCTTGTTTCTGCTTGTGTAGTTGCAATCTGGATTCTTTCGATGATTTCTCTTTTTCTCCTGATCAAATGAAAATCCCATCCTTTGTTTTTGGTTGGAAGTGGTCATTTACAGGGAACCGATGGCAGTTACGCAACCGACGGCGGTCGAGTAGGAACCGATATCGGTCAGGTCAAAGCAGGCTATTTTTGGTAAAATAGCCAGCTTTCCCTCCTTTTCTTCCGAAGGATTGGTAGCGGGCTTGGTCAAGTCATTATGAAGTTGGTTTTAGGTGTGGATGAGGGGTAATTAGTCATAGGTGTGAAATTGGACCAAGTTATAGGTCTTAATTAGGTTAGTTTAGGGTTAAGACTAGGTCATGATGAGGTGGCGACATGAGGTGGCAGGTATGGTGATGTGGATTTATCAATTACAAGGTAATTAATAAATAATTGTGTAAGGTTTAGGTGATGAGGTTAGGTTGCGAAATGAGATGCGGGTCACAAGGGGTCGTAAGACACAAATTTGGTTTCTACACAAGATGCTTGCAGAGAGCAAGAAGTTGATGGGCTTTGTTAAAGAGTTGTAGGAAGAAATGTGGACCAATGATGCCCTCTTGGAAAAGTTGCAACAAGGTGAACACAAGAAGGAATTGCCTTACAAATTAGATGCAGGTACTATGACATAATGCACTGTAAGTTGTTCACATTTTAATTCTTCCTCTCATTCAGTTTCAGATATTCCTTTGGGTTAGTTTCAAAACACACTAAGGGAATTGGGTCTGAAGTAATGGTTAAGATGGGATTTAATGGAAAGGGCCTTGGTAAAAATGGACAAGGTGACACTAACCCAATACAGGTAGAGGATCAGCCTCGGTTTGTAGATTTGGGTTTATTCTAGTGGGAAAATGGAAATTGGATAAAGTTTCAAAGTAGTTGAAGGAAGACAAGCTTTCAACAACCAAGGATCTATGCCTCTAGAATTGCAAGATTTTGAAATCAAGAGGAACAATGAAAGGTGTAAGAAAATAGGTAAATGAGGTAATAAAATTCTACCTCCTCCCACTTACACTAAAAATATCACTAAGGGGAAATTTAATCCTAAGACATCTAAAACACTCTTTCAGTCTAAACAATAGAGCTTGAGTAGACAGGGGTATGCTTTTTTCCTTGCACATTTTTTGAAGGTAATAATCATTCTGCAGCATATTGTTGGAAGAGGAAAAATATTATAAAGAAGTTAATGCCTTTTGTGAATGATAAGGTAGGTGCTAAAGATCAATCTCCCCTTGGTAAGGCGAGAAATGGAAAAAAATGTTACCTCTCCTAAACAGAGGAATCATTCTCCTAGATAGAGTTCAAGAAATGACAAAATGGGTAAGACTCCTTAAAAATGGGAAGGTTAAATTTTTTTCCCATTGTAAGAAGGAATGGTCATGATGTTAAGATGTGTTGGTATGTTCCTTCAAAGCAACATTGGAAAGTTATTAAAAAGGAAAATAGATGTCAAACCAAAATTTGTTGATCTAACTCATGTAAATGCTCATTCTGGTACTGGGGAAGTAAAACCACCTAAACGGAGAAATCCAAGTAATTGGATGGATAAAACATTCCTCAACTTTATGTTTGCATTGAAGTAACTGGTGATAGTATGCAAATATTTTAAAAGCTATATTTTAGGGATTTGATCCTATGTTTATATTTAACTTTGAAATAATTTGGAAGCAACTGTAGAGAAGAGTTGAGTGACAATTTCATCATACTCATTCATCTTCTCACGTTGTGGTTGGTTATTCCATAACTGGCAACAGTGTGCAGGGATATGGGCATCATCAGAATGTCAATTTTGAAACTTGTAGTTTTATAGTGTTGTCATTTTTGCAAATTTATGGATTCTTATAAGACCCATTCGAGAACCTGTTTGATATTGTAATAAATAGACAAACTTGTTATATCCACATGTGTTATTTGCACTAATTTATAAGGCCCTCATTTTCAAAAAAATTTATTTTTGTAACTATCAAATGTGGTTGCAATTAGGGTGTAAATTTATTGCACTAACAAACTAGTTTGCAAAGGTACCAGGTGATCATTTTGTAGATTATGGCAGTTCACAAATTTGGGTAAGCATACAGTTTATAATATATCCTTTTACAGTTTAGTGTTTGGATAGAATATTTGCATATTCACGTTGATTCAGATTTTGACTATAGCCATTTTGGGCACTGATGGTTAATTATTCTAGATAGTGAATATTTTCATTTGTAATCAGAAAGTGTCAGTTAAACACTAGCTTCCGTTATAGATGGGTGTTATTATCTGACTCATTATTTGTGATGGTGATACAATGTTTTTGGCATATTCACATGGATTCAATTGTTGACTATAGATATTTTTGGGCATTGATAGTCTATTTTATTCTAGATAGTGAATACTTGCAGTTGTTATAGTTTCAAATGGACAGCGGGCACTAGCCTAATTGTTGGCAGTTTATATGTTTGATATATGGATTTGTGTTATGAAATTATAATTCAAGTAATCGGTCATATCATAAAGTGACAGTTGAACACTAAATTTATGTAATAGAATGAGTGTTATTATCTGGTCAGTTATTTGTGATGGCATTACAATGGGGTATGACAATTCACAGTTGTGTGCAGAGTTAACAGGGTTACAACATTTCAGTTGAACACTAGCTTAATTTGGTGTTATTATCTGATCGGTTATGTAATTAGCTAATCAATGATTTACATTTTATTAACCTATAATGTTATTTCAAGTTATTGTATGTGTTTTTACAATGCAAGAAGAGACAACATGTTTTGTGGGTTGATACACAAATTTTTGTGGACAAAAAGCCTTCTCAGTAGGGAGGAGTGATCAGGGGATATTTTTTAGTTTCAAAATCTTGCTAAACTTCCCTAAATCATGTCAGTGAAGTAGATCCTTTAGAGATATTTCCAACAACTATAAGAACGTAAAAAATGGAGACTCTGAGCTCAAGTTATGTCCGGTCAAAGTTCAATCAACATGGAAGTCAAATTTGGTCAACATGTCAATAAGTGGACCAATGACAAGGTGACACATGGCAATTGGCGACAAGGAAAAATTGATGGTCTTGTAATTTTTTAAAAATCAGTTCCATGGTATAGATCTCGTCGTAATCTTTTTGATGCATTTTGAATGGACCAAATCTGAGTTCATATGTGAAAGATATACATAGTCAAAGTTGTGGTCAAATGATGACGTGACACACTCTGATGTGGAAAAATGACATATTATGGGCATGAGACTTGGCAGGTTTTTAGTGGCTTTAGATTTAACATAGTAATAATAATATTTTATTTAATCCATTCCATAGGAATAAGCCTAATCTTATGGATAAGGATGATTTTTTGGACAAAAAACTATTTAAAGGCTTATCATATCCCTTTCCCACCAAATGTGGGGTCAATGGCTAAATTGGGTGCCTAAACCTATGGAAGGTGGATTTGAACCCAACACCTCATCTAAAATGACAATAGGTCTTACCAACCTTCCACCCTCTTGTAAGTGGTATAAATAAAGCTCACTTGTATTTGTAATGGAAGTGTTAAGTCTATCTCAAGGGAATAAGAAGGTAGTTTTGAAAAAATGCAATTTTGGGTCACTTCTGCTCACTTTCAGATCTCGAGTTGTATATGAAAGTTGCTCAGAATTTTGAGACAATCACAATGGTTTGATTATTTATCTAATTTGGATATTTTTTTATAGATTTATTTTCTATTAAATTCACACGAATGCTTAGAACCAAAGGGAGACACTATTGTAAGTGGATCAGGAAGGTGATGGACAAAGGTTGAGCTCCATTAACATCCTTCAAAGGTCTGAAACATAGTTTGGAAGGTTTTATATTCATTATTTTTTAATTTAAAGGTTATTTTATTTACATTTTTTAACATTATTAATGGATCGGTTCACCACGAACTCGGGGATGTAGGAATTCCGAACCCCGTAAAAAATCTAGTGTTGTGCTCTAATTTTTATTTTCAGTTTATGATATTTGCAAGTAATTTAAATTCATAATATTAATATGGATGCAAATATAATTAGTAATTGATAAAATTGGGAAATCAATTAAATCTGAAATAACAATTTTTGGGGCTTTCAAATGAATAGTGAAATTTTGAGTAAATTGCAAACTTAATTTCAGTTTTAATTCAATCCCAAATCATATTCTAATCAATTTTTGGAAGTCTAAAATCCTCTTAAGTTTATTAAAATTTAAGATCCTTTGAAACGATTAAATGTCTTAATTTCAAGCACCTATTTTCGGATCATTTGGTTTGTTTTCTTGAAAAAGTGTTTTAGTAAGTTTTTTTTTGCCTTGAGCTTCGAACTGGAAGTCTATTTTGAAATTAGAAGGTAAATGAATACTCTTCTTTGATGCATCCTTGAGTTATTAAATTTTTATTACTCCTTTGTGGTTTGTATGTGTATATATTTCAAATCATTGCTTGAACATGAACTTATATGAAGTTAAGGAATGGACATCTTGTTTCATTTTTTCTGGGTAAACCTGCATTGTTCAAGTCGAATGCCTTTAATTATTTTTGGAAGGTAGAAGAATACTCTCCTATGTTGTATCTTATTTTTTATAAGTTTAAAAACTCCTTTTGGGGACTATATTTATATACTTTGATCTACAGTATGAACTCAAACTCGTGCTAAAAAAGGTTAATGGGTGAATGAGGTTTATGGAATTGTCTATATTCTGTACTCTAGCTTGTATAAAAAAAATGAAGGAATAAATTGCGCTATTTATATACTGATATCCACTTCTTTGAGCCTTAAAATCAATGGGATATGATTAAGTTATGTTATTTTGATTAACAGTTTTAATTTGAGCTCGTGAGGGAAATAGAAGGAAAGTTTGACTTAAAACTTTATCGTTTGGTTTTAGTATTCTTGTTCAAAACTCTTGAAAGGACTTTTGGGTTTTAAATGGTCTTGGAATTTAACTATGGAAACAGTAGTGATGAATTCTTCTTTGCAGTTCATTTCTATTTGAGTCTTCCTTTAAGATTTTGGAAGTTTAGTTGTCAGTAGATAGTTGAAGTTATGTTGTTTGAAAATACATCGGTAGACAGTCTTCTCCAAGTCAATATCGTTAATATCATTCTTAGCTCTATTCAAATTTCTGAAGTTCGATATTTCCTTCCTTAACACTTTTAGGAATTGGATGTGGTTGGTAAACTTACTCGTCTAGAGCTAGGAAATTACCAGGTAATTTGTTAATGTATCATGTAAGATATGACTGTTGTAACTTCATGGGATTCGTTGAATGGATAATTCAAATATTTGATTGTTTGTTTTCTGTGTTAAATGAACCAAATCATTTATGTTGTAAGTTTTCTTGATATCTGTTCACTCAAAGGATGGTTCCTTCCTTCTCTGAATGGTTACGAATATGAGATGATATTTTCATAGATTTACTTTTCCTGAAGGAATGAATGGTTGTGGATCACTAACTAGAATCTTCAATGATGTAGAACAATTCACTAAGGTTGTAGTGAGTTGATAACTATTTTTATTTCTCACATCCTTCTTGGAATGAAATAAGTATCTGATTAATGGTTATTGTTTCTTTAAATGGCGAATCTCTTTGAATGTATGTAATGTATTTATGTAGGTTGATTTGAAGATACTATTATGTATGTAATCAGTTCTGTGTATTTTTTACTTGATTTCTATCTCTTAAAAGAATTGGGGCTGTGGTGAATGGTCTTTACTAGTTCTTTTACTACCTTATTTCTTTTGAATGAACAATAGAAATCCCTTCTTACATAACTCCTTCCTCTTCCACTCTCAGTGATAAGCTCTCCATTGTCATTTTTGGAAACTGTAGGGTAGGATGTTGATTCTTCTTTTTTGAAGATGCATATGGGAATTCAGTTTAACCAAATGATAAGGAAGTTGTAAACTATTTACTCTTTAGTTTGATCTTCCTTTCTTTATATAAACCTTGTCATAGGTTTAATTGAATCAATTGCATTACTTTTATTAAAGTAATGAGTAGTAATTGTTACTACTTCTCCACTTAAATTGTATTGAAGGAAATTAATAATTATTTTGGTTAATTGTAGTAAATAATTGTGGCTAGAAAATAATTTTCTAATGTTAATAAGAGGCCTAATCTAAGAGCCTAGGCTATATATTTGACCTAGAATTAGGCTTCCACATCTGAATTGTGAATCTCTTATTTATTTAAGTTGTTGGATGATTCATCATATAAATGTTACGATGTTGGAATGAACTTGATTGTATATGTTTTCTTGAAACCTTGTAAAGATGAACAAGAAGGTATTTACTTCTAAAAGTAAATCTTTTGTTTATATAGTGAAGTTGATTATGTATTTCAAATTCAGAAAGAATTATGAAATAATTAATTGATAGGAACTATTATTTGATATAAATAAGTAATTGTTTGGGATAATACTTATATGATATAATGCACTAGTTTGTTGATTATATTATGATGGTTTCCTATAAAGTGGATTCAGATTTATTATTGTGCTTGTTTTATGGTTTTTATTACTTACGATTTATTTGTATGATTTCACCTGTTGTTTCGTAAAAGTAGAGTTGCTTTAATGAAACAATTAGTTGAAGGCACTTCGTTTTCATGCTTAGTTATTTTCATGCATAGTTCAATGAACTGACACGTGCTAGAAATTTTTGCAGATGGAATTCGTAAGTGATAAAGGAAGGCAATAACTTGTATGATGTATTTGTTGATTTAAAGTATGGATCTTTTATAGAAGAACTCAGATTCATTCTTGAGTTGTATTGAAAAAGAAAAGTTGTATTCTTTAATGATCTTTATGTTATTTGACATGTAGTATGTCTGAAATGTAGTCTTGTAAATTGTGTATTTCTATCATGATCAATTGAAAATTCTGGAGATTTACTACAAATTGATGTGTAATTTCTCTTGTACATTTCATGAAGGAAATTGGAATACTATCTTGTTGATATTTTTTATATCTGTTTGTATTCTTATTTATGTTGTCATTTAATGAGTTGGATGAAGGGGGAATGGTTTAACCTCCCTTACATGGATGTAACTTTCTAGGTTGCATAAGATGATGTTTTTTATCTAAACAATATTGTATAGTAATGCAATGTTAATTGAACATACTATCAAACTATTGAAAGTGTGAAAGATAAAAATGGTATAAAAAAACCCAACACTTAACCATAAGAAGAAATATTATTCTCTCTCAAAGGAATGTAAAGAAAAAGAATGGTGTTTATGATTGTTAATCATTTAGACTTAATTTTCTATAAAGTCTACAATAGTAGAACCTCTGTGGTTGATACACCTTCTTGGAACAACTGAGTTACATTAAATTAACCTTATGATGTATGCTATTCTATTTTTAGATAACTAATTGTGAAGCCAAAGTTAATAAACATAAAATAAATTATGAGTTAATGAAGTTCTTTAATATTAATTAAACCATATATGGATGAATAACTTAAGGAGTGTTAGATTTCGGGTTTTTACAATGTTACTGTAATTTGAATCATAAACCTAAACTAATTATGTTTTAATGACCTCCTAGAGGTATGTACATCATGATGAAGTAGTTCAGTCAGATGTTGGCACATGCCAACTACAAAATTGTACCTTCGTGAAGACTAGGGTCTTCATGAGAATATAGTGTTGCAGTTAACATGTTGCAACAACCTTCTGTATTAGTTCATCTAGATCTACACACATCTGGAGCAGTATAAATTGGAATAGGAAGTAGCTCTCTATGACTTAGGGTAACTAGGAAAATTCGATCAACTTAGGTTATTTGAGCATTCCCATATGCCCTAAGTCATCATGGGAGCTTCTCTATACCAAATTATATCGCTAACCTAGGTTAGGGTCAATCCTAGGACAAGTGGACTGACAAAAATCAGTAAATACCATTCTAGATAATAGAATATTGAGGTGAAGGACATATTCTGTTTTGACGAATATGTCATCTAGGAATAGTAACATGAACAGTATGTTAGAAATATTTGGCCAAAGTATCACAAGTTACTGGTTGTGTTGTCCTATATCACCTAATTTAAGGAACTTGATTTTAGATGAATATTGGTAACAAATATTCAGATAGGTTCTTTAAATAGATCACTCAGTACCCAGCATAGGGTAAGAAAATCAAGTATACGTAGTATACATAAAATTATTCAATACTTAAAGACAAACATGAGGGATCAATTAAAGAGTGAGTCATGAAATGAGAGATCCATAATTCACTAACTCATTTATAGCTACATATGGTTATCTATTATGAGATTGATTGGCATGGAATGTGTGTTCTAAATCATGTTTTATTTAGAACAGATAACATTGTGTAAAAAAATTTTTTCCTTATTTCTAAAGTCTTAAAATGGGAATGTTACATCTTGGTATCAAAGTTGAATGTTACAAATCTTGGACCTATTGTGTCCATAATATGATAAAAATTAAATTTCTTGTTAACAGAAAATGGTTAGAACAAGAGGAAATGTTACAAATAATCCACCACCTGGTGAAAGAGTAGCAACTGCCCAAAAACTCGATGAGATCCTTTCTGCCCTATTTGACACAAGAGATCATTTGGCTATACTTGAACAACAAGTAATGGTAAATAAGGAGGAAGAAGATGCTGGTAATAATAATCAACCACCTCCTAAGGATAATGCCAATTTGGGTGTTGATAATAACAATGTGAACATACCTGATTAGCCAAAAAATAAAAGACTAGGCTGGCAACAGAACTCACCAATGATATAAAAAGGATAAGTCCACCTAAGTTTTATGGCACCACATTAGGTGATGGAGCTAATAATTAGCTTAGAAAAATGAATTACTTTGCAATAAGGAATTTCTTAGAAGAAACAAAGGAAATATGGAGAGCATATCAAATTTCCCATGAAGCATCTTTATGGTGGGACAACCATAAGGCTAAGTTGAATATTGATGAAACTAATATTACTTGGGATCAATTTAAAATCTACTTTAGGAAATGTTGGCTGCCAAAAATTTATTATGATTAGAAAATGACTAAATTTCAGAACATATCCCAAGGAAAGTTAAATGTAACTGAGTATTGGGAGTGGTTTACTAAACTCCTTAAGTATGTACCTCAGTATCAAACTGATGAGAAGTTTATGATACATAAATTCATCATGGGATTGAATCCCATTATAGGAGGAGAGGTGGATATTCACAGCCCAACCACTATGGAAGGGGTTGTGGAAAAATCCATAAGGTAGGAACAAAAATTAAAGGCAATTTCTGCTCATAAGGAGGAAGTACAGAAGAAAGTTCCCAACTCCTCTTCATCATCTCTTGCACCTAATAAAGGACCATGGAAGAAGTTTGGTACGAAAAGTAAATTTTTAGATGATAATAATAAGAAAACAAAAACAAATAAGTCTTCTGGAAATGCATGAAACAACTTTTTCGAGAACAATAATAACAAACAGAAGTCCTATAGAGATCAAAATGATAACTTTAAGGTTGGAAATAAATCTGAGCCTAAAAAGGGACCTATAGTAGGTTTTTATAATTGTGGTAAGGATCATTATGCAAACCAATGTCCTTTGAAAATGGATGATCATAATTAGCAACAAAAGATACACACTGCAATAGTTGACAAACAGGTTGAAAACCAAGTCACACACATAGAAGTTCTGAGTAATTTATTTGGCATACTTGTAACTATTATTTTTGATATAGGAGCTACTGAATGTTTTATTTCTAGTAAATTAGTGTAACATCTTGATCATGACATTTACTATGATGAATTTCCATTTTGATATTGCAAATGTCCACATGTGATTTGTGTTAGGAAGGTATATTCCTTCGACATTGAAAATCATGTTTGCAATGAGTAAGTATTGTTGTTCTGAATTCATGCTTACTATGATTCTGTTTAATGGGAAATGATATCATTTTACTTTACAATCTGTAAATTTTAACCCTACATAATTGTGATCATACTTGATATATATATATATATATATATATATTAACAGAACACCTTGAATCAATTCCATTGATCCAAGGTATACTTAAGTTTTTCTTTATTTCCATCTTGTTGATTTACTTTCTAAAAGAAATATATTTTGGAACCAAGCTCGGTTTTGTTGTAAATAGTAAAGAACCTGGGTTCAGGAAATCTTACTTGGCATAACACTACCAACGGTAATATTTGATGTCATGTATACATAAACTATAATTCTAGTTAGTGTGAGAAGGTAAGAGGTTCGTTATAAGGATATTGAGGAAAATATTTTAACCTAGGACGGAAATGTTCTATATTACATTGGCTTTGACCTAAGGTGGCAAGACCCACTCGGGACCTATTGTTGAATTATTGTGGTTTGTGCTTTAAATTATGTTGTAATGTTCTAACCTACTAGAACTTTATTCTAAAAGGTTGTAATTTAACCTAGAATAACTTCTAAGGGCCTAGAGCTAAAGTGGAAACCTAACTATTAATAAGAGGACCTAAAATATTACTAATCCTAAGGGGAACCTATGGGATACGTGGAAAAGGAGAGGTTGGTGGCACTGGCATCTAGGGTATTAAGGTGAATTTATTTCTATCCTTATAACCTAAATTTGCCAAGATTGGTAGACGCATAAAAATAAAGTGTGATGTCCAACTAACACCACTGCTAAATTTAAAATGCATGCAAAAACTTGAATGGAGATGCATCAAGTTTGAATTGGAGGTGGCGTGAGTAAAGAGGGAGAAATTGCATTCAATCCAATTAATGGTGTTGGTTTCGATGAAGAAACCCGCCTAGGAAAGAGGAAAAGTGGGTTTTGTGGGAATTGTTGGTCATTTGGTTTTTCTGGTTTTTTCTTTGCATTTGGTTACTCTTTTGATCCTGTAAACCTATTTTAACCCATTGTAATCTGGAATGCCTTCGAGCTATCTCTGAGCCTATGGAAACAAGAAGGCATTCCTGAGATCTGGTTGTTGAAGTTGTTGCATAGAAGAAATCCTTGAAAAGATTCAGCTATTATCTTCTGCAAGTTAAAAAGAAATATTACCATGCATGTTAGGCTCTTCCTGTTAAATAGTCATGCTCTTTATTAAACGTTTTCATTAAAATAACTCTGCTCTTAGAATTTAGTGGTTTTGTGGAAATGTTATGGTATGTTTGTCTTAGATATTTTACTTGAGTTGTTGTTTTAAAATATGTAAACGAGTATTTTATGAATGCGCACATGAGAAAATCGATGTTCTTAGTTGAAACTGTTAGTGTATGTAGATATTATCACTGCTGTTATGATTTTGATGAAATATGTGTTTGGTTTGTAGTCTCTTTGTGGGTTTGAAATTGCTGAAAGTAATAGTGATATATTACTATTTTTTCTAAGTTGTATATTCTCAAAAGCTATGGATTTCGTGGAATGATAAAGCGGGACTTTGTTTAAATTGTTTTCCTTGCTGGAAACATGGTTTAAATACGATTTGGTTACCTGAAACCTTGTTATTACCATGTTGTCATTAATATTTCATGTTTTGGATGAGATGTGTTATTTCTCTTACTTTTGGGTACCCATAATGATTGTTTAAAAAGATTACTTTCCTTATTCAAACATGAGATTAACTTAGTTTTCTTACTTAAAGGATTTGTGTTGAAATATAAAGTTTTCTTCTCCCTTTGAACTCGATGATTAGTATATATACTATGAATGACAACTCCTTGTGAGTTATATTGTATTTGAACTAGGAAGAATTATTTCCTTTGTGATTAAATGATTTCTTTTTACTCCTATAGAATTGAGATCATGTTTTTACTTGGTTGTAATCTCTTAATCATTTTAATATTTTGGACGAACATGCTTGTTAAAGCGTATACGGTTACTAACGTAGGATAAAAATGGAAGTTTAGTAGTTGCTTTATAATTTGGGTTAGAAGTAAATGAATTCATTGGAAACTTCTTCAAAGGGTAGCTAGAAGCTACTAAGACTATCCATGTTTCGTGTTGAGAGAAATACATTGTTGTTAACTGAATTATTTGTTATAGTTTTTATAATTCGGTTAAGTATCAGGATGAAGTAATGAGAATATCTCCCATTTTGACTATTGACTTTTATTTTGTTTTCTCTCACCTTTTTGAGTTTTGGGTTTCATTACTGTAACTATTGTGCTCAAAAGAAAAGTTTATTGTTATCTCTCTAACTTGTTACTCTTGCTATTATTTCTCCTCACATGAAATCAGCCCGTTTAATCGTGTTAACCGTAAGAGATTGTAAAATGAGTAATTGGAAAAAATGCTACTTTTCTTTTCTTCTTCCTTTCCAATTTTAGAGTTGGGATATATATTGAATTGGTGTATGATTTCCTTCGAGTGTAAGTAATTATGTTTTACTTGTTGTTTTCCTCTCTTTGAGATGGGCGAATACCATGCTTCTTTGTTGAATTTGGAAGGGGTGACAATTTTCTGTACAGGTAAATCATTACTTCATTTGATTATTTCTCTTCTGAGAAGTGTTAGAGTTAATATACATCGGAACATTTGTTTAAATTTGGGATGAGATCTACACATTTTAGTATGGAACAAATAGGAATTTAGGGATGAAATATTTCTTGTTTGTTGTAACTATGCTGAAGAAATTGCTAATTAAGAGTGTTATTTGATCATGATGCTTACTTATTATGATGAGACCGTTTAATCCGTTCTTATTTTAGTGGTATTTTATTATTATGAGTTATCTATCATAATTTCTTGAATGTTTCATAAAATTAGGGTTCTTTTATTGAGACAGTTAGTCAAGAGCACATCATTTTAATGTTAAGTGCTTAACATGCTCAATTCGACGAACTGACCCATGCTAGCAATTTATGTTGATGGACCATGTAAGTGTTAAAGAAGATGTGCTCTTTTATGACGCTTCTCTTGTTTAATTAGAGGCTGGACCTTATATGAGACATTGTTATTCCTTTCAGATGTAATTAAAAAAGAAAATTTATATTCTGTTGAGTTATCAATGCTTTTTGCATAAGCAAAGTTTGAATATTGGACTTATAAATATATATATATATATATATATATATATATTTATATGGTAAATTAGTGAAAGTACATTTACAATGTATATGTAAAATGTGGTTAGTATGTGGGAAGTTAGTAAGTTAGAATAATAAAACAATTAGTGTTGTTTTATTATTATATTGGTGAGAGGTTGAAACCATATGGGTGTATAGTTGTATATGAAGACAAATGTTGTTGTGAGGATTGTTATTATATATTTTCTATATAATGGAATGTAATGAAATAGTGAATTAATAAAAAATATAACATAGAGTTGTTAATTTCAATTATTTTCTGTGTAGCTATTTCATATATTCTTTGTATTAGATTAGAGTAATTTCTACATTTGGTACCAAAGTAGGTTAAATCTATCTCGAAGAAGATATCGTAACTTTTGTTTCGCGATCTGGGTTTCTCCAAAAAAAAATACGTGGAATAATCTGTTATACAAGAAGCTACAATGAGAATTTCAGAAAAACCTAGTTTGTAGTTTGGGAGAAACTTGCAATTTACTATACAACACATTGATCACTGTTGTTTTTTTTTGAAGAAATCAGAGAATCAAAGGTAATTCAAATCTACATTCAATTTTTTTTAGATATTTAGATTTAGTAAAATGGATACACCATTAGATAAATTTAATGGGCTAAAATTCCATACATGGAGAGTAAAAATCCAGATGCAGTTAATGAATAAAAACCTATGGAGGATAGTAGATGGAAAAGAAAAAGCACCTATAGATGTAAGCAACATTGTAGAATGGGAAACTACATATGAACAAATAACAGATGAAATTGAATATAACTATGAAGAATTTCTCTACTAAGTGAAGTTTTTGGAGGAACGAGGCATAGGAGGTTGGAGTTCATTCAGCGACCTCTCGTCAGTCACCAACAACGGGGCCGTATCAGCTATGGTGATTTTTTTTATATAGTGTGTTCCTGTTGTTTCTTTGTATTTCTGGCAGAGTGTTTTGTTTCAGTGTTCCTATTGTGGTTTGCAGAATAAAGGAAATTTCACATTGAGGGGGGAACATGATCTCAATGTTCCATTTATAGTTTTCTACATTTCTGGTATTTTCTATATATGTAGCAGATTTCAGCAGAATTTCCTATGTTATTCCCTGCAGTGAGATGTGATGAGGGCTAATAATAGTACTTGGCATATCATGATGTGGTTGTAGGTAAACCACTTGAAAACCTTCATTTGGTTTATGGTACACCAGTTGTAAAACCACCATTTTCAGTTGTTGGTAAACCCTATGCAAAACCATCACCCTTTTGGTTTGTGGTAAACCAGTTGGAAAACCATCATTTTCGGTTTATGGTCAACCCTATGAAAAACCATCTATTAGGTTTATGATCATCCTATAAAATCAGCAGATCATGAAAGTAAGTGTAAGTACAAAGGAAAGTTTTCCCCATGTTCGCACTAAGGGGGGGAATGTTAGGAAATATATCTTAGTGCTCCATTTGTATGGGTGAATAATAATTACATGTGTAATTATTATTATGGTAAATTAGTGAAAGTACATTTACTATGTAAATGTCAAATGTGGTTAATATGGGGTAAGTTAGTAAGTTAGAATAATAAAACAATTAGTGTTTTTTTATTATTATATTGGTGAGAGGTTGAAACCATATGGGTTTATCGTTGTATATGAAGACAAATGTTGTTGTGAGGATTGTTATTATACATCTCCTATATAATGGAGTGTAATGAAATAGTGAATTAATAAAAAATATAACATAGAGTTGTTAATTTCAATTATTTTATGTGTAGCTATTTCATGGATTTTTTGTATTAGATCGAAGTAATTTCTACACACACACACACACACACACACACACACACACACACACACACACACACACACACACACACACACACATACATATATATATATATATATATATTACTTTGAGGAATGAGAAAAGGAATAGTGTATTATTTTAATTATTTTATCATTATTGAATTGTAGAAACAAAATCATTAACTTATTCCTACTCTTTGAATTTGTACTTGTATCAACGACGACTGTTAGATTTAAAAGGATATAATGAGAAGGAGGGAATTGACACTCTAATCTTCTCTTAAATACAACTTTTAAGTTGGAATGTACAAATGGTCAATACTTTGGTCAATATGGATTAACAATTAACTCTATAAAAGGGTAACATACATATGAATTCATGTGTAACTGATCATTGAAAATGGATCCTAACTAATGGATGATGAGGAAAGAACAATTAGTTCTAGAATAAGAATCCATTCATACCCTATGGAGCATCGTATCCAAAGGATACTTGGAAAGAGGAAATCATATCTCCTCTTAATAAACCTTAAATTAATGTAAGATAATTGAAAAGAAATGGATTCCTGTGTATAAGAAATAGACCTCATTCAAATGAGGTCTAATATAAAGGAAACCTGAATTTAGAATCAGTTGCGAATGAACTTGACTAAGCTTAGTAAGTTAATCTAACTATGTTAAGCTGATTTGGACTATAATTCTGAAACTTTAATGATGAACCAAGAAATGATATACAATCCTTTGGAAGGGAGGAGTGATTGTCTATTAAGCTTCATGAAAATTTAAGTCATTCATGGCTAGCAACAGTAATGAACAAAGAGGTTAGAGGATCACCAAGGTTACTGAAACTTATTCTTAAATTATAAAGATAAGAAAGTGATCAACCTCTTAGCTGGATATGTATCCCTAGATGGGAGGATTCCAGAGGATGTTTGTACACTCCAACTCCAATAACGTGTCATCATGAAGGACAGGTCTTCATGACGACACAATGTTGGAGCTGACATGTTGCAACACCCTTCCGAATCGGATCATCTAGGTTTACATAAGCTTAGACTTGGCCTCAGTTTTACTTTGGACCAAGTTAGCATTATGTCCTTGTATATGGAGTCACTCATGATGACTAAAGGTAACTAGACACACACAATCGACTAGGGTCAATGAGGTATGTCTGTGTACCCTTAGTCATCACGAGTGCCTCTCTATACATTTTCATATTGCTAACTTGGATTAAGGTTCAATATTGGGCAAGAGGATTGACCAGAGTAAAAAAAAACCATTCTAGATAACATATGAAGTGGGGTGAAGGACATATTCAATTGATGAGTATGTAATTTAGGAATATAATCATGCGCATGTGAAAATATTTGGCCAAAGTATCGCAAGCTATTGGTTGCATTTTCCTAACTAAAGGTAACTAGACACACACAATCGACTAGGGTCAATGAGGTATGTTTGTGTACCCTTAGTCATCACGAGTGCCTCTCTATACATTTTCATATTGCTAACTTGGATTAAGGTTCAATATTGGGCAAGAGGACTGACCGGAGTCAAAAAAAACCATTCTAGATAACATATGAAGTGGGGTGAAGGACATATTCAATTGATGAGTATGTAATTTAGGAATATAATCATGCGCATGTGAAAATATTTGGCCAAAGTATCGCAAGCTATTGGTTGCATTTTCCTAGATCACCTACTTTAAGAAGGAGGATTTTAGATGAATATCGGTAACAGATATTCAAATAGGCCTTTTAAATAGAACATTTCAATACCCAAAAGGGTAAAGAGAACCAGGTATACTTAGTATACATTACATTGAATTAACATGGAGGATTGGTAAGAATCCAAGTCATGAAATGAGAGATCGATGAAACTCTGAGCCATGAAATGAGAGATCGGTAGTTCATCAAGTCATTACAGCTACATATGGTTATCGATTATGTGATTAAATGGCATAGAATGTGTGTTCCATATTAAGAATATGTGAACAAAGAACATTGGTCTAAAATTAATGTGTGTTTTAAATCATAGTCATTTAAAATAGAGAACATTATTTAAAACTTGGAACGTGTGTTCTAAATTATGATAATTTAGAGTAGAGAACGTTATGTAAAAAAATTTTAAAACACAGTTGCATATGGTTATTTGCTATGTGATTGAACTGCATAGAATCTGTGTTCCATATTATGAATATGTGAATAGAGAACATTTGTCTAAAATTAATGTGTGTTTTAAATCATAGTCATTTAAAATAAAGAACGTTATTTAAAACTTGGAACGTGTGTTATAAATTATGATAATTTAGAGTAGAGAACATTATGTAAAAAAAATTCCCTTGTTCTAGAGTCATAAATGAGAATGTTACATCTTGGTATCAGAGTTGAAGGTTTCAATACTTGGACCTATTATGTTCATAATCTGATAAAACTTATATATTTTTGTTAAACATAAAATGTTTAGAACAAGAGGAAATGCTACAAACCACCCGGCACCAGGTGGAGAAACAACTACTGCCCAAAAAATTGACGAGATCCTTGTTGCCCTCCTAGACACCAAAGATCATTTGGCTATGTTGGAACAACAAGAAATGGGCAATGAGGAGGAGGAGGAAGATGTTGATAATGATGATTAGCCAGCTCCTGTGGACAACACCAATGGAGGGAATCCGGGTGTTGATAATAGTAATGTGAACATGCCTAATTAGCTGGAAAATAAAAGGGCAAGATTAAAAGTAGAACTCACCAATGATATAAAAAGAATAAGCCCTCCTAAGTTTTATGGAACTACATTAGGAGATGGGGTTGAGAACTAGCTCAGTGAAATGGAGTAATTTTCTATAAGAAACTTCTCTGAGGAAACAAAAGCAATATGGGGAGCGTATCAGCTTTCCCATGAGGCATCTTCATGGTGGGACAACCGAAAGGATCAGTTGAATATTGTTGAATTATACTTAACCTGTGATCAATTTAAAGGTTATTTTAGGCAATGATGACTGCCTAAAATTTATTATGATCATAAAATGACTGAATTTCAAAACTTATCACAAAGAAAGTCAACTATGACAGAGTACTGGGAAGGGTTTACTAAACTCTTTAAGTACATGCCTCAGTATCAGACTGATGAGAAGTTCAGGATACGGAAATTTATTATGGGACTGAATCCCATCATAGGTGGTGAGGTAGATGTTCACAGTCCAACTACTATGGAAGGGGATGTTGAAAAGGCCATTAGGCAAGAACAAAAATTAAAAGCAATCTCTACTCATAGAGAAGAAATTAGAAAGAAGGTTCCAAACTCATCTTTCTCTCTTGCACCAAAAAAGGGACCCTAGAAGAGGTTAACATGAAAAATAAATTTACCAATAATAATAATAATAAAATAGTGACAAGAAAAAATGTCGCGAGAATGCAGAACAACTTTATCAAGAACAATAACAATGGACATAAGTCCTACAGAAGCTAGAATGATAATTTCAAGGCTGGAAATAAATTTAAACCTAGGAAGGGGCTCGTTGGAGCCTATCTTAACTATGGTAAAGATCATTACGCAAGTCACTATCCTTTGAAGAATGATGATCACAATCAACAACACAGAATACATGGTGCACTAGCCAACAAGTAGGCTGAAAAGCAAGCCATGCCCATAGAAGTTCTGGGTAATTTATTTGGTATACCTGTGACTATACTTTTTAATACTAGAGCTACTGAATGTTTTATTTCTAGTAAGTTAGCTTCAAAATTAAAAAGAAGAGCTAAGAAAATGGAAAAATCATGGACTGTGCATTATGGAAATAATGTTGTTCATACGGTTAGTATGTGTCTTTTTGGGGCAGTCCTTCACTTGCCTAATTTTTCTAAAAAAATTAATCTTTATGTTGCTCCTTTGGGATCTTATGATATAATCATAGGTGCTAACTGGTTAGCTGAACATAAAACAAAGGTTGACTGTTATGAAAAATAGATTAGTTGTATTGATGACCTGCAAAAAGAAACAATCATTCAAAGTGTAAAGCATGAGATTGCAGTTAGGAAACTAACAACTATGCAGCTAAAAAGGTCTAAAAATACAGGCTGCACTTTTTATGCCATAAAAATGTCACAAAGTGCTGAAGAAAGTAGTGACTTTATGGAAAGATACCCCTTGTTACAAAATTTTAAAGATGTATTCCTAGAAGAATTGTTAGGTCTTCCACCTAAATGGGAGTTTGACTTCTCAATCGAGATCAAACCAGGAACCGAGCCTATATCCAACGCACCTTATAAAATAACTACCATAGAATTGGTAGAGCTAAAGGCTCAATTACAGGAACTTTTGTCAAAAGGTTTGATAAGGTTGAGTGTCTCACCTTGGGGAGCACTAGTAATTTTTGTGAAAAATAAGGATGGTACACTCAGATTGTGCATTGATTACAGAATGATGAACAAAATAACTATTAAGAATCGATATCCACTTCCTAGAATTGATGATCTATTTGACTAGATGCATGGAGCCTTGGTGTATTCTAAAATAGATCTTCGATCTGTTTATCATCAGTTGAGACTAAAGGTTGAAGACATACATAAAACAACTTTTAGAACAAGATATGGGCATTATTAGTTCACCATTTTACCGTTTGGGTTGACTAATGCACCTCCCACCTTTATGAACATGATGAACAATATTTTTCAAGAATACTTGGACAAGTTTGTGCTAGTATTCTTGGACGATATTCTCATATATTCTAAGAGCATTGATGAACACCATGAGCATCTAAAGATAGTCTTGGAAATCTCGAGGAAGAGGAAGTTGTATGGTAAGTTGTCAAAATGCTCCTTCTATGACATAGAAGTGCACTATTTGGGTCACATTATAAGTAAGGATGGAATAGCTGTAAATCCTTCAAAGATCATGGCTATAATTGAGTGGACTGCACCTAAGAATGTCCATGAAGTCAGGAGCTTCTTGGGACTTGTAGGTTATTATAGAAAGTTTGTTAAAAACTTTTCTAAGGTCGTTGCACCAATAACTTCATTACAGAATAAAGACAAGAAATTTCTTTGGGATGATAAATGTGAATCTACCTATAAGATTCTAAAGGAACGGTTAACAACAACACCTATTTTAATTGTACCTGATCCCAATGGGAACTTTACTATTGTAATAGATGCATCCGGGGAAGGCCTCGAAGGAATTCTGCTACAGGATGGCCATGTCATAGCATATGAAAATAGAAAACTCAAGTTACATGAACAGAATTATGCTCCACATGACCTAGAGCTTGCTACCATTGTTCATGCACATAAAATTTGGAGGCATTATCTTCTCGGTAAGCCATTTGAACTAAAAACTTACCATCTTGGGTTGAAGTATATTTTTACTCAACCAAACATAAATGCAAGACAGTGAAGATGGTTAGAATTTCTATCTCAGTATGATTTTGATATAAGTTATATTAAGGGCAAGGAGAATAGAGTAGCAGATGCTCTAAGTTGTAGGAAGCACATTTCTTCTCTCATAACATTGAGAACTCAATTTAAGGATGAAGTGAAAAGCATCGTGGAGTCTGATTCCTATTTTTAGCAGGTAAAGGTAGCACTTACTGTAGATCTAAATGACGTGAGATATAAAGGTTCTCACTTTGACAATGAAGGAATCTTACGGTTTGAAAACAGGGTATATATACCCTTGGCAAATGATTTTAGAAAGAAATTGTTAACTGAATTTCATAATTCACCTTTTTCTGGAAATCTGGGCATTACGAAAATTCTTGCTGATATAAAACAACAATATTTCTAGAAAGGGATGAAAAAATACATAATAGAGTTCGTGACACACTGCTTAGAATGTCAACGTGTCAAAGCAAATCATATTCATCGAGCCGGTTTACTATACCCTCACAACATTCCACAGTACAAATGGTAAGTGATAACTATGGAATTTGTTCAAGGATTGCCTATGTCAAAGAATAAACATGATGTCATCTTAGTAGTTGTTTATAAACTAACAAAAGTAGCACACTTTATTATTGGTAACCTAAAGGATGATTCACCTATGTTGGCAAGAAGATTTGTGCATGAGATTTTTAGATTACATGGAGTACCCGAATTGATCATATCGGATAGAGATCCAAGAATGACATTAAGATTCTGGCAAATGCTTAATGTTTCTTTAGGAACTAAGTTGAATTTCAGCTCTGCGTATCATCCGGAAATAGATGGATAGACTGAAAGAGTTAATCAAGTTTTAGAGGACATGTTAAGAATGTATTGCATGGATCAATAGTATAAATCATAGCAGTACCTTCCATTGGTCGATTTTTCTTATAATAACATGTATCACGACTCTCTGAAAATGGAAACTTTCGAAGCCTTATACGGAAGGAAATGTAGAACCCCAGTTAGCTGGGACAATATTGAGGACAAAGAGGTGATAAGCCTAGAAATCCTTACAGAAATGGAACAACAAGTTAAAATGAATCGTGAACACTTGAAGGAGGATGAAGATAGGCAAAAACATTATGCAGACTTAAAACGGGTTGATAGGAAATATAAACTTGGTTAAAAGGTCTTTCTTCGGGTTAAGCCGAAAAAGAGTTCTATAACTTTTGACAAGGCTGCCAAGTTGTCACCCTCGTTATGTGGGACCCTTTAAAATTATTGAAATAATCAACCCTCTATCCTATCGTTTAGCTTTACCTCTTGCTTTATCATGAATTCATGATGTTTTCCATATTTCTTTTGTGATTCCTGCTTCAAACTACCACTTGAGACCAAGAAACAACTAGGTTTAGCTGGAAAAATTATGGAATAACATTTTTTTGTTAAAGGTGTTTACAAAGAAGGTTACAAGATCCTAACTATCACAAACCAAGTTTAGGTCAACAATCAAGATTAACCTACAAAAATGGTTCTACAAGCATCTTACAACAAGCACAAGTTCAAAACCAGGGATAAAATTCATCACTTAGGTTAGGAGAGTAAATTCTCACACCTCCCTTCCCTAACAGGCTTATAGGATTCAACTCCAATTTTTTACATAGTTAGAATCATAAAAAATATACTAAATCATGCTCCATTGGATAGGAAATTCTCTCACCTTTCCAACCATATAAAGAAGTCCTCCTCAACTCCCAATAAAACTCAAGTTATGGCCCGGCGGAGTTTTTGGGAGAAATTTTCCCTTGGGGAATCTGCGGGCAATAGGGGACAATTTTTCCCTCTTTGAGCGCAAAAGTGCAAAACACCTTTGTTCGACGAAGTGGGTTCTGATTTGCACCATTTCGATTGGTACATGGGGAAAGGTCAGAGCAGTAGAACAATTTAAGGGAAATTTGAGATTTTATGGTTTCAAAATCTCAAAGGGAAGAAGGACCTCTGCTCCTCCGTCGACCAATTTCCAATTCGCCACGTGTCAAGCACGCTGATTGGATGGGGGTCGGCAGGCCGCGGGGTAAAATTTAAATTTTTTCCCAAGATTTAAAACAACCCTAAGATTTTCCAAAGGAAAATTTTTTCCTTTCGAGTCCTCCACCATTGCCAAAAATTCCACATGGCGTCCGGTGATTGGACTTGGGTCAATGGAGTGACGGAGGAAATTAAGATTTTGTGCCAAAAAGGTTTAAAAGCCAAAGAACTCACCCAGGCCCATGCGTCCACCAGGACACGTGTCAATGCCTGATTCGCTATGGGGGTGTGGGGCCATGGAGGAAAAGTGAATTTTTTTTTGAAAAGGCTAAAATTTAAGTTTTCAATTTTTCTTTTGCGTCCGCCATGCTACGTGTCAACACGTGATTGGTTGCGTGGCTGCAGAGTTACGGAGAAAATTGGGAAAATTTTCCCAATGCCAAATTTTTCAAAAAGTTTAAGTTTTGAAGATGATTCCACTCTTCCAAAGTGTCCATGTGGCATGACTTCTGATTGAATCGAAAGGGTTTGCGGGGCTGCAAAATTTTTGAGGAAAATTTTCCAAAGTTTAAATTTTAAATTTTTAGTATAGTTAGATATAATTTTGGATCGCCATTTTTGAAGTAAAAACTTCAAATGGCCATAACTTTTTATTGAGAATCTCCATTTTGGGAAAAAAAGGACTTTCTCAGAAAGCTCTCGGATTCCTCTTTACATAGAAATCATTAAAATTTAGGATTTTGATGAAGTTTTAAGGATCAATTTTAAGAAATCAATCTACAGGGTTTCACATTTAAAACTGACAATTTTTCCAACTTGTCAGGATTTTGTCCAATTTTGATTTCCTCCTTCTTCTCAACATGTCAAACTAAACATGGAGGAAATTGTCTTGGATAGGTTATTATAGGTTGTTTTCAAGTTAAATCAATTTGTGGATTGATACTGAAATTTGCATATGTTTTACGATCTTTTGACGAGAAAATGGTTGACCGTGTAAGTTCATAAATTGATTTTCCTTGGTGTTTTAAAGATGTATGTTCTTAAATGTGGAAGTGCAAATTTGTATTCATTAGGACTTATTACGTCTAAATTTTATTGTTTCATAATTTGATTACAAATTATAAATTTCAAGCTGCTACATTTTCTTTTAAAGTGGTAACTTTAAATGACTATATTTGAGTGTAAAACAGTACAGACTGTTTCTTTTAAATTATCAACTTCAATCAATCCATATGCCACTTCCGGACATGTGAATCAGCTTCCTCAGATCTTAGTCTAAATACATTCAATCGATTTAGACATTCATTCATTTCGAGAGTACAAACTACAATTCAGATATTTCAAATTTTAAATGCACAATGCAAATGAGAACAGATTACTAACTTTTCCTTTCTCATACGCATTTTCTTTTCCAACACGAGATATCTTTTCAGACAGTAACTATAATAATAATACAACATTACAATTGAATCTAAATCAATACTACAATTGAGGAAGCTAATGTAATCTCTTTCATTGAAAATTCCAACAATGCTTATACAATTCATTTCTTTTCAAATTTGAATTGGTATCAATATTTCAATTCTACAAAGCATGCGAATGACATTTACATTTTTTTTCCAAGATAAGACAGAGAATCAGAATATAATTCATCTTTACATTTCTCAATTTCAATTTCAAACTTCCATTATACAATACAATGGCTTCACTATTACAAAATTTACACAACTCATCCACTCGAAGTGGGAAGGGTTACATTGAATTTGCTCCAAAGGGAAAAGATTATCAAAATGTATTCTTCTTTCTCCAAAGAACAGTCATGCTGATTTCTTCTTCTCAACAACTTTGATGACAACAAGGAAGAGGGAAAGGCAATGCTCTCCACCCATCCAAGACATCTAATTGGCAAGGAGAATTCTATCCTTACCCATTGGCCCCCGAGCCCCAACCATATTGAAATGGAGCATGAATATCAACACATGGCAACATAGGATTCTTTCACATACAAACACATTTTCACATTCACATAAAAACATAAAACAAACAAGATGTAGTTCACAACTACCTCAATAGTTACAATCAAAACAAAGGCTTATTCAAGAAAGCCAAACAAGAGAAAGAGCTATGGGGATCTCCTTATACCTCCCAAGTTGGATTGGGCATCCACCAAAAGCATACTGCCAAAACCATATCAATTCCCATAAACCTTATATCTCCCAACCGCTCCTTATGCCCCCCCCCCAAAGTTTCTCCCTTATGCCCCCCCAAGAGTAAGAAATGCAAGCAATTTTTTTTCCTATGTGGATCCCAAACCAACACTCCCTCCACAAATAATAATTGCCATTGGTAATCCCTTATGCCCCGATATGAAATCCCATAGTCGTCTCCTACACCTTGCCCTAAGTAGTTTACCCAACTAGCCATGAATACACACCACATACACAGTCCAAAAATGCATGCAAGAAAAGGGAAAACACAATATTTTACAAAGGCATGACCCTACCTCTCCATAGTGGAGATTGTTTTCCCACCAGCAGTTCCTTTAGTGCTCAAAATGTAGTCCCAAAATAGTAAGGTATAGGCATGCAAAGAATTTCCAAACTCCTTCCACAAAGCAAGCTCCAACAGCAATAAAATTCAACCCAAGGATGAGAGAGAAAAGTTTCAACAACCCAAAACAAGGGAATAATTCAAATTTTAAAGGAGAGGGAGGGAGAGGATGACATGGATTCCAAGTGGGATGCCACATCATTCTTACTCAACCCCAAAAAGAGAAAATCAGCTTCCCAAAAAAAATCACAATAAATGTAAATGACAAGCAACTTACACACTCAAAATAACCCACACTTAAAAAAAGAATGCATTACAAATATGTAAGGGGAAGTGCAATTAAAACTTACACATAATCATATCAAAATATAATAAAAAATATTAATTTTGACTCCAAAAACATAGGCATGGTTGGTGGATGATTTTAAGAGGTGTGGGACAAGTTTAACTTGTCCCACAAGCCTCCAATTTTGGCTTCCAAGATCAAATCTGAATTTCAAAGAGGATGGAGTGTTCTACACTCCAAAATATGACTTACTCAACCTACACATCACTTACATCCTCTTACACATTCTTACAACATGCATTAACGCCTATGAATCCATTTATTACATACTTTTGACATAATGATTTATTTATCTACCATATGGTTATACATAATATAAATCAAATTTAATTATTAACTAAGACAACAACATTATTTCTTACATTCCACATACTAATTAATTTAATTAAAATTTAACTATATGACTCTCACATTAAACTATCACGTTTAAATTAATTAAAAGAAGGAACACATTACAAATAAAATACATACAAAAATAATTAAAAAAGGGAAACACATAAATAAAACACATATCCCATGGTCACATATAATGGATATCTCCCTGATGGGAATTCCTAACATAACACAACACACAAACACCTAACACAGTTGCCATGGTGACCTTGTTGATTTCACCTGGAATTTCAATATGGTTAGTCTCCAGTCCCCTGAAATTGTTGTGATTTTTAACCTACAAAATAACAATACCTCCTTCAGCCTCGTGGCCATATCAGAACATCCAAAATGATATAAGCAACATATACATATCAAATCCAGATCACAACAATATTAAGAATTCAACATTATCATTTTAAATTTAATTTTGCCACTATATCATCATCCCATGAATCTGTTTACTAGATGTACTCATAATATCAAATGTCACATGTCTAAAATCAACATAATAACATGTCCATGTAAAGCTGTATATCATCATCCATATATAATAATGTCTCCAATAGTCATCAATCATAATAGCTGAATCTAGATCAATACTAGTCCATGATCTAACATCTAACCATCATACTAAAATAAACATAATAGTGTCCATAATATGATCAGTAGTATCAAAATCAGTATCAAAAGTGTTAAAGGGAAGTGGGCAGTACAATAAGGTTGCTGTTATAGGAAGAATTACTAGAATTACTAGATACAGAGATGATTGAGAGGGAAACTAACAACGGTTTAGGTTAACTGGTGTCGATAGAGATGGATTGGTAGAAACTCAATAAAATTTGGTTTTGGTCATTCTCTGTGATTACACAAAGAATGGGAGAATGTTGGTTAGGTTGCCAAAGAAGCTGAGAATGCTTAGAGATGCCTAGTGTTGGATGTGGGGAGCTAAAGGGTTATGGATGGTCATATGAGTGGAACGTAAGTGGCTCGCGCTTCTTCTTGACAAGTGCTAATCATTTTGTGCAGCCCAAGGTATCATCTTTCATGGATTTTAGGACTTCATTGTCCTCTATAATGGTACCTTGGGATACACAAAATGATTCTTCCACAAAATGATGCTGTACAAATATTCAATGCTTGATATGCTTTCTTCAGTTCCTCCTGCAAGCTTTGGAGAAATGCCTCATATGATGCAATCTTCCTCATCACCAAATCATTTTCCCTATCTACTTCTTACTCAGGATTATTTGGTGCTAGCATGCATAGAGCTCCATCTTCAAGAACCAATTCCACCAAGGTTTGTACATAATACATTGCCGAAGGAAACGTTTTGGGTACCTTAGGCTCTAAGTGTGGCTTTGCTTTCGTGATATTGTCCCCAATTTCCTCTACCATGTTGATGAAAATAGTGTTTTTATTTTGTGCCAAGTATTTCTCTTTCTTTAGGCACGCTATTTCTACATCCTTAGTTCTGAGCTCTTTTCTTAGTACCCTAATTATTGCCGCCTTGTCCATATTTTTCTGTGCCACCTCTGTTAAGATTTTTACCAAAACATTACTCACTTGTTCATTTGACATAACTATAGGCTTTACTATTATGTGTTTGGCTTGAGGTGTCTTCTTCAACCTCCTTGATACACATGAATCTTCACATACATCAAAGTCTATTTCATCCATGTGCATGTGCATCAACCATGACAACTACTTCGTTGTGCGCATGGTTTCAATATCTTCATCCATCAACTCCCACCCATACAAATAATTTGGTTTCATTGTGATTTGAAAATGGCCGTGGAAAATTTTACCTGTGTCCTTAGCATAGCCCATGACCAGTGCAACATATTCTCCACTTGTTCTTTTTTATCTTGCCCCCTTAGGAATTTGAGCATCAAGATTTGGATCTTGTTTTACTATACCTTGAGTAGTTTCTTTCTCTATCTCATCTACCTCCTTTTCTCCTTCTTCTCCATCATTTATTCATCCTTTGGTTCTTCCATGTCCTCTGGAGGTGTAGGATATTTGGGCGTGCTCTCCTTAGACTCTTTTGCCTCCTCATTCAACTTCAAATTCCTTCTTCTTTTCTCATCTGTCCCCTTATGTGGAGAGATTCGATGTGATCTGTGCATTGATTGTGGAGTAGCACCTTGGGTTCTTATTCTCCTAAATACCCTTTTGTAGTGGCACTCTCCTTGTACTACATCTAGGTCCTCATCATATCCTTCTTGTGGTTGGGGTGGAGTAATCACACGCTCAGTTTCTTCCCTATTTTGAGTTTACCTACTGCCTCTATGCTCCAAACCACCACTATATTCATGCTCCTATTTTTCATCATCTACTTATATTGTCTCTGAGGGCTTAGGTTCTTAAACATTTTCCATTGTATGCTTACCTTTTGGCGTCCCAAGGAGCATGAAATCATTCTCCACATACTCATTATTCTCCATCTTGGGCTTGAGTTGAAGGTACACAAGCAGTGCTCCAATGTCTACAATGGCCAAGCTTACCAACTTCATGTTTAATACATCTGAGATAAACCTCTCAATGTAGGCAGTCCATCCTGGATATACATATGTCTTTTTCAGTATATGGTAGTCACAATCTACCTTGTCTGCATTAAAGGTTAGGCAACGTGCATTTGAAAATTGATGAATTGATGCCTAGAAATATTATGCTGTGAAGGAATATGGTAATTTTCACCATGGGATCTAAGCCCCATCTTTCATGGCAAACCACACAATGCAAAAGTGATGGTATACTACAAACTACACTTCCTTCCCTAATACCGAAGGTAATTCCTTAGGTATGCGCCATTCTTCTTCAAACACTGTGCAAAGTCTATTATACCACTTCTCCACCCTCTACTTGACTGGTATGAAGTTGTTGTAACCTTTTCACATTTACTTGCCAAATATTTCTGCAGGTGACTTGTTCTCCATAGGGTATGCCCAGATTTTCTCCTTTGGCCCATTGGGCACCCCAATTTCCATAAATACCAGAGATAATAGAACAACCCCGAAACTGATCTTCTCTCCTTTACATGCTTCTTCAATGATAGTTTTTGTGATGTAACTAGAGATGTTGTAAGTCACTCCCTATGACATATTCTTCACAATGTGTAGCCATATTGTGTTTACTCGTGATGATCTTTCTTGGTCATTCAACTTTGTCACTAAGTGTGTAGCTTCTTGTATGATTGGGTACTTCTTTTATTTATCAATGTCCATGTTGCGCAGACCCTTGGTATACCTTAAATCCTTCCTTTTCTCCAAGCTTGTGGCTTTATTAGTTAAATCACTGTTTAGATCTACCCCTGTGCCTTTCAACCCCAGGGCACAGGCCAGGTGAGTATGAGAGGATTCCTCTAGATCGCGTGCGGTGACAATTGGGATTGGTGCAAGACATACCGCAGGCTTATACACATGTAGAAAAATTGTGCCTAGCCCTGAAACATTGCGTAGCCACCAAACTTTCGACATTACCTCCTGAATCACAAAACTTTTGTCATCACCAACATGGACCCCATTCATTATATGTACGCCAAACCACATCTAAACCAGCGCATCGCTCGATGGCTTATGCTCCTCACCGACCTCGACCTTGAATTTATACAACAGAAGTCAATCAAAGGACAAACTCTTGTAGAACAACTTGTGGAGGCCCCTTTACCTGGGGAACAATTCACCAATTTAATTTCCCTGACGAACTCATCGCCACTCTTTCACTCGGGGAAGAGTCGTATCAAATGAACCTCTTCTTTGATGGATCTAAATGCCAGCGCGGCGGAGGAGCCGGCGTTGTTCTCATCCCTCTTGACGCTGAACCTATGCCTCTTTCATTCCGGCTTGATTTCCCCTGCACTAATAATACAGCGGAATACGAGGCCCTATATGAAAGCAAGCAAAATGAAAGAAACCCAAAATGGGTCCCACCGGGCGTGCCAAAATGTTTCACTCGGAATGTTTCGTTCCTTTTAGAAACAGATAAGGGTTGGGGCTAGGAGGAATACCTGTAGAATGTCGAGATGGTGTGTGCGTACCGTAGAGAAAGATCAGGCTGACTGCGAAGAACTCCTTTTTGTCTTGGAAGGACTACCTGCAAATAAGAACACAAGACCACAAGATTTTAATTAGACAATAAATGAGGAAACTGCCTTGGGCCCAGGAAATATAAAACTTCCTTTCGAAGGTGGTCAGTTCCCCTGCTAATATGAATTAACACAAAAGACTGTAAGATATCAATTAAATTGCTTTGTTGAACTGGGTAGGGGAAAGGCTGGTTATTGGTTATAGTCAGTATAACCGATGCCGGTTACTGATAACCGATGGCGGTTACTGATGACCGATATCGGTAGAGTCTAAGATCTGAAGGTTGGTTGTTTTGTGGGGTGGTGGTGTTGTTTGGTAGTTGTGTTATTTGTAGGGCTGTATATAGGTAATATTAGGAAATAGGGTGATGAGAGGTAGATGAATGACAGTTAGATGCAATGACACGTTGGGTAGTGGATCCAAGAATGGATTTGTGAGGACTTATGATTCAAAAAGTCGAAGAAATGTTATTAAAGAGGACATGCAAGAAGTAACTTACTGATTATTCGCGGAGATGCAGGTCCAAGAGCTCTGATGGCAAAGGCAGAACTGAGGTAGGATGGTCTGGCACACAGCAGATCAAATCAGCTGAGTATCACAGGGCTCTGGTATCCAGTTGCAGTCCTGGGCTTGCTCTCCTTTGCTGCTAACTCTCCTTGTCTCTTCACTTGTCTCTGCTCAGTCAAGTAAAGATCTGGGTTCTCTTGATCGCTCCTGATGCTCTTTCTTGATTCAAAGAATCCTTTCCTCTGATCCAAAAATGAAATTCCGATCCTTTGTTTTTGGTTTGGGGAGCCCATTTACAGGGAACCGATGACGGTTACGTAACCGACGGCGGTCGAGTAGGAACCGGCATCGGTAAGGAAAAAGTAGGCTATTTTTAGTAAAATAGCCCACCTTCCCTGCTTTTCTCCCGAGAGATTAGTTGCGGGCTTGGTCAAGTGACTAGAATGTCGGTTTTAGGTGTGAGAACGGGGTCCTTCAGTCATGGGTGTAGGTGTAGACCAAGTTTTAGGTTTTAATTAGGTTAGTTTAGGATTAGGGCTAGGATCTAATGAGGTGGCAAAATGAGGTGGTAGGTGAGGTGATGGGGATTTATCAATTACAAGGTAATTAATAAATAATTGTGTAAGGTTTAGGTAATGAGGTTAGGTTGCGAAATGGGATGCGGGTCACAAGGGGTCGTAAGACATGAATTTGGTGTCTACATTAGCCCCTTATTGTCGTGTAGCTTGTGTTGTAAAGTTGCGCGGACAATAATATGAAGTGTTTTCTCCTATTAAGGATATAGGTAATCCCCCTCAAATCTAGCACAGATTGAGTGAACGGGAAATCAGGGATAGGGTTGATAAAGGGTAAATGTTGTAGAGGGGATGGTAAGGTGGTGGGGTAGGTCCAAGGAAACAGATGTATGTTGAAATGCAATCGTACGACTAGGGTACATGATTTTACGAGCAAACCAGCAGTGCATAGGCAAAGGTTGATAGTTTATCCAAACAAGGGTGATATAATCCTGGTATCCAAGGCATAGGAAGTAGCTCCAGGGTATATAACAGGTAAGGTACAGGAACATTTAGGCATGTTTGGCAGTACCAAATGGTTGGTTTGGTTGAGATAAACGTCACGGTCTTTGTCTAGGAAAAGTTGGTCGACAGATCAAGTCAAGGACCCTAATCATGCTAAAACACAAATAGGTGAGCTCGATTGAACAAAAAACTACAGGATGGGTGGATAAAAGTGTATGGTGTTGATTTTAGGTAAGGTATTGAGGTGGTACAGCCATGGGTCAGGCCAGGTTGTTGGGTTGCGGCCTTGGCTCGGGCCGGGGGGGTAGGTTGAGGCTTTGGGTCGGGCCAAATGGTTAGGGTGAGGCCGTGGGTCGGGCCGAATAGGTAGGTTGAGGCCTTGGGGCGGGCCGAATAGGTAGGTTGAGGCCTTGGGTTGGGCCGAATAGGTAGGTTGAGGCCTTAGGTCGGGCCGGTTAGGTAAGTTGAGGCCTTGGGTCGGGCCGAATAGGTAGGTTGAGGCCTTGGGTCGGGCCGAATAGGTAGGTTGAGGCCTTAGGTCGGGCCGATTAGGTAGGTTGAGGCCTTGGGTCGGGCCGAATAGGTAGGTTGAGGCCTTAGGTCGGGCCGGTTAGGTAGGTTGAGGCCTTGGGTCGGGCCAAATAGGTAGGTTGAGACCTTGGGTCGGGCCGAATAGGTAAACAAATGGTGTTCAACAAAGGTGGATATAGGCGATATGTGGTTAAAAAGGGGCAAATGGTAAATAAGGGCAAAAAAATTGGGGGAAAGTTGGAAGAAAAACCGATGTCGATTCTACATGACCGATATCGGTTAAGGGACCGATACCGGTTCATTAGGGCAAAATGAAAACGATATCGGTTAAGGGCAAAAAACCTATAAAAAGAAAAATACGGCTTGTCATTGTCACTTTTGTTATTTGAAAACCAAATTGATTTGTCTGACGTGGAGAGTTGAGATTGGAGGTTTTATTGAGTGAGGTGGAGCTATTTTGCTGGAGGAGTGAGTTGTTTGCGGGCCCGAGTGAGGAGGAGGCAGCAGTTGATTGGTCGGGGACCCAGCAGATCAAAATTGGAGCTATGGCATAGGCAGGAGGAGCAGGAGGGGCTGGACCAGCTGGACCACCACCACCCATCCCACTACGACGACGTGTCGTCGTTCGGGTAGGTTCAGAACTCTTGATTTTCTGCATTTGAATGGTATTAAGCTAAATTGGGGGTTTGGGTAGGAATTTACATGTTTTAGGAAATAATGAGTAAATGGATGTAATTTGAAAAACGAAGAGGATAGATGGGTAAAATAGGGCAAGGCGGCTGGGTGGGTAGATAAGTAGAAAAATGCAAAAGTGTGGGTGGGGGGCCGCGCGGGGGTTCGGCTCCGGTAAAATACAGTGACCGATGTCGGTTGCTAAGCGACCGGCATCGGTCGCAAATTATGTGGACAGGGTGCGTTGGGATGGACCGGCGTCGGTCGTATATCGGCCGGCGTCGGGTTGGGTTTGTGTGGGTTTGTTTTGTTTTGGGGTTGAGTGGGTTTGGGTTTGGGTTGGGCTTGTTTTGGGTGGGGTGGGTTTGGTTTTTGGGTTGTGGGTGGGTTTTGGGTGGGGTGGGTTTGGTTTTTGGTTGGGTGGGCTTTGTGTGTGGGTTGGTGTGTTGGTGTGGTTGAAGGTAGGTTGCTAGAGGGGGGTGGTAGAGAGTTGGGGTGTGGTCGGGGGGATAAAAGGGGGTTTAGAGGGTAAAGTAGATGTTGTGATAAAGAGTAGGTCTAAGGATGTGGGTTGGTTTTGCAGGCACGTCAACAGTTGACGATGCGGGATAGGATGCCCCTGCTGTTGGTGCGGATGCGGCCACACGTATCTGCGGCTCATTGGGCGATCATGCGCGAGGTGGGACTCGGTGGAGTCCAGCGATACAGAGCTATTGATAGAGATCACAGCCTGATGGTCGCCCTCATCGAGAGATGGGATCTGGCGACCAATGTGTTCCATCTCCCGACCGGAGAGATGACCATCACATTGGAGGATGTGTATCGCATCCTTCGACTGCCGATCGAGGGAGAGGTAGTCTTCCAGGTAGATTCGGAGACAGAGATGGATAGCATCCTGCAGGTTTTTGGAGATGCAGCCGCGCGACTTACCTATCACAGCGCGAGTATCGAGTATGGTGACATGTACCGTGCGCACCGACACGAGACACGGCTGGCTATGCTGATGATGATTGGGATCACCTGCTTTGCCCTCCCGGACTCAGAGGGAGGCCGCTTTCCACGAGCATTGATGGGGGGTGTTGCTTGAGATGGTGGAGGAGCATACTTGCTATGCGTGGGCACCAGTGTATCTGGTGCAGCTATACAGAGAGCTCTGGGGTTATCGCCGGATGCGGCGATTTGGTATTTGTTCGACTTTTTTACTTCACTATTGGGCATATGAGCACATCATATGCATCAGACCAGTAGGGCTGCCTCAGCAGCCAGGGCCACAGGTTATATACAGATACGGCTTTCAGAGGTGGTTGGGAGTCGTGGGGCAGCCACGAGCAGTGCTTGCGGGGAGAGACGTTGCCTACTACATGCATTTATTAGAGGGTCCTGACAGCGGTAGATATTGTATGGAGACCTTACAGAGGTCATCACCCTCGCAGAGGAGCCCGCTTACAGTTGCGCCTGATCCAGTACACATCTCTGGATAGCAGGACGGAGGCCGGGAGAGTACGAGAGGATACCCCTAGAGAGGGTACGCAGGCAGATTGGGGCTGCGACAGGACGAGCCAACTCCCTTCCCTCAGTACAGGAGGGATGATGTAGAGGCCCCACTGCCTGCACCACAGCCCTTGGATCCAGATTGGGTTGCTGAGAGGCCAGCAGATGACACAGTAGATGATGCTGGTTGTACAGGAGCATACATGGTGTGGTGGGCTGGTCAGAGAGCGGCGAGGGTAGCACAGCCCGCACAGCCAGACTTGGCAGCTGTGACGGCAGAGAGAGATCAGCTCAGGGGTCAGGTGCAGCTCTTATAGGGGCATCTTGCTGCTATGCAGGCATAGATAGGGGTCTTACAGGGGCAGCTAGCCCAAGCTCAGGTACAGGCACAGGAAGCACCACCACCAGCAGCACAGCCACAGGTGCAGGTACAGGTACAGGCAGCAGTACCAGCAGCAGCATAGGTACCGGCACCACCGCGGCCACAGGCACCAGCAGCGGCACTAGCACAAGCTCAGGGGGCATTAGTATTAGGTGCCAGGGGACCAGCCCCAGCTCCTTCAGTGGCTCAAGAGCGCTATATGGAGGTTAGAGCGGAGGCCCGATACTATCAGGATATTCTTGATGGTACCGGAGTTGAGTATCAACCTTATGCAGCTCATAGAGTAGAGACCTCTCACAGTAAGAGATCTCGGGGAGGTGCAGCCACAGCCGGTGTGTCTGTGACAGGCAGGAGGCGAGAGGCACCACAGGGACCAGAGGGGAGAGGTGCTGAGGGCGGTGGGGAGAGCTGAGGGAGCCCGGCATGGTTTTTGTATTTGTATATTGGATATGGGCACCGGTCTGCGAACCGGTTATGTTTATAGAGGCATGCATGCCTACATATTACTCATTTATTCATTCATTCATTTATTGTATACCGGCCTGCGAGCCGAGTACGGGTTGTACAGTTGGTACCGGCCTGCGAGCCGAGTATATTTTTGATATGAGGGACCGGCCTGCGAGCCGAGTCGAGATTATTGATAGTTATTGCGGCCTACGTGCCGGCCTTGTTGGATTATGAGATCACAGAGGCCCCGATGCAGGGCACAGTGTATATTTGAAAACTTGTATATATATATAGAGATGATGTTTTGATCCATATGCGGTGTTCAAAATGTTTTGAAGTATTTCGTCAATGGTTTGTGATATATATAATATATGATGAGTTTAATTGACATATTGATATATGGATGATGTTGATGTCTTTTGTACGTATATATGGATGGCATGTTATATGAGGAAATGTTGCATGTTTTGGTGTTGGTTTTGTGACATTGTTATATATGTATCTGATGAGCTATATCCAAATGATGTATAGATAGATAGTTTTTTGTTTTGTTTTGGTATCCTTAGTTGATGACTTGTTTGTTTTTGTAAAATAGATGATGTTAATGAAATTGTAATGATATGTGTGGTAGATGGAAAAATATGGATAATGGTGATGAGATGCAGGAAAAGAGGCAGGAGCGACAAAAATTAGGTAAAAAACGAAGAAAAGAACCATGTTTCAAAAAGGCAGGTGTATAACCGATATCGGTTAGATAACCGACAGTGGTAGTTAGTAGACCGATATCGGTTACATAACCGATACCGGTTATTTAGGTATGAGCTTTTCTAAAAATAAAAAAGCTAGGGTGGCAACTTAAGTTCTAATTTTGAGAGCCATAAAGAAGTTAAATACGCGAACGCGACGCTTTTTGACGACTGAGATAGGTAATTGCATGAGAAATTTGAGTGATAAGGAGAAAAAGAGACAGGGAAAGTGAATGTGTTCTGAGATTCAGAAGGCAGAAAGGTGAATTTGAAAAGGGTGGTGATCATGGCAGAATGAGGAGAAGCATCCAGCAGGCAGGGACGAGAGGGAAGACAAGGGCCACCTCAAGCTGCTGCAACTCCAGAGGTAACGTTTTGGTTGTGATTTGATTTCTGCATGGTTTGTGAATAAGATGGGGGAGAGTATGTGGGTAGATATGAGAAAGAAAACATGATAACAAGGGTTATAGATGAGGTGAGTGTTACAGGGTAGGATAATCAAGGGTTTTCAGGTATGTCTGTGTATACCGAGCAGAATAAACGATCAATATTTTGTCGTAGGTGGTTGTTTTTAGGCAAGGTGCATATAATTGACAGTGACCGATACCAGTTAGGGATAACTGATATCGGTTACTAAACCGATAGCGGTTACTTATAACCGGTACCGGTTACTGGAGAACTTCCAGAATGTGAAAAAAAAACCCGTGGTTGATTTTGATTTGATTGAACAATACAGCTTCGCCCCACGAAAACTCAGGGGAAGGCCGCTTTCCATGAGCATTGATGGGGGTGTTGCCTGAGATGGTGGAGGAGCATACTTTTATGCGTGGGCCACCAGTGTATCTAGTGCAGCTATACAGAGGAGCTCTGGGGTTTCGCGGATCGGCGATTCGGTATTTGTTACTTTTTTACTTCACTGTTGGGCATATGAGCAACATAATATGCATCAGACAGTCGGGCTTCCCCAGCAGCCAGGGCGGCCACAGGTATATAAAGATCGGCTTTCAGAGGTGGTTGGACGTAGTGGGGCAACAAGCCACGAGCATGTGCTTGCAGGGAGAGATGTTGCCTACTACCAGGCATTATTAGAGGGGCCCCTGACAGCGGTAGATATTGTATGAAGGATCAGAGGTCATCCACCACTCCGGAGGGAGCCCAATTACAGTTGCGTATGATCTAGTACACATATTGGCATAGCAGGGAAGGAGGGACGGGAGAGTACGAGAGGATACACCTAGAGAGTGTACGCAGATCAGGATGGGGCGGCACGGGAAGAGCCACCCTCCCTTCCTCAGTACAGGAGGGTGATGTAGGGCCCCACTGCCTGCACCACAGCCTTAGATGCAGAGAGGGTGTTGCTGAGAGGACCAGCAAGGAAGATGACACAGTTAGATGTACTGCTGTTGTACAGGAGCATACATGGTGGGTGGGCTGGTAAGAAGAGCAGCGAGGGTTGCACAGCCCGCACGGCCAGGACTTGGCAGTTTTATGACGGACAGAGAGAGATAGATCAGGGGTAGGTGCAGCTCTTCCACGGTAGGTAGCTTGCTACTGCGGCAGGCACAGATAGGGGTTTACGCAGGCCAGCTAGCCAGGCTCAGGTACAGACAACAAGGCAAGCACCACCACTAGCAACACAGCCAACAGGTGTACGGGACAGGCAAGGTAGCCAGTACAGCAGCAAGCAGACACAGGTACCGGCACCACGAAGCACATCGCAACCCAGCAGCGGACTATAGCACAAGCTCAGGGGGCATTAGTATTAGTGCCAGGGGACCAGGGGGGCCCCCAGCTCCCTTCAGTGGAGTCGAGAGCGTATATGGAGGTTAGAGCGGAGGCCGATACTATCAGGATATTCTTGATGGTACCGAGTCTGAGTATCGCCTTATGCAGCCATAGAGAGAGACCTCTCACAGCCAGAGATCTCGGGCGGTGCAGCCACAAGACAGCGTGTCTTGACACGGCAGAGGTGAGGAGGCACCATAAGGACCAGCGCGGGAGAGGTGCTGAGGGTGGTGGGGAGAGCTGAGGGAGCCGACATGGTTTTTGTATTGGTATATGGATATGGGCAACCGGTCTGCGAACTGTTATGTTTATAGAGGGACTGCGTGCCTACATATACTCATTCTTCTTCATTCATTTATTGTTTTATAACGGCCTGGAGCCGAGTAAGGGTGTATATTGGGGTAACGGCCTGCGAGCCGAGTAGATTTGATATGAGACCGGCCTGCGAGCCGAAGGCGAGTATTGCTAGTTATTGCGCCAGTGCCGGCCTTGTTGGATATGAGATCACAGCGGCCCGATGCAGAGGCACAGTGGATATTTGAAAATGGTATTTATATATATAGAGATGATGTTTTGATTCCATATGCGGATGTTCAAAAGTTTTTGAGTATTTCGCAATGGTTTGTGATTATATAAATATTATGAGTTTAAGGACATATTGATATATGGATATGTTGGTCTTTTGTACGTATATATGGATGGCATGATAGAAAGGAAAGTGACTTTGCATGAGCACTTGCATATTTGGGGGAGTTATACAGGGGTTTATGGGCTGTAGGCGAAACTCACGCGACGACCACTGGATGTTCATACTTTATACCATGTTGGGCTATGCACATGTTTGTGTGAGACCAAGAGGCCGACCCATCCAGTCAGGAGAGACCGGAATACAGAGTTGGGAATTCAGACGATGGGTCCGACAGAACAAGAGGCAAGATCCCACAGCCCATGACGGAGACTTTGAGTATTACAGGCATGTCTGGGAGGAGGGTAAAACGATTGTGGATATCGTTGGAGGCCTACGGGAATTATATTGGTAAAGAGATCATAACGAGGCATTGGAGGGTGTAGAGCGATTGATGATGGTCGTGGGACAGGCCAGGTGAAATGAGAGGGTTCCATAAGATGCTGCGGCGGACAATTTGGATTTGTGCAGGATAGACCCCAGGCTTAGAGACCCTATATGGGATCGAGGCAGAGGCAGTATTCTCCTCCAGCCAACACCTCAAGAAAGGGCCTGACTGAAGAGGTTAGCAGCTGATTGACAGGGTAATGGATGCAGGGAACGTCAGAGGAATATGATATGGTGTGGTTAGCAGAACTGACGAGGTGATGTGATCGTCCGACATAGCGGGTGATTACAACAGAGAGGGATCGTCTGCAGCGTTTGGTTCAAGCAAGCCCAAACGCAGGTGAATGAGACAAGAGGAGTGTTAGTTTGTGTTGTGGAGTCACGGGTGGAGAGACTAGAGGCTAGAGTCTCCAGTGAGCGGGCGTATGTCATATGTTATAGGAGAGATTGGAAGATCAGTGGGCTGGCTTGGCATCCCGACGCGGTACCAATAGCCGTGGTACCTTGAGGATGAGAGGCCTATCGAGAGGGGTCGACGATCCTCCGATCACACCTAGTTCGAGATGAGCGTGAGGTCTAAATAAATGGTAGCAAGGTTAAGAAAATTAAAAAGAGTTTAGAGACCTGCATTGTCGATAGAGAGAAGATGTTGTATTTGTTTAACATCTAAATAAACGAGATCTTGATGTTGATTGGTTATTCATAATAAGAATGTTTTCGTTTTGACTTTCGGGTTTGAAAAAGGATAAAGAGGAATGTGATTAAATAGAAATTACACAAAAATATTTTATTTTACCACAACATGATTAGGTATGGTAGGGGATGGCGAGCTAACCTTGGGAGACCCCATGTCTCCGAAGTGCTGCCTAATAGCCCCCATTGCACAAAGCAAGGAGAGGGGCCTAGACCGATGTAGTTCTCCCTTAGGACCCAGGGAGAGGTGAATTCAGGTAATTAGGATGGTTAGGTTGATTGGTTGGTTGGTAAAGGTATGGATAGTAATATGGTAGGTAAGGTTGATGGTGTTGGTAATGAATTGGGTGACCATTGAAAAGGACAAGAGACGAGAAAGTTAGGCCTACCGAGTGTAGGGAACCATGTCCTGATTAAGATCAACACACAATCCATAGATGCGAGGCAAAAAAAACAAGGAAAGAGATTGCTCCGATAGGTGGAAAAGAGCCAAAACAAACCACACAACATAGGAACGCATTGAAGCCTAGGTACAGGGCATAGACGAGAAGTCATAGGTGAAAGAGTGTATGATCGCAACCTATCAGGTGTACGACACGGTCCCTTGAGTTGAATAAATAATGAGGTGAGGTGAATGGTTCTATAGTTGAGGTACGGAGAGAACTCATTACAAAGTGAGGGTTCTGACGAAAGAGAAACAACCCTAAATAGAAAAAGTCCATGACTAAAAAGCTCTTTTGAATGAGGCTTTTATTTTATTGAATGGTAGACTGATCGATGCGAGAAGTCTACAAGGCTATTGATTGTAGTAGTCTTGAGGTCTTCACGAAGCTGATCACCAAAAAAACCGCGAGACAGCTTCATGATAAAGGGCTGACATGTATAGCTTTCTTCGAGGGGAGCAGTCTATGTATAGTAGCCGTATGATTTTATGCCCATAGCTGTCGTTCAGGGAGCCGTCTTATATTTAATAGCAGCATAGTTTGGCATATAGCTTTGTCTTCGAGGAGAAGTATATATTAAATTTAGATGACTAGATGTTTTTTTGGCGGACGTGAAGCAATCTAGTTTGGTTAGGAAGTTTGACTCAAGAAAATACCATAAGGAAGACGGCTTTTATTTTAATAATTGAAGTCTGGATTTTTTCCTTAGATAAAAAAGGGGGAAGGCATGTTTAGGTGAGGTGAGAAATCAAAACTATGTGAGCTTGATTTATTATGAGGGGTAGGGAAACAAAGGGTATGTAGAGGTTGTAATGAGTCACGGGACGAGCAGTCAGAGTAGAGGTAGTAGTAGATAGGTAGATAAGAAGTGATATAACACATAAATTCAAGTAGTAGAATGGTCGAAATATGCAAGGCATATTTAGGGGCTCAGGCTTCAGGTTTACATTAAGTGAACTAAACGATAAGTGCCTGATCCATAGGTGTGAGTGATTATATAAGGCCCATCGCCAATTGGGATTAAAATTTCCACGTGTGCTACTTTTCTAGTTTGGTGACATGTTGATTATCTTTTAGGCACCAAGATCACCAACCTTAAAGGTACGCTACATGAAGTCGCTTATCATAAGCCAGTTTGATGCGTTTTTGATAGATTTGAGGTGATTCAAGGTGTAAAGACGACGTTCGTAAAGAAGCTCTCCATTAGGCTAACCGCTCTTGGCGGAAATCATCGTGGTGAGAATACCTGAAGAGATCTTCTAAGGGAGGGTATTGGTATTTCGGAGAGGCAAACAGGCACCCTCTGGTACCGTATTACCAAAGAAAAAGGTTTTGTGAATTAGTGGAGGTACGAATACTAGTCCGATAAGCCCAAAGGGAAAGGGGAGTGATCATGCCAATTTCTGCCGATTCATGACAACTTTCATGAGATTTTGGTTAGTGTTTTATATTAGAGGAATTCGCTTGTCCATTTGTTGTGGATCGTAGGGTGAATGTGAGAGACGCTAAGTTTGGATGCCAACCGTGTCGCAAAGGTCTTGCCAACAACTTGTTTTTGAAAGATTTTCCATATCTGTTATCGGCGATGAGAACACCAAAACGACAAAATAATGTGGTAGTTAATGAACTCTATAATTTTTTTTTTCTTTTTTATTTGAAATGAGTGGATTAGCCGCTCCCACCCATTTTGTGTAATAATTTCGGTTGCTGTGATATCCATCGGTGACATTGTGAAGAGGACGGATGAATCTCACCATCAGGCAAACCCATTGTGAGAAGAAAGAGCCCACAGATCTCGTCGGACCTTGTAGAGGATGGTAGGAGTATGTGGGAGGTCGGCAGGTTGTTGACACATGACAAAACACTTAACATATTCGAGTGGCAGTCATTATGCGAGTAGGACCAAATAATACCTCGGCGAAGGATTCGTTTAGCCATGGCAACGGCCGCTAAAGGTCCACCACAAATATGTCATGGACCCTGTTGGATGGTGTTATGGGTGACCTCCGCGACCGGTGAGACATCGAAGGGGGTCCCATCAAAAGCCACATTTATAAAAGGGTCCCCCCCATAACTACATAACAAGAAACATGTTTAGAAAAAGGTGCGTTTATAGTAATAGTTAAGGTCGATGGGAGACAGAGGTTGTTTAAGGAGTCGTGAAATTGGTGATACCAGTATCTGTGAATTAGCAGCCACAATATTATCGACAAACAATCGAGGCTGAATAAGATGGCGGCAAAAAGTTGTTGAGACCACGAAGAATAATTTCAGAGTCAGTTGATTGAAGCTGGAATTGCGAGGCTATCAGCAAAGACCATAGGTATCCACAAAATGTGTTAGTGGAGCGGGGAAGGTTTGGATAGAATAGTGAGTCAATTAAGGCTAGAAGTGAGTCCATGTAGGTTATTGACTTTTGAATTTCCTCATTTTACATTAGTAGATGCCCATAACTTGGATGAGTCCCAATTGAGGAGTCGCCAAAAACTATGATAGATTTGATACCTAAGTGTATGCCCAACTTGGAGACCTAGACCAAGGGCCTCGTATTCCGCTGTATTATTAGTGCAAGGGAAATCGAGTCGGACCACAATGTCAGGCTCAATTCTGGCAGCTGTAGCGTAGGCCAAGAAAAGTTGTTTGCGAGCACGGAGAAAGTAGTAAAGGAAACTTTCTGATGTGTTAAGGGATTGGCCGATCTTCACAAGGTGAGCGATTCTCCTCCCGGTGGGATTGTTGATTTTAGTAGACTATTCAGTGTGGCTGACGATGGCAAAGTGGGGTGATGATGGGTTTTTAGCGTAGGGGTGATGTCATCATCTTCTAGAAGACAACTACATGAGGTTCCGTCGATGTTAAGTGTTTTCCTGGAAGATATCCGAAGAACCACTACGATCATTATGTTTGCGTGTGGTGATGGGGATGAGCTATGTCCGACCTTGTTCATAAGACCAAAACCCAAGCCTTTTCCAGGCACAATTCGAGTCAAGAAGGTGAGGGCGAAGCGACGATTTTGTGCCAGGTATTGAAATCAGATTGGAAAGGAACCCCACCAAGAGGAGGCTCAGGGGCAACGGAAGACCGCGTCGAAACCCCCATATAAACGTTAGGTTAGTTCGCAGTGAGGTGGTCTGTAGGAGATTAACTTCTCCCACACGTGGTCCATCATAGGTGTGCATTACTTCCTTACTCCTGTGGGTATGGAAAGAACTAACGTTATATAGGTGATACTCCCCCCGCTTAAGGCGGTTAAAAAACACTACTAAAGGGTCGGATGTTGGGATGTTTTCTGCGGGAAGGAAGTGGTGTTTTGCGATGGTAGTTTCATCATTGAAGGCGTAGGTGTGGTTGAGGTGGATGGTTGAGCATAGTTTGAAGAGGATGTTGGGTTGAATGAACGGGGGTCTTGATTGTTAAAAGCAACAATCGTTTGGTCTGTAATACATATTACATGTTTTAAAGGGGGGAGGATCATCTTTTACGTTTAGACTTCCTTCCCCTCGTACCTCGAATTTGTAACAATGATCTATTATGTTGAGGAACGCATCCCATAGCCCGGATCCAAGGGCGAACTAACAGGATATTGTATTAGAACTCTCTCCCTCAGGAATAAAAGATTTTGTGTAAAGTACGTGTCCTACACTAAGTGAAGGATCACGGTGCCTAATGAAGTAATAGCGTCATTAAATGACCGCACATGAAAAAAAAATGGGGTTGGCACACATGTAGCTAGAAGGAATATTCATTTTGTTGGAAAGGCTTTTGGAAGATATGATGTTTAGGCTAGCGCCCCTATCAATCATAACACGACGTACCGAATGTCCCAACGTAAAGCGAGATGAAAAGGGCAGGGTCAGGGTCTTCTGTACACCAAAGTCACAATTTCAATCTTTAGAGAAACTGACTGCAGTAGCTTGTGGTATGCAGAGCATAGTGGTTGGGGCAGTGGGTTGTTTGGTGAGAGAGGCAACAGGATTAATGTGTTAGAATGGAGCACCAGGGCAGGTTTTCATTCGGTAAGACCGTCGTCCCTTGAAGAATTTTCAACGAGAGCTTGTCGATGAGTTCAGAAGTCTGAATGAATCATATAGTGTCATTTTACGGTTGATTGGGAAGTTGTTTAATCATGGCCTCGATGGGCAGCTCCATTAGACGGGTAAGCAGTCCCACGAATAAACCACTTTGGGGGTGTTGCACATCGGGATGTGTTGACGAGAAAGAGATGCAGAAAAGTGTGTTTTTCTTTTACTTTCCCATTGTTTTTTTCTGCCTCCGAGAGCAACACTATCATATTAATTTCGTGACCGGAGATAGGAAGATGGTTGGGACAAATCCTGGTCTTCAAGAGGTGGGTTGGATCATGACAATCTTGGGGTGCGGGATAGATGGTATAGGAGAGGGAATGGAAACTAAGGTCTCTCCCTTCTAAGTTTGTCTTTCTTACCCTCATATCTATGAGAGGGACTAACGAAGGATGGTTTTTTAAAGCTTGCATCCTGTCCACAT